>CM039679.1:131354621-132030730 GCA_022537955.1 Schmidtea mediterranea
TAATAATTTTTCTTTCAATAAATCAAATTCAATACAAATTTTTAATTCAGTAATATTTAAACAATATTCTGAAACATTTTAAAATTCAGCAACATATTTAAATTACACCAACTGATATTCCCAATTATTATTTTTATAAATATTTTTTATTGAAATTTTTACATATAAAAATTTATTATTTGTTTAGTTCTTATGAAATTCTTAATCCTCACAATTATTATTACTATTGTTGATTCCTATCTTTTAATCTTTCATAAAGCTCCCTTGCTCTCCTTCTACAGCATGAAGGTTTCCATCTGTCATTTCTGAATCTTTTAATTAACGATGAAGAGTCCGCAGTTTGCATTTTTTGCTCGTAATCATGAGTAATATAACAAAACTTTTCCTTAATATTTCGGATAATTTCTCTTTCGGCTGTAATTGTAAAACTGGAACCTTGGTCTGTTAGGATTTTTATTAAATAATCGGTCAAATCTCTTCCAGCCAAATCCATTCTATAAATTGCATAAGGCAGCGCATAGCCTGTTGGACACCCAGTCGCATCGATAGCGAGAGTTACATCAATATATTTAAATTGAACAAAGACATCGTTATTCTTTCGTTGTTTGTCAACACTAACGAATCCTTAGCCATTCTTGGTATTAAACCATTCAAGAAACATTTTAATTCTTAAAATTCCAATCAAACAATAACCAAATCTTAATTGCCAAAAAATTATTACTATTACTATGATTATTATTATAATTATTATTATTATTATTATTATTATATTATTATTATTATTTTTATTATTGTTATTATTATTATTATTATTATTATTATTAAAATTATTATTATTATTATTATTATTATTATTAATATTATTATTATTATTATTATTATTATTATTATTATTTTTATTATTGTTATTATTATTATTATTATTATTATTATTAAAATTATTATTATTATTATTATTATTATTATTATTATTATTATTAAAATTATTATTATTATTATTATTATTATTATTATTATTATTAATATTATTATTATTATTATTATTATTATTATTATTATTATTATTATTATTATTATTATTATTATTATTATTATTATTATTATTATTATTATTATTATTATTATTATTATTATTATTATTATTATTATTATTATTATTATTATTATTATTATTATTATTATTATTATTATTATTATTATTTAAATTAATTTTGTCTATTAATCTTTTAATTATTTGAAGTAATATGGTTTATTATTCTTTCAATTATTTTTTACCATAATAATTATTTTCCTTGATCTCTGTATTACATCGCCCTTTGATTGATAATTTTATCAACTTTTAAATCGAGAAAGATAAAAGTAATTGATTTTTTTGTAATTTAATAACCTAATTAATTTAAACAAATTTAAACAAAAACATTAAATTAAATGGAAATTTTTATGTCAACTTATCTTGGGCAGAAATCATTTGTTTACTTTTGAAATTTAATATCAAAAATAAAAATATTCACCTTTTACGTTTTGAGAAAATTCCGAAAAGAAAGCAAAAAATGAAAAAATTGTTAAAATTCGACTTATGTTTTTTCCTTGTGATACAATATTTATATAATATTTTTTATTATTTAATTGACATTATTTTATTAATTTCGTATACGTTTGGGAGGCTTTCGAATTGATCTGTGGTGAATACATTTTAAAGATTTACCAAATTTATTGTATTACCTAACAAGTTAAACGTGTTAACCATTCCTGGAAATTTTCTCTTGAATGCCATATTGAATAACAAAGCTTGAAAGAGCAATGGACACTTAACCAATATATATATATATATATATATATATATATATATATATATATATATATATATATTGATCCATACTATTTGAGTTGGTCTTTGTGCCTCAATATGGCAGTTAAAAGGTCGAAATATATCGTACGACAAGTGTTTGATTTGCAATTTCCTTAGTTAAAACTAATTAAATTATTTTTCTTAGACAGTTTACAAAACTTAAAAGAAAAAGAAATTTTTATATGAAAAATAGAAAATGAAAAATTATGAAAAATATTTTTAATGAAAATTTAATTACGACAATTTCGTGCATTCAAAACCGGGAAATCAACACAGGAAATAAACTGCAAATTCTTTTAAAATTCCCAAATAAGATTTTTCCTGATTAATCAATTAGAACTCACTCTGAAATTTTAAGTGTTCACAGCAACAATTTTCCCGTTACAAAAATGTTTATTTCTTTTGTAAAATTTGTGACAACTGCATTTTTCAGCATGATGTCTATTTAATTTTGTCAATTTTTCATAATCAGTTATTTTTGATAAATTTATATGACTTTGAAATGTAACAACTAAAAATTATGCAAAAATCCCTTTCAGCTTTTCTTTGTTTTCCAACATTCATTGATATCTTTATAATCAGGTCAGAATACAAACGGATATGTCGACATTGTTGGGACAACTTCCCATTATTTATGCATTCATTTCTCTTTGAATCCTTTGGAAAATGTAAATATCTTATTTCATTTCTATTGGAATATATTGAAAAGGTTTTAAAAAATTATTATTATAGTTGTAAGTTTAATGTCATCCATTTTAAAATTAGTAATTCCCAATAATTATTTATTATTAAAACAACAAAAAATCCTTATTAAATATTGAGATATTTAAAAATATAGTAACTATTATTATTATAATTATAATAATTATTATTATAAAAGAATTATTAAAAGAATTAAAAAGTTATATTATAATATGATGAACGTGATATCTACAATAATATTTATAAATATTCATATAAAAATCTTATGCAACAAAAACTTATTATATCCTTCATTCGTTTAACTGTTAATAATAATAATAATAATAATAATAATAATAATAATAATAATAATAAGAATAAATATTGCGGAAATTGGCTACCATTGTTGTTTATTTAAATTTTATTTATATAAATGAATCCTCTACCGACAAAAAATAAGATTTTAAAGTTTGTCAAAACAAACCTCTGCCAAGGTGAAATGTCGGAAATCCAAAATTTAATAAAGGAATAATAAAGTTTTTTATATTTATCTATATTTTCTTGAAAATGCAAATTGGATTTAAAAATATTAAAAACATTTTTTATAATTGAGTAAATAAGTTCTGATTTTTAAGAAAATTTAGAGGTTTTTATTCTTATTTATTAAATTTATAATATTGGTAAATCTAATAGTCAAAAATATTTCGGAAATTTGTTTAAATAAATATATTTGTTGAATTAATTTGAGTGAAAGAAAATACCAGAGAAGAAGAGGAGAAAGCGAAAGTCTGGTTATATTTTAATTATGAGTGATCAGCGCTGTTTATCGGTTGAAATATTTCATATTTTTTGAATAAACATTGCCGAAATTGGCTACAATTGATATTTATTTATATTAATTTTATTTATATAAGTGATTCCGCTACTGACAAAAAGAAATATTTTAAAGTTTATCAATAATAATAATAATATTAATAATAATAATAAATTATATTTATATATAAAGAAACCCTTACTTGATCGGTAGGTATTGTATCCAGCTCTCCGCACATTCAAATTCATAAATCTTCGCATTATCAAAACAATTCCAATCAACATTATACAAACGATTACAACAAAAACAACAAAAGTAATAATGATTGAAGATCTTTGCAGTAAAATATCAAACCGACTTGAAACACTTTTTAGCAAAGGAGTTCTAGAAATATTTACAAACAATGAAACATACGATATCAAAGAAGGTAAACCACTGTCGGAAACGGAAATGTTTAGGATTATCTGGCGAGAACTGAGCTCTTTCAGTTTATTCCGAACTTTAAGAAATCCAGAGAATGGGTCCATGAAGAAATAATGGTTATAATTATACAGCTGGTAGCTCAGCTTTGCATTATAGCCGCTGTCACCGTCCCTGGCAGATATTTGAGCTATTACAAAGTCTATAGAGACATCACATGATATTTCTAATGGTGTGGATTCTTTCGATGGGAAAACGAATTCAGGAACGCAGTCATTGACGTCCTCAATGAAAACATCCACAACATAAACATTTGACAGTTGATGCTTTTCCTTATCCCTCACTATTATAGTTATTTGAAATTTATCCTTCTGTTCCCGATTAAAATAATCTGTAGTTATCAAATTCAACCCCATAATAACAAAATGGTTTTCGTTGTTAACAAGAAACACATCCGCTGAGCAAGAGTCGTTTTCGTTGTCTCGATCAAGAACGTGAAAACGAAAGATGATGTTGTTGATGGAAATATTCTCTTGAATAAAGATCCTATTGTCTCCTAGATTTATAATTTCAGGAGAATTATCATTTTCATTGATAATATTAATAATAAAATGGATTATTGAACACAATGGATGCGGCGAAGAGTCTTCAACCTTTATTTCCAATTCATATGTCTTGACCAACTCATAATCAAAAATCCCATTGGCAAACAAATAACCGGTCGAGGCATTCAAACGAAACCGCAACGGATACCGGGATCTCATAATACTGTAGACGAGTTTCCCGTTTTCTTTGATGTCAGGATCTATGGCTTGAAATTTAAATATAGGATTTGGAAAAAGCGTATTTTCCATTATTGAAATCGAACTGAAGTTGTGAGCATTGGTAAATTTTGGAGAAAAATCGTTTTCATCCTCAATTAAAATCAAAACCTTTACGTCTGTTGTGAGATTATTTACTCCATTATCCTGACAGTGAATGACAAAATTGTAAAAGGTTTTCTTTTCTCTATCGAAAATAAAGTTCGTTTCGATCTTGTACGTATAGACGAAGAGCCTGTTGAACATGAAGTTCAAACTGAAAGGCGGATGAGTTTCATGAGAAAGCAATTCACAGGTAACTCTAGAATTATCCCCTTCATCGTAGTCCTCAACAGTAAAAGTGGTTAAGACTGAACGAATAGGACGGTTTTCGGAAATGAAAAGAATTGGATCTATTTTGATTATTGGACTATTGTCATTGATATCGGTCACAATTATATTTATTGTCATACTGCTTGTTTTTGATGGGGATCCCAAATCCTTTGCCAATATTATCAACACATACCCCTGAATAGATTCCCGATCCAAAGGTTCAATTATTGATACCTCGCCGGAAATGGGGTTGATAGAGAAATGCTGGAGAGACTCATCCTGTCCATTATTATTCAAATAAAAGTGAATTATAGAATTGTTTCCACTGTCACAATCTGTAACTTGAACGACATAGACTACTTGCCCAATTATGCTTGTTTCCGGCAAAGAAATGTTTCTTGTAGCCGAATCTAAAAATTTTGGGGAGCAGTCGTTTATGTCTTCAACAATTATAGTCAAGGTTAAGACACCGGTATTGGATAAATCCTCAATTTTGTCAATACCTAAGACCTTTAAATTATACTTGTAAATACTTTCTCTATCTAAAGTTTCTTTAAGTTTTATACGAAGAGAATTGTTTTGATACACGACCGAAAATGATGAGGATAATGGGAATAATATGTAAGTTATACTCTCATGGACGATATTATCTTTATCGTTTGCCTTAGGAATGTTAAAAAAACTTCCGATTTCCGACCCCTCACTGATGCGTAGGGTAAAGAAATTCGGGGTAAATATAGGATAATTATCATTAATATCCACAATTCTAATATTTACCTCATGTAAATTCATTAAGCTTTGATAAGGAGTTTGAAGAATATTAAATCTAATATAGCAATTGTTTTCGTTTTTAAAACAAAAGCAAATATCCTTGGTTTTTGATATGGACCTAGTATGAGATTTGCACAGCTTTTCCCGGTCTATTCTTTCAACTGCCTTCAAAAGAAAATTTTCAATCTTAAACAATGTGACCCCTGGTTGTTGCATTGGGAAAAAGTTAATAGACAAATCAGATTTGGAAAAGGAATTAGAGTTCAACTTTAAGTCGTCTAACAAATTGCCAAGAATAATCGGAGGGGGCTGCTCTTCGACTAGCTGGTAGTTGATCGTTATCGAAACCGTTAAAAAAAATTCACAAATCGCCAAGATTCCAATCGTTCTTATAACGACATTATACATATTTGATACTGGTACCAAATGAGAACTTCATTGGACTTTTCTCTTCAGTTATATCTGATATCCCTATATCGTGGATGTTTCCTAAATGGAAGGATGTGAATTATTTACGAATGGTTCAATTTTATTTAAACAAAATAAAAAATAAATTAAATCCATATAAATGTTTATCTCTGTTTTGCAGTGTATATTTCAAGAATTTAACAGAATCATATTTCTCCCGTGAACATCTTATTATCGAACTATTAGAAAGCGCCAATTCAACACAAGTTTTACGATTTATTTCGACTGTTTTTCTGCCATCATCGGACAAAACTAAATTGCCAGATAAATTATATATTTAATGAGCAAATTACAAAATTATTATTAATTTAAAAAACATTTTAATATAATTTAAATATTCAATTATTTTTCAAATTAAACTATTTTCATATAGTTTGTGTTTAAAATCTTTTAAAATGACATTTTATTCACACAAAAAAAACTTAAAGTTTAACTATTAATTTAAAAAAATTAAAAATATTTTTTAAACCAGTTACAAAAAATAATTTAAATATTCAATATATTTGAAAACAACAACAACGTTCCCTAAACCTGAAATATAAAAAATTCAAATTATATAAAACATTAAAAACATAAATAAAAAAACAGCGTCCGAATAAATTGGGCATGGCTAACTTTAAAATAATAAAACATTGTATGATCAGATCATTGAATCCACAAATTGATATAAAAAGTGCAAATATGCAAAACTTCTTTCAAAAAATATATAAAATCTGACAATTTTAACAAATAAATGTACTTTTTTAGTTTCACGCACACCACTTTATCTTAAGAATATTCATATTTTGGCTCGGTATGTCCTTGTGAGTCGAAATTATACAATAAAAAACAAAAACTAACATTAAAACTGAAGAGTACCAAAACGGCATTCGTCACTTCCCTTTATTGTCTGAGAGCGTAAAAAGTCATGCCACATGTCAATAAAAATATAAGTAAAATTGACTCCTCTTAATTTGTTTAACACATTTATACTCAGAATTATAAAAATTAAATAAATAGTATTTTAAAAATAGTCTTTGCATTTTTGCCCATATTAAAAAGTAAATTTCTAGTTGATTCCCTTTGAATTTACGAGTCAATCTCAATGGTAGAAATTCACAAAACATATTTGCAGTTTTTAAGTTTGTGTTAAATCATTGTAAAAAGAAATTTATTTTTATTAAAATATTTTTTAAGTAAAATTATTATTATTAATTATTATTTAAAATTTTTATAAATAAAACTAACTTAAATTTTCAGTTTATTTATCCTGGGATAGCAGCAACTTATTATTGTTAATATTTATAATAATAATAATAATAATAATAATAATAATAATAATAATAATAATAATAATAATAATAATAATAATAATAATGATAATAAAATTTTAATAATAATAATAATAATAATAATAATAATAATAATAATAGTAATAATAATAAAATTTTAATAATAATAATAATAAAAGAAATATTTTTCATAACCTAAATTAGGATTTCCATATTTTAGCGAACCTAATTAAAAAATTAGAAAATTCTTTTAAGCGTCGCCGATAATAATTAAATATCTTTTATAACATTTTCATGAATTATGCGAAAAAAAATTTCCTAAGTGTTACTGATATGAAATTGGTTGAAATAATAATTATTTGCGTAATAAATAATTTCAAGTAGAAAATTTGAAATTGCTCATTTATACAATTTTATAATCATAAAATTTTGAAATAAAATTATTTATATTAAATATTGTAAAATATTTCTTTGATAATACCATAACATTTTCCACTTTCTAATTTGGATAAATTTATGAGATATTACTGAGTATATAAAACACTTATGATATGGTTTATATATATAGTGTTCCGTAACTTACCTCGAAATAATCCCTATGGGGACCAATCAAGATTAAAATTAATTAATTAATTTTTTTAATTAATATTTTTATTACCTAATTAAAAATAAGTTTTAAAAGTTAACATATCCAATATTTATCACAACACAATTTATAACTTTTTTAATTGCATAATCTAGAAAATAATGTATTAATAGTTTTAAAGGTATTATGAACACTGATCAATCAAATAAATGCATTTATTTTTGATTTTTTGTTTATTAATTTATTAAGTTGTTGTTTAAGTTATCAAAAATCGAGATACTAATACATTATTATTATAATATAAATTTAAGATATTAAATAAAAATTAAATTATTTAAATTATATTATTTCTAATAATAACTTAAAAAACAAAAATCATTTGCTATTTAAATATCAATATTTCTTGCTAAGAATATTGAATGCATTTATAAATTATCAATTTTAGATATAATGTACTAATATGGAGAAATATTTTTGAAATGGTGTAAAATTTGCTAAAAAGTAAGGATAAATAATTGAAAATAAGAATAAATGAAACAAAAACAAAACAAAAGAATTTTTAAATTGAAGAGCCTACAGGAAAATATAAGCTGAAAACCCCAAAAAAACTTTTATATAATAAAGATAATGAAGACAAATTTATTTCCGGAAAATAATACAAAATAAATCAGTAATTAAATTTATGTTTTTCGCGTTTAATCTGTTTTCATTTAAGTTTCGGATTTTGATCAATATTTTCTATTTAACTCAAATTTTCGGTACTGTCTTTTTGTGCATATATTATATTTTGAATTATATATTTATTTTTAAATTACGTGTAATACTTTAAAACTGAAAATTTATATTATAATTAAATAGACATTATGTTTCATGACTAATAAAATTGGACAAAATAAAAGATTTGTTTAATTAAATAAAAAAATGACGTTCTCAAAACTTTTAAGTTGATTGTTGATATTTTATCGTAATTATGACTGAATAAATTTTTTATTAGATTACTGTAATATTTGTTTAAAAGAAAAAAAAATGAAAAACTAATAAAACATGAAGAAAATGTTGCTTGATTAAAAATTTACAAAGTGTTTTTAGAAATGTTTTCTATATGGTTCCAAAACAACTTGAAATCGGTGAATACGAAAGAATCTAATAGCAAGGCTGCAAGGGAGTGCGTCTAACTTAGACACATATTCTTTATATTCAACTGGCTAGTGATTTTCCAGAGTTTGTTTTTTATTTACACTGTTGTAGAAATAAATATTTTTTTATTTTGACATAATGTATGAATCTTGTAGTAGATAGAGTGAATAAAAAAATAGTGAGTAAAAAAGTAATCTGAAAAAATTTAAAATTATTTGACGACAGTGAAGTCAAAAAATTTTTTAAAAATAATTATTGTTTTGAACTTTGGTTACGTACAGAAATAAAAATCCTAGTAATTTTAATAACTCAACGAAATATGAGTTGATTTGTAAAATCAGAATTGCATATAATATCTATAAAGTTGTTAATTACAGAAGACTTAAATTGTTTACTTTTTATTTACAATGTCATTTTATAACTGTAATATTAATTACGAAATATTTAACAAAACAAATTACATTGAAAACAAAATGTATCAAAGTTTTACTGCTATCAGATTTAATAACGGAAGCAATGATGGAGATTTCTCCCTCGCGTCATTGCTAGTAATAGTAATGATTATATTTTTTGTTTTAATGTTTAGAATTTTTATTCATCATAATATTTTAATAATAATGAAAATCAAAGCAAAATCATATTTTTTCGATAGATTTGAAACATTTCAAATGAAAATAATGTAAATAATTCATTTTAATACTCTAATTAAATTGAATAATTAATTCTTTCACATAAAATACTATTTTTCAAGAGATTTCAAAGGACACTAGGTTTAATTCCCAAGTATAGTTGAAAATATAATTAATTTGTAAATTAATTTAGATGATATTGAATTATTTCATAATTTGTATTTTGAGTTTAATTGAAAAAGAATTATTAAAAATAAATAAAAATATAGTTCTATAAATATATATATATATTTTCTAAACGCAAATGCAGCTGAGATTATTCAGTTTAGCTTAATTTCTTGATTTTGTTTTAATTTCAATTTATATAATAATTTTATTTCTATTCTGGATGACTGTAAATGTAGCTCATTATAGAAAAAGAAATATAAATTAAGTTTTAAATTAAACTCAAACGAAACCCTTAGTTCGTTCTCTTACGAAGGACAATAAATAGAATCATTACCTGAGGATATAGTAGAATAATACGGAAATTACTTCCAAGCTTGCTTCATTCTTAGAAAAACAATCAGCTTTATTTTCATCTTTATTTAACGGTTCTCTTGAAAATACCTTATTTAATTGTTTTAAATGCTCCTCCATCATTCGCAAACACCCGCGTAGAAGTTGTCCAAGAATAAAATTTGTATCCATATTGAATATTTTGATATATTATGAAAGGCTGGAACTAATACATTAATATAACTTTCACCAATTGAACAAATAACTCATTTAATCCTTTGAGATAAGGATTAAAAATTGAAATTAATTATTAAATTGAAATTATTAATTATTAATTATTTTATTAATTTCTGAACTCACTAAAATAAAATTTACAATAATAATTCATTTCAATAAAAATTTGACCTCATCATCAATCTGAAGTATTCAAACAAATTTCCAGAGAATTTTATTTGAATATTATCAAATAAAACTGTTATTTAAATTTTGTAAATACAAATTCAGTAATATACTTTTATTTACAAATTTTAATCTTTAAAAAATTATTCAGCCTTTTTATTGTACTTTTAAAATTTTAAATTGCATTTTAAATAATTGACTAACTTTTAAGCAAACCACATTTTACAGTTTTAAGAGGCTTAAAACATTTTAATTTGTAGGCTTTTACATTTTAAATCTTCACAATTTGTAAATGCATTTTTATTTATATATGTAAAATAACTCTAACTTTTTTGTTTGAAATGATAATGGAAATATTTTGGTGATTTTGCACCATTTTGTTTAAGTTAACAACTTGAATAATAATTTATTATCTTTTCAGTTTATGAAAGTGGATATAACTCATAGTTATGGGTAATCACTACTAATGAAATATTCATTGTTTTTGTTTAAACTATTGAAAAATTATCAATTTAAAAACATATTACAAACATTTTTATCGTATAATTTAAATAAACTAGCTCTGTAAAAAAGTTATTTGATGATATATTTTTGGTTTTTCAGAGTCGTGAGAATGTAAGGTCTTTCATGGATTATATGAATGGTTTGCATATGAATATTAAATTTACGAGTAAGGAGGAAAAAAATCTTCTATTTCTTTTTTATATGTGCTTATTCAACGAAAGGAAAACGATTATCAGACTGAAATATGAATAAATGGAATTCAAAAGACAAAATTTGATCATCGTTTCGACCAAATTACTTTTGTATTATTAATTTTTGTATAAATGCTCTAATTGTCTCATTCTTGTTTAAATGGACTTCAAAAATTAAAATAATTTTTCAAAATAAAAAAATTACTTTTCTCATGTAAATAATGTTAGAGCCTAGTGTAATAAACGCAGAAAATCGAAAATTTTAGAGATTTATTAATTCAATGGAAATGAAAGAAGATTCATTTAAAATCAATAAATAAAATCTTTGACACTTTATTATCTGATTTTATTTTCTTCGGTCAAATGATTTTGAATTATCTCTCACCTGGGGCCCCAAATGTGTCGTCCGTTGCTTATCAGTTTGTCATTCGGGTGTATTGTTGTTATTTTCAATGATAAAAATACACTTTCTTGAATGAAGAAAAATTAAAACAAATCTATAAAAACATCTAATTCTAATGACACTCAATAATGCTTTCAATATTGTTTACACGCGGACACATAAATGCGGGGGGATTTATATTTTTAATGAGAGAATTTGAAGGGAAAATTGTCTTGCGATAAATATTTTATAAAATAAATGCTAGTGTAAACGATAATAAACTCTGGGAAATAAAATATTTTGCTCATTAGAAATAAATAGAACTTTTGAATGTGTTTTGAGATAAACAGGTGAAGTAAGATATTGCAACAGAAATGTTTTTAGCAGCAACTTATTATTTTTAATATTTATAATAATAATAATAATAATAATAATAATAATAATAATAATAATAATAATAATAATAATAATAATAATAATAATAATAATAATAATAATAATAATAATAATAATAATAATAATAATAATAATAATAATAATAATAATAATAATAATAACGGTAATAATGATAATAGTAATTGCAATTATAATAATAAAAGTTATAATTTGTTCAAAATTTATAAATTATATCTAAATTTTTTTGGTTTTTTTTCATTCGATGATGTTAGTGAATTTGTCGAAATATATCGTAAAGCATGTGGCGTTTTATTTTAATTGAAAATTAAATAAACTAACGATTTTTTTCATAATTTCTAAAATAAAAATATTTAGCACTAATAAAAGTGTTTTTATTAATAAAAATTCATAATAAAACACTTTTTTCTTTTAATTTTTGAGTAATAAATTTCTTATAAATTTTTGTTAAAAATATTTATTTAAAGTTGTCAAAATGAAGAATTCAAAATTTAATTTTATCTTTATTAGATCAAGTAAGACACCCATTATTAGAAAATATTTATTAATATAACAAATTCCTTAAAAAAGCTACCTTTCTGAGGATATTTAACAATTCTATTTTGAGAATTCTGTATCGTTAATAGATTATTTACAATTAAAAATTAAAAAATTTTAGTTTTATATTTATCTGTTTAATCTTAAAATTAAAGTTTAATTTTGTATTTTTTATGTAAAATTTACTTTTAATTTGTATTTTGTTTATTCGAGTTAGTGTGTATTAGTTGTTTTTTGGCGGAATTGTAAATTTAAAATTATTTTTGAATTGTGGTCAAGGTTGGAGGATTTGTATTTTGAATTATTTTTAATAAATTAAATTGCTAACAATAAAACGAATTTGTCTTATAAAGAAAACATATTTTAAAATTTTTTCATATGATCGATGATTTATCTAGTAGTGATTCAAAATCAGAAGATTTTAAGCGGAAATTATAAAAATTGATATGTATAGAGAAAATGTTTTAGAAAAAATCCTCTTGATTATGATTCTCATTGGAAGTTAATTAATGCACTAAAACATTCAGAAAAGAAGATTGAAGCAAGAGAATCAAGAGAAACTATGCATATTTATTTTCCATTGTCCCTGAAATGTGGATTGATTGGATAAAGGATGAAAAGCTTATTAATTCAGACAAAGATTTCATACGTGCTCTAATCATTCATGCATTTGAAGATTATAGAAGTATCGATGTATGGTTTGAATATTGTCAATTTATGTTAGGATATTTAACTGATAAAGAAAAAATCAGACAATGTTTTGAAGTTTCTATTGCTCAAGTTGGGACTCATTTAACCAAAAGATACTTAATATTCTTATGATAATTATGTGACTTATCTTATTTATGAAAAGACACTTTTTGTAGATGATGGTAGTAATAAACAAAAGGAACTAATATATAATGATGAAACATTAAAAGAATTTCTTGAGTGGAATCAAGAGAATAAGGAATGGGAAAATCAAACCCTTGATATCTTTTCACTCATATAAAAACATACGGATAATTAAAATTTATTGGTAATTGTAATAATATTAAATTTTTGATAATGGTGAGCTAAACAAATTAAATATAAATTAATTTAAATAAATAAAATGTATTAAAATAAAAATATCGATAAATCATTAATTAGAATTCCTAAAACTATTAATAAATTTGTTTTGCATTCACCCAAATAAAAGAATTATTTTAATATTGTTAATAATAATTCATAATTATTATTATGTATTTTGAATTATCAAACCATTTAATATATTATAAAAGAGTGATTATATTGTAGCAGCATATATTAAAATATCCGATAATTAAAAAAATAAAATAAGCCCTTGCTGCAAAGTAACTATTATATTGATGAAAAATTACTTTGCAGCAAGGACGTTTTTTATTATTTACTTATTTGACTTTTAATATATCGCCATTAAAATATTTTCATTTAATTTTAAATCATTAAAACAATTTTCAGAGTTAACGAAAGTCATGTTATTGATTTACAGATTTTAAAAATGACATTCATTCGTTTTGCAATTTTAAACAAATAACTTTACTGACATTATTGCTTCATGATAATACTACTTAGTCTAGTGTCATTACGGTAAGTTATAAGCTGCTAAAGTTTACAAAATTTAAATTTAATTTTAAATTACAATAATTATTTAACAAAAAAATTATCTTTTATTTTGGTCACTATTAAAGTTAGTGAACACTAAAAGGAAGAATTTAGCTGTTTTAAATGATCATGTTAACCATTTCCAAGTATATGACTAGTATGTCTCGTCAACAAATTCTAATCCCAAAGCGGATGACGAGAAGGTCTCGTCATGACTGCTACTGAGTTATTCTGTGATTAATGTAGCGTCGTGTAGTACAATAACAATAAATATATAAAAAATGTGTGCTAGATAAATTCATCCGCTTTAGATTTTATAATTAATTTTAATAAATAAATAATAAATAAAATTGTTTATTAACTCATCATTTTACTTCTTAAAACGGGTAATTATCTAGTAATAAAAGAATTGTAAATACTTAAATATAATTTTTTATGGAATTTAGATGTCTTTAAGAACAATCTTAATACAAGCATTATTCTTTATCTGACACTGAAATCTTTTATCAAGCCTTCGGGTCAAATAAGAATACAAATTTCCATTGCTAAACGATTTCATTGGAGAATATTTTGCGAAAAATAATTAAATATTGAAAATATTTCCCCTAATTTTCGATGCGACTTGCAACCCGACAGAATATCAAATTTAAATCTAGATTGAATAAATTTTTTGAAAAT
The DNA here is from genome assembly GCA_022537955.1 of Schmidtea mediterranea. Classification (NCBI taxonomy): domain Eukaryota; kingdom Metazoa; phylum Platyhelminthes; order Tricladida; family Dugesiidae; genus Schmidtea; species Schmidtea mediterranea. Next base: position 131,369,589 of record CM039679.1, read on the forward strand.
TAAATTATTTATTTCTATGCATTAGAAATATTTTTAGGATTTTTTTGAATTTGAAAAAGAAAATTTCTACAATTTAAAATCATTGTGATCTTATTTGGTAATTTTTCAAGACAGTGGATCAGGTTAAAAATAACTCTAGAAAAAATGATGGTATCTCAACAAGACCTCTAGAAACTGTAACTAAGACGTTGGAAAGTCGAGACAGATAATAAGTTTGCGTTTTCAAAATAGTTTAGGAGAAGATTGTTTTCGAAAGTTCAGCAAACTTTTTGTAGCTCTCTTTTGTTGACATTGAATTACCCATAATGTTAAAATTTTACGGTTGGGTCTGAGGTACTGAGTAACTTTTGAGACTTACTTTTGAGTTTTAGCATAAGCAATAAATTATGTAAATAAACTTTAAAAGCTTTTTTAGATTAATTCTAAAAATAAAAATTGAAAAATTACTATTTTTAAATAAAGTATAATAATAGTAATTTAGGCTATAAATAGTAATTTATAAATATAAGTAAATGTAAAACATCAATGTCATTACTGATTCATAGTCAAATAATAAAAAATTCTTAATGTCATATATTTAAGAAATTTTAAACAAAAATAGTGATTTAAAATTTCATAATATAGTTAGTATTTATTTCATTTTACTATAAATATAAGGTCAGTTTATCAACCAAATAATAAGAGTAATAACAGTTATTTTATAGAGAAACAGAAAAGCGAAAACAGTTACAAAAGATTGAGGCGAGGATGCAGTTGAAAAGCTTTAACGTTATCAGTTGAGGTGAGAATCAGGCTTATTTATCAATGAAATAAAAAGATCTTTCAGAGTTATTAACAGTCAGTTATCTTAACTATTGGTATTATTAACTAAAACATAATCTGTGATCTGCCAGATTTTTGGAAGTTCTAGTATTATAGAATATGTTTTAACTTAGTGAGTAAATAAATAAAATTGAAGAACAGCTATTTATAGAATAAAACAAGATAGCCTCATCTTGGTTATCTCGGTAACATTTAATCTTTTGGTATCCAGTCACTTTTATTCCCGAGGACGGCTGATTCAACCGATATCTTTGGATCCCAAATCGTGATCTTTTTGAGGGTTGCATATTGATATCACAGTGTAATTTGTTAAAATTTATTGTATTGAAAATAAATCTTATTTAGTAAATTTCTTTTTGTGTTATTTAATAAACTAATTTGATTACACGTACGTCAATCATGATAGATTTTGGAGTCAGATTCTGTAAATTGTGTTACGTGTTACCTCATCTAATGAACGTATCAAAAATAAGAAAAAAAGTCTGCTAATTGAAACATTTCCAACTCCATAAAGTCTTCTTTTAACTAGAAATTATGGCCAAAATTAGGTTGAGGTGTCGTTTTTAACAAAGTTTCTGAGATTACAATTTGAAATAGGAAAAAATACATAGTTGATCAATTTATTGTTAAATAAAGGTTTTTGATAAAAACGCTACGAACTTATTTCCAAACCAAATAGTTTAATTTTATAATTAATTTCTTTTGAAAATATGAATTCTTGATCACTGTTGTGAAATGCCTCACAAAACCTTAAAACTCTCATAGCGCTTAGCATGGCAAATCTTTTTACATAGCACAACAATCAAAATTTGATAAAATTTAACAGCAATAATTTCAGTTATTTACACTTATAACTTATATTATGAGCAGTTGGTTATATTAAAGTTATATTTTCATTAAATTTATATTTTCTAAACAAGTGTTTTAATAATACAATGCAAAATGAGGTGTAAACGCACTTCAGACTGACTCATGTTTCTTCTTGTTATTTTGAATCCTTTAAAGAATTAAGAAGATTAAGAATTAAAGATTAAAATCAAAATACACTAGATTACACCACAAAATTGCATCGGAGCATTAATGTATTTTTAATGAAATATAACTGTGGTATTTATTATAAATTTCAGGTCATTTATATATTTTTTAAAAAGCTGAGATTAATTAAAATTTAATATAAATACATTTTTATTTGTTTTCTAAAATGTTTTTGCTTACTAATAATATAGAAAAGAATTTTTTTATGTAATTTCTTAATTTTCACCTCATTCTGTGAAGTCGATCAGTCATTATTTATCATTGGGAAATAGATAAAAATTTACAACGTAAGTACATTCTGGAAAATTGCACCGAAAAGTGCAATATATGTTCATTAACTATTTGATTTATTTATTTTAGATGAGACTTGATTGAAATTGTGTAAAACTAGAAGTGACAGATATTCTCCAAAAATACAAATGGATAAAACATAAACTTTTATGTTAAAAAAAACAGAGAATGTTTCATTTGAAATTAAAGAAAGATCATTGGATAGTGAAAGCTTATCCTATATATCAGAAATTATGTTTGCATTTTTGGAATAATATTTATAATGTATCATTCCAGTTGAGCCATCATTTTGGGAATCACAATCAACCTTTCTCCTTTTTCGACATTTCTATCTTCAAACAGATCATTTATAATATTATTGTATTTTTAATTTGTATTTAATAATTTAACTATTAATTTTTATTTATAACTGTTTTTTATTAATTTTGATGATTAGATTTAAAACACGAGAAAATATATTGAAAAGAAGGTCCCAAGACATGAGTATATCTTTATATATTTTTAAATATATAAACTTATATTTTTGTTAATTAATTTATCTATTTAAATATGTTTTGCATGTTTTTAACTATGTTAATTCACATCGTTGCAATATATAAATTTTTCATTTCATTAAATAATAAATTTTCCAACTTATATACAAATAAAATTTAATATCCATTAATTTAAACAAAATACCTATTTTAATAATTCAAAAAGCATTTATAATCCACCTAATGAAATGTGAATTGTATTAGTTTATCAAATCGGGATTTGTGGCCACAAAATGCATTTTGATTAATTGAATATATTCACATTCAAACAGTATCAACTGTCAACGAGAATTCATTTTTTCGTTAAAACAAATTATGCAATTATTAAATTTTCTATTTTTTAATGTATAAATAATTAAATTTACTAAATTACTTAAATTTTAAATTAGTTTTTTAATTAGATGTAATTAATCTATTTCATAATAATACAATGGAATAATTAAAACAAATTAAACAATAAAGATATTCATTTTGAACTATTAAAAAATTGAAACTAATTTTCTCGATATCAGGTTTTTTAGTCGTAATTAAGATGCTACATTGTAGCACCTTTTTAAGTTTTAAAATTGTTAATTTAAATTATTACAAATGCAAAGCATTTTGTCTATATTACTGAACTTTTATTTTTAAAAAATATATTTTCACTTATTAAGATTAAAATTTAAAATTGTAGTAATATAAAATGAGAAATACTGAACATTTTAATTGATCTACATATATTACTTTTTAATTTTAGTAAGATTAGTAATTTAATTTAGAATATGTGAAAGCATAATAATATGAGTATTGTAAGCCGTTGAAATAAATTTAATTAACAGAAAACTTTCGGTTATTTAATAGCTGTATACACAAAGTTCGTCGAATGTCGCTGGTGATAAGGCGAAACTATATTATATTTTCTATATTTATTAATATATGCCATTATTATGAATATATATATATGTATATAGTATATATATATATATATATATATATATATATATATATATATATATATATATATATATATATATATATATAGAGAGAGAGAGAGAGAGAGAGAGAAATCTTGATAACTATTTATGGAAATGTCTGAGAAATAATAAATGTTTATATCTGTTATAACAGACTGTTTACTTCAGTTTTAAAAAAATAGTTAATAATTGTAAGATATTTATTGTACGATTGTTACTACAGCACAAAAAGAAAATTGCTCACTGCAAAAAAATCTTCAAAAGATTACTTAATATGTTAGATCTTCTTCCTAATTTTAAGTTAAAAAATTAAAAACAGGAAACGGTTCAAATAATTCATCAAAACATAATATAAAGGAATGTGAAAATATAATGGAGGAAATAACTTGTAAGTTATATCGAGTCAATTAATTTATTTTCGTACAATTAAAACCTTTATCTATGCATAAATTATAATTCTAAATAAAATAATTTTATAATAAAATCAAGTAATACCGTATTTCTTCGAAATCAAGCCCACTCCCGAAATTATGCCCTAACATGATTTTTTAAAAAAAAATTATATTGTAGCCCTAACACCGAAATTAAGCCCTAGCAATTTTGTTTTTTGATATACACTAATTAAAATTTCAGATCGTTATATATTGTTAAAAATTAAAAACAGTTATATTAATATTAATAACTATTTGATAAAATTGAATAAATTTTTTTAAAAAATTAATCCAAACAAAATAGCAGGAACTAGAAAAAGCTATTCAGTTGATTATAAAATAAATATTGTAGAAGAATCAAGGGAAAAATGTTTAACAACATTTTGTAATGAGAATAATCTTGATTTGAGGATGGTTCGACGATGGAGAGAAGAGTATGGCAATCTCATTCAACAAAGAGATGCTGGAAATTTACTATAATTGTTATTAATTAAATAAAAGTAAAAAAACAACAAATAAATTGATTATTTATTTGAATAATAATATTTCCTATGATTTTCTTTTTCTATCCATTTAAACAACCAATAATGTAAAACCCAAACTAAGAATTAATTTTTAAAAATTTATACTATATTTATGATTTTAATTTTTCAAATTTACACTGGAAGTATTTTTATTGTTACTGCAATTGAATAAATATTAGTATGATGTCTTCATAATTTATTCCTAATTTCTTTTTTTCTTACTAAAATCCCCTAATTTTAAGACTTTTGAAGAAATTTTGAAAATAAAGTTAAAAACAATTGGCTAAATGCTTTTAGAATTGCTCATTTTATTTTAAAAAAACTTTTGTTAAAATATTCCAAATTTGGTAAATGTGAACCAAAGTAGCTAAATTAATTCTTTTCTTATGCTAGGTTTGAAGCAATTAAAACTAAAATTTGTTTTGGTACATTTACTTTTAACCACCTGTAGATTTTGTCAGGTAGAAAAAAAATTTGAATTTAAATATAAATAACCCTTAAAATAAATTATATATAATTAAAAGTTCTATATATTTTAAAATTACAAAATAATTAAAAACGTATTTTTCAATTTTAATATAAAATAATTTTTAAATAAAAAATGAATCGAATTGATATAAATAGATATTTATGAGAAATTATTACTGTCTGAAATTATCTGTATTCAAGTTCATGAACATTGTCGACCGAAGGTATAGATCAATATTAATAAAAAATTAAGGCTGTATGAATAAAATAGGGATGTCTGATTTAAAATTTTTATTAATTCTTTTTTTAATAATTATTGGGAAGTTGTAATATGTGAAGTTTGGTCGAAATTTTGGAAATTAATGTGCAAAGTTCTGTAAGCACTTGTGTTTTGAATAATTTTATATAGTTTATGTTGTAAAATTTAGATATGAGGATTATTTTTATTGATGATTTAAATTATAAAATTTTTTTAAAATTATAAAATAAAAGTTATTTGTTTATGAAATCTATAATATATCTATATATATATTTATATATATATATATATAGTTATATATATATACACTTTTTTCAATTCTACCTGATGACGGTAAGAAATGTGTGTTATAATTAAATCATTGCTGTGTTGATTTAATTTTAAAAAATTGAACAGGTGTATTTATTGAGAAAAATAATAGACATATTTGTTTATTCAACTTTAATATAAAATCTTTATAATAAAATGAATAATTTTGATATCAAATTAACAAAAAATTGTAAAAATAGAAACAAAAATAGTAGATTATTTTGCTGATATGATTACCCTATTTTATTCATATTCCCTTTCTTTTAATGTGGCAAAACCACTATAATAATTATATTAATTCATTCAATGCTACTTTGAATTGTAATTTTAATTATAATAAATATTTCATGTTTTCTCAAATCCATCAAAAAAACTCTATATCAGTCCTTCTTGACTAATATACAATAATTTTTTCACAGAGAAAGTAAAACAAATAATATATTATTTGGACAACTAAATTATTTAGGCTACCAAAAAAGTTTTATTGGTAAATTTATTAAAAAAACAGTAATTATTATACAAATTATACAAAGAAATTTTAAAATGTTCAGCTCAATCAAAAACAAAAATAATTTTTCGTTATTTTCACAATTTATTTTGGTGATTTTAATATATTTAAATTTAATTTTTCTAACAATTCATTAACAAAAATAAAAATACACAAAAAGTCAGTTTTTTGACAAAAGATATTAGTTTTACAACTTAATCATAATTTGTTACTGTTAAATAATTTTTCAAACTTTCAAATTTCAAAATCTGTTTAATTTTTAAATATTTAAAACACATTCAAATTTAAAAGCAAAATTAAAAATTAATATTAAATTTTTATATTGTTGTTAGAATATATTTAGTTAATAGTTAACTCAACTACATTATGTTAAAAATACATTAGTATTTAAAAACAATAAGAAAATTATAATTAAAAATAATCAGGTGCATTTTTCCTCTAAAAATTAACTAAATCTTTTGTCATTTTCATCAATGATATTTATTAATTTACTTTGTCTTTTTATTGTTTTCAGACTTTAGATCATTATTTTGTTTAATATTGATACATAGGCTAAAGAGGTTGAAGATAAATATTAATTGTCCTAATAATGATAAAGGTTAAAAGTTATAATATTTTAGTTACGAAATTTAAATATTTCCTTTAAAAATGTTTCAAGTGAATTCAATTTACAATAAGCAATTCAGATGTCGTTTTAGTAGTGCAATTCAGCATGTGATAACTTCCTCTGAAATGAAATATGTATTTAAAATTTGTTTTAAACTGTAAATCACAAAACTCTAAAAATAAAATCTTTACTTTTAGAATAGTCATGATACTTCACAAATATTATGTGACAAAAGTAACATAAAATATAGTAAATTGAAAGAAAAACTTCTTAGAATTTTACATTTAATTATACAAGTAAAATTTTCTAAAAGATTATTTATTTCATTTCTAGTCAATTTTACTAAAGATAACCGCAAATTAATTTTAACAGATAATCTCTAAACTTTGTTAAATGATATAATTTTAACATTAAGCTATAATTAAAATGAAGATTATAAAAATTCAAAAATAACAAAGAGCAAAGAAAAACAAAAGAAACATAAAGGATTTTGCTAATAAAAATGCTTAGAATTTGCTTTTAAAAACAAAGTAAAGTTTGCGTAAAAAACAATTCCGAAATATTATAAAAAACTGATTTGATAAATTGAGATAACAAAAATGTCTTTTAAAAATAAACAATTGTGTTATATTTATCAATTTTGAATTAAATTTTTTAAAAATTAAAACAATTATATTTAAAACTCACATTACTCGTTTTGGATAAATCCATCCGGTCTTGTATCTCATTTGAACATTATATTAATAATAAAAAAACAAAAATGAATAATATTAGTAATAAATTGATAATAATGATAATAATAATAAATAGTAATACAAAAATAATATTATTAATAATAAAAATAAACGATCTCTGTTAAACTTGTTAACCAATCATTAGGAAGCTGCAGATGCAGATTTTATTTGCTGAGGAGAAAAATTAAAATTATTTAAAATAAATAATACGCCCTTTATTTGTTGAAATTTTTATTTACAGATCAAACCGGCTTGTTTCGGTGATTATTACAATGACATATTTTAGTTCAAATTGGAGATGAGAAACATTTCAGTTAAACAATGAAATGATTATCAACTCAGATTTCCTAAGGATTTGGCATCAAAATTATTTAATGCCGTTGACGTCTGTAATAAACGGAATAATAATATTATTATATTTGAGAATAGGCACTAGACAGAAACGTTTTGACATTGCCGACAAAATAAATCACTAGACAATAAAGGGGTACCTAGATTTATGAATGGTGCCATCTCGTTTCGTAATAATAATAATAATAATAATAATAATAATAATAATAATAATAATAATAATAATAATAATAATAATAATAATAATAATAATAATAATAATAATAATAATAATAATAATAATAATAATAATAATAATAATAATAATAATAATAATAATAATAATAATAATAATAATAATAATAATAATAATAATAATAATAATAATAATAATAATAATAATAATAATAATAATAATAATAATAATAATAATAATAATAATAATAATAATAATAATAATAATAATATTAATAATATTAATAATAATAATAAAAATAATAATAATAATAATAATATTGCAACAGCCTCTTAAAATTGTGATTAACAGTTATTTTATAATATCAAAAATAACTTTGTTATTTGCCAATTCATTTGACTATTCCTTATATTTTGCATTACGCACAGACCCTTAAATTCGAACCTTAACTGTTCTGTTGGGGATACTGGTAATGTATAAAATGAAAAATGGAACATAATCAAAATCTATTAAAAAATTAATTTAAATTTTTCAAAGAAAAAATCACTATTTTGCTGTGAGAAAAAGTTGTAACCAGTGACAAAAGAAATTTCTAAGACGTTTGAAATAATTTCAAATTGATTAGAAGCTCATACAATGACCAAGCGACCAAAACAAATTAATTAATTAATTTCTAAGCTAATCCATAAATTAAGGAGTTTCAATTTGAACGTCAGCTTAATTGCGAATACATTTCAGTAAATGGTCCGCAGAGCACCCTATTCAAATTCATGATTTGAGGGAAAGTAATTTTGGAAAATAATATAAAATCTCAGTAGAACAGAACAAGACACGACTGAGTTGAAAAACCATAAAGAGAATAAAATTATCAAAAAGGAGCACACCGAACCAGATTGTTTTTTTAATTATTACTGAGTGATATCCATACGGTGTTACTATGGTCAATTGTGAAATTGAGTGTGTTAGTTTTATTGCAAATAAAATTGTTTTGTTAAGGTTGGAGTCTGATCTATTTACCTATTGAAAATCAGAAGTCGAATCTAGAGTCAATTTCTATCAACAAAACTAAATAAAATTCCAACAGTGCTAATGTAAAATTGTCGACTGTTATTCTCTCGATTAAATCACCTGTTTAGGAGACCAAAAATAATTTATCCAAAACATTTCAAGCTTAATTAAATAAATTCATTAACTTATGTCATTAAAATATTTCCCAATTCAGCAGTAATTGAGTGGAAAGAACAACATTATCATAATTATAAATTTCACCAAAAGATCTTGGGAATATTTTTCTCATTTTGGCAATGTTGTTCAAGTTGAAAAGAAAAAGAAAAAATTTTTTTAAAAATTAAATGCTAAAATTAATGAATATTATAGTTTCCTTTACTTCATAAAGTTTGCTAAAGTAAATATCCAAAAAAATAGTCTGCTTGTAATTGACGATAACGTTTTGTAATATTTGTTTTAATTTGACATACAGCCGTTAATATCCTTTTGATATTTTCCATTGCATTAACAACATGTGTTTCGGACGGATGCAATCAAGGAGGATCCGCACAATGTTCAGCGTTAGAAACGTAAATGAGAAAAAAAATTATGGGAGGAGAATAATGAAAGAAAATTCGAGAAACACTTTAGAAGCCAAATACTGTAAAATTAAAAACAGATATATATATATATAAAACTTTTATATAATTGCTGATATTTTTTATTTTATTTCATCCAGTAGAGTTAAATTTTTGAGGAAGACTTTAGTCATAATAAAAATAAACGAAATATTAAAAGCAAACAGATCAAATGTACAAATAAATCAAATACCAATGGATACAGTTTCTGTGATTGAGGTTTTCATTTTTAGATTCTTTTTTTAATGTCATGTAATCATTAGGCAAATCCAACATAGTTAAAATAGGGTCGAAATCTTTAATCACCAATACAAATTATTTTAATTTTGTTTTAATTGATGTTGAAATCATTACACAATAATCGCTAAATTCTTACTTAGTTTAAATATACGATTACGTAACTTTTCAACAATTACATCATCAATTTTAATATTTATTTTTTTATTTAATATACTTGAAATTTAACAATCTTTTTATTAAAGTGGTTACGTAATCGACATTATGAAATTTCATTTTTAAAAATTTTTATATAATTTTTAAAGACTAGAAATATTTTCCCTCAAACAATGTATATGAAGAATTGTATAATCTACCAAATAAAATTTATATATTTCTAAAATGGTAATTCATACAGATCACAATCAAAGTGACGTTATAGATTTTTGATTCAATATTAAATCATGGCTATACATGGTGACACTGAAAACATGGTCATTACCTTCATTTTATTTGCAAAAGATATTTGTGCCATTACGGATAACGAGAAAAAGAAGAATTTAATATGTCTTTCGTGTGGGGAAAAGTGATATTTCTCAAGACACTACAGACGTCAGGAAAACTACAAACGAAAGCTGTAAGCGCTGGCATCTTCCTCAAAAACAATTCGGTACAAAGAGTAAAAATTATTCCAATAAAAAATCGAAGGAGCCCATGCAGTTCTTTGGTCGATTTGGGCAGTTATCAATCAATTCTTCAAAAGAAATGGTAACTTTGTTTTGAGCAAGTGGATTGTCACAGTAGACGACCGGAAGTTGAAGCGCCAAAAGTCTTCGTCAGTTTATTTTGATATTCAGGGAAAATTTCAATTGCCAAATTGTGTCTCGTGGTGGACGAACTTCCAATGAGCATGGACAAGATCATTAACATGTACTCAATAGTGAAAATGGACGGAGTTCATATCAGAAAAGACGTGTAACCTTTGGAAACTCAATATCGCTGGTAGCACTTGAGCTTGAAGGTAACCACATCGATGACGATGATTTTGATGCCAAATTTAATGGAACTAAGTGGACAGTGCGATGGAAGTGGTCAGAAGGGCCGCCAAGTTTGAGAAATCAACAGGAAACGTACCACATGAAAGAGCAATTGCGCATGAACTTTGATAAAGAAATTCAAGTGTGGATTTCAAATAGTTGGCTTCGAGAATACGACGGTCCGTACCATGGAATAATATCTTTGTTAGCGGTGGATCAAGTGAATAAAGGAAAGATATGGACGGTCATGGATTTTTTGGAATTAAATGAATCCGTGAGAACGCCACACACGGGATAGTAATGTTTGTTCGGAGACAATCCGGTAGTAGCGACGGATTAGAAAAGAGGTAGTTCTCCTCGATTTACGAAACGCTTACTTGCAGGTTCACAGTGAAAAAGACTTATGGCGACTTTAGGTGGTACACTATGCCGGAAATGCCTTTTGTTTAACTTGGCTTGGATTTGCATTAAACTGTCCTCCTACATTAATTTCAAAGATTCTGAGAAATGTTCTCTCTTCGAACGTTACCGTTCATGACGCCACCTCACGTTATATCAATGATATGGTGGTATACACCTCAAAAGTTTATCTGACAGTAATTATGAAATTATTTGAGTCATTTGGGTTGACAACCAAAGACCCAATACCTATTGTGATCTTTGAATCAAAAACCAAACCGCTAAGATGGTCAACATGAAATCAACTTGTCGAGTTCAATGTTGATGATTAGTGTTCTCTTAAAAAGCTTTTCTTCATTTGTAGACAAATGGTTGGACATTATTCAGCTACAAAGTGGATTCGAGTGACCTGAAGCTACATCAAGCGCATGAGTAATGGAAAATCCTGGGATGATGATGTTGGTAACGAATGCAAGTTATTGACTCACAAACTGATCAATCGTGTGAAAAAACGAAGACTCGGTTGGAGGAGTGTAGCCAGTCAGTAAATACGATAACAGAAAACTTTGGTGCGACACCAGTGGCCTTGCAAAGAAAAACGATCATCTGCAAATCAACGTTGACGAGTTGAAGGCTGTTCTGGAGGTATCAATTTTGCTGTTAGATGGGGCCTAAAAAGCCTGATCATTATCACGAATTCTACTAAGGTTTTCAAATGGGTCGAAAATGTTCTTTCGGAAAAGAGAAAACCAACACCACGAATAACTCTGAGATGCTGTTGAAGCGACGACGTTTTTTGATCAAATAGATGCAGAGGGGACTTGGTCTAGATATGAGAATAGAATTTGTTAAATTCGAGAAAAACCTGGACGATACTCTAATACAGGTACCCCACACCTGGATAAAAGCGCGCCCACCACTCATCCCCGGAGCGCTGGAAGTATTTATCATCTTTAGGTAAAACATGCTCAAAATCTGCAAATACTGCGAAAAGATGTGTAACAGTCTTAGACCAGTCCTTAAATAATAATTCCTTATCTGAAGGTAAGTGATATCAGTATTATTGTTTAATGGTTCGCACAACCGAGATCTTGTAAGGACCCAGTCGAGTCTTCTGTAAAAATGTGTCGGGACGACCTGGGATGATTTTTGTGTAAAAATATAATAATGATAATGTAAGAAACAAACCAATATTAATTATAACTTATAATTTAACATCTAAAATGACAAAATAATAATAATCACTTGTTAAGTTTACCAGTTCTTTGATCAAATATAAATACAAATTCTTGCTAACAGTTGTTCGGTTTTAATTCTAAGTTTTTCGATATTGGACTCGTCAACAATCTAGATTAATTCTTGTTAACAGTTTCGTTAAGTTTTAATTCCGAATCCTTCGATATTTAGCTTACCAGCAATTTGGTTTAATTCTTCTAAAATTCTTTCGTAGGTTAGGTTCAGTTTTCGAATTTCTTATTTCTTATTTTTGATTTCTTTCTCTTTCAAATTTATTGATTTTTTTATTTGTATTTTGTATTTACCATACTAAGCTGTTTAGCTACTTACTATGGGAGATTGATTGAATATATTTATAAGAAAAAATAAAAATAATAACGCACACACACAGTTTACACCTTTTTAGAACATGACCCATATAAACAGAATACAAAGAAAGGTGGCCCATTATAATAAAGTATATAAAGTTCCTAACTTGTTTTTGGGACATAATGCCTGATGTTTCTTAAAAGCGTACTCTAATCAAAAACAGCGCTGACACCATGTACATCTTATTTGAACATCAGTAACAGAAGAGTATCACAATTCAAGAACCTATCAAGACAGCTATGTAATGATAAGAGTCGCATTCTTCAAGCAAAATTAATTTAATTCAAGTTACACCTATAACATTTGATCTATGTATGATATCTACATAAGGATGTTTCATTGCTTCACCTTCATTGTAGATATGAGTTTCGATTCATTCATCAAATGAAATGACATTTATAGAAATTTATAGAATTTTGGAAAATTACAGAGTCGCATGGAAAAATTAGAAGGGTAAAAACAAGGTCTGGTGGATTATAATTGCTTGTTCTATTCCTATATTTTACACCAACATAAGCATCATAATATTTAGATCTTAGACCTAAATGTTATAGTCTTTTAAGGGATACAGAAAATAATAAAGCAAAGTGTGTAACATTAAAGGGATTCTTATCAGAATAAACAAATATTTAATGTTCCTCAATCAAGAATAACAAGTTAAAATCATCAGTTTTTCCCCATTAAAAATAATAAAACCCATTAAGCAATGCTGACAACAAACGTAAATGAGTAAGGCCCCATACAACCTTTGATATGGGCACTATAGGGGAGGTGCCTTGGTTATGGATCAATCCGAAATTCTAATTATCAATCCAGATTCTCCAAACAGTTGACTTCTCTACCAATTAACTCAAATTATCATAAACATTTTCCGCCATCCAACTCAGATTATCGTCAACATCTTCCATATTAAGATTTTTATTAAATAAATTTTGTTAAAAAATAGTGTTTGTGATGAGCAGATTTGTTTCAGTCTGCGGCTTTTTATTAAATTTTAAAGGAGACATATTAATAATATTAAAAATAAAAAATAAAAAAATAATAATAATGATAATAATAAAAGAATAAAAACACCAATCCAAAATTTTCATCTACAATATATTTCGACTGAATAGCAGTCTTTGTCAGGTAGTCTTGAACTTTAAACTATTTAGGGTAAATCATTGTTATTTAAACAAATTTCTGCTTTTAAATTCTCAAAACATTTTATCAAAAATTAAATATTTAGCTTTTTTTAAATCACAAATCCTACAAAATTTTTTAAAAAAATAATTATTTAAATTTTACAAAACCAAGACTTTAACAAAATTTAAATAAAATTTTCAACAAAAATATTTAAAATTTTTTTACTAAAACTATTTTACATTTTGTTTCATTCTGCATCAAACAATTGTGCTTACTAATATCAATCAATTCCATCAGTCGACTGTGATCAAAAACTTGAGAGCGGAAATGACGGGCTTTCATTCCAATGTATGTGGTATTACACACATGACATAAATATTCATAACCAAGATCTGAATACCATCTAGGTAAGACTTGAAATCTATCAATAAACACAATGACAATGCTATAAAATATAATGCTATGTAATGCTATGTAAAATACGGGACAGATTTAGGCTTGAAAATTATTTACTTTTATCGGGCAACACATCTTTTATAATGTCTTGAATACAACTTTTTATTAGTTCCCCATCTGAAAATGGTTTCATTAACAATGCGACAGAATAACTTGCATTGACGGTATTGGAGAATTTTTTAACGATGAACTGAACATATTTTGCTGAGCTTTTAATTGAGATTTAAAACTGATAAGCTTATATTTTCTCACTTTTACGTAAAATCTCAAATAATCACTATGCTTCGTTTCATGATGTCTTTTAACATTGAGTTCTTTAAAACCAGCAATTGTTTCTCTAAAAATAACATGTTAATTTTGAGCTCTGCATTATGAAGAAATAATATTCTTCCAAGCAGTCATTGAATTTCCTGTTTACATCCGCAAGTTTTCTTTTCTTTGAATTCATTCTTAACGGCAAAACAATAAATGTACTAATTAATTATTTATATAAATAAATGTAGCTATACTACTTACATTGTGCTTAAAATATTTTGCCTGAAATACTAGCATTATTTAAATATTTATTGTAGAACACTACACCTACATGTCGAAACGAACCAAAAAGCAATCAAACACATGTTTTAACTAGCATGACTCCACTGATGACTACTACGCTAATGAAATGCTGTGGTGCGGCTCAACAACAGTTGATATGAAGTGACTAGGAGTGGTTTTGGTGTTAAAAGTGAGCTGTCAGTTCTCGCAATTCACGGGCGGCATTATTATGAGCGGCAAATTTAAATCTGTTAACTTAACCTAATACCCGTACTTAAAAAAACATTATAAAAACTTAATTCATCATATGAAGCCACGGGCTGCACATAAAGTGTTGCGGGCCGTTGTTTGGACACCTCTCTAAATAGTTGAAAATATATTTTAGATTGGTGTTGTTATTCTTTAATTAAGTTAATTGCCAATTTTGTGTGATTCTGTTTAATAAGAAGAAGAAGAAGAAGAAAGAGGAGGATGAGGAGAAAAAGAAGAAGAAAAAAAAGTAGAAGAAGAACAAACGTTAGTGGAGACTTAAACTTATTAGCAATCATAATTTAATAAATTAATATTAAATCTAAATAAAATTTAAATATAATTTAATTTCTGTAACAGGATCGGGCAATTTCCATTGGAAACCATTCCATTATTTTTGTATCAATTATCTGAAGTTATCATTATCTCGATCTTCATAATCATTTTTTCACGAATTTAATATTAAAATAATATATAAAATTTTTCAAATAAAAATAAAATTCATACAAATCTTACATTTGCCCTAAAATTACCTAATTAATATATATTTTTAAAAAAAAGTGTTTTAATTTTTCTGGAGTTGATCACAGTGTTAAACTTGAGTCTTTTATTTTTAAGGTCTTTTCCGCATGAGAAATTATATTTTTGGGAACAGATAAAAGTTTCTTGTTTTGTGTTTATTATGAATATTATTTCTAAAATAATCAACAAGAAACAATAGACTTTATTTTGCAGATTTATAATATGTATTAATAGATTGTTACAAATTCTTGTACATACAATTTTAAAAATCTGTTTCTCTAATTTTTACATGTTAATAAAACCATACAGGAAAACCCGGATCATCCACCCGAATTCTGCAGAATCACTTTTGATTATTGTTTTACTAAAACGGATTTACATCACAATTTTTAAATGTGCTATTATCATTAAATTCAATATTTTTATTCAATATATTTAAAATGAAAATAATAATTATCTGTCATTCAATTTAATATGTGATCCTCTAATTTTTTTCACAGAATTTTTTGTAAAATAATAATAATAAAATATTAAACATATTATTTTACTTTAGATGAATATGAAACTGGATTAGTTCATATTCTATTGTAATTTGGCAATATTGGATCAGTTTTTGATTAATAATTTTATTATTGAAAAAATATGAGTATGAGTATGTGAGATGAAGACCAACAAAGGAAATGAGTAATAATTTGACGAACAATGGATGACTCGTAGGATGAGTCATGAAGTAGGTCAAGGTCATTGTAACAAAAGCAATTACATCGATGAGTTATAAATAAATTGAAGATCATTTTTAAAAAAACTATATTTTTCTTTTTAGTCTAATGAGAATTTGATTTTGTAAATCACAATTTCAATTTGATATTATTGAATGTAGACATGAAAGTTGAGTATTGTTTTTTTAAAATGTTATTTTGAAATTTGGATTATATAAATTACATAGATTTGAATTATATATATATATATATAAAAAAAAAAAAAAAAAATATATATATATATTGAACGAACGTTTTGTAGCTTTCACCTCTAATTGATTTTCATTTTGCAATGACAAAGAATTTTTTTATTTTTTAACTATGAATTAGATGTTTTATCGATATTCGCGAATTTTGGGCACAGCCTTTTTTCAAGTGATATAGATCCTATTTAATTCAGCGAAAAGTGTGTATTCTTTGGTTACGTTGCTACCTAAAAAATCTTTTCTTAGGCGTATGTCAATTCATATGATCTTTGTACTGGTTTTTATTGATTCTGAATTTAGTACATTATCAAGTTCAGAAGTTTAAATAAGCCGACCTGATCTCACGGATACGAAATATGTTAGAGAAACTTTAGAGGGTTTCAAAGAATTTCGTCCAAAAGTCAAATAATCTGGCTAGAACACACTAAAGTAATGTGGGTGGTCATGGGTGATGGTCATTGTGCAGGTGAGAGAGGAGTGTCTGTTCAACTATACTTCTAGAATTATAAAGTTATTTTTTATGTTGATCGTGAAGGTTGAAATGAATTTTTGTTTGAAGAATTTTTAGAAGAAATGATTTTAAAACAAAATGAATTTGGACCAAATGATAGTGAATCTCATCAAATGCACTTACAAATTGATATTTTAATAATTAATTTAAAAATGGATTATGTTTTAAAATTTCTTTTAAAAATATTACTCATCTTACCAGAAAACGGGGCATCGAATTTCGAATTCATTCAATTATTTTAAATAAATTTAATTTTAAAACATTAAATAAAATATTATGATTTTTTTTTAAAATAAATTATTTTAATTTAACATCAAATTTAGAATCAGTCATAAAAATTTGATTAATTTTCCAAGTTAATAAATAATTAACAACGCTTAATAACTTTATAGCTCTCACAGTTTTACATTTCAAAAAAGAAATATTGTTAAGTCTCATTTTTAAATTATTTATTTTTATTCTTCTTTCATTTTAAACAAATGTAAACAAAAATAGTAATCAATTAAATCTTTTTTTCTTCAAATTTATCATTTATAGTTGTGCAAATAACATTATTCATTATTGATCGGTTATGAACATTTTTTTATTGAGGTAGACATTGCAATTACTGACTTCGCCATTTAAACAAAATTTGAATTCCATTATGAATTTTTGGCAACAGAATGGAAGGAAACTCTAGAGTTTTCTGAAGTTCTATAATGGATATCCCCATTGCAAATATATATAAGGGTTTTTTAATAATTAATTTTTGTTTAAATAAATAGAAATATTTCATGAAGAAATATTTCATAGAAATATTAACTCAGTCAAATCTTTTATTTTAAACAAGTAAATGACAAGGTTAGTCTTTGCTGCAAAATATATATTAAAAATATATTTTGTGGTATTTTGAGTATTAAAATGATTCATAAATAATAATTAATTATAGTTAATGAATAATTAAGGAATACAACATAAAATTTTACATTCATGCAACATGCAGTAATAATTTAACATAAACTATTTATAAAAACTGGCATATCCATTTGTTTAAATGCTTTTAGTTAACCGATGTTTTTAATTGAGCTACTTTCATTTTCTATTTTTATCTCATATCTATGCTCATAACACTTTTAAGTAATTTCTTCTTGTACAAAATATCGTTTAAAATTTTTATTCTAAATATCTATTTTTTCTGAAATTGACGATTCGTATTTTGATCGACTTATTTCATTACAGGTGCTTCTATAAATTCTTTTTCAAACACCATTTTATCTAGACTTTTCTTAATAGATTTTGGAAAATTGAATTCATCATAAACTGTACTTTAAAAGGAACATCATTACAAGATTTGTGCATCATATCATTTACTGTTTTTTGTATTTATCTATTATTATTCGAAATTGTCTCTCAACCTGCCCATTTGTTGAAAGGTGATATGGGCTTGATTAATTTATTTAAATATTGTTTTTTTCAGTAAATTTTCTTACTGATTTGGATTCAAGTGACTTGCTCCTATCATAATTAATTATCCAAGGTCCTCCAAATTTCATTAACCACTTTTGTGTTTTAACTTGTTGGGTTTGAATAAATAGAATATTAATAGTCGATATTTATGACTACAGTGCTCAATAAATAAAACACAACACTCCCAACGTATATTTGAATTTATCACAAATTATACACAAAAATTATTACATCTAGAAACAATATAGATTATTTTTACTCAATAAATCCTTTTGCGATATTTCGGTTTCATGTACTTTTTCACAATAATCAATTTTAATAACCTGATCCTGCTTTGACTGTAACTACTAGAGAATTTTTTTAACTTCCTCGTTTCTATACTTTAATACATTTCTTTTATTCTTCCCTATCCAGGACAAAATAATTTGATTTATGATTCTCAACCCATATTTTCTGTTTGATATCCTCTCTCTGCGGCTTTCTTTCATGATCTTATTGTAATTAATTATCCTACCATGCACTTTCCTTAAGATAATCTTTTCCACATCTTCCCATCAATCAAGTTATCAAGTTGTCTTGACAACTGCCTTTCAAATTTCATTTTCTTTATTTTCCTTGTTGCTTACCAAACTCGGGTTTTCCTTAATCTGTTTTTATATATTTCCTTACTTTTCAGCCTTTTTAAAACATATTCTGACATTTTCATTCTCAACATAATCTTCACCATTATCAAATTAATATCCGAACCGCTTTTCAAATTCAAATTCGATAGTTTCGTGATTTTTTGATAATTTCGCTATTTCATTGTTCAATTCAAAACATTGGTCTTTGGGAATTGGCTTGATAAGTTATTACAAAAAGATGTATAAAAATTGATTCAAAAACCTTTATCACCTTTTCTTCTTTCATATCTTCTTTCGTTTTCTCTATATACTTTTTTATTTCTTCCCCCAGCATTATATTACCTTTATGATGATTAAAAATGTAGTTCTCTATGTTAAGCTTGAAATGTTTAATTCTTGTTGATATGTGCATTTATTATGTTTTATTTAGATTGATTTTTCTTGTCATACAACACCAATTTCATGTTTACTCATTGAATGTGGGAAATAAGTTATGACTTTCTTTTTGAAATTATTTTTTATTCATAGTATATCTAATAAATTGTATTCTGTCTTTTCTAATATAACACTTCGTGGGTTTCTTTTTGATCCTGCCTTTTCTATTTTCTGAAAGAATCGAGAATATTTCGAAATATTTTATTCATCATTGACCAACTTGACTTCAAGATTCTTTAATAACTCAAACACACTTGCCTTCCAATTCGTATAGCACATAATTCTTGGACAAACATTGACACAAGCTTTTGCAAGCAGCAGAATAAAGAAAACATTTGCATAACAGAAAACTGTTAGATACCAAATAAAATGTTATTTACCGCATCACGTGAAATGTATTCACAGAATTATACATTAGAAATACACTCATGAACTTGCATCAATGAGTTTAAGAACATCCGGGTCATACTGGAAGGTCATCGGTATAATGACGACTTTAAGTGTGCAAACCAAAGAAGGAAAGAAATATTTCAATTAAAATATTGACCAGTTTCAAAAAAATTCTCGAATGAAAGAGGTCGTTTTGACTATTAAAACACTTAGGTTCTGAGAGATTGAAAAGGATTAAGAAAGTTTTTATTTGCAACAAATACTTGTCATGCCATTTGTTTAAATTTAAACTGTTGCCAAGAAACCATCATACACTGATAATATGTATATAGAGTGGTCTGGAACGTCATCCTGATGCATAATATTTTAATTATTCTGCACCAATTTTGAATAACTTTGTTGTAATTAATAAATATTTTATACTTTGACATTTCTGACCGCTTTGATATTTGTAGAGAATATTTTTGGTTTACACAATAATTAACTATATAATCAAAGAAATATGGTAAGATTTTATTAATTGGAAACGCCGATTAGTTATATTGAACAACATCGCAATATATATTTCGACCTTTTATAATTCTTCTTCAAGATACAAATAACATTAACAATGACTAAATGAAAATAAGGAATAGTTAAACAAATTAATTAGTAATATCAGATAAGTGAATAATAAAACTAGCCCTTGTTGCAAAGTAATTATTATGTTGTTGAAAGAATTTTCGATTATTAAATAATTAAATTTAATGTTAATTTTAAAAACGAAATGTATTAAATATTTTTAAATTTAAATATTAATTTAATGAGATTTTAAATGTATATTTTAAGTATAAATTACCATATGAATTATTGAAATATTTTCACAAATAAGATTTCCATTTTTTAAATTCATTACACAAATTGTTTGTTTTAATAATACTTTTCATACTAAAAATAAGTTATTTGATTTATTTGAAATGAATAAAAAATGAATTTTATGGAAAAGTTAAACTTCCCACTTTGTAACATTACCAATGCGCTTTTCCTTGCTCTCCAAGAAATGTAGAATTATTGAGATAAGTAAAAAAGAAAATCTGGAGAAGTGAAAGTTTCATGTATTTTCTATCCCATTGAAATATCTCAAGAGTTTATTTATAATTTTACGGGAGATTCCGTTCAGTGGATTCAAGGCGAATAAAAATAATGGCAAGAAACCATGAATTAGGCTGTCTATAATTTATTAATGTAAATTAATTATTTTCCATACACAATTTCCCGGTGATGTTTTCTGGTTACATTTACTTTTTTGCATAAAAGAACTCCGATTGATGAAAGATTTTATCTTTTGCTGACTGACATTGTTTCATAAATTACCGAGTTATCTTACCCCTCCCCCTCTTATCGACATTATCAATCTATTGACAATTCTCAAAGGCCTCGAAGCCTGAACTTATTTTCTTTTGATGACATAAATAATGATGAACGATTCTTTATTGTCAACGCCAGAGATTTGTTTCAATTAAGGACGTAACATTTCGATTGAGTTGGGGGAAAATTTATATTTTGTTAATGGGTGACTTGCTGTGATGTTTAGATCTGAGAACCTAATTTATTAAATTGTTTCATCAAATTTAATTTCATTTAATTGTTGATAAATTTAAATTGATTTAGTTACAATTGTTTTATTCAAGTAAATTTGTTAAAATTCAATAATATCAAGGAGTAGGGTGAAATATAATAAATGATGGAGGGTATACTAAGTCTTCCTCTTTCATCTATTTTCCTATATGCCAGATTGGGTAGTTTATTTTTTAGAACCTAATAAATACTTCAAAAATAATATTTAGGTGTTGGGCTGAATTGTGTTATTTTTATATAATTTAATAACCGCTTTATACTGGTTATTTGGCATGGGAATTTGTGCCATCACTGAATTATACATAATAATTGGTCCTTGACCCTTGGATATAAACACGTGTTAAAAAGAGTAAATCTTCACATTATGTGAGTTCACTCTTAATAAAAGTAGAGTAAGATCATTACAAGCCAAACTAACTATATAAAGTCTAAAATGGAACTAGTAAAAAGATAATTTTTTAAACAAAAATATAATTAAAATTAAATAAGAAATTTATTTCAATCAATTTTTGTAGTTGACCATACTCATATTTGTGTTACTCACTCTTAAATATTCGAAGCCGGGGCCGAATATAAAGTGATTGAAGACTGTGGCACTGAAAGTATCACATTGTTGGTGTAGCAATCTAAATATCACTTTAACTCTCAATCTGTCTTTATCATCCATTAAACTATAACAATTGAGTTTTGGTTCTTTAGAAAGTCCATCCTTTATACCAGAGAACTTACTCATCCTTAAACTTTCCAATCATAGATTCAAAGTTTCCTGGGTACAAGAGGTGTTCAGTGTTGCCGGCTATAAAGTGTCTTATTGGCAATATTTAACCTCAAGAAAAGAAATTTCCGTGTCAATGGCACCAAATTTATGAATAAGGTGTATAAAATGTGTTAACTGGATCTGGCTGAGTTGAAGGAAGTAAGGATGAGGTCAATTTCCAATAAAAAACATTAATTTTAGATTTATTCGCACAAAAGAGTTAATTGTATTATCAAATTTATGAATAAAATGTGTTTATTGGATCTGGCTGGGGTTAAAATCAAGAGTAAGCTAGTTTAAATGGTCGTGATAAAAATTAAAAATGTCTCTGGCTAGGGTAAGTGTAACCTAGTTTTATTAATGAAAAAATAAGGACTCGAGTTATTTAAAGGATATTTAATAGGTCTAGCTTGCGTTAAGCTTTACTAAAGGGCAATAAATATGTATCATTAAATCTATTTATTGGTAAAAATAATAATAATAAAAATAATAATAATAATAATAATAATAATAATAATAATAATAATAATAATAATAATAATAATTTTAATAATAATAATAATAATAATAATAATAATAATAATAATAATAATAACAATAATAATAATAATAATAATAATAATATTTGTAGTATGTTTACGAATGAACCATAGGATGATATGATTGACTTATGTCGTGTGTTGTGAAATCAAAACGTCTCTGAACATCACATTTTGAATAGAGCAAGCCACAATGCTTTCTTTAGAATAAACGATGATATCAAGATTTTTGGTTTGCTTTTACAACAAAATTGCTTCTTTCCAATTTAAGAAATCCATTATTTGTAAATAGTTTGCGGATGTTATTATTTTATATTTGAATTTTATTAGCAGTTTACATTGAATTAACATGTGAAATGGAAAACTAGTCATCGATTGCGTATTTGGATTTATTAATCCATTTGCAAATATAAACACTGTGACATAGAATTATAGATTTATAGAAAACCAATGGATACTAATTTTGCGTTCCAAGTCTCTGATTATGTACTGATTCTGATTTCAGAAGATTTCTTCAAATCGTATTACTAACTATATGACAAATCTTTTCATTATTGAGAACCCTCAATCGTCCTAGAAATTTCTTATTCTTGTAGTTGTCTCTGTATATTTGTAAATTAATTGTGTCTATTAATTTTGACATAGTACTGATAATATTTTAATCATCCATATTGGTCTTGATACCTTGGGTTTAGGAATATCCTTTGTAACGTCTGTGGTTCACATTCATATAATAATGGTAGTTCCTTAACGAATAAGTTGCCTGCAGTTTTGTAATCTAGTTTGGAGAAAGCATTTAGTTTAATCTCAAACGGAAGAATCTCATATCTTTAATATATTTTATTAATTTCAACATATAAATTTCCTTTGGTGTCGACCAAAGGTTTTTACTGTTTATCCAGTGAATTCGAAAAAAAATGAAATAATTAAAAACTCCAAATACAAAGTGTTTTATAAGCATGATTCTTTACTAATTATTACCCCCTCCTCTACCTTTTGTGGAATATATCATAAAGATATGAAAAAATAATACATGGATGACAGTCGTATGAGAAAATTTCAAAAGCTCTAATATTTTGAAAGAGAATTGCGTGATAGATTCATTTAATAAATATTTTTGTTCATATCACGCAATATTTATGTTAAGCAGCCTTGTTTGAAGCTCTTGTTTTTTTAGAATAATATTTTCTCTGTAAACAAATTTTGAAATTATTATTTATTTTACTAAATTCCTGTTGAATACTTCGAAAAGATTTTTATGTAGTTAAAATAAGATTTGCTTTGTTATTCAATACAAATAGTAATAGAGTACTAGTTCAATGTGATTTGGCTTTTATTAAAACCATGTAAGAAATTTCATCCCATTCGACACAGAATCTAGGAACTACGCAACCAGAACCTGATTCTTTTATCTACAGATCACATTGAATAACATTTTACATAGCAAGGATCTGAATAACGTCAATCGTGTAAAGATATTTGGTCGATCGGCAATAATATATTTATAATTCAGATATGTATTTCCTTGTATATTTCAAAATGTATTTTTAAACTTTTTTTATTTAAATTATTATTATAACTTTACAGTTAGCTTTTTCGAAGTTGCTAAAACATCTTCTAAATTATCTTGAATAGAATGTGCATTAAGAAAACTCATATTACAAAAATTTATTTCTAGTTCAAAATTGTTTCATATTTAAACAAGCTTTCTAGTATTAAACTAAATAATTCAAGCTAAGTTACCAGAGAGATTCAATATTTAAAAATTTACGTTTAAGAATGTTATATTTAAATTTTAATCATGCCAATCTATTTTGAAAAATCATTGAAAAATTATAGTATAAGTTTAAAAATTTACTAATAAAAACTTATTTTATCTTTTTAAAATTATTGAAACTCATTTTAATTCTCTCTGACAAACAATGCGAAATATTCAATTTTCTGATGAAAACACCTTACATCCTTCTTCTTTAAAAATTGTTTTCATCTTCTCGAAATTTCTTTAGAAATTTTTTCTTCTTTCGTCTTCTAGCAAGTATCTGCGATCATGAACTTTTGCACTATTCTATAAGGCTCTTCGTACTTTTCCTTGTCTTTCGTTTGTGGTTCTACTTTTAGCAGTAACTCATCTACTACATCGAATACTCTTTTTGTCTGTGTTATTTTTTGGGTACTTCCTGTAATATCTTTTCTTTTTAAAACTTGTGTTCTACTATTAAATTGTTCTCTAGCTATGTTCCTTCCAAACCTCTGCGGATCTTCGTGCAATTGATTTCTGAAACGTTGATTTCATGGTAAATTCAATCTCCGGTATGATCTCTGATTAATCTGTTCTACTTCTTTCTTTTAATGACGCATTGATACAATCTATTATTGTTCTAAATTGACGTTCTATCACAACATTAGTATTGTGGTGATACGGGCTCAAAAAGCATTGTGTAATTCACATTAATTTGTAAAATCTTTATCATCCTAGATTCAAAATACGTGAATCTCTTTTGGAGCTCCAAACCTAAGAATCTATTTCTGTAGTATAGTTTCCTTCACAGTTTCTTCGTCTTGTTTAACGACTTTGGTCAGTGAGATATATCTGATAAATTGATCAATAATTGCAATTATATATTTTTTCTTTCTGAACGTTTCCTGTAATGAACCTCATCTATCAACGTTCACTTTTGTCAGTTTTATTGTCTCTTCCCTCATCTTTGTCATCCCCATCTTTGTTTTTTGACATTATTCACATTATCCAATTATTTCTTTTATTGATTCTTTTATGTCTCACATATCATAATTGTCCAAAATATATTTGTTACCTTTTCTGCTTCTGCGTGTGACAGCAAGGTGTGCATGCTCTTTATTATTTCTTATTTTTTTCTCTCTGTATCCATATCTTACCATTTATAGTTTTCACCACTTTGTTTACCAGCATAAATTTCCATCTTGAACCTTGTACTATTTCTTTTTTATTTGTTCTATTTCTGTATTATCTTTTGCCATTTGTAATCTTTAGTTTTTTCACAGTGTTTATTCTTCGGGTTTTCATTCTTTCCACTTTCGCAAACATCAGTCCAAATCAGCTTTTTGTTGTTAAACTTACATAATTCTTTTAAAGCTCTAGTCTTTTTTGCGTATTCCCTGATAAATGTTCTATAGTAATTACATATTCCCAAGAAGCTTCTCAGAGTTTTTACACATTTTGGACTTTCAAATGATTTAATTGCCTCCAGCAATGAAGGATCCGTCTGAATTCCCTCTTTATTGATGATGTGGACTAAAAGTTTGATTTCCTTTTTCAGAATGTGACATTTTCGGGATTTATCCACAGACCTGTCTTTCTAATCTTGTCAAGAAAATCATCAAATACTTCATAGTGCTGATCGATCGTCTCTATAAATACCAAAATACCGTCTGAGTAACAACTGCGCATTAATACTTTCTGTTAAAACAGTATTAGCCTGACTTTGTTGAAAACGCCGTTTTTAACTTTGATTCGTATTCTAGATTTTCCTGATGATATGCATTTATAATATCTACTGAACTGAAATACTTTGCTTCACCTAAATTATCTAAGATCTCTGCTATATTCGGCATAGGAAATGCTTTTCTCTCTGTAACAAGGTTCAATTGTCTGAAATCAAGGCATAATCTGATATCATGCTTTTCTTTCTTCCAAACGCATACCAATTATGTGTTCCATGGCGAATTTCTTGATGATATCGTTATCCCATAAATATTTAATTGCTTCATCTATTTTATCCTCCAAGTTGACTGGTTGTCTATATGGTCTAATATTAATCGGTTTTCCTTGAGTTTCTATTTTATGCTTCAACAGCTTTGTGCAACCGATACCCCATTTGTCAACCATAAACACCATTTGTTTTCCTTTATAATGTTTAGTATTATTAAAATATATATTTTTTAACCAATTACCTCTGGAGTCATATAAGCTACTATCGGAAACTTTACTCTTCCTTTCCTGCTATTTATTTCCACTTCTAATGTTGCTTTACATTTCGTTTCTAAAACAAAGTTATTGGCACATCTCAATATGTCCGTTGTTGCTATTAGTTCTATATCTTTAAGGTTCTCAAATTTACTCCAACTCATGACATTTACCTTAGCTCCAGTATCGAGCAAGCATTCCATCTTCTGATCGTGTACTCTAATAGTTGGTCGGCTTTGTATTTTATTATATCCGACACTGTCATTTTATATTCGTCTAATGTGAGTATTTTTATTTATTCTCTTTCTTTTTCTGCAAAATCCTTCTTTATGAATCTGTTTACTTTCTACACTACATTCTTATCATCTTTAATCACTTCTGTCCCCTTCACATATTTATCTATAATATGTGATATTCTAATTTTACTATGATAATCGATATTTTGGGTGTCTGCATAGATATCTAATATACTGCCCCGACTATCTCCTCTTCTATCGGAGCGTTAAGGTTTGGGTATTCGCGATATTTATCTTCTATACTTTCATCATTTGGTTCTTCTATGTATGCTACGCATCTTTTGTTAGTTTATCTAAGCTCATCTCTCGTTCCATGGTAACTATTTCCTTTCTGCTATCTTTCCTGTTGTCTGCCAACATTCTCATTGGTTCTCCTATATTTCATTTTCTTCAAATTTGCGTAATAATCTGTTTCTTTATGACCCCTGAAGTTACACCAATTGCAGCTTATTTTTTACAATTTCTTCTTACGTGTCCTGGGGTAACACATGCAAAACATGTGACTACCTTTATCTGCATCTGTGGACACCGAAGTCCTAATTTTTTACATTATCCTGTCCACAGCTAAGTAAAAGAAAATTTAAAACTACTTTTCCAAAATACCAAACCTGCAGGTACACAAACAAAAACATACTGATAGAAACCTGCAGGTGTAAAATAACAAATTTAAACAATAAAAAAAATAAGAAATAAGAAAAAATAAGAGATTAGAATAATGATTTCAATTATAAAATGTAAAAATAATAATAATGATGATGATAATAATAATAATAATAATAATAATAATAAAAATAATAAAAATAATAAAAATAATAATAATAATAGTAATAATAATAATAATAATAATAACAATTATTGTAATGATTGTAAAATCAAATTATCAAGATTCTTATGAAACTCTTAAAGTGATTTTTCTCAGCTATTAAATGATGAAGAATCTAATTCTGACTATGTAAACCGTGATTTTTTTTAAATAAGACTTTTTACAAAAATAAATGTAATTAATTCAGTTTAAAAAATGTTTGACTAAAAAAGGAATGTAAATAGTTTAGTTTTAAAATAAAACTTAATTTGATTTCTGAATTTTACTTATTAATTAAAATATAATTTAATGTCTACTAGAATTCACAAATATAGTAAGGAAGCTCCAACTGAATTGGAATTGCAAATTGCAACCTTCATTAATGAATTGCAAAATACCAGTAATATGAAAGAAGATGAGATACGAGCACTATGTTTGAAGAGCAAGGAAATATTTTTAAACTAAAATATTTTATTAGAATTAGAAGCTCCAATTAAAATTTGAGATGACATTAGTAGTGGGATACAGGCCCGATACCACACTGGACCACTGGGACAAAGACATATACCCCCTCCCCCCGGTAAAAAAAAAATTTCTAACTTTAAAAGTACAAATTTTTGTATGAGAAAGACAATGACTCATCAAAAATTTTCTCAAGATCATAATATTGGTGATCATATTTTTTTCAAGGTCATTCAAAAAACATTTAATTTAAATTAAATACTTATTTTTATAAGTAATGTTTTAGTAATTAATATTTTTTAATTTTTATTATTATTAATATTATTATTATTATAATTATTATTATTATTATACTATAATTAAAATGATTATTACTTATTAAAATGATAATTACTTGTTATAATGATTATTACTTTTTATAATGATTATAATGAATATTATTATTATTTTATTATTAATAATATGATTATTTTAAGTATTATTATGATTACTTAGTATGATTACTTATTATTATTATTATTAATATGATTATTATTATGATTAATTAGTATGATTTCTTCTTCTTCTTCTTTTTATTATTATTATTAGTACATATAATATATAATAATGAATAACTAATAATAAATACAAACTAAAATACATTTAAAAATTCATAAAAACAGTTCATGTCGAATAACAGAAGTTATTGTTTGCGTTTCTTCACGTTGGGAACTCGTCATGAAAATATAATAAAGGTTATTATATTTTTAGATAACAAATTATAATAAATTTAAAAATAAAACTATAAAAAATAATATTATAAAAATGAAAACTATATCAAGATTTCATGATAATAAATGAAAACTATTACAAGTTTTCCAAATATACTGAATAAATTAAAAAATTTAACAAAATACTGATTTTTAAAACATATTTATTAAAACATATCTATCATCTATTACTTGGCCACTATCTATGGCAGCAACCCCAAAATAAATCGCAAATACGATACTGGTATTTTTCCCCACCCATAATCGCTTATCATCGCTATTACTCGAAGCGATTTTACTGTTTCTAAAAGTACACAGCTGGTGGTTACGCTTCCTTATCCTACTTTGAGGCACTGTGAATACTACGTTCTTATTGTAGCAATCCAAATACGACTGATGTTTGATGTCAGTCTCCAACAACTTCATCCCCTTAGCCCTCATTGTGTTGGATTTACCTAATAACCTATAGCACTTGGGTCTTAAGAAAACCCATTCCTTATACCCGAGACCTTTACTCTCGTCTTTAAATTTACCTATCACAGAATCTAGTTTCCTCGAGTATAAGGTATGTGCCGGGTCGTAATTTGATGTATCTTAAAGGCTGTTTTTTATCATTGCCGGCAAAAGAATGTCAAGCTTATAGTGCTTAACCTCAAGGAAAAACGAATCCGTTTCGCCGGCAACGATATTAATATCACAGTCGAATTTGGATCTATATTTTGAAAATTCATTATTTTATAATTGGTACATCCGCAGCTTAGGCAGGTCTAGCACTGAATGGCCGATGTAGCTAAGTCTGTCTAAACATATAGAGTCTTTGTTCAGATGAGCAGCAATCAAATCATCCACTATTTTAATGGACTTTTTGAAAGTCGGTTTTGAGGCATATACAATCATCTTTTCAGCTGAATTGCATAGACTCAAATTCATCCGTTTTTTCAAATTCTCAACGGACTTCCCATATAAGCTATTATTAAATAATTTTTATAAATCTCTATGAAGCTCGCACTTTGAGTTTGAGCGTAAATCTGTATTTCTCTGAATATAATCTTTAAAAATAGGTGCCTGTTTAATTTTAATTGCTCTATGAATACATTCAACGTCCGCACCCAATTCTATATACAGCTTGAGAAGTTTAAAAATATAAAATATAATTATATCTATAAAATATAATTATATTGCATTAGATAAAGAAAAAAATTAAATATATGAAAAAATAATTATTTAGTGAATTATTGAATCTCAAGATATGAAGAAGATTAAAAAGATAAAGAAGATAAAAAAGTTAAAGAATTTGGTGATGAGCAACTACCCCAGGAATCAACAGGTAAGGGATTAGAGCGTAGAGACTTTAAATATTATTTTTTATCCGATAATCCTTGTGAATTATTTTATGAATTAAGAAAATATTTAGCTTCTAGAAAAGCAGGAAATAACAATGGTGAAAATCATATAAATGCAATTTTATCAAGATTATTAACCAAAAAATTAATTGATAAAAAACATAAATCTTAAGTTTTCAAATTATAAATTATAAATTCTTAATTTTTTTGAATTTTTAAATTGTTGAATAATAAATAGAATGTCAATTTTCAATTTGGATAAAAATATTAAATTTTCTCATCTAGTAAAAAAGAAAGATTATTTAGAAGTTTTACCATCAACTTCATCTGCAGAAGCTTTAAATTCACCTGGAAATTTATTGTTTCAAATTCAACAATAATAAAATCCACTTGATATTTGCAATTCATTCATATATTATAAATTTGAAATTATAGGTGTTGATCCAACTGATGATATAACTCTTGAACATAATTGGTTTTTAAATTTATTTAACCAGATATCAATAACTTTAGGATCAACAGAAATTATTACCATTTGTTATGACTGATTTTAATTTTAAAAATCAAGATGGTGAATTAAGTGGATGGATTCCAGATACTGGTACTGGTGATGAAAATAATAAAGGATATAAAATTAGAAAAAGTTTTTATTAAACCAAAACATTTGATGGAATATATCCTTTAAAAAATATATTTGGATTCTTTCAACAATATAATAGAATAATTTATTTAATACCATTTGAATTGAAAATGGAAAGGAATAAAGATTATAAAAAATGTTTTTATGGAAAAGCTTTAAAACCAGAATCTAAACCACAAATAAAATTTGAAAGAATGATGCTGATAGTTCCATCAATAACTTGTAACCCACATTTAGAAACTCAAATTCTTGAAAGATTAAACATGATTTCAAAACCAATCAATGTAAATTTTCTTCAAAGAATACCAGGTTGTATAGATATTTTAGGAGGAAGTACATTTTCATGGAAACCAAAAATGTTAAATACTCGACCGAGATTTATTTTGATTGGAGTTAAAGATTCAACAACTAATAATACAACTAATAATTAAAAATTTATTCAATCAATCGGTAATGATAAACAATTAAAATCTTTAAGTGTTCAATAGATTAAATAATTATATAAATTATGAAAGTGAAATGAAATATTCGGATGGATTTGAAAATCCGATGAAAATAAAAGATGCTTATAAATTTTAAAAATTAAATGATGTATCAATTAATATTTATGAATATGAAAATGATGTAATAATTCCAATTCAAATTACTGATGTAAGAAGAACCG
Organism: Schmidtea mediterranea; assembly: GCA_022537955.1. Lineage (NCBI taxonomy): Eukaryota > Metazoa > Platyhelminthes > Tricladida > Dugesiidae > Schmidtea > Schmidtea mediterranea. The sequence goes on from CM039679.1 coordinate 131,401,541, forward strand.
AAGGGAGACATATTAATCTTTTAATAATACATGAAGAAACTGAAAATGAAATTGATTCTCATTATGTCTGGATAAAAAATTCAAAGTTTTATGAGAAAGAGAATTACAAATTCTAATTATAAAGAAGGTTTGGTTTGTGAAAGATATTTATCTTATACATCAACAAAATCTATTAAAGAAAAACATTCAAGGTTATGCGAATTTAATGAACCAGCACTTGTTAAAATGCCATTTGCTAACAAGGCACAAATGACTTTTAATAAATTTGGAAATCTTGACCAACCTTTAGCTGTTATATATGGTGATTTTGTAGCTGTTAATATTAAACAAAATTTAAAAGAAGAATATCTTAAAATCCTAGAGAAATATAATTTAACAGATTTATATGGTGAATATAATTATGTATATAATGAAAATGAAGACAAATCGGAAAAGATTAAAAACTTTTTAGTTGCAATAAAGAAATCATTTGAGGTTCCCTTAAAAAATAAAAAACCATCAGCATTTTGTTTATATTTAAAAAGTAATTATCCCGAATTAATCGAATCAGAAGAAATGTTTTATAGAGGAAATAGTATAGAGAATATTTTGAAAACTTTTGTTGAATATATTAATAAAATTGAAAAAAAATTATTCAGAACAACAAAAGACTCTGAGTATGATTTAAACATGTCGGAAGAACAAGAATTTGAATGAACTAAAATTTGTTGGATTTTTAAAAAAGAATTCTCCGAAGGAAGTCGCTTGAGCTTCAGTCGGGTAAATAAAGTCAGGGATCATGATCATTTTAGAAAATTTAATAATTATCGTGGTGCAGCTCATAAATCTTGTAATATTAAACTTAAGAAACCATCAAAGATCCCAGTAATATTTCACAATTTATTCAATTATGGCATCCATTTATTTATAAAAAATTTAGCAATCGATAATAAAAATTCTTTTAACATTATAGGAAAAACTAAAGAAAAATATAAATGTGTAGATATAAATGTGGTGTTGTTTTGGATTTGTTGACTGATGTTGACATGTTTAATATGATAAAAAAAATAATATTCGTGGTGGAGTGAGTTCTGTGATTGGAAATAGATTGATTACTTCTTGGAATGAAAAATATCTTTATGATAAATATTCTGAACCCATAACAAAACTTAAAAATGAAGAAAAATTTCAAGAAGCTATGAAATGTTTGAAGGATAAATCTGATTTAATTTATATTGATTCAACTGCTTTATATTCTGGAATCATGACACAATATTTACCATTTTCAAATTTTAAATGGCAAATAGTATCTGATGAAATAATAGAGAAAATATTTTTTAGAAGTTGATTTGGAATATCCAAAGGAAATTCATGATAAAACAATGTACTTTCCTTTAGCACCAGTAAAAACAAAAATAAAATATGAAGAATTATCACGATGGCAAAAATCAAAAAAATTTAGAAAAGAAAGATTTAACTGTTAAATTATTATGCACTCAGTATGATAAAGAAAAATATTTATGTCATTACAGAAATTTACAATTTTATTTAAGACATGGAATGAATTTGAAAAAAGTTTATAACATTATTAGTTTTGAACAAAAACCATTTATGAAAAGTTTTATTGAAGATAATATTAAAAATAGAAAAGAAGCAACATCAAACAAGAATGAATTTGGTAAAATGTTGTATAAATTATTAAATAATTCAGTCTTTGGTAAAACTATTAATATTAGATCAAAAAGTCATGAAATTTATCTGGAAAAATCTTTAAAAACAACATTAAATAATTATGATGATAAAAGATGGATTTTAGATGTTTGAATTACAACTTTAACTTTTGGATATTATAAAATTAAATCTCTCCCGAAGGCAGTCCCTGGTGCTCCAGAATTGTGAAGGTGTGAAGTATGAGACATTTTGTGGTGGATTTTAGTTCTTTCATGTTTTGCTTTGTAGTGTGCTTTTGAAATCTCCTTGTTGCAAAATTTGTAAAGATATTTTTCTTGAATTACCATATTTTTAAAAATATAAATTTTAAAATTTATTTATTTTTATAATTTTGAAATTTATAATTTTTTTAAATTTTTTAAAATTTTTTAATTTTCAATATTAGAGAATTTCTCTATTTTCAATACTAGGGAATTTCCCAAGTAGTGTGTTTTTAAGCATTTTCGACGAAACCATCTAATTAGTAAATATTATTTTGATGGTGTGCATTTTATCAACTTGACAAATTCTGTAAAGAGATTGGTATTTTTGAATAATTGCAATTTTTTTGATTTTTACGGATTTCTCTGGTGGGTCCATGAGCCAAAAATACTTAAAAACACACTACTTACGTTAAAATATATTTATAACCCTTGTTAATCTTCGAATACGGTATCATCTCCATCAAATCTATTTGCCATAAATCATTAATATCGAATGTCTTATAAGCTGTTGTTGGAAATCTTTTCCGCATTGGTTTGTTTAAACTGTACGCAAGATGATCTGACAACCACTTTTGCGTTTCCTTTTTTGATTTTGGGACTCTTTTCTTTAACTTTTCCACTCCATCGAAACCTTCTTCGTCTTCTGGGTTCGTCCAAATCTTCTCCATTACAACAAGATGATTTAAATTTTAATTTAACATTAGGTAATGATTGCCCCATTGTTTATTGTGATAATAATGATAATGCTAATGGTAGCATTGCTCCGATAAAAATGCCTTGTTGTTTATATATGATTTTTCTCATTTGCTGACGATTTTTATTATTTACTAGCGATAACAAAGGCTTACGATGTTTATTCAATACTAGTTTTTTAGAATTACTGATTTTAATTTTTACCTCTGACTACTTTAAATAGAATTTTGAGTAAATCATCGACAACAAAATTTGGAAATGATTGTAAAATAGACATTCTTTTCATACTCAAAGCCTTTAACAATGCATAAATATGGGAAACTCCTATGATTTTTATGAACTCTGTTCTTTTTATTACTCCTTTTAATAGGGTTTTCGAAACTAAATTCATTGCGGGAAATACTCGGTTATTAGTTTTTGTGATTGTGTATAACTAGTCTTTGGTGGGACTTTATTTATTTTCTTTTTAATACTTTGTCTAAGTTTTCGTACATTTTTAAGCCTGGATTTCATAAACATTTTTACATGTTAATGTTTTAAACTTTGTATAAAAATCATGGCACCTTCTTTATTGAAAATATCGGTTTTTACCCGTAAATCACCATTGCATTGTTGTGTGAAATCAAGAAATATATATCCATGTGGTGATTTTGTAGCATCTTGAAATGCACTGATGAGAAAATTACGATTATTCGGGTATGCTTTTCGAGCAAGAAAATAAATAACTGTTGCATCTCATGATTCTTGAAAATAACTAAATATTGAACATTTAAATTCCTTGTTCGATGTGCACCACCATGATGAAATAGATTTTGAATAATAAAGATCACAGTAACACCAACATGTCGACTGATCTTTGTGAATAAATTATTAAAATCCTTTTCTTTATTAGCTTCGTGATACGACTCAACGATAATGATGACATCGCCTTTCCTTATTCGACTTGACCAGTTTTTATCGAAACCCTTTACAATTTTCATGTTTTTCAATTTACAGAAATTATCTTTAGTTAATCCATGTTCTTCATCTGCACCCCTATGCCAATAAATCTTGTTGAATTTTGTTTGGAATAAATTAGATTTCAGTAATTTACACACAAACATAGTTTTACTGCTGCCACTTGGGAAACGATTTGATATACCGCATCTTTTCTTAATTCCATTATTAATTTGTATAATAATAGTTTTTGTTTATATTATACAATTTAATGAACACTTTCTAAAAATCATATATATATATATATATAGATCAATATTTCATTATTGTTTAATTATGCTATCAAATATAAATTATAAAGGAACTTTCGACGTGTCAAAAATGATGTTTCCGAATGATAAACCCCAGCAAATTGTTGATAGGAGTGGAAAATACCCTATAATATTTTTCAAATCAGGCAAATGCAGATTCATGTGATGCAAGAACCCTTTAGATGTCAATAAATTACAATATAGAATAAAGGATATTAAAATACAGTCAATTATGGTTACCATCGATATGGGACATTCTATCAATCTATACAACATGTCAACAAAATGTCTTTGTTTGTTTGAGCCAGAATTATTTCCTGCACTGAGGCTTTTAAAATACAACCCAATGTGTGTTAACGTGTTTGCCAGTGGGAAAATAGTCATATTGGGTTACAAAATCTAGAGTAAAAAAATATTGTTACAGGCATACACAATGAAATCATGGGATTTGTCGATACCTGATTGGCTAATGATTGATTTAAGCAACTTGGTTATTCATTTTATTTCATTTTTAAAATGGAAGATACTACGCCGATGACAAGTTCAGTAAAATCAAAGAATGAAATTGAAAATTATGGTAATTTATTATTGATTATTATCATCATTGTTTACAGATAAATATCAAGAAGTAATTTTATAGCATTTGTTCTTCTTTTACCCTCAAATGCGAACAATTCTGAAAGAACAATCAGCATCAATGATTCCAGATCTCGTATACACCGAGACAAATATCTGGATATTCAATATAATCAATCAAGCTTTATGGTATGTTATGTTAAATCGAACAATGAAGGATATGGAACCCGTATATTCGTGTATTCTGGATTGCAGCTATTGTGATTTCAGATACCAAAGATATGTGGAATGGTGCTTCGTCAAATCTGTTCAAAATGTTTGTAAATTTAAATTTTTTAGAAAATAAATGTTTTATTGTTTATTTGGTTGTTTTGGTTTGATTATTAATATTTTTTAATAGTCTGATTTCAATAGTTGAAATTTTTTAAATAGTAATAATATTAGTAGTTTTTTGGTTTTAATAGTATCAATTTTTTAAATAGTAATAAAAATAGTGATTACAATGATATAGTAATAACAATAATAATTTGGCATATTAAAACATATATATAAATAATGATAATCGATGCTCACATAAAACGCAATAACCATGCAATATTCATGTATGATTCTGATTGGTAATCTGTATCTAGCAAGGGTATAAACGCTCGTCACCAGCTTATAAAGATCATAAATCAAACATGACCAAGAAAATAGTGAGCTATGCTATCAGTGTCCAACCAGTTCAGATGTTCCACAATTATAAAATGTATTTTTTAAAGGAGCTTATCAATATGCAATTGGTAAATCCAGTCAAACTCCTTCGAACTCAATTTCAATTTCTCGCTGGGACAACCTCAATGATAGATATCAAGGATATTGATACGGTTTTCAATAAGATCAATTCGAATTTAAAATGCATTCTTCACCAGTCAATATACCAGATATTATGATGCATTTACAGAAATAGGTTTCAAAGAACAGGAAAACTGGTATTTAACAATAACAATACAAGGATATAAAGCTTATCAAAATGATGTGCTTTCTCCAATCTGGAAAATTGTTACTGCTAGACTTTCACAATTATTTTAATGTATATTTTAGTGTTTAATGTTGATGTTAATAAATGTATTTAAACAGATTTGTTTTCTTTACAATATATTTTATAAAGAAATTATAATTAGTTTTAAAATTGTTTAAAAATGATGACTGAAAAAGGTAAAATATAAAATATAAAATAATTAATTTATTTTCGTTTAGAATATTTAACAAACTTTTTGTTTGATATACTCGAAGAAATAACCGTTGTAAAAATTAGAGATATGTTGACTCTAGTTGAAGCATTGGGTAAAGAAAATTCATGTTGTGATTCAAAATGTCAGAGTGGTGATTATGAAGAATTTGTTAATGTTGAAGATACTGAAATTATTAATAATGAAAATACTAAAATTATTAATTATGAAGAAATTCCTACTAAAAATTTAGTTGAGCCTAACGAATTTAAGACTGTTGTTGACCAGGTTATAGAAAATATAATGATAGAATATTGTGGTGATGAGCCATGTACATGTAATAATCAATAGATCTTTAAAAATGTAGTTTTTTTTATTAATAATTCAGTTAATAACAAAGAATAATGCATTTATTAAAATTTATGATAAACTTTATTACAGATGTAATTTGCACTTCGAAATATAAATATCTGAACGTTTGGCTTCTGTGGCAACTTGAATAATTGTTACCCATACACCGTTTGCTTCTACCAATGGATCAATGTTTGTTTCTATTACCTAAATAATGATAAAAATTAAAATTATAATATAAGGTAATATACATATATAGACCATTGGAAATAATTTTCATAGTCGGATCCAGATTTTAATATCATGTGTTTCATATACATTAATCCGACTATTATTCGCATCCATTTATTATTTTCATCAAACATTTAACTAAATATCGATTGGAATGAATTTTTCTTTCTCTCCAATGTTGGCAAATTTAGAATAGGCTCAAATGGAATATCTTCTACGATTTTCTCGGTACGGTTGACCATGAAGTTTATGTTTTTAATGATATCATCATCATATCCATTATTAGCAACCCGATCATTCAACAAAATTATAAAAAATTTAGTTTCTGGCATTTTATAAAAATGTTTGGAGGTACCAGCTTATTTATACTATATTCAACCAATCAGAATCATGCATGGATATTGGAAGTTGCAATGTCTTTATTTAAGAAAATATGTAAAAATATATAATGGAAATGTAAATATTGATAATTTGTTGCCACTGTTTTGCATAACCGGTTGCATCGGCTGTTGAACTTCTCTCATTATACGATTGAACAGTTGTTTTATTAGAATAAAATTTTATACTATATTGAAATTGATTTATCATTTTTTCATTAAGTTTGCGATTTTCATTCAAATCGAATACTGATTTCTTAATTCATTTTTGATAATACCTATGGTCTGATTTAGATATAGAATATCATCATATATTGTGTTCCGAGCTCTTTTAAAGTTTCATGTGTGAGTTGAAATCGGATTTCTAAGTTACTCATTCTTTCAGATAATGTTTTGACTGGAGTTTTCAAATATCTAGGTCTATCTATCATATACAAAATATCCATCAACACGGCTGTATCAGGACATACAGTCTTGTTGAATTTTTGATTGAACGGTTACAATAATTGAGTTAGCCATTTTAAAAACACTAACAACTAATATTATTATTAAAATTTCTTTAATCATTTTCAAATCTATATAAATTAATATTTATTGTTTATAGCTAAAGATTGTGTGTGTGTGTTTAACTTTTCATTGGTTTAAATTAGTATAAAACTAATTGCAATAAAACTGTAATAAAATTGGAATAAAACTAAAGCAAAGTAAATTAAAGTGCCTAAAATAAATTTAATTAAAACTATTATATTAAAATGACTTAAGTTAGTTAAAGCTAAAATAAGTAAAAAATGGTAAGTTGGATTACATAATGAATAATGGATCATCCATATATTTTGTACGCACTGAGGAGGGGTGTCCAACTGAATAATTTGCGTACGAGTACGTATGGGGGCTCATGTATGCAAAAATGATATTACTATTATGAATTTAATAGTGGTCTAATGATTATGGGGAGGTTCCATATATATTATATTTTGCTGCATGGTCTGTCTATTATCTCCTAGTCTTTAGGTGACAGGGAGTACATATTACGAACACTGGTGCACATAAACTTCTTAATAGTACAATAGCAAGACCCAAGCTAACAAATGTATTTTACCGTTTCTGCTAGGCTGAATCATTCCCCAACTGCTGTCCCAGTTTTTGTCCGTCAAACCGGTTCTCTAGGAGTCTGGGTTCATGTATATAAAGACATCCATGGATGATTTATCTAATTCTGGCCTAACGATCTTATATTTTATTATTTTTGACATTATTTTCCAACTTGACTACACATAGCCTAGATTTGTTAGTAACATAACTACTAAATAAGAATTATTTTAGAGTATCTGAAAATGTCGATGTGCAACAGGGGAGAGGCTTTCAAAAACTGGATTTTTTTGCGTACATAATATGTGTCTCTAATTAAAAAGACAAATATCAAGGTGTAAGTTCGATTGCATTAGTTGTAATTTTTTTTAAGTAAGCTAGCGAAGAAAAAATTACATAGTGTAAAATATTTTAAAGTAAAATTAATTAAAATGAAATTTTTAAATATTAGTTTAAAATAAATTTTAAAAAATGAAATTATAATAATAATAAATTTATTTAACAATGACTAGGTACTGAAAAATAAATTTTAAAATCAAATCACATAAAAAATTAAACGCATAAAAAGATGAAAATTAAAAAGAACTGAATTCAACTACAAAATTTATTTAATAAAATTCTTCATAGTCTTCTACACTTTCTTTCTGTAATACACCAAGCCCCATTGAGATAAATTCCGCTATAATTCAAGTTGATACATAAATAACTTGGCGGAATTTATTTTGTGAAAAAATGCATTTCAGCCATTTTTTAAATGGCTGCTAAGTAAATTATATTTTATATAGTTATGTAACTTAAAGTTAAATTTTAAGAGTTGAATTATGATTTTATAAGAAAATATGATCATAATTCAAGCTCTTAAATATAACTTTGATCAACTATTTCATATATATTATTATAAATAATATTTAGGAAATTAAGTAAGTAACAATAACTATTCTCCAAAAATATGTATTTTTTTCGGATCTTATTGAAAAAATGTGAGTTAAATTATTTTTGAAGTTATAAAAATTATTATTTGCATTAAATATATATATTTTTTATACATATTTTGTAAAAAATCATCGATTTGGTTTATGATTAACTTTTTAAACTTACCAATATAATTTAAAAATTTATGCTTTTTTCGGATTTCAGGTTTTGCTTTTTTTCGACAAAAATATCTGAAATATTAGATTAATTTTAGTTTTAAGGGTAAATTTTTTGAAGATACATCCTCAAAAATCTCAAAATTAATTTTAAAATTTTTTCCGTCATTTTTCTTTCTAAAATTATCTCAAAATTGTCTCTAAAATTATTTATTATAGGGGTTTTTTCAACTTCGGATGGCTACATGTTAAAAATTTGCATGCAAGTTTTATTATGGGTTGTGTTAATGTGCATTACTTTATTTCTCTATCACTTTTTCTGTTTCTATAGTGTAGGGTTTGTCTTATTGACTATTTTACAAGCAACCTCAAGGTGAGTTGGTGTGTTTATATGCTATAAATTTATTGATTTTCTTTAATATTATAGGTGATTTATCTCAACTTCGCTTGGTGTACATCATTACTGTCTCTAGATTGGTTAGATAGTCACTTATTTGATTAGTAATTGTTAGTAATGAATTCAATGTAGAAAGTAAAATCCATAGTATGTTTTTCTTAATAAATGTTTTGCCTTCTTATTTAATTTTTATGTCTTTAGTTGTAACTTTAAATTATTTTTGTAAAAGTTATTCATTTTATTTAAGATTTTTAACTATTTTATTCTTTTCATGTTTTAATCTATTATTTTTAAATGTTATTAAAAAACGGTTATTAAAATATCACTGTAATTAAATATCAGGTAAATAAATAATAAAATAAGTCCTTACTGCAATGTATTTTTTCCATAATATAATAAATACATTGCAGAAAGGGTTTACTTTATTATTTACTTATCTGATATTTTAAATTTTATTGCGACCAACTTTAAATAATTATTCTTCAATTAAATGCTGTTTTCATTAGAAATTTACTAATTGATAATTTAAATAATAAATTAACAAACAAATTAAGCATGTGGTAAGGCAAACTTATTACCAAGTAAACAAAAAAAAATTTTATATTTTGAAAAGTTAAATTTACATTTATGCTTTTTTTAGCACATTTTTTACAAATTACAATATTTTGTTTTGCACATTTTTCATATATGTATTTGTTACATTTTATACAAATTTTGTTACATAGCGTTACATTTTATTGATATTCTTTCCGCCAAGATGAAATGTCCCTAATCCAATTATAAATACTGAGTTGCATGGTGTTTTGTTCATGTGGTTCATAAATAGTGTCCTTCTTAGCATAAAACATATCTTAATACTTAGTATTTAATTTTTTAATATATTAATTATATTTTAATTATCCATTTGTTGTTTAAATAATTAGAGTGCAAAAATCATCTCTATTTTTCTGCATGGAAACTATTATTTACAAATTATATTTTTCATTTTATTCTAAAGTCAATTTATAAAATGGGATATTTTCCCAGTTGCAGTTCAATGAAATCTAAAATAATTTATAATTTATTAAAACAAAACAATGAAAGAACATTATTAATTTTTTATTGAATTGTCCTGGAATGTGTAAAACAAAATATTACATTTGCCTCTAGTGGAATTCATAGAAAAATCGATCAATTTTCCATAACCGACAGGGCAGTTATTTATTTATATTAATATTTTTTAATTTTTCTTTTAATTTTGAAAACATTAATTAATTTATATAGCTTATTTCTTAATCATTTCACGTTTTACTGAAGCCATGAAAAAAATTACCAACTTAGATTATAATTTATATTTATAATTTTTAACTCAACAATGCGCTATTTTTATTAGTGAAAGAAATTTAAATGTTTAGAGTTGATTAAATACATGTACAAATTTCATAGTCTTTAAGAACCAATTATAAGAGTTTTTATCAATGATGTATTATTTTGACTCGTGACAGTGTATAAATCTATTGAATGTATAAATTATTAAAATCTGTCTTCAAATAAAAATGTCATTGCATAGTATATAGAAGATTTTTTAAGCACTGTAAAATTTGGGATACTTGAGTTGGGAAATTTGTTTTAAGGATTTTAAATTTTGAGATATTTTAGAGGTGGAAATTTTTTCTAGTTAAGGAAAGTTGAAAAATGATAATATCACTCTTTATACCTAATGTTCAGTTTTTATTAAAAGATTCTTATAACTACCGTCAATAACAATATGCCTTGTAGTCGTTAAAATATATAATAAAGCTGTATAGTAAGATATCTTGAAGTGATATCTAAATGCAAACAATATTTTCTATACCTACATCATTATATATATAGCCTTTAACTACATTTGAATATAAGATTTTACTTTTATTTTATTTTTCATAATATTTGATAAATTTTGGTTTGACCTACAAAATATAAATGTTAGTTGGTTGCCATCGCAACCACGTGACATAATTTGGGTGACCTACATCAACTGTTGAGTTGACCGGCTTTTTCTAAGGGGTAGTGGCTGAATGTTTAGGTCCTGAAGGATCCAGTTATATACTAATAAGGACTATTTTTATGTTTCAGTGGTCTCAGCCAATAATTATAAAACTTGTTTAATTATTTTTTTACTTTGAATATCAATGTATGTAACTAAGAAACTACGTCATGCATTTGTATTTTAATAATACAAATTAAAAATTTTATATTTTAACGGATAACTCCTTATAGTATCACTAGACCTAATAGTATCATATTTTCAATAATTTTTAGTGATGCTTTTTAATACTATCATTATCCTACTGATTCCATTAACAATTTTTTATGTGGCAAAGTTTATTTATGCCACCATTTTTGTGAATTGTGGGAAACAGTTGAGTTAAACTGAATAGATGTTATCAAATGGAAATTATTGATCAAGAAGATGAATTGTATGCCGTTGATGAATAAATGTATTAAATTTAAAAATATTAAATTTTTTAAATGCAAAACTTCCAAATAGTATCAATATTCAAAATTGTTAATGTTTTGTCATGATACTATTCCTATAGTATCAGTGATACTATTAAGAGTTATCCGTTAATTTTTTTTATTTTTATGTCACTTTAAATATCGTAATTAAAAGACCTAAATTAGCCTACATCTTCAAGCATCATGATTCCGGGATGATTTAATTAAAGAAAATACATTAGAATCCACATGGAACATTAATTTCAAATGAACAAAAATAAACATGAAAGGAACAATATAAAATTAGGACTGTCCTGCAAATCTTTGTTCATTATTTTCATACCGCATGACAGCAAGATCTCAAGAACAAGTAGAACTTCAGGAACTAGTTCAAAACCCATTGTAGCAGTTTACTAAATTGTTCGGTAAAGAGGGAGATCTAACAAGGCTAGACAAGCAGCATGCAACAAGCAGGCTGATGAAATAGGAAAGTATTTTCTTAAAAGCTATAATGAACCATTCATAAATATTGTAAATAGAGTAAACACTCAACGGCTTTTATAAGTTTTAAAAAATGTCAAAACTTGACAACTATTTTCGGCAAACAGTTATATTTTTATAGAAGCGGAATAATCATTTTAGTAGACACAGAAATTATGGCAGCGTTTTAGACATAGATGATGAAGATTGTTGATGTAATGACAATTGAAGATACTTTCTGAAAACTGCTAAATTTTAAATTTAGCAATGCCGATTTAAATTTAGGAAATCATTTAAAAACAGCTACAGCTTCAGCAAAATGTATTAGCAAAACGACACTAAATGCTTTATTTGAAAGATGTGGAGAGGAAGGATTAGGAAAAAAAATCAAGTCGAGTCAGTGAATTAGAGTATTGTGAAACAATGATGGATGACATTAGTCACAAATGACTATAATATTAGGTTAAGTGATGCCTGATGGACAAGTTAGAGTAGATCTTATTGGAGTTCTGGATCTATGTAGCGAAAATGATCAAACTAATATTACTGTATCAATTGACACTGAAACTATTCTTGAGGGCAAAATTATTGGTCAATCCGTTGTAAACAGGTTGGTAAAGAAGTTAAATCTTTCTTTAAGAAAACCTGCCGGAGTTGGAACAGAGGGTTGCAGAGATATGTCTGCAGCAATGAAGGAAGATAAAGGTTAAATTCAAAAGGTTGAATTCTGTATATATATATATATATATATATATATATATATATATATATATGTGTGTGTGTGTGTGTGTGTGCGTGCGTGCTTCTGTGTGTATATAATGCATAGCAACTTCATCAAAAGCAAAACACTCATTATCAGCGATTGGAGAAAGTGTTTTGATTTTGTTTTTAAGCACTCTCTCACAAAAGGCTTCTGTGAATTATTTGATAAAAAGTGAAGATTTTCCTGACTCCTAACATTGCATAAATCCATTAAAAGAGAAAACTGTGAAAAAATGCTTGCGGAAACTTTTAGAGAAAAAGAAAAAAACATTAGTTGATAAAGATGGTAGTTTACCTTCAAAAGAATAGTGCAACAGCAGACATGCAAAGAGAACGTACCTTCGAAAACATTTGAAGGTGATCAAATTAAATCCCCTTCTTGATGCTCTGATATCGGATATAAACGCACGATTTTTAAAGAAAATTTGAAATGTCTCTAAATTTATTTTTTGATACCAGAAAACATTACTAAACTAAATCATAAAGGTATTGTTGAAACGGTTTCGTAAATCAAAATTGTCTATGGCACCATTCATGGGCTTAGTATGCAACACTTACTTGCACTTAAACTTTTATCGGAAGTTGAGCTATGACTGAGAAAACTCTTGAAAATGAAGAAGAATGGAGGATTCAACTGATTACCTACTGAAGATTCTGTCTTTTTGCATTAATGTGGCCAGGTGCATTGTCCACTCACTCACACAATTTATAACAATATAGAATTTTAACTTAAATAAATGGTATTTCATCCACCTTTATCGCCCCTTATAACAATATAGAATTTTAACTTAAATAAATGGTATTTCATCCACCTCTATCGCCCCTTATAATATTATATTTCTCTGAAAAAAAGTCTTCATTTGCCCTAATGTTGCTAATTAGTTTTAAATAATTCTACTATTCGGTTTTTGTCTAAAATGCTCGTTGTTCTATAAATTCTTACGTTATTATATCAATTATTTAATCTTAATTAAAGTTCATTTGATATCAACCCAACAGTATTTGAGATGCTGCTGCAAAAATGAATTTGACCAAAACTAAAATTATGAAGATTAATTTCTAATTTTTAATGACTAAATTGAAATTTCATGTCATAAAAATGAATGCTGCAAAAAATATAATTTAATATCTTTATTTAATAAATTATTCAATTTAATAAAATATAATTTAATAACTTTATTTAATAAAATATTCAATTTAATAAAATATAATTTAATATCTTTATTTAATAAAATATTCAATTTAATAAAATATAATTTAATATCTTTATTTAATAAAATATTCAATTTAATAAAATATAATTTAATATTTTTATTTAATAAAATATTCAATTTAATAAAATATAATTAATATCTTTATTTAATAAAATATTCAATTGTGTTATTTATTTAATATTTTAATACCTATGACAACCAACGTTCCTTCTTAGCTGTGCGCATGTGCGTCCGCATAACTATTTAGGGGAGAATTTTTTTAACTAAGGCATCTATATTACATTTTAGAGTAAGTCCATAAATTAAAATTATGTAGAATAAATCTAAATTATCATTAATTTAAAATAGAGTTTAAGAGAATTAAAGAAGGATTGCAAATTTGATAAATGTCCGACAAATTTTTTTACTATTACATTTTATGATTTCACAAATGTTGCACACACGGAATTAGAAGCGCACAAGACAAACGAAAAATTTTACGACAACTGATGATTTTCAATTATTTTATTTATAAATAATAAAGTAATTTATTTATATAAATTTATTAATAAATAATAATATTATAGATTGGGTTAATTGTGTGAAGTAAGCACAATTGAAAAGCAACTAGAATTTTAAACTTTATTTTCATTAAAATCTGCATATACAAACAAAAATTATTTTACAACATTCCCTTGTGAATAATCCAATGTGTCGAGATAAGCAGGCTTGTTTCAGGTTCGAATATGTTTGTTGTGCTACTCTTTAACACAATGCCTTCTTTGTCGTGACCCCTTTCGTCAGAGCTCCGAGTCACTGTATGTATGAACACCGACTGATTTGTCATTCGATGTGCGTGAGTAAAACCTGTCGTACGACTCGAAACCATTCATTAAAAATGTTTCTACTGTGGCGTTCTTTATTTCAACTTGCGAACATTGCCAATTAAAATAGTGCAAATATTTATGATCTGGCAATAGAATGGTTCATAATATTTTATAAGTTATTGCTGCACATTCCCTTCATTTTTTATAACTTTACTATTAAAACAATAATTCATTTAATTTTTAACATGTAAGTATAAAGATTTTTTGTTTAAATTTAACTTTTCGTGTAATTTGCCGGAATACCGCTGAACTTTCGGCGGTCCCCTGATTTATATTTATATCTAACTCTATTCAGTTATATATATATATATAATTGCAATGCTGCAAATAGGAAAAAAAACATTTCAAAAAAACATCAAAAATTTTTCATTTCCGCCAATAAACAAAATATTGAACTTGTCAACGATCACAGGAAATGCACGCAAAATAAACAATAAATAATATATCAAAGAAAAGAATCATTTCCAAAGATTCCGCTTTAGAAATTCGGTATTCTGGAGGCAATTTTAGGAAAAAAGTCAATTAATAATGTGACAGATTGCGTAATTATAATGTTTTCAAAAGTATTTTGTGTTTAAATTGTTAAAGATAATTACTCTAGAATTCTCAACAATAGTTTCATATTAATAAATTATTCGCTTTATTTGCACGTCCTTTATTTGGTCCATAATTGGAGAATAAATTATTTGGAATTTTGACTAATTTCCCATTTTCATTCCAAGTGAGTTTTATTTTAGAATTTTTTTCATTAATAATAATAATAATAATAATAATAATAATAATAATAATAATAATAATAATAAAAAAAATAATAATAATAATAATAATAATAATAATAATAATAATAATAATAATAATAATAATAATAATAATAATAATAATAATAATAATAATAATAATAATAATAATAATAATAATAAATGGATACAAAATTTTATTTTTCAAGTCAAGTTCTTCATTGGAGTGGAACGAAATTAAAAACTTACTTACCGTGACCTCTGAGTCGCGTTTGTCGGTAGTAAAAATTCCATCTTTCTATAAAAGCAATTGAAAAAGTTAAAATTTGAAATGTTATTAATTACGAAATTCGTGGATCATTGTTTTCGATTTATTATGTTAGCTGCTGAAATGTTTCCCTCGTTAATGTAGAAATTAAATCCGCGTGGTGACAATGCACAATTTATGCATGTAGAATCTCGTTTATCATTATTAGTAATATATTGTCCTGTCCATAATATATTTGTCCTGTGGTTTGTGCTTTTATAGCCAGAATTCATATAGAAAGACTTAAATTTAAAAGATAAGTTTTCTTTTCAAAGATATTTTCGTGAACATCATTCCCACTTATTCGGAAAGTTTCTTTTGTTTTAAACTGTCCATTAATACAATTTTCCATTCGTATTGAATTTGAGTGAACATATTTACTCGAGTAAGATGAAGTCCTGAGCCGTTGTTAGCTTATCATTTGTGTTAAAAATATTGCATATATAACTAGATTTCCTCCTTACTAAACCGTAGAAAAGTCAATTTTGTCTGTAATCTACAAGTTTTCAAACGCTATATACCAGTGGTTCTCAACCTTTTTCAGATAGCGGTACCCTGATGGAAAATATGAAAAATTGATGGCACCTTACCCTTTTAATACTATTATTTCAGCTATAAAAATAACAACAAGTTTCGAAAGTTCTATATTTAATAAACTAAATCTTTTATAATATATATCAATGTGAAATTTGAACTTGATGCTTTTTGCATATCTCCTTATTATTAAGTCGCGTATTTGACAAACATACTCTTAACTCATTCTCAATGGAGTTCAGTTTTGCCTTTTTTTGTTCTTAATATTTTCCAAAAATAATTGATATGTACCGCTATTTTAAGTAAATCAAATTCTAAGATAGTAGCCTTTTATAAAATCAATCCTTATAGAAAATTAATATATTTTCAATAAAAAAATTAGCAGAGCTCGCGGCACACTTTTCATATCCCTACGGCACATCGATTGAAAAACACTGGTGTAAGTACTGCTATATAAACTCAGAAAAATTATCATAGCTACACCAAGGGACAATTAATAGAACATTTTATGACATTAAAATTACACCTTGGAATTATTAAAAATTAAGATTTTTTTTGTTTATGTAAAATTTTAATGTAAGTAATTTAAAAGTAAATTTTATTATTGTTTTTATTTAAATGAATTTTAAACATTCTGGATTACAAGGTGAGACATAATAATTATTTATTTAAATTTGAAATATCAAAAATTCAAATAAATTTCTTTCTAATTTATTAAATTATCATAATCGGGCTTCTGAACTCTTTATTGACTTCTTGATAGAGAGCAACATATCGAATATTGAAAAAAAATTGAAAAAAAACTTTTATTCTTGTCTGATTTTTTATTCTGCTATAAACGTTTTCAATAACTTCAATTATTCACTTTTTATTGGCAGTAGATATACTGAATAATCTCTATAATTTAACTAAATTTAAATGGTAAACTTACATTAAGAGTATGTATGATCACAGAATATATTTTTAGTCCCAAAAATGAACATGAGTCTCAAAAAAAAAGTTAGAAACGATGAGTCTCAAAATATCAACAAACCCAATCCGATAACTCGTGTCATCAAGCTGCAGATTTTATTATGCAAAATCGCAATTTCTGTCACTGAAATATTAGTACATTCATCAACTGTAAAATCATGATAAATGACACAAGGAAATTCACTTATGATGTCTTCTTGAAAAATCTCTGTGATGTATCCAGATATTCGGATGCGTTATCTTTATAGCACAAACTCTCTGGAAATGACACGTACTTAGTCGAGGGTTATGGGTATTTTGCACTAAACGGCTGTACTTTCATATAGTAGAACTATTGCATCCAAAAAATCGAAGAATTTCAAACCCCCGGTTTTCGGTTTTTTGAAAGTGAAAACCGGTTTTAACCGGTTTTTTTAAATATAAAAAATTTCCTTTAAATATACAATAAAACATACATTTGGAGCTGTAAATCAAGGAAAATAAACAAAAATACAAACAATATTCAAAATTAAGCAATATTATTTTTAAATAATTATTTTTATTTAAGAATTATATAAAAAAATTGAAAATTAACATAACTTCATTATTTAATTATACATCAAAATAGAAAAAAGAAAAGTAACATAATTTATAATTATGGATTTAGTTTTTTAATAAAATAATATTTTAGAAAAATTAATGCGTCCAAAAGCTCAAATTTCATCGATGAACGTAATTTGGTACAAAAATTACCTGCTATCGAAAAGACTCTCTCACTGTCTGTTGATGTGGGTTGAATCGATGCCAGAGCATTGAATAAGTTTTGGACCGTTTTCGATTTTTGCTTAGTAACACCAAACATTGTCAACTCTTTTTGGAAGGATAACTCAAAATTGCCATCATTGGCACATTCCTTTGAATCCTGCAAGACTGCAGAAATTGATTGCTGCAATCGTTGTACTAAAGTAGCCGATCCAGATGCTATTGGTTCAACTTCACTTTCCTCAATATTCTCTTCAGCAAATGGTGGATTAGGCTCACCAAATAATCTTGCAGCTAACATCGTTGCTAGGGACAAAGTCGGCGCCTTAGTCGAATATGGAAGTTCCATCAAGTCTGGTTGTGGAAAAGTTCCACTTTGTAAGAATTTATACAAAGTTATTAATTCTTCGTCTTTCTGAAATTCTTATTTTCAAAGAATTTTAAAATTTTTTCCCCAATGCAGTGTTGTTTTGTTTCATTTGAGTAAATAAAAATGTCAATACTCCTTCCGCAGTGAGTAAGGTTGAAGTATGTTTGCTTAGTTCTTTTACTGCCTATTCTGTCGCTTTAATATTTCAATTAAATTTGCTAAAATATTAAAGTCTTTTTCATTGTATAAATCGTCACGCCCTATTTCTTCCAATGCATGTTTTATGCAAACTTGAAGTAGAACTAATCTCTCCATCATAGGTATAAGGGAGTTCCACCTGGTTCTACAGTCCAATATAAGTTTAAGTTTTTTACCCTCTTTATCTTCAACATATCGTTGCGATATGTCGTTTCTTACTGGCGATTTTCTAAAAAATCTGACTGTCTTTCGAAAGTTTTACAGTATTTCATTAATGTTTGCATCATCTAAACTGTATGTGTATTTAGTATTATCGATATCATTATCTATATTTAAATTATGATCGCCAGCAAAAGAATTAAATTGATTTTCATCTTCATCGCCATCAGCATTTTCAGAATCTGAAATTTAATCAATTACATTATTTTTGTTGTAAAAAGTTTCTACAACAGCCAAATAAATAGCATGGTTGATGTAAAATTGATTTTCAATTTTATTTAATTGTACGTATTTCTTCATAACACTGGCCGCATCTTGTGTTGATGCCAAAATATTACGAAGTTTAATACCATAATCCATCAATTTTTGTTTAACTAATGAGTGAATCTGGTAGGCATCGCATGAACCCTCTATGGCAATAGGGCCTAAGTAGTAGGATGTGAGCCCGTCAGATACAACCCCCCCCCACTAGCTTACGTAATTATTGCGTAACATTTGACCTCTGCACGCGCTGTTGCTACCTGGAGATTGACCTTTGTCCACTAGTTGCTACCTAGTAATTGACCTTTGGTCAGTGACCTCATGATTACATCACTTGACCACTGGTCAGTGCACACTTATTATGTCACTGGTCACACTTATTAAGTCACTACTCGGAGACTAGTTACCTAACTGTTATTATGTCACGTAGTTGTGGACCAACACACCTACCTTCTAGAACCTTCCACACACCTACCTTCTAGAACCTTCCACACACCCACCATCTTCCACACACCTACCTTCTAGAACCTTCCACACACCCACCATCTTCCACACACCTACCTTCTAGAACCTTCCACACACCCACCAACTTCCACACACCTACCTTCTAGAACCTTCCACACACCCACCAACTTCCACACACCTACCTTCTAGAACCTTCCACACACCTACAATCTTAAACATTACACACACACATACCAACCAACGATCCACACACACACACACCGATCAGCACCGATCCGCACCCATCCGCACCCATCCGCACCCATCCGCACCCATCCGCACCCATCCGCACCCATCCGCACCCATCCGCACCCATCAGTACCCATCAGTACCCATCAGTACCCATCAGTACCCATCAGTACCCATCAGTACCCATCAGTACCCATCAGTACCCATCAGTACCCATCAGTACCCATCAGTACCCATCAGTACCCATCAGTACCCATCAGTACCCATCAGTACCCATCAGTACCCATCAGTACCCATCAGTACCCATCAGTACCCATCAGTACCCATCAGTACCCATCAGTACCCATCAGTACCCATCAGTACCCATCAGTACCCATCAGTACCCATCCGTACCGATCCGTACCGATCCGTACCGATCCGTACCGATCCGTACCGATCCGCACCGATCCGCACCGATCCGCGCCCAACACGTCTACGACTAAGTCTACGACTAAGTCGTAGACTTAACAAAATCACTCACTAGTACTATTGGTATTATTATTATTCTTTTTACTTCATATAAACGTATGAGTTTCGTTTACCTCATTGATTCATGTTACTTACATGTGATATATTAAAAAATTATATTTACATGAAATTTTCAATTGTTAATTATATTATTACATAAAAAATTATAAAATAATCATTAAACATAATAAATTAAGATCAAACTCGTCTTAAAAATAAATGTTCAATTCTAAATTATTTAGCTTACTGACTATTTTGTTAGTAGTATATTACATAACAATTTTATCAAAATAATCATAAAACTTTAATAATTTTCATGAAAATTTAAGTTTAAAAGCACTATATTCATAGCTTATTTAATTAAAAGTCACTCAAAACTTAAATTTTATCACTGGATTTACAAAATTTTAAGAAAATAATTCAACAAGTTTAAAATTTCAACTTAACTAAATGTAAAAAATTAAATTATACAAGATTTACTTTACCAATTTCTATAAAATTTTAAATTTACACCAAATAAAATATACAGATTTATATTCTATTAAAAAATTTAATTTTTAAAATAAAAAATAATTCGCCCACTATAGGAGTTGAACCCACGACTCAACGAATTATTACCGACATCAGACTGTTACAAGTCTCATTTAATAATAATAATTACAAAACAATAGAATAAAAAGACAAACACATTACAAGACAACATTTATTTAAGTAAAAGCTTCAATATCTTCAGTGGCATTGATACCTAAATAATGTCCGAATGCAAAACTTTTGTTTTTACCTACCCATTGACGTTTATCATCGTTGTTACTTAAAGCAATTTTACTATTTTTAAAAGTAAACAACTGATGATTTCTCGTCCCTATTCTCGTTTGAGGAACAGAAAAAATTGTATCGTTTCTATAACAATCAAGATAAGAAAGATGCTTTATTTCAGTTCCTTCCAAAGTAATTCCCTTTGCTTTATTACTTTCAGTTTCACCTAAAAGACTATAGCATTTCGGTCGTAAGAAAACCCATTCCTTATATCCAAGTCCCTTACTCTCATCTTTGAATTTACCTATTACTGAGTCAAGTTTTCTTGAATACAAAGGATGACCAATATCATAATTCGAAGTGTCCAAAAGATTATCCGAAACCATTGCAGGTAAAAGAGTACTTAATTTACAGTTTTTAATTTCAAGGAAGAAAGAGTCAGTGTCGCCAGCAACAATGTCAATCCTACAATTGAAAAGATTCCTATATTTCTCTAATTCAACATACTGGAGCTGATACATCCGTAATTTCGATAAATCAAGAACTGTTTGACCGATATAACTAGGTCGGTCTAAACAAATTAATTCTTTATTTAGATGAGCTGCTATTAGATCATCGTCAATCTTTATACACTTTCTGAAAGACGGCTTTGATGAATAAATAACCATCTTTTCAAATGAATTACATAATCTTAAATTCATTCGTTTTTTAAGATTTTCCACAGATTTTCCATAAAGACTATTATTTAAAAGTTTGAAATAGTTCTTATCAAGATTATTTGTAGCATCTGCTCTCAAACATGTGTTTGTATCAATATACTCTTTAAAAATCTTTGCCTGTTTAAACCTTATAGCTCTATGAATCTTAACAACCTTAACACCAAGAGAAACAAACATCTTTAGAAGTCTCCAATGAATAACATAGTTTTTCTTGGGATAATGAGTGAGCATTAATTTTTCAACTTTAGAATGATGTGGACACATCTTTTCAGGCGCCACAGGGAATTTATCCAAAAACTCATGTACACTTTCAGGAATTTCGAGATCAACTTCCATCGTGTAACCATATGAAAGCGTTTCAATATCTGTACTCATACACTCATCCAAAATAGAATCAAGATTATTAATTACCCAACTAAAATCACCGAAAGGAAGACTTTGGCTAAGAGCCCAACCATACAGATTTTTGGTACATTACAGTTTTTAATAAGAGCAACAAAGTAGAATAATCACAAAAACAATTTATAACACAAAGTAAAAATATAAACAATTTTTAAATATATTTAGTTAACAATAGCAATTCTAGCATTATCAATTCTCCATATTGGTGACATAACTTCATTTTGATCAACTTTATAACCTTGAATAGTAATATTAATGTACCAACTTTCCATTTCTTTGAATTGGATTTCTTCAAAAGCATCATAATATCGAGTGTTTCTAGAAATAATATAATTGTTTTCACTGCAACATAATTTCTTATTGATTTGATGTAAAATTTTATTGATTGAATCTGCATCTTCCTTCATAATATTCACCTGAAGTTTGAAAATTGAGTTTGACTTAATTTAGCAGCTTTGGAAAATTTATATTCTATTTCATTCACTAAGAAGTACATTCTATGACCGTGATATATCTGAACCGGCTTCAAATTTACATCTTTTCTTGTTCGAGTATTTTTGGCTGTTTCGTTCTGATTTATTACCATCACGGATTTATCGCTAAAAAGTCCATGCATCTGAAAAATGAAAATTAATTTACAAATTTCAATATTTATACTTAAAAGTAACACGTGTGCGTCCAATCATAATCATTTTAATAAAAAGGTTTACTATATAAACAAAATTATGAAAACCAATTAAAACATAACTAAAAAAGACAACAAAATTTAAATACAAATAATTTATTTTTAATTCAAGTCTTCGATCCATCTTGCAAGCATATACAGCAGATCGGCTTTTGCCTTTTCCGCCCTCCAATTGTTACAACAATTGCAGGGTGATCCGCAAATGGCTTCGGTTTTTATCGGGTTTTGTTTTCTGTCTTTATACTCCATCAGAATCTTTTCGACGCTGATACCAGTCGCCTCAAAGATTCTATATGGTATAACTTCCGGAGCCCAGAATGCCATGCTTTTCTTTAGCTCGGGATATGAGAAGACTATCCTTTCAATAAGGAATTGAATAGCCATTTCTAAAACCATAAATTAAAAGATATCAATTTATAATTAAAGAAACTTACCATCAGTTGTATTGTTTCTCATTTTGTTGCTTAAAGCATTATTACACGATGGATCAATTGAAATAACATTTTCCCCCAACTGCACCAATAATATACATATTTTTTTAAAAACCTACAAGGTAAAATTTCTTTAGAAATCTATGTTTAACCGACTCTACTCCTTAAAAATTCATCATTCGAATCATATTTACTATATGTATTCAACCAATCAAATTCCCTTAAAATTATCATAAAAATTTGAATTTTACCAATAAAAATAAATTTTCTTTAAAGTATTACAAAATTGTTATCATCATTTTCCATCGAAAATCACCACAATTTTGTTCTGGCAACAATTTCAAGCAATTAAATAATTCATCAAAAATGACTTAAATCGAATAAAATCTATGTTTTCCACATAAATTAAATTATTGTAAAATCACAAAATATATATCATATTGCTCACTAAAATTAATCAGTAAATCAAGTATAAATTCAATAAAAATTACCAGTCAACCATTAGAGATAATTCAATGATTTTCATAACTATACTGATAACCACACTGAGCATCCCCTTAAAAATCTCTTAAATTATACTACTTTTGTGATTGATATCCATGAAATCAATATTAGATTTGAAAATGAAAGTAATTATTGACCCCTTTATTTACACTGTAAAATCAATTAAAATTTTAGGTTTCACTAAAATATTTTTAAAAATTAACTGATTTAATCAACTATTTAAATAGAACATAAAATTATAATTAAAATATCATTTACTATTCAAAATCTATCAGTCAAATTGGATTCTAATTGGTAAATAATTATCTTAAATAGATTTTTCATAAACATTTTGATCCTAAATTTATTTATTTATTTATTTTTTTTTTTTATTTAAAATAATCCTAAAATCAAGTCTAATCTAATAAATTAGGAAGAAATTAATTGTTTCTAAAATTATAGATTTACCCTAATTTCTTCAATAATTTCATTAAAAACATAATCAAACCTTAAATCCATTAAAATTCAAAAGAAAACCATAAAATTCACAAAGATGATTAAAATTTACTAAAATAAATACCTCGTAAAACTAGATATTACTTCAATTATAATAAAATTTCCCTAAAAGCTCTAATTGATTAGAGAAATATAGGAATCAATTACTACATTAAGGGAGGTAACAATACTTATGCACATAAAGCATTGATTGAAACTATATTAAATTATAACGGTGATACTAAAAATACTTGTCTTACACCTATGGGATATGGAAATTCTGAAGAAAGAAAAAGTTGGATAAAAGACTCAAAGGTTTTTACAATGTGTTCCTCACTACAGTTTGATTTTATGGATCAACCAAAATATTTACTTCCTGGTGACAATGTTCACATTAGATTAAAACGATCTGATTCTGCATTATCATTATTTTCAAAAACTGGGGAACCAACATGTCAATTACTAGATGCTAAATTAATGATTCGAAGAGTTCGTGTTGAATCGTCAGTATTAGCAGGTCATCAACTTGGTCTTAATTCAAAACATGCGATTTATCCAATTAAAACAAAAGAAATTGTTCAGTTTGCTATTGGTAAAGGTGCATCATCATTCTATAAGGAACAGATATTTGGAGATAGAAGAATGCCTAATTTTATTCTTGTAACTTTTCAAAGTGAATCTCAATATAACGGTTCATATACTGATTCAAGCTCAAAATTCAGACATTATAATGTCACTTCATTATCTTTATCAAAAAACACAGATTATCGCGAAACATATACTCAAGATTTCGAAAATAACAATTTCTGTACCACATATATGCAAAGTATTGTGAGAAATATGGGTTATTTAGATAAAAACCTAAATTGTGGAATATCTCTTGATGATTTTAAATCAAAATATCCATTTTTCACATTTGTTTTGGCACCTGATTTTGATTTAAATCAAAGTCAATTACCTCAAAATGGAAATTTACGATTGGATATAAAGTTTTCAAAAGCTGTTGAAGAACCAGTACATGTAATAATATATGGCGTATTTGAAAACGAAATTCAAATTACTGCAAATCGAACTGTACTAGTATAAATATAGTAACTCTATGTAATCAGATTATCATGAAGTAAGATTTTAATGTATAATTAATTTTATTTAATTAGCTCTATTCAGGTTGATAAAATTGGAAAACAGTTGTTGGGGAATGAGTTTGTTGGTGTATATCCTTTAGATAAAATTCCATATCTTGATGATAACAATGCAATAGTGGTTAATACTCAATCATCTAATCTTGGCGGTGAACACTGGATTGCTGTATATGTGAAACCAAATAAAATCCATGTTTTCGATCCAATGGGATTCTATTATCCAGCTTTATTAGTTAGTAAATTACAAACAATAGGAAAGTCAATTGTATACAATAAACATCGATATCAAAATCCTTTAACAACAACTTGTGGTCAACATTGTCTTGTTTGGCTAAACTCAATGTATAAACGTATTGATTTTAAATAAATGTTTTTTAAAATGTCTAGTTATTTTATTGATATTAGTGTTTTTGAAAATGAATTTGGTGGATTAGTTATAAAAGAATTATGTATGATCAATACTAATAATATTTTAAGACCATTACATTGGGTGTTTTCGTCAAACGAATATCATGAAGATCAAATACTTAACGGACAAAATTTTTTCTGTCCAACGTGTATATTAAGTACTATCGGTTCTGATCGAAAAACAGCTATTTTCTATGTGACAGATGAAACAAAAGAAAAGATTTTAAAAATATATTTCCCATCTTTGAGAATTGTAAAGTATTCATTAAAAGAATATCAGAGTTTTCCAAGAAACATATCTTGTCCATTTTATGAGCATGATGATGATTGTGCTTATAAAAACTGTTTACTTGGTGCTTTAGATTATCTGAAATATTAAAAATATATGTATGCAATTTACTGTGTTTTGATTGGTTAATCTGTTGTAGTGGTGATAACGTAATTATTCATATATAAGGATATATTTTTCATTTTATGGTCACTTTTTATATATACCCAATTTCGAGTAATAATCAATATGGTAAAACTTTTAATTTTAATTTTAATTTTATTATTATTTTATTTAGAATAATAATTCATCCAATATCAATAATTCAAAACAAATACCAAATACAAATCATATGGTAAATTTTAAATTTTATTTGAAAATTATTAAATTTATTTAGAATTCTAATAACTTTCCTGGTCAAATGTATTGGCAGAATATGAATGCTAACTTTGTAAGATTTAAATTTAAATTAAATGTTTATTAATTATTTATTTAGAATATGCCATATACTAACATGCCTTGGTATTATCCAAATTTCCAATTTGCCAATCCAAATTTCCAATTTGCCAATCCAAATTTCCAATTTGCCAATCCAAACTTTCAAAACATGCAAAACGTTCCACAATTTCAAAACATGCAAAATTTTAACAACAATCTTCAAAACATGCAAAATTTTAACAACAATCTTCAAAATTCTTCATCAAATATGCCTCATATTAATAAAAAATTAAATGGGAAGAAAATTAAATGTAAGTATTCTTTGAATTTTTTAAATTGTTTTTAAGTAATAATTTAAATAAAGAATTAAATTTTTTTTTTTTTTTGTATATTTTAAAAAATATTTCTTTTAAATTCTAGTTATTATAATGATTTAAAATTAGGTATATAAATTAGCGATTAAAAATCTTTAAAAATAAATAGTTTAGATTGATAATTTGATTGTAAACTGTTTATTTTTAAAAATATTTAATTACATAATTTATATAACCTTTTACATAAGGTTGAAAATAGTTTAACCTTTTCATGTTAAAGGGTTTGAATTTGGTAATTTATTAACCTTTTAAATAACTTTTAATAATTACGCCATAATTTTCAAAAATAATTTTCACTTATAATTATTTTTATACAAATAGGTAATTTATACCCTCAGTACTGTAATTCATCCATGAATCATAGTGACGAATGCCATGACCTAATGAAGAAATATTATCGTCATCAATTCAACGGCATTGAAATATTTATATGTCCCGCGTGCAAAACTTACCATGCCCAACCCTATCTTGATTTCTTTTCTGATCATAAGGTTCACTTGACACAGTTTAAACAGAATAAACTCGATTTCTTTCGTTTGATTTTTAAGGCTGACGATTTTAAAATTAAGAAAAGAAAATCTGATGTTAGTTTGAATTTAGGCACGTCTAAAATAACTAAAAATGAAGTAATTGTAATCAGTGATGATGAGGAAAACATACAAATAGGTGGTTCTGTAGATATTAGGAATGACCCAATTGTAGAATTAGATTTAAGAGGATCACGTAAATTACTAAAATTTAATATTGATGAATTTAATGTTAATCAAATAACATTAACAGATAGAATTATAACCCGGCTAAAAATTGAAATTAATAAAATGGGGAACGTTAAAATTCAATTTGCTGTAAATATCCAATTTGAGAAAGATGATATAACTAAAGATGAATTTATATCTAATAACGCCGAGGTCTTCTCAGATAATTTTCTTGTTGAAGGAGTTAGAAAATTAAATGAAAAAATAGAAAGATTTACTCAATTAGGTAGTGGATGGACTATTTCTAGAATTAGAGAAATTCATTTTATCTTGACTAAATATTCCCAAATAAATAGATTAACTGGTCACGGTTTTATTGAGACTCCTCTTGCACTTAAAGGGAAAAGAGCTATTATTAATATTAAGAATAGTGACAATCTTTGTTTTATATATAGTATCTTGGCTTTGTTGAAGCATGACGTTCTTGTAAATAATCGTAGTAATATGTATAGCTATACTAACTTCCTGAATGAATTAAATTATGATGAGATAGATGACTGTCCTATGAGATTGTGCAATAT
This sequence comes from Schmidtea mediterranea, assembly GCA_022537955.1. Taxonomy (NCBI): domain Eukaryota; kingdom Metazoa; phylum Platyhelminthes; order Tricladida; family Dugesiidae; genus Schmidtea; species Schmidtea mediterranea. Next base: position 131,429,909 of record CM039679.1, read on the forward strand.
AAGTAGGTTTGAGGAAAAGAATCCAGGTCTTGCAATTAATATCTTGTCTTATAACCCAACTGTTATTAATAGTGATGAAAATGAAAATGACGATTTTGTTCCTCATCATCCTCATTTGGATATTATTCATCGCACTAAAGTGACTGACGTTGATCCTTTGTATCTTTTACTTCTCGAAAATGATGAACAATATCATTATACTGCTGTTATTGACTTGCAACGCCTAATGAATTCACATATTAATGATATAGTTAGTGTACGGATACAATGTCAATGGTGTCCTAGATGTCTTAATGGTTTTCGTTTGCAGGATGCTTTTAACAGTCATTATGCATTGTGTATCAAAAATCAGGTAGGAACAACTTTATACACTCTTCCTCAAAATAAATATTTAGAGTTTGGTGATTACTCAAAAACAGTAACCCCACCATTTGTAATTTATGCAGACTTTGAGTCAATTTTACCGATTGACATAAGATTTCATCAGAAACATCTACCAATATCTGCAGGACTATTATTAATTAATAACTTTAATAATACTAAATCGTATTTTAGTTTCATTGGTTTAGACTGTGTCTTGGAATTTTTGAAAAAGATAGAGGAAATTGCGGCGACAATTGTACAACCTTATTTTGATCTTTTTAGTGATTCAAACATTATTCCGCTATCATTTAATCAGGAAAATGCTTTTAAATTTTGCTTGAATTGTTATCTTTGTAAGAAACCCATTAGAAATCGTGTTAAAGTTTACGAACACTTTTCAGGTCGTTATCTTGGGGCTGCTTGTAGTCTTTGTCGTAATGTTAGAAGAAATCGTCAGCATTTACCTGTTATTTTTCATAATCTTAGGGGTTATGACCTTCATCACATTTTGAAGTATGGTCTTAGTAGTTTTCCTTCTTGGGATTTGAATATCATTCCAACTACAACAGAAAAGTTTATATCTTTGATAGCACATATCGATAAAGTATCAGTTAGGTTCATTGATAGTTATCAGTTTGTTAGCGCATCATTAGACAATGCAGTTAAAACTCTTTCTAACTTTCCTTTGACAGATTCTGTATTTACTGGTTCAATAATGGGTTGTAAAGGTATTTTTCCTTATAATTTTGCAAAGAGTTTGGAAATCTTGGAAACAACTTTTGAATTACCACCAATTTGGCCTGAAGTGACAGAATCACAATATTTGAGAGCTCAAAAGATTTGGAATGAGAATAATTGCAATACCTTGTTAGATTATATGATGGTATACTTGAAATTAGATGTATTTCTTCTTGCTGACTTTTTTCAACAATTTCGTTCAAAGAGTATTGCACATAACGGTTTAGATCCCTTAAATTTTTACGGTATACCTGGAATGAGTTGGGCTTCTGCTTTGATGACATTGAAAGAACCCATTGAACTCCTTACCGATATGGAAATGTATAATTTCTATGAAGGAGGGATCAGGGGTGGAATAACATTTGTGAATAAACATTATGTTAAAACTTCTGATGATACAGAATTGTTATATATTGATATCAACAATCTGTATGGTTGGGCTCTTAGCCAAAGTCTTCCTTTCGGTGATTTTAGTTGGGTAATTAATAATCTTGATTCTATTTTGGATGAGTGTATGAGTACAGATATTGAAACGCTTTCATATGGTTACACGATGGAAGTTGATCTCGAAATTCCTGAAAGTGTACATGAGTTTTTGGATAAATTCCCTGTGGCGCCTGAAAAGATGTGTCCACATCATTCTAAAGTTGAAAAATTAATGCTCACTCATTATCCCAAGAAAAACTATGTTATTCATTGGAGACTTCTAAAGATGTTTGTTTCTCTTGGTGTTAAGGTTGTTAAGATTCATAGAGCTATAAGGTTTAAACAGGCAAAGATTTTTAAAGAGTATATTGATACAAACACATGTTTGAGAGCAGATGCTACAAATAATCTTGATAAGAACTATTTCAAACTTTTAAATAATAGTCTTTATGGAAAATCTGTGGAAAATCTTAAAAAACGAATGAATTTAAGATTATGTAATTCATTTGAAAAGATGGTTACTTATTCATCAAAGCCGTCTTTCAGAAAGTGTATAAAGATTGACGATGATCTAATAGCAGCTCATCTAAATAAAGAATTAATTTGTTTAGACCGACCTAGTTATATCGGTCAAACAGTTCTTGATTTATCGAAATTACGGATGTATCAGCTCCAGTATGTTGAATTAGAGAAATATAGGAATCTTTTCAATTGTAGGATTGACATTGTTGCTGGCGACACTGACTCTTTCTTCCTTGAAATTAAAAACTGTAAATTAAGTACTCTTTTACCTGCAATGGTTTCGGATAATCTTTTGGACACTTCGAATTATGATATTGGTCATCCTTTGTATTCAAGAAAACTTGACTCAGTAATAGGTAAATTCAAAGATGAGAGTAAGGGACTTGGATATAAGGAATGGGTTTTCTTACGACCGAAATGCTATAGTCTTTTAGGTGAAACTGAAAGTAATAAAGCAAAGGGAATTACTTTGGAAGGAACTGAAATAAAGCATCTTTCTTATCTTGATTGTTATAGAAACGATACAATTTTTTCTGTTCCTCAAACGAGAATAGGGACGAGAAATCATCAGTTGTTTACTTTTAAAAATAGTAAAATTGCTTTAAGTAACAACGATGATAAACGTCAATGGGTAGGTAAAAACAAAAGTTTTGCATTCGGACATTATTTAGGTATCAATGCCACTGAAGATATTGAAGCTTTTACTTAAATAAATGTTGTCTTGTAATGTGTTTGTCTTTTTATTCTATTGTTTTGTAATTATTATTATTAAATGAGACTTGTAACAGTCTGATGTCGGTAATAATTCGTTGAGTCGTGGGTTCAACTCCTATAGTGGGCGAATTATTTTTTATTTTAAAAATTAAATTTTTTAATAGAATATAAATCTGTATATTTTATTTGGTGTAAATTTAAAATTTTATAGAAATTGGTAAAGTAAATCTTGTATAATTTAATTTTTTACATTTAGTTAAGTTGAAATTTTAAACTTGTTGAATTATTTTCTTAAAATTTTGTAAATCCAGTGATAAAATTTAAGTTTTGAGTGACTTTTAATTAAATAAGCTATGAATATAGTGCTTTTAAACTTAAATTTTCATGAAAATTATTAAAGTTTTATGATTATTTTGATAAAATTGTTATGTAATATACTACTAACAAAATAGTCAGTAAGCTAAATAATTTAGAATTGAACATTTATTTTTAAGACGAGTTTGATCTTAATTTATTATGTTTAATGATTATTTTATAATTTTTTATGTAATAATATAATTAACAATTGAAAATTTCATGTAAATATAATTTTTTAATATATCACATGTAAGTAACATGAATCAATGAGGTAAACGAAACTCATACGTTTATATGAAGTAAAAAGAATAATAATAATACCAATAGTACTAGTGAGTGATTTTGTTAAGTCTACGACTTAGTCGTAGACTTAGTCGTAGACGTGTTGGGCGCGGATCGGTGCGGATGGGTACTGATGGGTACTGATGGGTACTGATGGGTACTGATGGGTACTGATGGGTACTGATGGGTACTGATGGGTACTGATGGGTACGGATGGGTGCGGATGGGTGCGGATGGGTGCGGATGGGTGCGGATGGGTGCGGATCGGTGCGGATGGGTGCGGATCGGTGCGGATCGGTGCGGATCGGTGCGGATCGGTGCGGATCGGTGCGGATCGGTGCGGATCGGTGCGGATCGGTGCGGATCGGTGCGGATCGGTGCGGATCGGTGCGGATCGTTGGTTGGTATGTGTGTGTGTAATGTTTAAGATTGTAGGTGTGTGGAAGGTTCTAGAAGGTAGGTGTGTGGAAGTTGGTAGGTGTGTGGAAGTTGGTAGGTGTGTGGAAGGTTCTAGAATGTAGGTGTGTGGAAGTTGGTAGGTGTGTGGAAGGTTCTAGAAGGTAGGTGTGTTGGTCCACAACTACGTGACATAATAACAGTTAGGTAACTAGTCTCCGAGTAGTGACTTAATAAGTGTGACCAGTGACATAATAAGTGTGCACTGACCAGTGGTCAAGTGATGTAATCATGAGGTCACTGACCAAAGGTCAATTACTAGGTAGCAACCAGTGGACAAAGGTCAATCTCCAGGTAGCAACAGCGCGTGCAGAGGTCAAATGTTACGTAATAATTACGTAAGCTAGTGGGGGGGGGTTGTATCTGACGGGCTCACATCCTACTACTGGCCTAATTTATAACTATCCCCCTGAGAATGTAATGTCACATTTAAATACCTTTTCCCACTACAGCTAGTCCATTCATCCGTTGTTATTGAGAAACACATACCAGATTTAACCATTTTTGTAAACTTGTCCTTAAATTGTAGCATTTTCTCATTAGCAAAATCTACGATTAATTTTTTAATTGTACTTTCGCTCCTAGGAATTACATAGCTACGTGTTGTAATAAATTCTCTAATAGCGCTGGAATATGTCATAGCATGAATGGAAAACCCGTCATACGCTGCGCATTTGACCAATAATTCCCCCACAGATTCTCTTTTGATGAAATTAAGCATATTTGAAGTTGCTTTTGCTCTTTTCTCTGGAGGTTCTTCATTTTTCTTAACATCGATATCATATTTTGCACGAAGATGATTCGCCAAATTTGATGTGTTCCCACCTGCACATTTTAAAACTGAATTGCACATCTTTTTGAAATATTTTCCATACTTCTGATTTTTTGCTGTTCATATTCAGACTAAAATAAAATATAATAATTAATAAATTAATACTTAGTAAGTATTACTTACTTGAAGATATTGTGGTATATAAATTCTTTAAGCATAAATAAAGTAATTTTAAAGTACTTACTTAATATATACGAGAGGTTTTTAAAAATTTTTTTAAAATGAAAAGCACTTATTCAGCCAACGTTTCAAAATTAAATTCACACACTTTTATGAATACTGAAGCTAAAAAAAATCTATAACTATAAACAGTTTTAACTTGGACTTTATTTGTAAAAAATTATTTACATATTTGGTAGTCATGGAAATATTTGGATTTCATGGCAATCCATGACAAAATGAGAAAATCTCCAAAAAAACATTGAAAAAAAATAACGATCATTTTTGCAATTTAATAAAAATTTGTTTTTCAATTTACCCATGTATATATTAACATTTCCTGGAGCTGCGCTCCAGTGAGATGCGGCATATGTAAAAATTTTAAAATCAGTAGATACTTCATTAAAAACAGTAAAAAATAAAATTATTGATCATTTTAAGAAAAAAATTGACTTTCGGTTTTTTTTGGTTTCTCAAAATACCCCCGGTTTTCGGTTTTGATAAAATTAAACAAAAAACCGGTTAACCGGTTTCGGGTTTAACCGGTTTGGAAACCCTAAGTAGAACGTCTTAGAGGAAACTTTGGAAAGATGTAATACATGTATTGAAAATAGAAAAGACAAGTTAGTTATCAAAATTTATTGGTACACAAATGACTTCATAGCCAGTATGGGAAGTCACTAGTTATACTGAAAAACTGAACACGTTAAGACTCCACTTTTAAAGAATCGCAAGACATCCGGATTCTGACATCTTGTAAAAGTCGCCAATTTATTATTTTGTTTTATTAATATAAATTAAAATTCATTTCAAAGAAAAATGTAAAAAATTATTTTTCTATATTTAAATTTTATTATTTGGGAAATTTTTGTTACGATTATTTTTTATGTCATTGTAAGGAAGGATAAGTAAAGAATATTGTACAGGTAACCCTCGATTAACACGATACTTGAATAACACGATTTCGCTTTAACACGGTTAAAATATCGCGGCACACCCTTGTCTAGTACGATATTTTTTAGCACGGTTTTGATTTTACACGGATTCAAAATTGAAGAAAACCCTTAATTAACACGGTCTCGATTAACACGATTTTAATTAGCACGGAGTATTCTTGGAACCAAACTATCGTGTTAATCGAGGGTATAATAAATTAAATTAGGCTATTATGTAATACAATGTTAAAATTATATGACGTTTAATGTGTTTGAATGTTATTGTGTTTGTGTCTAGAGCTGTTTTGTAATAATAATTAGAAAATCAATAAACTCCCATGTAGATGTTACGCAACGAAGATCTATACAAATTGTGTTGGAGATTTGTCATCGAGATAAATATTGTGTACTTATGTCTCTTTTTAACACTCACTATGTTAGCCAGTTTCTACAAAGTTTATTCATAATATGAAATATTTCGATCTCTCCGCTATTGAAAAAAAATATTTCAAAGTTTATCTAAATAAAAGCGTCATTCAAACATTCGTTGTACGATATACTTCGACAGTTTAAATTTCATCTTTAGGGACAAAATCAACTAAAATAGAATTGATTAAATTATACATTTTAAAATAATTATTTTTTAATATTTTAATAAATATTTAAATACTTTTACACTAATTTTAAAATTTTTTTATATAAATATAAAATTTTTTATTTCCTATTATAATTAAAATTTTAAAATAATAATAAAATACATTATAAAGTAAATCATTTTACTAGATAAAATACAAATAATATTAAAATTTAAAACAATTCACAATTCAACATACTCAAACTATTAAAAAATTTTCAAAGAATTTGAAGCCATAGAACTTTGCACATTAATATTTGGATCCAATGAGCTTATCAACAATGCTTCACATATAAAACATCCCCAATTAATATTAAAACTTTTCAATAAAATTTAAAAATCAGACACATTTTATTTTAACAGCATATATTGTACTCACTAATATGGGTGAAAATCTTCAATCGACAATCTTCTAGAACTTGAGTCTAGAGATGACCAGGTGTCTTTCCAATGTATGTGGCATTACACCCATAATATATGTAAATTTAATATTTGTGTAAAATTATTTAAATATTTAATAAAAAAAATTTTTTTTAAATATAAAAATTAATCCTTTACTATTTTAGTTAGCTGAGTGCCTTAAGATGACAGTGAAACTGTCGAAATATATTGTACAATGAGTGTTTGAATGGCGCTTTCTTTTAATAAAACCTTTGTCAAACTTATTTTTTACTATTATTATTATTATTATTATTATTATTATTATTATTATTATTATTATTATTATTATTATTATTATTATTATTATTATTATTATTATTATTATTATTATTATTATTATTATTATTATTATTATTATTATTATTATTATTATTATTATTATTATTATTATTTTTTATTATTATTATTATTATTATTATTATTATTATTATTATTATTATTATTATTATTATTATTATTATTATTATTATTATTATTATTATTATTATTATTATTATTATTGTTATTAATTATTTATTTCTTTTGAAAAAAAATAAATATATTTAGTTGACATCGGTAAATCCGGTCGATTTCATATATTATTATAGCTTCAAAAGTATTTTCAGCATATTCTTTATCAAGGGTTTTTTCATAATTCCAGAAATCATTTATAACGCGGTTTTTTTTTAATAATTCTATACCTTCAAAGTTGAATTTTGAAGAATGGGGAGGTGTCGGAGTTCACTTGTTATAGAGATAATTTAAATAGGTCGTTAAAATCATTATAAAATGTTTATGGATGGAGGATTTTTTTATTTTTCTATTTATTTTTATTTCAAACACAAATCAGTTAACCATCATGGAGTGACATATGTTTGTCGTTGTCATCTTGATATATGCCTTCCCTCAAGTTTCACCCCCAAGGTCTTTGTCCTTTTGCTAATGCTGTTCACATTAGTAATTTTTTACCTTTTCTAAAATGTCTTAGTATTATCATCTTATTTTGATGTCATTCTTCGAAATTGTCCAAATAATCGGATATGATTTTAATTGAACTGCTTTTTCAATTCTTTTTTGGAAATACCGTGGCCGTTAGCGCCAGTCTTGGCCTTCAACTGATACTTATAAAAAATATTTAGAAATCTCATTTGAATTACGAAACCACCAGAATTCATATTGTAATTTAGAACATTAAAAGAAATTAAACTTAAAAAAAAGATATTTTGGGCATCTTTGCTAGTTAGGGTACAAGTGTTAATAGTTCTTATAGTCCATGATATAATGACATAGAATATTACAACTGTAAAGCCTACAAGTTTTGTGAAAACCTATAGAATTCCTATAGAATTTCTAGGAAGAAGAAAGAAATTCCAAATAAAACAAAATCTAAACCAAACAAAACAAAACAAAAATTACTGTTGAAAAATCTAGTACTACAAAGTTATTAGATTATAAAACGAGGTGGCCTCACTGGACATGAATCGGCTCAGTCCTATATATTCAATTAGTGATAAGACTGCAGCGTCCTTGAACATTGGTCTGCAACTTGAGTCCTCGATTTACTGATTCATTTAAAATGAATGAAATAATAATTTAATTTAATTGTTTTATTATTATTGAAAGCTATCGGGTAAAGAAATTTGTGAAAATAAACGGTAATTTTCAGTTTTGTTACAATTTAAAATAATTTTTTAAAAAATTTAAAAGCAATATTTAGTTTGTTTAATTGTACATTTCATTGCGTGAGCCTATATCTTTAATTTCAAAGCAAAAGGCTAAACAATATTTTTGTTTATCATTTGTTGTTTTTTAATTTATATTTATTAATATTAGATTGAAATATGTTGTCGTCTTTGTTTTTCGTGACGATTTTTCTGATTGTCGGCCGAATGACTGTAGTAAACTCTGTGATGCCCCTCTGTTACGACGGTAAGAGGGTGTGCTCGGAAATAGGAATCAGTGACGCTGTGATAAACGATGGATGTGGCAGGAAATGCAGGTATCTCAGCTTCTCTTTCATTGAACCAAAGTTTATTCATTTTTGTTTATTTATTTTTCAGCTGCTGGAAAAATGAAAACGAAAACCAATGGAAACTTCTGTGTCCCAAAACTCCTTGTGACCCTCTAGTGGATGTCATGCGTAAATTCAAGCCAGACGATTACAAAGAATATTGCAGCAATTTAGTTGAAGAAATAAAAAAAATGAAAAAATAATTCAAAACTAAAACCCGAAAATTTTGTGGCCAAATTATTTTAAATTTCAATTTGTTTGATTTAATAAATGTTAATTAAAATTTATTTTTAATTACATTCGACACTGTTTTTATTTTGTAAGTAATATCTTTTATTAATTTTCAAATTTATTTGAATGTTTTTTTTATTTTGTTGAAATATTTAAAACATTAAATAATTTATTTATGACACAGAAATTTATATTTACATATTTCAGTAAAATAAAAGTAATGAATTTCATGAATATTGTTGAAAATTATTAGAAAACATTCTGTACTCCACAGCCTAATCGAATTGACATAATAATTCGTCTAGTAAAGCCAACAATTTTCGGCTCAAAATTGACCAAAACACATAAATTAGCTGAAAACTTACATATTTGTTTTGTATGGAATTATTGGTGATGTGTAAACATCAAAAATTAATTCAAAAATAACTTCAAAGAGAAATGGTCATCTTCCGCAGATGTCCCAACTACCTGGATGCTTTCAATTTCCGCTTTCAGGCTCTTTGGCTTTGTTTGGGCTTCGCTTGGATGGATGTGCTTGTCTACACAACTTGATCGCTATAGCTTCGAAGTAGTGGAAAACATTTTGCTTTTTTTTATCACGAGATAAGAGCTTCAAATTACTCCTCTAGGTCAGCACAAATGTTCTCTTTTAACTTACATAGAATAATCGGCACTTATTCACTTTTCGCCCCACCAGGGTTGAATAATATAATAAGATGAAAAAGTATTACTAATAAATTAATAAATATATTGATTAAAAATTGCATCACTTTAAATGGGAAGCTATGAACTTGATAAACTAACATACAAAAAATTGTACTCAATTCTATCAACAGAAGAAAATTCTATTGCTTTTTTGAGAGAAAATGGACTTTTACCAATTATAAAATACTGCGATTGCGGTAAAAAAATGATGGAAAAGAATTTTGACAGAGAATCAAAAAGGGGCATTTACTTTAGGTGTACTTCGGGCTTTGTAACAAGAAGGAGTTCACTATTAGAAAAAATACGTTATTTGAGGATACGCACCTGTCTTTCAAAAATAATTGAATATTTTACTTCTTTATTCGTGATAATCAATCACAGGAAGAATTAATATTTCAGCTTGAATTAAATTCTTCAAAAACCATTATAGATTGGAAAAACATGCTGAGAGAAGTTATGTTTGAATATTTTAACCAAAAACCAATCATGATAGGAGGGCCTGGCATATTGGTTGAAATAGATGAATCCCAACTTGTGCGCGAGCAGTGGGTGTTTGGTGGTGTAGAGGTTGAGAATAAAATACGATTTTTGGTTCCAATTGAAAAGAGGAACAGAGAAACTTTACAATGCATGATTAGAAAGTTCATTCGCTCGGGAAGTATAATTCACAGTGATTGTTGGGCAGCTTATGGTGACCTTACTGTTTTAGGATATTTTCACTTCAAAGTAAACCACGAAGAGAATTACGTGGATCATATATCAGGTGCCACTACAAACCACTAAGAAAGTTGGTGGCAAAAGGTCAAAATGAGAAATATCATGAGATATGGAACTGCCAGAACAACTTTTGGATCACATTTAATTGAATTTCTTTGGATCATTTTCCACTTTTTTTGACCGTATAAATTTACTTTATACAAACATTAAAAACATGAATAAAAATGTCAATATGGTTTAGAATAAAATCTGGCTAAACGTTTTCGCCTTATTTTATTATTTTATTATATTATTATATTATTCAACGCTTGGGGTGGCGTAAAGTGAATAAGTGCCGAATAATGTACTTCAAATGATCGAACAAGAAACAGTAAAGTTTAAAATGACAATTCAAGATCCAAAAAGCTAAGTCCAAATGGATGATTGACCGACACAACTAAATTGACTCGAGATTTCACCACTTCTTCATACTGTCTCCTTAACATTTTATTTAGTTGATTGAGCTTCTTGGCGACATTCCACTCGCCAACAGTAACGGATAATCACCTAGGTTCTTTTTGATTGCCGAAGTACTTCCTCGTGGTAGTGTACCACGCGTCTCGATGAAATTTTTCATAATCAATTTTCTTGGTATTCACTAATCAATGTTAAAGTTTAAATAATTTTTAAAAATTAATGTTATATAAATATTGATGTTATTTGATATTAATATTATTGAATATTTAATGCTCAGTTTTATTCTAAAGGAAAGTAACTGGAACATGATCAGGACGACGTCTCTAGATACTCTCGACGATACTCTAGACCAGCGGTCAGGGAAGTTTTTTAGCCATTACCACATTTTTTTGCGTAGATCACTTTTACGTCTACATTCTGAAAACCAAAAAAGCAAGCTAAGTGTATATTGTTCATTATTTATTGAATTAATTTGAATTTTAATAAAAATTTGTAAGTAAATAAAAATTGTAAATAATTACATAATTCAAACGCTTTTAATTTTTAGAGAAATGATGTTGTTTCAATATTGCTAAAATCACTTCAAAATTAGGACTTTTTGACGTGTGCGCAATTTAAATACAGTCCTCGGCATTTGGACGATTTCTATTTTTCTATTTTATGTTTATTCAAGTCAAAAATCCTTATTCGCAAATGTATGCAGTTGCAAATGGCAGCAACTTTTTCATGATAAAACTTTAATTATTAAAGAATATTATACTTCGTTTAATGATTAAAGTAAAAATACTATAATTGTTTATAACATGGAAAATTTGAAAAATATCCGTATTACCCCGGTAATTTCATTTTTTATTAGACAAAGTAATCTTTATTCACAAATATTCACCACAAGATACAATTATTTGCTTGTCGTAAACACCCTAAGGGTATCACGTAATAAGTCATTGCAAACTGATTAACTTCTTTATCTGTTTATTACTTTAAAATCGTTTCTTAAACTCGTTAGATTTTTCTATTCGACCAAATGGCAACTTATTTTGTTGTCAGTTCCTTTTATAATTTTGGGTTGCAATTAATTTGGATTAGTGCTAGGGAAACAATTTTTTCCAGTTCGACAATTTATTGCCCATTTTACTAATTCCAGGAAACCCATTAAGCTGAGGTTCAGCTCGGCGGCTCTTGATTAATGATTTCGTAGGCAAATAGTTTAATTAATTTGTTTTTGAGCTTCCGATCCTTCAATATACCTCATCTCAATCTAATAGTATTTTATTCGTCTTCAAAATCAAATTTGCCACTTGTTACCACTTCCCTTCGAAAAATATTGACTTTTATTTTTTTTCCAAATTTTAATGAACTTTAATTGATTTTGATTATTTTAAAATTTTATTATTTTTATTCATTTTTTCTTATAACTCCAACACTATTTTTATATTTAGTACAGATTTTTTAATGTAAAAATTTGTTTAGTTTATGGTTCATAGTAGGTAGTTAGTGGCACTATGCCCCCACACACAAAAGTACCTGTAGCCCCTCCTCCTCTATCCTAGCCGGAGACGGATTAAATTACGTAATTACTTGATTAATTATCTAATTATCTTGATTGTAAACAATTGTTAATTGTTTAAAATACATATGCTTCTTGCTCGTCGATCATTTTGAATTTTTACAATAGTCAGAGTTTTATCTATTTAAAAACAATCGGTGTTAATAAATAATCTAGTATTTCTTCATCGATATTAAGATTATTAATTTTTGATTTTATAAAATTTAATATTTCTTGTACTAGAGTGTTGTATTTCAGTGTTTTTATCCCCATGACAACCACTTTTTCTCTTGCAAATACATTCACACATAACGGATTATACTTGACAAGTCTTAATGCAGGAAACAGTTCTGGCTGGTAAATGTTTTCTGTTGTTGTAGACAATTCGTACAAGTTGATTCGACAACCCATGTCAATGTTCAAAGATAATGATTGAATTTGTAAATCTTGAATCTGATATTTGAAATCCCTCCCTGCAATGGTCTCTAGTAACCCATTATCCTGCATTTTTCACTCTTGAAGAATAAGATTGAGTATTTTTCGCTTCTATCCACTACATGTTGAGTTTTTCTGTTTGGGAACTTCATTCCGGATGCTTCACATCTTCATCTATAATTAATATTATTAATAATATTCTGCTATTTAACAAATTATAAACAAATTAAATTAAATTAAATTAAATTTAATGGAATTAGGAAATGATGCAGTATATCAAATTATAGGACCAAATGGGAGCGGAAAAACTTTAATCGAAAGATTTAATCGAACTTTGAGAGTAAGATTGAAAAAATACTTTGTGCATCAAGGTAATAAAACTTAGATACATGTTTTACCGAAAATTATTTTAGTTACAATCATTCGCCACATAAAGGAATAAAAGGACTCAGACCAGTTGACATTACCGACAAAGTTGGCATTACCAACAAAGACCAAGTATTAAAGAAAGAAAAAATCAATAAGTCAAAATACAAGGTTGGGTGATCATGTTAGAATAAGTAAAATCTGTACTTCTCCGTTCATCAAGAATTTTGACAACAATTGGAGTGTTAAAGATAATAGATACAAAACATAATCCTGTAATGTATTTATTGGCAGAACATGTGAATAAAGAAATCAGCGAAAAATTCTACGAACAAGAACTTCAAATAATTCCAATCCCAATATTTATTCCAATACAGTATTTAGAATTCAAAGGAGTTTAAAAACCAAAAAGTGTTGGTAAATATTAACAATACTACGTTAAGTGGCATGGATACGAAACTTCAACTTGGATATCCTCATCACAATTGATGAAAAAAATATTATGAAAGAAAACCAGTTTTATATGATTTTGGTTAGTAATAGTTGTCCTCTTATTTATACTAATAATGAGGCTAGTAATTTTAATTTACAAGTAAATTTTGTGTACTTGGATGATGAATGGGAAGTTGCTTTGATTGATTTCAGTTTTGTGTATAATCCTTTTCCGTATTATAGTAATTCTTGTGTACGTTATGAATCGAATAAAGAGTGGTACTGAAATAAAATATTTGAAAATAAACCATCAAAATCATACTTATGAATTAATAAATCCAAAATATACTCCAGACATATTTATTGAAAAATATGAGAATTTTGTTGTTGTCTGTCCACATGTTCCATTTAAAGTAACATTCCTCGATATTCAACATGCATTTAGTTTTGGATTAAAATCTACATCTATCATTAGTGAAGAGGATCAGTGTCGAATAAAATTACCAAAATTTACCGATGATGGTGTTTTGGAACAGTTTGGGATAATTATAAGTTATGAAGAAAAATCAAAATTTGAAAATTATTTTGAAGATAATTTATTTATAAACACCTTATCAGAGTTACAAGGTCATTTGATGTCATTTAATCCTTCTTCTTTTAAAGAATTGATAATTCAAAATAATGAATTGGTCAAAATAACACTTGCAGATTACATTTCAAATATGTCTTTTGACACAAATTTAGCATAATCTTTGGGATTAAAATTTTCATACTTTACAGAAACAAATATAGTAGGCACTAAAATTCCAAAATTATTACATCCTCATCAACAAATGTTCATTTATTCAACTATATTGAACCAATAAATGTTGGAGATGTTAGAATTCCACTATTAAATCTATTTGGATTATAAAATATGATCAAGGAGAAATTGTTCAATTAGAAAGGAAGAATCCAATGTACCTTCCAGTATCGTATTCAACTATAAACATCATTGAAATTAATATTCGAGATGATAGCGGAAAATATATATTTGGTAAACAAAATAAAACTTACTTGACATTACATTTCTGATGTATTTAATAAATAACAAAAAGCAGTAACAATTAAACATCGAAAAATTAACAAGAAACAAATAAACAAAAGAATGAAAGGATACGTAACTATCTTCCAGTCATGATTAACACAAAATTTGAATTATGCATCTTTGATAAACTATCTCCTCAAGCAGTAATTGAAAATGGTTCTTTTGAAGATATTTATCCGGTGAGTTCAATTACAGATCCAGGAAACACTTCAATTTAATTTTACATCAATAGCTCTCAAACCGAATACTTGGATTTGAACGGTACATTACTCTACATTCAAATGAAAGTTGTAAATAGTAATGGGGAAAATTTATCTAATTAATCAGATGTTACTGCAAACCATTTTTTCCAAACTCATTTTAAGGATGTTGAAGTAATTTTTAATTCTACTAAAATTGAAGTAACGATATATTCGCGCACACAGCAATGATTGAAACTATTATTAATTACAATCACGATACAAAACATACTTACGCAAAAATAAAAATTTGGATTTTAAAATCAAAACCAATTAGTGTTTGTTCCCCACTTCAATTAGGTTTCTTTGATCAACCAAAATATTTATTACCTGGTGTTAGTGTTCAAATTAAATTGACAAGATCCAATACTGAAAGAAGTTTAACATGTACAAAACTTATTCCACAAATAATATTATTAGATGCAAAGTTAATGGTTAGAAAAGTTAGTGTTGAACCGTCAGTTTTAGATGGTCATCAAATTAAGCAATTTATCCAATGAAAAGTAAGGAAGTTGTTCAATTTTCATTGCCAGTGGGTTCTTCTTCGTTTTTTAAGGAGAAAATATTTGGTGATAGACGTCTACCAAATTTTAATCTTGTTATTTCGCAAGATAAAATTCGGAGGATCATATTTGGAAACATTTTCAATATTTGAACACTTTTATGTCAAGTCTTTAACATTAAGTAAAGGAAATGATTATCGCGAAAAATATTGTCAAGATTTTGACAATGATAATTATAGTTCTAGTTATATGCAAAGAATTGTTAGGAATATGGGTTATCTTAATAAAAATATGAATTGTGGTATTACCATGTCAGACTTTAAAAATAAATATCCCTTTTTTACATTTGTATTGGCTCCAGATTTTGATCTTAATCAAAGTCAGTTACCTCAAAGCGGAAATTTCCAATTGGATATAAAATTTGAAAATTCATTAACAGAATCTGTATCAGTACTTGTATACAGAGTTTTTGAAAAAGAGATTCAAATAACCTCAAACCGTAATGTACTAGTTTGAACATCCTTTACAAGTTTGACAAACATCTCTAGGTTGAACAAACTATAAACCAAAGTATTATTAGTTATAGTTAAAAATGAAGAAAGTAATTTATTTAATTATTTAATTAAATTAATTTTAGTTCTATTCAGATACAAACTATTGGTAGAAAACTAATTGGGAAAAGTCTCATTGGTGTTTTCCCCTCGGACAAAATTCCATATATCAATATCAACAAAGCTTTGATTGTAAATACTCAATCATCTAATCTTGGTGGAGAACATTGGCTCGCCATTTATGTGAAACCAGATAAAATATATGTATTTGATTCCATGGGTTTCTATTATCCCCTTTTATTGATATCAAAACTAGAATCAATGTTGATGCTCATTGAATATAATCGAATTAGATATCAAAATCCATTGACAAAAACTTGTGGCCAACATTGTTTAGCTTGGCTAAAATCAACGAAAAATTGATTGTTATCTAAATAAATCTTTGTTCTATCATTGTGTTTATTTCCTAATGTGATTTTGTTGATTGATACTCTATGTTAATTGATATAGGTGTGTGTGCATGTTGTTGTATGTTGGTATGTTGATTTTGATTGGTAGAAAAAATAAATACACCCATTTGAATATAATGGTAAACATTTTAAGAATTTGTCATAATTTATCAAAAAGTCAAATTTGTAATTGAATTTATTTTAAATTGTTATTATTACGTATTTTTTTTAGATAATTAATAATATGAACAACTATATCAACGGATTCGAAAGAAGTATTTATTTTTAATTATATTTCATTTTTATTAATTATTTTTAGGTTACTTGAATATTTTTAATGGAAATTATAGAGATAGTATAATAAATCAATCAAACATGTTACAAGCAAATAGCGAAATAAGTAAAATTAATTTTAATAATATGATTAAATTTTAATTTTAGGATATATGAATTATCCTCAAGTTGATGGAGGTTACACTAATTATCCTAAATTTGTAGAAGGATATCAATTTCAAAATAACAATTTAAGTAAGTTTTTAATTTTTGTTAAATTAATTTATATATTTTAGATACAAACAATCCTCAATTTTATTATCAACAAAGTGAATTAAATGAAAACCAATATACAAATGAATCATGTAAGACTTTAATTTTTTAATAAATTAATTTATTAATTTTTAGATTCAAATAATCCGCAATTTAATTATCAACAAATTGGATTAATGGTAACCAATATACACATAAACCAAGTTTGACTTTAATTTTTAAATAAATTAATTTATTAATTTTTAGATACAAACAATCAACAATCTTATTATCAACAAAGTGGATACAATAGAGAAAATAATTTTCAAAATAAAAATGATTTAAGTAAGATTTTCATTTTTTATTAAATCAGTTTTAATTTTACTATTAGTTTACATTCAAAATAATACACAAAATTATCATACAAGCACTATATCTGTAAATAACGATTCAAGTATTAATTTTTATTTATCATTAAATTAAATAAATTGTTTTTAGATTTTGAAAGCAATTCTTCAAATTTAGTGAAATCAAGTTACAATTAATGATCGAAAATGTTAGTTTTATTGTTTTTATAATTTTTTAATATATATTTTTAATAATAATTTTATAAATTTATTTTATATATGAAAATAAGGACAGATCTATGGTTAAAAATTTTTATAATAATTTGTCAATAAGGGCAGATCTATCGTTAAAAACTTTTGAAATGATTGGTACTCTAGGTCAACTCATTGATTAAATTTTTTATTGATATTTTATTGAAAATAAGGTTAAGATATAGTTAATTGTTTTTTTATATACGAAAATAATGATAGATTCATGTTCAAATTATTATAAAACTCAACAAAATACATAAAACAAATCTTATAAAAACTAAACAAAAGATGACTATAAAAGATTTATTCAACAACATTTTTGATTTTCAAAATAGGCTTGATAATAGAATTGTTAATCTTGACTCATTGAATAATTATCTGAATTTTATATTTTTTATTATCTTGAACTTGTTCCTTCAATTTAATTTCACAATTAATAAATGAAAATCTCTCATTAAAAACCATGTCCATGTTCATCAAATGAAGAGTATCTGCAATATTTTTTCTATCTTCATCTTCGATATTTCCAATTTTGTATTCATAAGCTTTTAAATTAACTGATTTCTAAAAAATAATTAATTAAGTTAAACTAAAATAAATATTTCCTTGAATTTATATGTAATAGGAAAATTTAAATAGTTCATACTGTATTGAAGGTATTGAACAGGAAGCTTACATGTATAATAACAACTGTATAATTTTCTTCTAGAAGAAATTCATATATTTTCGACATTTTTGCTTTTTCATCCAAAATCTAATTTTCATTTATAGTTAATAATCAATTATGATTGAATGCACATTTATTGTGCATTTATTTTTAATAAATAATTTAATAAAAAATTAAATAATTTTTATTACTAAGTAAATTATTCCCAGGGTACTGTACATCAAAAGTACACAATGAAAAATGTTATGATAAAATGAGATCTTATTATGTTAAAAATTACTATAATATCGAACATTTTATATGTCCCGTATACAAAACTACCCAACCCATTCCCTATAGCGATTTTTTAACACACCATTTAAGGCAATTTTTTATTAGAAAAGATGATTTTTTTAAACGTCCATTAATTAATGAAATAAAATCAAATGATAAAAGAATAAAATTAAGCAGCACCCAAATTACCTCAATAAGTAATATAAGTGTCCCAATTAGTGAACCTACAACAGATCCTATAAATAGTATTTGGGATGATTTAAATAAAGATATTGAATCGCTGGATTCATAGGATATAATAATGGAAGCGGTGAAAGCGGATGAAGCGGACAAAGAGGACTAAGCGGATGAAGCGGATGAAGCAGTGTAAGATATTGAATCATTGGATTCTTGGGATGCAACAATGGAAGAGGTTGAAAGCATATGGAAAAATGAAAATATTATACAAATAGTTGGAAATGTAGCAATAATTCAAAGAGATTTACGAGGGACTCGTCAAATACTTAGTATTAATACTACCACCTTGAACATTAAAGAAATTATTTTTCCAGTAGAGTTAATTAATTAGTTAAGAGAAACAATAAATGAACTAGGATATTTTAAAATTCAATTCGGGACTGAAATTGAATTTGAGAAAGATGGCAAGATAAAATTGAATAATATTAGTAACAATGCAAAACTCCTTACACAATCATTCTTTGAGGAAAGAATACAAAAGCTAAATGAAAAAATAGCTTCAATAACTGAGTAAAGGAGTAGTTGGGTTATTAGAAGAATAACTGAAATTCACTTTACAGTAACAAAAATAAATAATATAAGTAGAATAAGTGGAAGAAGTTTCATAAAAACACCGAAAATATTGACAAACAAAACGTGTTTAATAAATGTGAAAAATAACGATAATTTATGTTTCATTTATAGTGTGTTGTCAATAATTAAAAAAGAAAAGTTTGATTATGGCCATAGAAATGATAGTTTTAGTTATAATAAATATCTAAATGAATTAAATTATGACCCGAATGATATGCCCATAAAATTAAATGGAATTAAAAAATTTGAAGCAAACAACGAAGGTCTTATAATTGATGTATTTAGCTATGACGAAACAGAAAAACCTGATCACAACGACTTTGTCTTAAAACATCCATTTTTAAATATAATTCACAGGTCCAAAGTTACAGAAGGAACAATTAATAATTTATTACTATTAAATAAAGGAGAAAATTATCATTATGTAGGAATATCATCCCTCAATAAGTTATTCAATTGTAAAAACAAATATATCACAATAGAAAGAATTCGATCTTTATAGTGTAAAAGATGTCTGAACGGTTTTAGAGATAAGGTGGCATTGGACAAACATGAGATATTATGTATGAGAAATCAGTTAGGGACAACTTTATATACTTTCCCAGAAAACAAGTTTATTAAATTCACCGATTGGTCCAAAACCGTAACTCCATCATATGTTATATATGAAGATTTCGAATCTGTTTTGCCAAAAGACGATGTGCACCATCAAATACTTTACCTATTTCTGCTGGTCTTTTATTAAAAAATAATTTTGATGGGAGTACAATATATAAAGAATTTATAGGCAAGGATTGTGTGGAACAATTTTGAAAAGCAGTAGAAAAAATAGCAAAATATACAGTATTATCATATTATTATAAAATGGGAAGACAATCAATTAAACAATTAACGAACCTACAACAGAATCAATTTGACAGATATTATGTATGAGAAATCAGTTAGGGACAACTTTATATACTTTCCAGAAAACAAGTTTATTAAATTCACCGATTGGTCCAAAACCGTAACTCCATCATATGTTATATATGAAGATTTCGAATCTGTTTTGCCAAAAGACGATGTGCACCATCAAATACTTTACCTATTTCTGCTGGTCTTTTATTAAAAAATAATTTTGATGGAGTACAATATATAAAGAATTTATAGGCAAGGATTGTGTGGAACAATTTTGAAAAGCAGTAGAAAAAATAGCAAAATATACAGTATTATCATATTATTATAAAATGGGAAGACAATCAATTAAACAATTAACGAACCTACAACAGAATCAATTTGACAGATATTATGTATGAGAAATCAGTTAGGGACAACTTTATATACTTTCCCAGAAAACAAGTTTATTAAATTCACCGATTGGTCCAAAACCGTAACTCCATCATATGTTATATATGAAGATTTCGAATCTGTTTTGCCAAAAGACGATGTGCACCATCAAATACTTTACCTATTTCTGCTGGTCTTTTATTAAAAAAATATTTTGATGGGAGTACAATATATAAAGAATTTATAGGCAAGGATTGTGTGGAACAATTTTGAAAAGCAGTAGAAAAAATAGCAAAATATACAGTATTATCATATTATTATAAAATGGGAAGACAATCAATTAAACAATTAACGAACCTACAACAGAATCAATTTGACAGATATTATGTATGAGAAATCAGTTAGGGACAACTTTATATACTTTCCCAGAAAACAAGTTTATTAAATTCACCGATTGGTCCAAAACCGTAACTCCATCATATGTTATATATGAAGATTTCGAATCTGTTTTGCCAAAAGACGATGTGCACCATCAAATACTTTACCTATTTCTGCTGGTCTTTTATTAAAAAATAATTTTGATGGGAGTACAATATATAAAGAATTTATAGGCAAGGATTGTGTGGAACAATTTTGAAAAGCAGTAGAAAAAATAGCAAAATATACAGTATTATCATATTATTATAAAATGGGAAGACAATCAATTAAACAATTAACGAACCTACAACAGAATCAATTTGACAGATATTATGTATGAGAAATCAGTTAGGGACAACTTTATATACTTTCCCAGAAAACAAGTTTATTAAATTCACCGATTGGTCCAAAACCGTAACTCCATCATATGTTATATATGAAGATTTCGAATCTGTTTTGCCAAAAGACGATGTGCACCATCAAATACTTTACCTATTTCTGCTGGTCTTTTATTAAAAAATAATTTTGATGGGAGTACAATATATAAAGAATTTATAGGCAAGGATTGTGTGGAACAATTTTGAAAAGCAGTAGAAAAAATAGCAAAATATACAGTATTATCATATTATTATAAAATGGGAAGACAATCAATTAAACAATTAACGAACCTACAACAGAATCAATTTGACAGATATTATGTATGAGAAATCAGTTAGGGACAACTTTATATACTTTCCCAGAAAACAAGTTTATTAAATTCACCGATTGGTCCAAAACCGTAACTCCATCATATGTTATATATGAAGATTTCGAATCTGTTTTGCCAAAAGACGATGTGCACCATCAAATACTTTACCTATTTCTGCTGGTCTTTTATTAAAAATAATTTTGATGGGAGTACAATATATAAAGAATTTATAGGCAAGGATTGTGTGGAACAATTTTGAAAAGCAGTAGAAAAAATAGCAAAATATACAGTATTATCATATTATTATAAAATGGGAAGACAATCAATTAAACAATTAACGAACCTACAACAGAATCAATTTGACACTTGTATACTATGTTACCTTTGTTTTAAAGACATTGTTGATCCAGTGAGAGATCATGATCATTTTACTGGTGAATACTTGAGTGCTGCTTGCAATGACTGTAATATTAATAGAAAAATAAACAAAGTATTACCCATTGTTTTCCACAACTTAAAGGGATAGGATATGCACCACATATTAAAATACGGATTGAGTAAATTTAAAAATTTGTCTTTAGGATGTATCCCAATAACAACTGAAAATTCTTTATCATTAATTGCACACTTGGGAAAAATTAGCTTGAGATTTATTGATTCTTATCAATTTGTAAACGATTTTTTAGCAAATGCGGTTAAAATCTTGACGACTTTACCTTTGACTCGAAATGTTTTTACGAGAACTATAGTTGATGAAAAGGGGATCTTTCCGTACAACTTTGCACCTAGTTTAGATGTTCTTCACGATACTTATGAGATACCACCGATTTGGAAAGGTGTCACTGAGACTGAATATAAAAAAGCTCAGATAATTCGGATGAAACTAATTGTAGGACTTTACTTGATTACATGAAAGTTTATTTGAAACTAGATTGTTTTCTTATGGCAGACTTTTTCCAACAATTTCGGGCGAAATCTATAGCACATAATAGATTACAGCCTTTGAATTATTTTGGTATTCCGGAATGTCTTGGTCTTCTGCTTTAATGTCGTTGGATGATCCTATTGAATTAATTACTGAAAATGAAATGTTTAACTTTTATGAGGGAGTTATTAGTAGTAGGATACGTCACCTCCAGCACATGTCACCTCCAGCACACCCCCTCCCCCTGCTGAGAGAAAAAAATTTCTAAGTCCAAAAGTACAAATTTTTTCTGAGACAAAGACAACGACTCATTCAAGGTCATTTAAACAAAGACCATGACTCATTCAAGGTCATTTAAACAAAGACCATGACTCATTCAAGGTCATTGGATGACTCATCAAATTTTTTCAAGGTCATTCAAAACTAGGTCAAGGTCATATTATTTTTAAACATTTTTTAATTTTAATTTACTACTTATTTTTTATAAGTAGTATATATTTTGTAAATTTATTTTATTACAAGTTTTATTTATTATTTAATAATATTATTATTACTTATTATTATTAATATTATCACAATAGAAAGAATTCGATCTTTATAGTGTCATAGATGTCTGAACGGATTTAGAGATAAGGTGGCATTGGACAAACATGAGATATTATGTATGAGAAATCAGTTAGAGACAACTTTATATACTTTCCCAGAAAATAAGTTTATTAAATTAAGATTTCGAATCTGTTTTGCCAAAAGACGATGTGCACCATCAAATACTTTACCTAAAAGTACAAATTTTTCCTGAGACAAAGACCATGGCTCATTCAGGGCTATTGGATGACTCATCATATTTTTCAAAGTCATTTAAACAAAGACCATGACTCATTCAAGGTCATTGGATGACTCACCGTATTTTTCAAGGTCATTCAAAAGTAGGTCAAGGTCATTGGATGACTCATCAAATTTTTTCAAAGTCATGATTTTATAAATATCTTTTTTATTATTATTTTTATTATTATTTAATAAATATTATTATTATTATTATTAATATTATTATTTTTAATAATATTATTATTACATGTTTTAATTTTTATTACAAGTTTTATTTATTATTTTTATTATTATTATAATTATTATTATTATTAATATTATTATTATTATTAATATTATTATTACAAGTTTTATTAATATTATTATTTTTTAAAAATTTTTATTTATTATTATTGTTATTATTATTAATATTTTTATTTTATAAATAATATTATTGTTATAAATATTTCTATTTAAAGTATTTATTAAAAGTTTTTATTTTTAATTTTTATTATTATTATTACAAGTTTTTGTTATTTTTAATAATATTATTACTATTATTATTTTATAAATATTATTATTTTTTTAAAAAGTTTTTATTACCAGTTTTATTTATTATTTTCACAAATTTTTCTATTAAAAGTTTTTATTAAAAGTTTTTTATTTTTATTATTATTACAAGTTTTTCTTATTTATTATTATTATTAGAAGTTTTAATTATTTATATTATTATTTTTATAAATTTTTCTATTAAAAGATTTAATTAAAAGTTTTTATTACAAGTTTTAGTTATTAATAATAATATTATTATTATTATTTTTTTGCTTTTTATTAATAATATATATATATATATAATAAAACAACTATATAAAAAATAACTACAAAAAAATCAAAGAGTTATTAATAATAAATACATTAAAATATTTTTTACATGTAAAACAAATATAAAAATATAAAGTTATATTTCACGTTTCTTAACGCTGGTACTTTGTCATGAAAATATTATAAAAAATAGTATAAAAATATTATAAAAATGAAAATTATAACAAATAAATTATAACGAATGAAAATAGCAAAGAGAAATTTTCACGATTTTTATTTTTACATACAAATTGATCAATAAATATCTATTATATTGTCAAATATTTCTGCAAATTGTTCATCGAGAATTGCAGGATCGGCTTCAGGAATTACTATATTACCGTCAACATCAAGGACATCAACCCCTCAATAATGACCATATGCAAAACTCGAGTTTTTCCCTACCAAAGCTCTCTTATCGTCATGGTTATTTAATGCTATTTTAGAATTTTTAAAAGTAAACAGCTGGTGATTTCGGGTTCTTATTCTAGTTAGAGGTACTGACATAATAGTATTGTTATTATAACAATTCAAATATGATTAGTGTTTAATGTCGGTACCCGGTAATTTTACACCCTTAGCTCGCATTGTTGATTTATTTCCTAGCAAGCTATAACATTTAGGGCGCAAGAAAACCCACTCGCTATATCCTAACCCTTTACTCTCATCCTTGAACTTTCCTATAACTGAGTCAAGTCGTCTAGAATATAAAGGATGAGAAGTATCATAATTTGATGTGTCTAATAGGTCATCCGAAATCATCGCTTTTAATAAAATTTCTAATTAAAAATTTTTTATCTCCAAAAAGAAGTTGTCTGTATCACCCGCTACTAGATTGATATCACAATTATAAATATCACGATATTTTTGTAACTCAACATACTGTAACTAGTACATCCGTAGTTTAGATAAATCTAGAACTGATTGACCGATATAACTAGGTCTATCCAAACATATTGAGTCCTTATTAAGATGAGCGGCAAAAAGATCATCAGTAATCTCTATTTTTTCTAAATGCCGGTTTTGACTAATATGTAATTAACTTTTCAGCTGAATTACATAATCGCAAATTCATCCTCTTTTTAAGGTTCTCAACAGATTTACCATACAGACTGCTGTTATACAATTTAAATAAATCTCTATATAATTCAATAACTGCATTTGCACGCAAGTTAGTGTTTTAATCGATATAATGTTTAAAAATAGGAGCTTACTTGTATTTAATAGCTCTATGTATATATGTTACCTTAGCTCTGAGAGAAAGATAAAGCCTGAGAAGCCTCCAATGAAGAACATAGTTCTTCTTAGGATAATTCGTGAGCATTAACTTCTCAACCTTTGAATTTGGTGGGCACATTTTTTCCGGTCCAATCGGAAAGTCATTTAAAAAATCATGTAAATAATCTGGAATCTCGATATCAACTTCTATAGTATATCTATATGGAAGGATTTCAATATCCACAACATTCGCACATTCACTCAAAACCTCATTCAAACCATCATACACAAAAGTAAAATCAGCGTAAGGAAGACTTTGGCTGAGAGCTCAACCATACAGATTATTTATATCTATGTACAATAATTCTGTATCCTCCGAAGCAGCAATGTAATGTTTGTTAACAAATGTTAACCCACCCGTATTCCACCTTCGTAAAAATTGAACATTTCCATGTCCTGTAAAAGTTCAATGGGTTCCGTTAATGTCATAAGCGCTGAAGCCCATGACATACCCGGAATTCCATAAAAGTTTAGAGGTTCAAGACCATTGTAAACAATAGCCTTGGCACGGAATAGTTGAAAATAGTCCGCAAGGCGGAATACATCAAGTTTAAGGTAAATTAACATATAATCACGCAAAGTCCTACAGTTTTGCTGAGTCAAAATTAGTTGTGCCCTTCACTTACGCCCTCCCAAATTGGAGGCAAATCATAAGTAGTCTCAAGAACTTCCTCAGAAACAGCAAAATTATACGGAAAAATACCTTTACAGTCGACTATAGAACCTTGAAAGACAGACGAAGTCAATGGAAGAGAAGTTAGCGTTTTCACAGTCTTAGCTAACGAACAATTAACAAATTGCATGCTGTCGATAAAGCAAACAGCCAATTTTTTAATGTGAACAATTAACGAAATAAATTTTTCTGTAGAGGTCGGTAAGATATCTGAATTCCATGAAGGAAAGTGATCGAGACCATATTTTAGAATATGATGAAGGTCATACCCTCTTAAATTATGAAAGACTAGGTAGTAATCGATAAATCCTACGAGCTATATTACATTTTTGGCAAGCTGCCCCTAGATAATTACCAGTAAAATGGCAATGATCTCTAACCGGATGTAAAATCAGTTTTTTACATAAATAACAGGTTCGACAAGATTTAAACTGTCGAACCTCACTGTAAGACATAGGCCCTATCAATTTATCACCTTCCGAATCATAGTACGGAATAACAATTTCAGTTGCAATTTCCTCAATTTTCTTAAGAAAATCAGGAATGAATCAAGATCATAAAAGTAATAATATGATTTTGTGTTAGTGTAATTATTAATTAATAAAAGGCCTGCTGCAATAGGCATATTAATTTGATGATGTTTATCATCAGGAGGTAAAACCGATTCAAAATCGGCATAAATCACAAAGGGTGGGGTGATATGTTTTGAATAATTTAGGAATTCTAAATTTTTATTTTCAGGGAGCGTGTATAGTGTTGTGCCAGTCTGATTTTTGGCGCATAATGCAACATGTATATTGAATTTATTATCTAATCTAAACCCATTAAGGCAATGTGGACACCAACGGCATCTAATTTGAATGTTACAGTCAGGGGTTTGATGGCAATTTATTAACCTATCAATATTGGTCACTGCGGTATAATGATATCTATCCTTATTTTCAAGCAATAATAAATAAATAGGGTTTCCGTCAGTGACTTTGCTTCTATGTATCAAACTTAAATGAGGATGGTGAAAGACATAATTATCTGGAACCTCATCAATTATAACAGTTGGTGTGTACGAAAACACATTTATTGCTAATTTTAAAGTTGAATTTTTCTTTTCAAACTTTGGGATGTTTATTAATTTCATGGGACAATCCGTGATCTCATAGTATTCTAATTCGTCTAAAAACTCTGTATGTTTAGAGACTCTTTGGGGGTTTTCACCAATTATATCTTTCTTTAATAAATAAATAATAGAGTAAAGGAAGCATTTGTCATCATTGGTTTTTATATTTACTATAGCTCCTTTATTTTTCAATGCAGAAGGGGTTTTAATATATTTATGTCCAGGCAGACGATTAATAAGAGCATATTTTGTTAAATTAAAATGAATTTCCATAATATTAATAACACGCCATCCAATGCCTAAATGGGTGAATTGTTCTATTTTATCATTAAGCTTATTAACCCCTTCGCTTAATAAGTTATCCGAAAATGTCTCCGCATTATTCGAAAAATAATTGTCACGGATCTCACCATCTTTTTCAAATTTAATTAATATTGCGAATTGAATTTTAACGCTCCCCATTTTATTTATTTCTAAAATTAATTTATTACTGATTCGCTCAGTTAAAGTTATTGTAATTAGTTGCGCGTTAGATATATCAAAACGTAAAGTTTTGATAGCGCCATTTAAATTTACTGAAATGTTCGGCTCATTCTCTAATACAGAACTTCTGAATTGTATAATATTATTATTATTATTTATATCTGGTATAATATTTACATTATTTATAATAGGTATATTACTTACAATATTTTCATGAATTATAATAGGTATATTAATTATAATAGGTATATTATTTATAATATTTTCATTATTTATATCTGGTATAATATTTACATTATTTATAATAGGTATATTATTTTCATTATTTATAATATTAGAGTCATCATCATCAGTGATTTCGATGACTTCTTTTTTAATTGTTTTATTAGGGATATTAATATTAATATGTGCAGCAGGTCTTTTATTCTTTTTATTTGATGTATTTTTATTTTGTAGTATATTCAAAATATCTATGTTATTTTTATTATTTTTCTTAAAGATTTTAATTTTATTAGACTTAAAAGAATTTAAATGAATCGCATGTTCCCTATAAAATTCTTTATATTTAATGCTCTGGGATGTTTTGCATATGGCGCAGACAAAAACGTCGATGTTATTAAATGTATGGCGGTAATATTTTTTCATTTCTTCATGACAACTTTATTATGTTGCAATGATGAGATGCAATATCTCGGATAAAAAGTGCCTAATAAAAAATAATAAATTAATGTACAAAACCTATATAAAGTATCTAAAAGTTCTAACTATTAAATAAAACCTATATAAAATATCCAATAATATTTGCATGCTCACTGCAAATTATTAAATAAAACCTATATAAAATATCTAATAATATTTGCAAGCTCACTGCAAACTATTAAATAAAAACTATATAAAATATCTAATAAAAAATAATAATATTTGCATGCTCACTGCAAACTATTAAATAATTTCTTTATAAAGTATCTATTAAAATAATTCCTATATAATTCCTATATAGTTCAATAACAATTACTGTAAAATCTATAATAAAAAAATGCCTATATAATTCAAAAACTATTATGACAATATATTTGTTTATAATTTTAACTTATTATGGTAATATCTGTTTCAGTAATAATTGTTGTTTCGTTTTTAATTTATTATAAATTAATGATATTTGAAGTATTATTATAATAATACTTTAAATTTCATCAATTTAAAATAAAAATCTGTTTTTACCCGTAAATCATCATTGCCTTGTTGTGTGAAATCAAGAAATATATATCCATGTGGTGATTTTGTAGCATCTTGAAATGCACTGATGAGAAAATTACGATTATTAAGGTATGCTTGTCGAGCAAGAAAATCAATAACTGTTGCATCTCTAGGATTCTTGAAAATAACTAAATATTGAACACTTAAATTCCTTGTTCGATTTTCGATTCCTTGTTCGAGTAATAAAGATCACCGTAACACCAACATGTCGACTGATTTTTGTGAATAAATTATTAAAATCCTTTTCTTTATTAGCTTCCTGATACAAATCATCGATAATGATGACATCACCTTTCCTTAAACGACTTGACCAGTTTTTATCGAAACCCTTTACTATTTTCATGTTTTTCAATTTACAGAAATTATCTTGAGTTAATCCATCTTCTTCATCTGCACCCCTATGCCAATAAATCTTGTTGAATTTTGTTTGAAATAAATTAGATTTCAGTAATTTACACACAAACATAGTTTTACCACTACCACTTGGACCGACGATTTGATATACAGCATCATATCTTAATTCCATTATTAATTTGTATAATTATAGGTTTTTGTTTATATTATATAATTTAATGAACTCTTTCTAAAAATCATATATATAGCTTAATATTTCATTATTGTTTAATTATGTTATCAAATATAAATTATAAAGGAACTTTCGATGTATCAAAAATGACATTTTCGATTGGTAAACCCCAGCAAATTGTTGATAGGAGTGGAAAATACCCTATAATATTTTTCAAATCCGAAACCTTTAGATGTCAATAAATTACAATATAGAATAAAGGATATTAAAATAAGTCAATTACGGTTACCATGGATATGGGACAATCTATCAATCTATACAACATGTCAACAAAATGTCTTTGTATGTTCGAACCAGAATTATTTCCTGCACTGAGGCTTTTAAAATACAACCCAATGTGTGTTAACGTGTTTGTCAGTGGCAAAATAGTTATATTAGGGTTGCGAAATCTAGAATACAAAAATATATTTTGTGACATACAAAATGAAAATTAACTTGCTTAAAACAACTTGCTTTATTCATTTCATTTCATTTTTAAAAAATGGAAAAAACTATGCCAATTACAACCTCAAAATTAACAAAGAAAGAAATAGAAAACTACGGTAAATTTATTATTTATTATTTATTAATATTATTATCATTGTTTCCAGATAAATATTAGGCCATAATCTTAAAACGTTTGTTCTTCTTCTACCCTCAACTACAAACAATACTGAAAGACCAGCCAGAATCAATCATTCCAGATCTGGTATATACAGAAACAAATATATGGATCTTTAAAATCATAGATCAAGCTCTATGGGATATAAAGCTTGACCGACGACTGAAGGAAATGAAACCTGAATACCCCTGTATTCTGGGTTGCAGTTGCTGCGATTTTCGGTACCAGCGATATGTCGAATGTTGCCTGGCGAAATCTGTTAGGAATTCGTCTAAATTTCAACTTTTTAGAAAATAAATATTTTGTATTTTATTTTGTTTTGTTTTGATTTGTTTTGTTTTGTTTTGTTAGTAATAAATTTTAGTTTTATTTGGTGGTGGTAACAATAATAATAACTTGTAATAATCATATTAAACACATGATATTAATAATATAAAGACATTTATATAGGTGAAAGATGTATGTAAAATCATATGCAAACTCGATGTTTTCTTTGTAATTCACATAGAGTTTTGTATATTTATACAGTCACGCACTTATCATGCACTTATCATGAACTTATCATGCACTGTCTTTGTTATAATAATATGCATTATTCTGATTAGTTAATCAGTATCTGTTAAGAGTATAAAAGCTCGTCACCACCTTATAAAGATCATAAATCAAAAATGACCAAGAAAATAAGTGCTATCAGTATCCAACCAGTTTAGATGTTCCACAATTATAAAATGATGGAGAAATTAATACAGAAATTATTGATGATACACTTATTAATGATGAAGAAGAAGATACTACCGAAATTATTAAAGATGAGCCTACCGAATATAAGAATTGTATTGACCATTTTTTTATTGTGGTGATGAAGAATGTACATGTAATAATCAATAAATCTTTGAAAATGTAGTTTTTTATTAATAATAATAATAACAAGGAAATATCATCTTCTTCTCTATTATTAGAGACCAGCTCATTCAACAAAGTTATAAAAAATTTAGTTTCTGGCATTTTATAAAAATATTTGGAAGTGTAAGCTTATTTATACTATATTCGACCAATCAGAATCATGCAATACTAAGAAAATATGTAAAAATATCTAATGGAAATGGCAATGATGATTTGTTAGAACTGTTAACTTCTTTATAGTTGTTGCCACCACTGTTAACTGGTTGTTGTAATTTCATTATACGATTTAACTGATCAGTTGTTTTATTAGAATAAAATTTTATTCTATATTGAACTTGATTCATCCTTTTTTCATTAAGTTTACGATTTTCTTTTAATTCTAATATTGATAATGGATGTACCAAGCGCAGTTCAAGCTATGAATGAAATTAAACATTATGGTAATTAATAATTACTAAATATTATTAACTATTTGATAGATGATTATTTTAAAGTTATTAAAGAACATCTGGAATTCTATTATCCAGATATAAATGAAATATTGAAGAATAAGCCAAAATCAATAATTCCAGATTTAGTCTTTAATTATACGTCAATATGGATATTTACCGTAATCGACGAGTTCCTATGGGATGTCAAGCAAAACAAATTGTCAAAAGATATGGAACCTGAATATCCATGGGGCGATGGATGACATTGCTGTGCGGTCCGATATCGAAAGTATGTGGAATGGGCTTTGAATAAACCTCTTCGACAATATTATTATAGTAAAATTATTTCTTTATAATAAAAGTTTTTGTTATATATGTCTTGATTTTTTATTATATATTATTATTAATAATAATATTAATAATAATATTTATTAAATAATAATAAAAATAATAATAAAAATAATATTTATAAAATAATAATAAAAATAAAATAAATTTACAAAATATATACTACTTATAAAAAATAAATAGTATATTAAAATTTAAAAATGTTTGAAAGTAATATGACGTTGAGAAATTTTTGAATGACCTTGAAAAAATTTGATGAGTCACCAAATGACCTTGACCTATTTTTGAATGACCTTGACCTACTTTTGAATGACCTTGACCTACTGAATGACCTTGAAAAATATGATGAGTCATCCAATGACCTTGAATAAGTCATGGTCTTTGTTTAAATTACCTTGAAAAAATAAGATGAGGCATCCAATGACCTTGAATGAGTCGTGGTCTTTGTTTAAATGACCTTGAATGAGTCATTGTCTTTGTCTCAGAAAAATTTGTACTTTTATTTTTTCTCAGCAGGGGGGTGTGCTGGAGGTGACATGTGCTGGAGGTGACATGTGCTGGAGGTGACACATCTCACTACTGTTATTAGAAGAGGTCTTACTTTTGCTAACAAACACTATGTTAAAACTTATAAAAACACTGAGTTGCTTTATATTGATATTAATAATTTATACTGTTGGGCTTTAAGTCAATCTTTACCTTGTCGTGAATTTAGTTGGATACTTGATGGATTTGATTCAATAATATCTGATTGTTTGACTTTAAATCTTGAATCTTTGTCATATGGCTATACACTTGAAATTGATCTTGAGATTCCATCTGAACTTCACGATAAGTTAGACGACTTTCTTATTGCTGATGAGAAAATGAAACCTGAAGGTTCAAAGGTTGAAAAGTTGTTGCTGACTCACTATCCTAAAAATAACTATGTTATTCATTGGCGATTATTAAAATTATACTTGTCTCTTGGTGGTAAGGTTACTCATGTTAATCGAGCAGTAAGAGTCAAACAGTCTACTATTTTTAAAAAGTATATCGACATAAACACTGAACTTCGAGCTGAAAGTACGAATACATTAGATAAAAATTATTATAAGTTCTTAAATAACTGTTTATATGGAAAAACCGTTGAAAATCTAAAAAAGAGAATGAATTTGAGTCTTTGCACAACAGATAAAAAACTTGTGACGATTAAAAATAGATAAAAATTGACGATGATCTTACAGCTGAGTTGTTAAATCCAGATTCGATATGTGATTCGATATAGGACAATCAGTGCTTGACTTGTCGAAAATTAGAATGTTTGAGCTTTAGTATAAGGACTTTGAAAAATATTGATATCAATTTAACTGTAAGGTTAATATTGTTGCTGGAGATACTGACTCTTTCTTCTTGGAGATTAAAAATTGTAAATTGGATATTCTTTTTTCTGAAATGGTTAAGGATAATCTTTTGGATACATCTGATTATATACCTACTCATCCACTTTATTCTAAAAATCTCGATTCGGTCATTGACAAATTTAAGAACGAAAGTAAGGTAGAAGGATATGATGTTGGAATTTAAGTTACGTGATCATGAAGGGGCCCAAAGCTTGAATGTGAATATTGCATAAAGTCTCAGTCATTTTGCGGCTAGCAAGAATTTTATAATTTTTTTAAATTGTTTATTATAATTTATAAATTTAATTATTCATAATAGAAATTAAAATACTTAAATACTCTAAGTGTTATATTTATTTGAAATTTATTAATTTGGATTACAATCAGAAAACACTGACAAATGCTCCGTTATTAATTGAGGCTCTGACAAATTATTTTTGCGTAGGAACCCAAAAACTTTAATTATGTCATTGGGAAAAAGAGGGAAAAATATTTATTAATTATAATTAATTATTGAAATCTTCATTGAAAATATTTTCATAAATTTTTCAAAAAAAACCATGAATTTAGAATAATAAATGTGGAATTTTATTTATTGATAAATTTTCCCTTTTGTTGGAAGTGCTTGCGATAAGTTTTTTATTACGTTCCTGTTTGTTATCAATTCAATTTTATGATGCCGAGTTCAGTGAAATATTCATGGGCCCGATCCCCAAGGAATGGCAAACAATTATATAAATAACGCTTTTTCTCCGGGTTTCTAAGAACAAATTAGCTTTTCAATAATGAATGGAACGGTTATACTTTGCACTTTGATCGTGCTCCTTGCGTCATTTCCCTCAGACGGATCAGGTAGGTTAATTATTTACCAATACAAGTGCTTTGTAATTTGTAATTCACTAGCTATTAGTATTTGTTTATAATTCACTGAGAAAAGGATTTAATTAATTATTTATTCTTATTTTGTTTTAATAGATGACTTGATAGTTAAACGGAAGCACATTGGTCATCAAATATTTAGACTGAAACGTGGATATCACTTTTTTAGATTGAGAAAAGACGAAAAATGCCTGATTCCTGTGGAATTGAAATCAGCAATTAAAGCAAAAAAATATTTTTATTAATTTAATTTGATATCGTTGATTTTCAGAATGATCTGGAATCAGGATCAAACTTATGTGGATCAGACAAATCGTTTCTTGCTGAGCTAGTATCATTGTTATGATATTTACAGATACCTTTTATAATTAAATTAAATAAAGTTTAATTTATTTTAATTAGTTATTTGTAAATATTTAATAATTGATCCTTCGGAGATCGAGATTTTTATAAAACTATTATTTTCTTTTTCTGTTAATTTAAACAAATTTATAAAGTTTTAATCGGTATGGATGTAATAAGTCACTGAATTTGTGCAATTTTCAACATATATATCTTTAATATGTTTACTTTTGTCACTCACATTTTGTGTTAATACAAACATTTTGGATCCTTTTTTAAATGAAGATATTCAGGATGTACTCAAAAGGACATAATAAAGAATTCAAAAACATTTGTAAAATGCAATCTAATATTTTAAGATACGAAATAGGTCACAAAGCCATATCAACTTTAAACATGATATTTTACTGGGTTATATTAGATCATCATTAGGAAGAAAATAAAAATATTTATAGATTTTAATAATTTATAAATTTTTAAAATCATAAACTAAATAACTAACCAATTTTAAAAATTATTTATTATATTTTTAGCACTCATTCAAAATAAAAAATTGAAACAAACATTTTTATTAAATTTGATATTTTTTGCAAAAAATCCATTTACATATTTTCACTATGTACCGCTTAAAGGACGATAATACAAACACAAAAACTTAATTCTGTGTATACAAACAAATCAGTATTCCCTTATTGTGCTCACTAATTTAAATCAATATCTTCCACCGATAGTGATCAAGAGTACTAGCAGTGGGTGAATAGTCATTTATATGTATGTCGCATTGTACCCATGGCATTTACATGAGCAATGCACTAGCATCAATTTTAGACAATTATATAAATAACGCTTTTTCTCCGGGGTTTCTAAGAACAAATTAGCTTTTCAATATTGAATGGAACGGTTATACTCTGCATTTTGATCGTGCTCCTTGCGTCATTTCCCTCAGACGGATCAGGTAGGTTAATTATTTACCAATACAAGTGCTTTGTAATTCACTAGCTATTAGTATTTGTTTATAATTCACTGAGCAAAGGATTTAATTAATTATTTATTCTTATTTTGTTTTAATAGATGACTTGATAGTTAAACGGAAGCACATTGGTCATCAAATATTTAGACTTTAACGTGGATATCACTTTTTTAGATTGAGAAAAGACGAAAAATGCCTGATTCCTGTGGAATTGAAATCAGCAATTAAAGCAAAAAAAATATTTTTATTAATTTAATTTGATATCGTTGATTTTCAGAATGATCTGGAATCAGGATCAAACTTATGTGGATCAGACAAATCGTTTCTTGCTGAGCTAGTATCATTGTTATGATAATTACAGATACCTTTTATAATTAAATTAAATAAAGTTTAATTTATTTTAATTAGTTATTTGTAAATATTAAATAATTGATCCTTTGGAGATCGAGATTTTTATAAAACTATTATTTTCTTTTTCTGTTAATTTAAACAAGTTTATAAAGTTTTAATCGGTATGGATGTAATAAGTCACTGAATTTGTGCAATTTTCAACATATATATCTTTAATATGTTTACTTTTGTCACTCACATTTTGTGTTAATACAAACATTTTGGATCCTTTTTTAAATGAAGATATTCAGGATGTACTCAAAAGGACATAATAAAGAATTCAAAAACATTTGTAAAATGCAATCTAATATTTTAAGATACGAAATAGGTCACAAAGCCATATCAACTTTAAACATGATATTTTACTG
This sequence comes from Schmidtea mediterranea, assembly GCA_022537955.1. NCBI lineage: Eukaryota > Metazoa > Platyhelminthes > Tricladida > Dugesiidae > Schmidtea > Schmidtea mediterranea. The sequence goes on from CM039679.1 coordinate 131,466,315, forward strand.
GGTTATATTAGATCATCATTAGGAAGAAAATAAAAATATTTATAGATTTTAATAATTTATAAATTTTTAAAATCATAAACTAAATAACTAACCAATTTTAAAAATTATTTATTATATTTTTAGCACTCATTCAAAATAAAAAATTGAAACAAACATTTTTATTAAATTTGATATTTTTTGCAAAAAATCCATTTACATATTTTCACTATGTACCGCTTAAAGGACGATAATACAAACACAAAAACTTAATTCTGTGTATACAAAAAAATCAGTATTCCCTTATTGTGCTCACTAATTTAAATCAATATCTTCCACCAATAGTGATCAAGAGTACTAGCAGTGGGTGAATAATAGTCATTTGTATAATAGTCGCATTGTACCCATGGCATTTACATGAGCAATGCACTAGCATCAATTTTAGACAATTATATAAATAACGCTTTTTCTCCGGGGTTTCTAAGAACAAATTAGCTTTTCAATAATGAATGGACCGGTTATACTCTGCTTTTTGATCGTGCTCCTTGCGTCATTTCCATCCGACGGAACAGGTAGGTTAATTATTTACCAATACAAGTGCTTTGTAATTTGTAATTCACTTGGCTCTTAGTATTTGTTTAATTAATTAATTATTTAATTGATTATTTATTTTTATTTTGTATTAATAGATAAACGGAAGAAAACTGGTCATCAACCGTTTAGAGTTAAACGTGGATATCAATGTTTTAGGTTGGGAAAAGACGAAAAATGCCTGATTCCTGGGGAATTGAAATCAGCAATTAAAGCAAAAAAATATTTTTATTAATTTAATTTGAAATCGTTGATTTTTAGAATGATCTGGAATCAGATCAAACTTATGTGGATTAGACAAATCGTTTCTTGCTGAGCTGGCATCATTGTTATGATATTTACAGATATATTTTATAATTAATTTAAATAAAGTTTAATTTGTTTTAATTAGTTATTTGTAAATACATAATTCTTTGTATACAAACAAATCTAATTGTCTTACTTCTATTAATTTTTCGATCTTCTTTCTGTAAAATTCATTGTGTCATTTACAGTCCTTTTCATCATTTTTATTGAAGAGATATTTCCAATTTATCTTTTCTGTAACTTCATCACAATAATTACATATATCAGGGGTGGGTATACTTGTGTCTTGAGAGCCGCATTCATATAAAATCATTTTATGAAGCGCCGCATTTATTTTTTTTATCAAAACAGTGTTCTTGGATTTTACTACAATTTAAGTATATTTATAGGAAGTTTTCAGTATAGTAATAAAAATAGTAATACCAATAATAAATTGAATAATGCAAACAAATCTTTATACAACCAAGATAGGAATTGAACTGAGATACTTTTTTTAAATGTCAATTAAGAATTTAAAATTTAAACATTTAAAAACAAAGTAATTTAATCATTAAAACTTTAAATGTTTAAATTACTTTGTTTTTTAATCATGCTATAAAATATCTTGATTTGAAAAATCAAATGAAAAACATTTAACTAAGAAAAATTAATTACTTTGTTTCACAAAAAGTTGTAATATTATGTTTCAACAAATAGACTTATTAAAAAAATTTTCAAACAGTCGCATGTGGCTAGTGAGCCGCAGTTTGAGCTTGTTTGACATAAATTCACATGCTCTTTAACTCTGCTAATATGATCTTTCACAGCTTCCTTATAGTTTTCACGTTTCTACACAACCAATAATTTTGAAAGTATTTTTAAAATTAGCAGTTTTGTTAGGTTTTCTTAAGTTTTTTAGTAACACTAAATGATAATAATAACAATAAAGGATCTATTTATTTATTCCAATTAAAATTCTACCGCTTCTACTCAATATTACAACAATTTTTTAAGTCAAATTGAATTTATTAATTTCCATTGATTTAATATGATAATTAGATTTCACTTTGTTTTAATTTGATGTTTATTTTATCCAAAACTAAAGCCAAGCCCGATTGTTCAAAGAATAAGTTGTGAAAAAGAATTTCTAAACGTGAATACAATTTATTTCATAATATTAAAGCAAATAATTCACAAAAATACATTCCCATTAGGTACTTCAAAAAATTCCTGAACTTGTAGATCAGTGGTTCTCAACCTTATCTAAGGTACGGAACACTTTTGCAGAAAATATTTTTTGGGGGAGCACCTAAGTTAAAAAGAAGTATTTGTAAGCAGGGTTTTAATAAAATAGTAAAATAATAATTGAAACACATATTTATTATAGTTATATCTTAATGTATATGAAACAAATAGTTATGTACAAATGTCTGTTCATATAGTTATCATAAAATATGTATATTACTTAAAAATATGCTCATTTAATGAGAAACTTGTGATTGGTGTTTTTTACATATTTCTTGTATGTTGGGACATAAATGAGACAGTGCTACCCTCATTTCTTCCTCTAAATTTGTCATTCTTTCTCTTTTTTTGTTTTTATGTTGGTTAGCTTAGAAACCTTACTTACATAAGTATGAAATTGAAAAACACAATAAAATTTTGATGGCTTTTTTTAATATGTGTGGGTATTCTTGTTGGACAGATATCCAAAATTCATTAAGACTCGTTTCAGCGTGTTTCATTTTTAAAGTGCGATCAGATGACAAGGATATAAGCTCCTCTTCCTCTGACACTTTAAATTCAAAATTATGAGGCAAATTTTCAAAAAAAGGATTTCTTACCCAGTCATATTTCTCTGTGTCCAGAGAGGGAAAATATTTTCGTATGTTGCTTTCGAGTATTGACAAATGTTGTGATATCAAGGAAACACAATCACTGTTATTGCTGGATACAGATAGAAACATGCTAAAATTATTTACTTCAATTCTTGTCTTCCAGTGTATGATCTTCTTGTGAAAGGCTGATAGTTTGTCTGTTGATGTTAAGATATTTTCATTTGCACCCTGCATACTCGTATTTACAGAGTTCAAATAATTAAAAATATCTGTTAAATAGCACAGATTATCGCGGAGCACTGTTGAAATACTCGTGGAGCACCAGTGCTCCGCGGAACACCGGTTGGGAACCACTATTGTAGATGAACATCTGCGATGTGCCTTCGGACTTGTGATTTCATCACGCTCGACTGAGTATCGCTAAGTCCTGATTTGCAGTATTTCAAAGATTTGACAATTCTTATCTCATGATGTGTAGGATTTCTAAAATATACACTTATTACAATAAAACATCTACTGAGTTCGGCAATTGTCTTCACAAATTTATGACATATTCCTATAATTCCACTGTGGAATTTATAACTCTAAAAGTCTAATAAACCCATTCACTTAGTCATCGGATAATTTATGTATGTGAAATTGTACATGAACACTCAAATTGGACTAGATTTTTCACAAAACACCTTATATAGGATTATGGTAATTAATTTTGAACATTCACTCTTTAATTGAAAACAAATAATCATTTGAAGATCCACAATAAATTATGGTTAAATACTTTTAACCATGATATTTGGTCACATCTATTGCTACAAGGTTCCAAATTTCTATGACTTTTTTAATAAATTATCCTTTACAACCTCAAATGCATCTTTCAATTTGGCTTCTTCCCCTAAGAACAATGTGGGTTTTTTTATCTGAATGACTTTTATTATGCAGTTGATCTTATTAAATTAGATAAATGTTGTATGAATTCATTAAATATAACCATTATTTCATTAGCCTTATATCAATGCTTAAGTGACAAATTTTAATAAATCACTGACTGATTTTATTGTTACCCTGTAAACTTTTTCTTCTACATATACATCGAAATTGTAACTTTTTTTAAAAAATCTTTTATCATGATTTTATTTCACCCTCTCATAACATGCATCAATAAATTGTATATTTTCGATCACTCATTAGAATAATTTTTTCAGTGTTATACCATTTTTATTAGAGTTATCTCGCTACATTTCAAACCACCTAAAATACACCGAGACAAATATCTGAATATTCAATATAATCGATCAAGCTTTATGGTATGTTAAGTTAAATCGAACAATGAAGGATATGGAACTCGAATATTCGTGTATTCTGGATTGCAGCTGTTGTGATTTCAGATACCAAAGATATGTGGAATGGTGCCTCATCAAATCTGTTCAAAATGTTTGTAAATTTAAATTTTTTAGAAAATAAATGTTTTATTGTTTATTTGGTTGTTTTGGTTTGATTAGTAATATTTTATAATAGTCTCATTTTAATAGTTGAAATTATTTAAATAGTAATAATATTAGTAGTTTTTTTGTTTTAATAGTATCAATTTTTTAAATAGTAATAAAAATAGTGATTACAATGATATAGTAATAACAATAATAATTTGGCATATTAAAACATATATATAGAAATAATGATAATCGATGAACACATAAAACGGAATAACCATGTTATATTCATGTATGATTCTGATTGTTAAATCTGGATCTATCAAGTGTATAAAGCTCATCACCGCATTACAAAGATCATAAATCAAACAATGCCAAGAAAATAGTGAGCTCTGCTATCAGTGTCCAACCAGTTCAGATGTTCCACAATTATAAAATGTATTTTTTAAAGGAGCTTATGAATATGCAATTGGTAAATCCAGTCAAACTCCTTCGAACTCAATTTCAATTTCTCGCTAGGACAACCTCAATGATAGATATCAAGGAGATTGATACGGTTTTCAATAATATCAATTCGAATTTAAAATGCATTCTTCGCCAGTCAATATACCAGATATTATGATGCATTTACAGAAATAGGTTTCAAAGAACAGGAAAACTAGTATTTAACAATAACAATACAAGGATATAAAGCTGATCAAAATGATGTGCTTTCTCCAATCTGGAAAATTGTTACTGCTAGACTTTCACAATTATTTTAATGTATATTTTAGTGTTTAATGTTGATGTTAATAAATGTATTTAAACAGATTATGTTTTCTTTACAATATATTTTATAAACAAATTATAATTAGTTTTAAAATTGTTTAAAAATGATGACTGAAAAAGGTAAAATATAAAATATAAATAATTTATTTATTTTCGTTTAGAATATTTATTAAACTTTTTGTTTGATAAACTCGAAGAAATAACCGTTGTAAAAATTAGAGATATGTTGACTCTAGTTGAAGCATTGGGTAAAGAAAATTCATGTTGTGATTCAAAATGTCAGAGTGATGATTATGAAAAAATTGTTAATGATGAAGATACTGAAATTATTAATAATGAAGAAATTGTTAATGATGAAGACACTGAAATTATTAATAATAAAAATACTAAAATTATTAATTATGAAGAAATTCCTACTAAAAATTTAGTTGAGCCTAACGAATTTAAGACTGGTGTTGACCAGGTTATAGAAATTATAATGATAGAATATTGTGGTGATGAAGCATGTACATGTAATAATCAATAGATCTTTAAAAATGTAGTTTTTTTATTAATAATTCAGTTAATAACAAAGAATAATGCATTTATTAAAATTTATGATAAACTTTATTACAGATATAATTTGCAATTTGAAATATAAATATCTGAACGTTTGGCTTCTGCGGCAACTTGTATAATTGTTACCCATACACTGTTTGCTTTTACCAATGGATCAAATTTTGTTTCCATTACCTAAATAATGATAAAAATTAAAATTATAATATAAGGTAATATACATATATAGACCATTGGAAATAATTTTCATAGTCGGATCCAGATTTTAATATCATGTGTTTCATATACATTAATCCTACTATTATTCGCATCCATTTATTATTTTCATCAAACATATAACTAAATATCGATTGGAATGAATTTTTCTTTCTCTCCAATGTTGGCAAATTTAGAATAGGCTCAAATAGAATATCTTCTACAATTTTCTCGGAACGGTTGACAATGAATTTTATGTTTTTAATGACATCATCATCATATCCATTATTACCAACCAGCTCATTCAACAAAGTTATAAAAAATTTAGTTTCTGGCATTTTATAAAAATGTTTGGAGGTACGAGCTTATTTATACTATATTCAACCAATAAGAATCATGCATGAATATTGAGAAGTTGCAATGTCTTTATTTAAGAAAATATGTAAAAATATATAATGGAAATGTAATATTGATGATTTGTTGCCACTGTTTTGCATAACCGGTTGCATCGGCTGTAGAACTTCTCTCATTATACGATTGAACAGTTGTTTTATTAGAATAAACCTTTATACTATATTGAACTTGATTTATCATTTTTTCATTAAGTTTGCGATTTTCATTCGATTTGAATATTGATTTTCTTAATTCATTTTTGATAATACCTATGGTCTGATTTAGATATAGAATATCATCATATATTGTGTTCCGAGCTCTTTTAAAGTTTCATGTGTGAGTTCAAATCGGATTTTTAAGTTACTCATTCTTTCATATAATTTTTGCTGGAGTTTTCAAATATCTAGGCCTATCTATAATATACAAAATATCCATCAACACTGCTGTATCAGGACATACACGTCTTGTTGAATTTTTGCCTTGAACGGTTACAACAATCGAGTTAGCCATTTTAAAAACACTAACAACCAATATTATTATTAAAATTTCTTTAATCATTTTCAAATCTATATAAATTAATATTTATTGTTTATAGCTAAAAGATTGTGTGTGTGTGTTTAACTTTTCATTGGTTTAAATTAGTATAAAACTAATTGTTATTTGAATTTTTTATCATTAAAATAGATGTTATTGTTCCGAGCGCAGTTCAAGCTATGAATGAAATTGAACATTATTGTAATTAATAGTAATAATTATTATTTTTACTTCTTTTATAGATGATTATTTTATCAAAAAACGTCTGGAATTCTATTATCCAGATATTGAAGGATAAGACAGCATCAATGATTTTCTGTAATAGATGAGTTCCTATGGAATATCAAACTAAACAAAATGTTTAAAGATATGGAACCCGAATATCCATTTGGTGATGGATGTCATTGCTGCGCCGCTCGATATCGTAAATAAGTGGAATGGGCTTTGAATAAAGCTCTTCGACAATATTACTGTAGTCGAATTATTTCTTTTTAATAAAAGTTAATGACTTGGTTTTATTATATATTAATTATATAATAATAATAATAATAATAATAATAACACTAATACTAATAATAATAATATTAATAATATTTATAATGAAAATTAATAAATAATAATAAATTTTAATAATTAAAACACTACTTAAAAAAATAAGTAGTAAATTTAAATTTTAAAAATTTAGAATGACCTTGAAAAAATAGGATGTCTCAAACATGGACCTTGAAAAATGTGATGACTCATCCAATGACTTTTAGTTAGTCATGGTCTTTGTTTAAATGACCTTGAGAAACCTTTGAATGACCTTGAAAATGTGATGACTCATCCAATGACTTTTAGTTAGTCATGGTCTTTATTTAAATGACCTTGAGAAAACGAGGTTATTATTCTTTTTATCTCGAAAATTAAAATTTTGCTCATTGTTTAAGTGAAGTAAGAAATTTTTATCTCCTTGCTTAGAATCTTAAATTATAATATTTTTAAAAAGATCAATGACATTTTTTAAAGTGATAAATACAACTTTTTGACCAGTAATTTATTTAACTATAAATTTAAAGTGATTTAGTTGTTTATGTCATTTGCATCGAGCGAAAATTCAAATTTCAACATTATTTTAAATTTTAAAACTAACAAGATAAAGAATTGAAACACGATTATTTCTTTGTGGTGATATATAGAAAAAATGTTGCGACTTAATTTGCAATAAGTGTTTCGTTACTAAATAAAGGAAATTTGGAACGAGATTTTAAAACTGCATAGTAAGAACTGAAGTCGTGTTTATCAGCTCAACAATTAAGTTTTATTAAAGAAACTTTAAAATCAAAATTAGCAGAAGGTAAAAGTGTAAATATTAAAGCAAAGTAAATTAAAGTGCCTAAAATAAATTTAGGTAAAATTATTATTTTAAAATGACTTAAGTTAGTTAAAGCTAAAATAAGTAAAAAATGGTAAGTTGGATTACATAATGTAATAATGGATCATCCATATATTTTGTACGCACTGAGGAGGGGTGTCCAACTGAATAATTTGCGTACGAGTACGTGTGGGGGCTCATGTACGCAAAAATGATATTAGTATTTTGAATTTAATAGTGGTCTAATGATTATGGGAAGGTTCCAAATATATTATATTTTGCAGCATGGTCTGTCTATTACTCCTAGGCCTTAGGTGACAGGGAGTACATATTACGAACACTGGTGCACATAAACTTCTTAATAGTACAATAACAAGACCCAAGCTAACAAATGTATTTTACCGTTCCTGCTCGGCTGAATCATTCCCCAACTGCTGTCCCAGTTTTTGTCCGTCAAACCGGTTCTCTAGGAGTCTGGGTCCATGTATATAAAGACATCCATGGATGATTTATCTAATTCTGGCCTAACGATCTTATATTTTATTATTTTTGACATTATTTTCCAACTTGACTACACATAGCCTAGATTTTATAGTAACGTAACTACTAAATAAGATTTATTTTAGAGTATCTGAAAATGTCGATGTGCAACAGGGGAGAGGCTTTCAAAAACTGGATTTTTTTGCGTACATAATATGTGTCTCTAATTAAAAAGACAAATATCAAGGTGTAAGTTCGATTGCATTAGTTGTAATTTTTTTTAAGTAAGCTAGCGAAGAAAAAATTACATAGTGTAAAATATTTTAAAGTAAAATTAACTAAAATAAAATTTTTAAATATTTAGTTTAAAATAAATTTTAAAAAATGAAATTATAATAATAATAAATTTATTTAACAATGACTAGGTACTGAACAATAAATTTTAAAATCAAATCACATAAAAAATTAAACGAATAAAAACATGAAAATTAAAAAGAACTAAATTCAACTACAAAATTTATTTAATAAAATTCTTCATAGTCTTCTTTACTTTCTTTCTGTAATACATCATTACGGTCTCTAGATTGGTTAGATAGTCACTTATTTGATTAATAATTGTTAGTAATGAATTCAATGTAGAAAGTAAAATCCATAGTATGTTTTTCTGAATAAATGTTTTGCCTTCTTATTTAATTTTTATGTCTTTAGTTGTAACTTTAAATTATTTTTGTAAAAGTTATTCATTTTTCTTTAAGATTTTTAACTATTTTATTCTTTTCATGTTTTAATCTATTATTTTTAAATGTTATTAAAAAACGGTTATTAAAATATCACTGTAATTAAATATCAGGTAAATAAATAATAAAATAAGTCCTTACTGCAATGTATTTTTTCCATAATATAATAAATACATTGCAGAAAGGGATTACTTTATTATTTATTTATCTGATATTTTAAATTTTATTGCGACCAACTTTAAATAATTATTTTTCAATTAAATGCTGTTTTCATTGGAAATTTACTAATTGCTAATTTAAATAATAAATTAACAAACAAAATAAGCATGTGGTAAGGCAAACTTATTACCAAGTAAACAAAAAATTTTTTCCTATTTTGAAAAGTTAAATTTACATTTATGCTTTTTTGAGCACATTTTTTACAAATTACAATATTTTGTTTTGCACATTTTTCATATATGTATTTGTTACATTTTATACAAATTACAATATTTTGTTTTGCACATTTTTCACATATGTATTTGTTACATTTTATACAAATTTTGTTACATAGCGTTACATTTTATTAATATTCTTTCCGCCAATATAAATATATAGCTGTATTTATTATTGCTTATTCTGATATTCTGTTCCAAGCTCTTCTGTCAAATGAAATAAAATATTTTACCTCGATATTTCAAGGTTCCATAAAGCGTAGTTTTTTTATGCATGCATTCGCTTTTCTCCTGCATCTCTACTGTTCAGAAACGTATCGTATTCATAATCTTTTGATTTAAATGCACCCAGAATGTTCTGCACAGCATTTCTGCTCATATTGTGTTTAGGTGGCATATCTCAGTGTAATTCGTCTCTCCTTTGACAATAATCTTCAATACTTTGAATTTCTCCTGACCAATATCTGGTCGTCATTCATTTCTATATTCCACAAGCGCATTGCTCTTGCCAGATAAAATGTCCCTAATCCAATTATAAATACTGAGTTGCATGGTGTTTTGTTCACGTGGTTCATAAATTGTGTCCTTCTTAGCATAAAACATGTCTTAATACTTAGTATTTAATTTTTTAATATATTAATTATATTTTAATTATCCATTTGTTGTTTAAATAATAAGAGTGCAAAAATCATCTCTAATTTTCTGCATGGAAACTATTATTTACAAATTATATTTTTCATTTTATTCTAAAGTCAATTTATAAAATGGGATATTTTCCCAGTTACAGTTCAATGAAATCTAAAATGATTTATAATTTATTAAAACAAAACAATGAAAGAACATTATTAATTTTTTATTGAATTGTCCTGGAATGTGTAAAACAAAATATTACATTTGTCTCTAGTGGAATTCATAGAAAAATCGATCAATTTTCCATAACCGACAGGGCAGTTATTTATTTATATTAATATTTTTTAATTTTTCTTTTAATTTTGAAAACGTTAATTAATTTATATAGCTTATTTCTTAATCATTTCACGTTTTACTGAAGCCCATGAAAAAAATTACCAACTTAGATTATAATTTATATTTATAATTTTTAACTCAACAATGCGCTATTTTTATTAGTGAAAGAAATTTAAATATTTAGAGTTGATTAAATACATGTACAAATTTCATAGTCTTTAAGAACCAATTATAAGAGTTTTTATCAATGATGTATTATTTTGACTCGTGACAGTGTATAAATCTATTGAATGTATAAATTATTAAAATCTGTCTTCAAATAAAAATGTCGTTGCATAGTGTATAGAAGATTTTTTAAGCACTGTAAAATTTGGGATACTTGAGTTGGGAAATTTGTTTTAAGGATTTTAAATTTTGATATATTTTTGAGGTGGAAATTTTTTCTAGTTAAGGAAAGTTGAAAAATGATAATATCACTCTTTATACCTAATGTTCAGTTTTTATTAAAAGATTCTTATAACTACCGTCAATAACAATAAGCCTTGTAGTCGTTAAAATATATAATGAAGCTGTATAGTAAGATATCTTGAAGTGATATCTAAATGCAAACAATATTTTCTTGACCTACATCATTATATATATATAGCCTTTAACTACATTTGAATATAAGATTTTACTTTTATTTTATTTTTCATAATATTTGATAAATTTTGGTTTGACCTACAAAATATAAATGTTAGTTGGTTGCCATCGCAACCTCGTGACATAATTTGAGTGACCTATATCAACTGTTGAGTTGACCGGCTTTTTCTAAGGGGTGGTGGGTGAATGTTTAGGTCCTGAAGGATCCAGTTATATACTAATAAGGACTATTTTTATGTTTCAGTGGTCTCAGCCAATAATTATAAAACTTGTTTAATTATTTTTTTACTTTGAATATCAATGTATGTAACTAAGAAACTACGTCATGCATTTATATTTTAATAATCCAAATTAAAAATTTTATATTTTAACGGATAACTCCTTATAGTACCACTAGACCTAATAGTATCATTTTTTCAATAATTTTTAGTGATACTTTTTAATACTATCATTATCCTATTGATACCATTAACAATTTTTTATGTGGCAAAGTTTATTTATGCCACCAGTTTTGTGAATTGTGGGAAACAGTTGAGTTAAACTGAATAGATGTTATCAAATGGAAATTATTGATCAAGAAGATGAATTGTATGCCGTTGATGAATAAATGTATTAAATTTAAAAATATTAAATTTTTTAAATGCAAAACTTCCAAATAGTATCAATATTCAAAATTGTTAATGTTTTGTCATGATACTTTTCCTATAGTATCAGTGATACTATTAAGAGTTATCCGTTAATTTTTTTTATTTTTATGTCACTTTAAATATCGTGATTAAAAGACCTAAATTAGCCTACATCTTCAAGCATCATGATTCCGGGATGATTTAATTAAAGAAAATACATTAGAATCCACATGGAACATTAATTTCAAATGAAGAAAAATAAACATGAAAGGAACAATATAAAATTAGGACTGTACTGCAAATCTTTGTTCATTATTTTCATACCGAATGACAGCAAGATCTCAAGAACAAGTAGAACTTCAGGAACTAGTTCAAAACCCATTGCAACAGTTTTTCGGAAAACAGTTATATTTTTATAAAAGCGGAATAATCATTTTAGTAGACACAGAAATTATGGCAGCGTTTTAGACATAGATGATGAAGATTTTTGATGTAACGACAATTGAAGGTACTTTCTGAAAACTGCTAAATTTTAAATTTAGCAATGCCGATTTAAATTTAGGAAATCATTTAAAAACAGCTACAGCTTAAGCAAAATGTATTAGCAAAACGACACTAAATGCTTTATTTGAAAGATGTGGAGAGGAAGGATTAGGAAAAAAAATCAAGTCGAGTCAGTGAATTAGAGTATTTTGATATTATGTTTGACGAAACAATGATGGATGACATTAGTCACAAATGACTATAATATTAGGTTAAGTGATGCCTGATGGACAAGTTCTAGTAGATCTTATTGGAGTTCTGGATCTATCTAGCGAAAATGATCAAACTAATATTACTGTATCAATTGACACTGAAACTATTCTTGAGGGCAAAATTATTGGTCAATCCGTTGTAAACAGGTTGGTAAAGAAGTTAAATCTTTCTTTAAGAAAACCTGCCGGAGTTGGAGCAGAGGGTTGCAGAATTATGTCTGCAGCAATGAAGGAAGATAAAGGTTAAATTCAAAAGGTTGAATTCTGTATATATATATATATATATATATATATATATATATATATATATATATTTGTGTGTGTGCGTGCTTGTGTGTGTATATAATGCATAGCAACTTCATCAAAAGCAAAACACTCATTATCAGCGATTGGAGAAAGTGTTTTGATTTTGTTTTTAAGCACTCTCTCACAAAAGGCTTCTGTGAATTATTTGATAAAAAGTGAAGATTTTCCTGACTCCTAACATTGCATAAATCCATTAAAAGAGAAAACTGTGAAAAAATGCTTGCGGAAACTTTTAGAGAAAAAAAAACATTAGTTGATAAAGATGGTAGTTTACCTTCAAAAGAATAGTGCTACAGCAGACATGCAAAGAGAATGTACCTTCGAAAACATTTGAAGGTGATCAAATTAAATCCCCTTCTTGATGCTCTGATATCGGATATAAACGCACGATTTTTAAAGAAAATTTGAAATGTCTCTAAATTTATTTTTTGATACCAGAAAGCATTACTAAACTAAATCATAAAGGTACTGTTGAAACGGTTTCGTAAATCAAAATTGTCTATGGCACCATTCATGGGCTCAGTATGCAACACTTACTTGCACTTAAATTTTTATCGGAAGTTGAGCTATGACTGAGAAAACTCTTGAAAATAAAGAAGAATGGAGGATTCAACTGATTACCTACTGAAGATTCTGACTTTTTGCATTAATGTGGCCAGGTGCATTGTCCACTCACTCACACAATTTATAACAATATAGAATTTTAACTTAAATAAATGGTATTTCATCCACCTTTATCGCCCCTTATAACAATATAGAATTTTAACTTAAATAAATGGTATTTCATCCACCTTTATCGCCCCTTATAATATTATATTTCTCTGAAAAAAAAGTCTTCATTTGCCCTAATGTTGCTAATTAGTTTTAAATAATTCTACTATTCGGTTTTTGTCTAAAATGCTCGTTGTTCTATAAATTCTTACGTTATTATATCAATTATTTAATCTTAATTAAAGTTCATTTGATATCAACGCAACAGTAAACATATATTAATATTTTATTAAAAAGAAATAATATTATTTGAGATGCTGCTGCAAAAATGAATTTACCAAAACTAAAATTATGAAGATTAATTTCTAATTTTTAATGACCAAATTGAAATTTCATGTCATAAAAATGAATGCTGCAAAAAATATAATTTAATATCTTTATTTAATAAAATATTCAATTTAATAAAATATAATTTAATATTTTTATTTAATAAAATATTCAATTGTGTTATTTATTTAATATTTTAATACCTATGACAACCAGCGTTCCTTCTTAGCTGTGCGCATGTGCGTCCGCATAACTATTTAGGGGAGAATTTTTTTAACTAAGGCATCTATATTACATTTTAGAGTAAGTCCATAAATTAAAATTATGTAGAATAAATCTAAATGACCATTAATTTAAAATAGAGTATAAGAGAATTGTAGAAGGATTGCAAATTTGATAAATGTCCGACAAATTTTTTTACTATTACATTTTACGATTTCACAAATGTTGCACACACGGAATTAGAAGCGCACAAGACAAACGAAAAATTTTACGACAACTGATGATTTTCAATTATTTTATTTATAAATAATAAAGTAATTTATTTATATAAATAAGCACAATTGAAAGGCAACTAGAATTTTAAACTTATTTTGATTAAAATCTGCATATACAAAAAAAAATTATTTTACAACATTCCCTTGTGAATAATCCAATGTGTCGAGATAAGCAGGCTTGTTTCAGGTTCGAATATGTTTGTTGTGCTGCTCTTTAACACAATACCTTCTTTGTCGTGACCCCTTTCGTCAGAGCTCCGAGTCACTGTATGTATGAACACCAACTGATTTGTCATTCGATGTGCGTGATTGAAACCTGTCGTACGACTCGAAACCATTCATTAAAAATGTTTCTACTGTGGCGTTCTTTATTTCAACTTGCGAACATTGCCGATTAAAATAGTGCAAATATTTATGATCTGGCAATAGAATGGTTCATAATATTTTATAAGTTATTGCGGCACGTTCCCTTCATTTTTTATAACTTTACTATTAAAACTTCAATTATTCATTTTTTATCGGCAGTAGATATACTGAATAATCTTTATAATTTAACAAAATTTAAATGGTAAATTTACATTAAGAGTATGTATGATCACAGATAATATTTTTAGTCCCAAAAATGAACATGCAGTTAGAAACGATGAGTCTCAAAATATCAACAAACCCAATCCGATAACTCGTGTCATCAAGCTGCAGATTTTATTATCCAAAATCGCAATTTCTGTCACTGAAATATTAGTACTTTCATCAACTGTAAAATCATGATAAATTCAACATATTCAAACTATTAAAAAATATTCAAAGAATTTGAAGCCATAGAACTTTGCACATTAATATTTGGATCTAATGAGCTTATCAACAATGCTTCACATATAAAACATCCCCAATTAATATTAAAATTTTTCAATAAAATTTAAAAATCAGACACGTTTTATTTTTACAGTATTATTATTATTATTATTATTATTATTATTATTATTATTATTATTATTATTATTATTATTATTTCTATTATTATTATTATTATTATTATTATTATTATTATTATTATTATTATTATTATTATTATTAAGAATGGGGAGGTGTCGGAGTTTACTTGTTATAGAGATAATTTAAATAGGTCGTTAAAATCATTATAAAATGTTTATGGATGGAGGATTTTTTTATTTTTCTATTTATTTTTATTTCAAACACAAATCAGTTAACCATCATGGAGTGACATGTGTTTGTCATTGTCATCTTGATATATGCCTTCCCTCAAGTTTCACCCCCAAGGTCTTTGTCCTTTTGCTAATGCAGTTCACATTAGTAATTTTTTACTTTTGCTAAAAAGTCTTAGTATTATCATCTTATTTTGATGTCATTCTTCGAAATTGTCCAAATAATCGGATATGATTTTAATTGAACTGCTTTTTCACTTCTTTTTTGGAAATACCGTGGCCGTTAGCGCCAGTCTTGGCCTTCAACTGATACTTATAAAAAATATTTAGAAATCTCATTTGAATTACTAAACCACCAGAATTTATGTTGTAATTTAGAACATTAAAAGAAATTAAACTTGAAAAAAAAGATATTTTGGGCATCTTTGCTAGTTAGGGTACAAGTGTTAATAGTTCTTATAGTCCATGATATAATGGCATAGAATATTACAACTGTAAAGCCTACAAGTTTTGTGAAAACCTATAGAATTCCCATAGAATTTCTAGGAAGAAGAAAGAAATTCCAAATAAAACAAATTCTAAACCAAACAAAACAAAACAAAAATTACTGTTGAAAAATCTAGTACTACAAAGTTATTAGATTATAAAACGAGGTGGCCTCACTGGACATGAATCGGCTTAGTCCTATATATTCAATTAGTGATAAGACTGCAGCGTCCTTGAACATTGGTCTGCAACTTGAGTCCTCGATTTACTGATTCATTTAAAATGAATGAAATAATAATTTAATTTAATTGTTTTATTATTATTGAAAGCTATCGGGTAAAGAAATTAGTGAAAATAAACGGTAATTTTTTGTTTTGTTATAGTTTAAAAGTAGTAGGATGTGAGCCTGTCAGATACAACCCCCCACTTGGGTCACGTATTTATTACATAACATTTGACATCTGCACACGCTGTTGTTACCTGATTGCTTTGGTCAATGACCTCATGATTACGTCACTTGATCACTGGTCAGTCACACACTTATTATGTCACTGGTCACTACTCGGAGACACACTTATTATTTAACTGTTATTATGTCACGTAGTTGTGGACAAACACATACCTTCTAGAAGCTTCCACACACCTACCTTCTACAATCTTAGGTTCTTAACCATTTCACACACACACACATACCAACCAACGATCACCGATCCGTAACGATCCGTACCAATCCGTACCGATCCGGCATGTAGATTTAACAAAATCACTCACTAGTACTATTCAAAATTTTATTAAATATAACAAGTTTGTTTCACAGTGAAAAGAATATGCTCAACATGAAGCATGCAATTCATACTGCAATCGTAGTAGAGAAGGATGAATTCAAATGTAAGTTATCAAGTATTTGATCAATCAGTCTCTTCTGCAATCGGCGTCTTCTGAATTTTCTTTTGCTTGATCTGATATGATTATTCATCGGCGTCGTCATCCGGTATTGCAAATATAAATTATGCAGTAATAAATACTACGAACTAAGCTCTGATTTGATTTTCTAAGTTTTCTAAATTCAATTACGACTTTTACAAAGGCAAAAGTCAGGTTAATAATATTGAATTTAAAGATAAATTACGAATGTAGTCTGAATCATTTCAAACAAAAAAAATAATTCTAATTTCATTGAAAAAGTTTAAGTTAGTTTAAATATCCGTTATTTTAAATTAATTGCAGAAGTCTGGTAGAATGCCGTGCATATGGTAATACCATATTTTAGCTGAGTGCAGGATATTGCTCATTGCACATTCTTTAAGCAGACCTTCTGTTTGAAGTGGTTCAATGCCAAGTTTACAAATAAGATCATAAGTTGATGGAGGAATCGACCCTAATTCCCCAATAATACAAGTGTAAAGCTCTACCTTATAATCAGGTTTGGCTACCTGTAATTCACTCTGAAGCTAACTGTATTTCTCAATATTTGCCTTATCAGTCAACTTATATTGTGAAACAGAATCCATTGGACACTTAATATCAATCATGAATATTCTTTTTCTTTCAGTATCAGTTATTATAAGATCGACGCGTTGTTTAGAATTCAGGACAAGATAACAAGAATGGTCAACCACGACAATAAAATTAGGATTTTTTAGATTATTCGTTATTATCTTTATACAGTCATTGTGTCTCTCTAATGTCAGTATTTGGTGAATCTTACATGACTGTAAGGCATGAGACATAGTTTCATCCTCTTTCTCATAACGTCTGCAAAGTCTAGAATCCCCTTTTCTATTAGGCTTTGCATTGATGTTAAGTGTATTAGTTCGCGCTCGATGTATAAAGTTCCATGCAAATTCGCCAAGTTTACTTTTAAAAATTGCTTTATTTATTTGAGGAGATAATTTTATAGCCGCTGCAATCATGTCGCTTTTATTGCTCAGTTGCCACTTTTGCATATATGAGTCGTACAATGCAGAGTAAAATATCTTAGAAATTGCTTTTCGAAACTTAGTCATAAGTATGAAAGTTCCATGACTCGGATTAATGGCAATCGAGAAAAGAAACATTGAAAAAGGACATCCTTGTTTAACTACTTTTTTGATTGAAAGATTAGGTGTATACAATTGGGCCACAGCTGTAGAAAGATTCAATGTCGGTAAAGAAATTTGACAATAGTAATAAATTCTTTGGTTATGTAATTATTACATAACATTTGACCTCTGCACATGCTGTTGCTACCTGGAGATGATTGATTTGGTCAATAACCTCATGATTCCGTCACTTGATCACTGGTCAGTCACACACTTATTATGTCACTGGTCAGTCACACACTTATTATGTCACTGGTCACTACTCGGAGACACACTTATGTCACGTAGCTGTGGACCAACACACCTACCTTCTAGAACCTTCCACACACCTACCTTCTAGAACCTTCCACACACCTAACTTCTAGAACCTTCCAAACACCTACCTTCTAGAATCTTAGGTTCTTAACCATTTCACACACACACATACCATCCAACGATCACCGATCCGCACCGATCCGTACCGATCCGTTATGTAGATTTAACAAAATCACTCACTAGTACTATTGGTATTATTATTATACTGTTTACTTCATATAAACGTAAGAGTTTCGTTTACCTCATTGATTCATGTTACTTGCATGTGATATATTAAAAAATTATATTTACATGAAATTTTCAATTGTTAAATATATTATTACATAAAAAATTATAAAATAATCATTAAACAAAAAAAATTAACATCAAACTCGTCTTAAAAATAAATTAATTCTTTATTTATATGAGCTGCTGTTAGATCATCGTCAATCTTTATACACTTTCTGAAAGACGGCTTTGATGAATAAGTAACCATCTTTTCAAATGAATTACATAATCTTAAATTCATTTGTTTTTTAAGATTTTCCACAGATTTTTCATAAAGACTATTATTTAAAAGTTTAAAATTGTTCTTATCAAGATTATCTGTAGCATCTGCTCTCAAACAAGTGTTTGTATCAATATACTCTTTAAAAGTCTTTGCCTGTTTAAACCTTATAGCTCTATGAATCTTAACAACCTTAACACCAAAAGAAACAAACATCTTTAGAAGTTTCCAATGAATAACATAGTTTTTCTTGGGATAATGGATGAGCATTAATTTTTCAACTTTAGAATCCGTGGATACATCTTTTCAGACGACACAGGGTATTTATCCAAAAACTCATGTACACTTTCAGGAATTTCGAGATCAACTTCCATCGTGTAACCATATGAAAGCGTTTCAATATCTGTCAAGTGGATACTAATGATATCTAAATAAACTTTTGTTTTTAATAAGAGCTTTGATCTAAATACTAATTAAAAGTTGATACCAAAACGTGTAAAATTAGATTTACTTTCATTATGCTAATTAACCGATAATTTCGAACATTAAAGATTTATGTAACCAAAAATTGATTAAATAACCATTAAAAATTCATATGTGATACCTATTAAATATTTCAATAATTTATGATTCAAACTAGGTATATTATAATACTTTTCGATAAATTTATGAATAAACTATTACATGATTTGTTATAAAGTTATTTAAAAGGTTAAGAATTTTAACCCTATGTGAAGAAATATGTAATTACTTTAACCCTAAGTAATGAAAGAAGTAACAATTTTAACTCAAAGTAATGAAATTTTTAATAATTTAAACTCTAAATAATGAAAGAAGTAATAATTTTAACCCTAAATAATGAAAGAAGACACAATTTTAACCCTAAAAGATGAAAGATAACTTTTAACCCTATGTGATTAAAAGTTATAACCTTATGTATAACAATAATTACTAAATACCAAGTAAACACATGTCTTTAATAAAGAGTAGTTGGTAAAAAAACATACATATATTGTAAAATCGTTGACAATTTTTAAGTACCAGGTAAAAATGGTTTGAAAATATGAATAAATATTTTAATTTAAGAATATTAAATTGAAAATCTCTATTGAAATTAGATTAAAAAGTATATAAATTTGTTAATCGTCAATTTAAATAAACTAGTAATATAAAGTTATTCTTTAAACAACATAAAAATCATATTTCAATAACTTTTCTTTAAATTAATTTTGAAAAAGTACAAACCAAATACTTGATTTTGATTGGCTGTTACTATTGCTATTGACAGACATTATTATTTGATAAATTTAGTCGCTAAACTCAAAATACTAATAAATTTATCAATATATTAAAATTATTACAGTTTTCTTGAAAATAATTTGAAAACGTACAAACTTTTTTTCAATAAAACTATTATTAAACTAAAAATAGATGAAAAGTTGAATAGATTTATCGATATATTTATTGTTATTTTTCTTGAAAATAATTTGAAAACGTACAAACTATTTTTCAATAAACTTATTATTTAACTAAAACCGGTTGTTGAAAATACTAATAAATTTATCAATTAAAATAATTACAATTTTCATGAAAATAATAATTTGAAAATAAAATTATAGAATACTTGATTTTGATTGGTTAATTATATTTATTACCAATGATACCGACTCAAATTAATTCAAATTTTAATGTTCAAATTATTTTCTAAATATTATTGGTACCACGATAGGAAATCATACTATTCAATCGAACATAATTTCATAAATATTTTTAAATAAATCAACAAAAGTCATTTAAAATTAATATAATGTTGAACTTATAGCTAATCATTGACTTATTTTATTTAACGCTTATCCGAATCTAATTATATACATTGTAAAACACTACAGGTAATAATTCTTTGATGCTCCTATTAACATTACAACTTTTACATGCTGGACCAATATATTTTCCTGTAAAATGGTCATGGTCTCTAACCTTATCTACTATGTTCTTATTACACAAATAACAATATTCACAATTATCAAATGAATATTCTTCAAAAATTCATAAACGTAGTTTTGACCAATGAAATGATGGTAACTTGTCATATCAGTGGAGTTGTTGATTAATAAGAATCCATCAGAAATTGGCAAATGTTTTGAAAATAAATGTTATCTTTTGGTAAAATAGATAACGAAACTAGGTGTTTTGACCAGTTTTTGAACTCCAAATATTTATCT
Organism: Schmidtea mediterranea; assembly: GCA_022537955.1. Classification (NCBI taxonomy): domain Eukaryota; kingdom Metazoa; phylum Platyhelminthes; order Tricladida; family Dugesiidae; genus Schmidtea; species Schmidtea mediterranea. The sequence goes on from CM039679.1 coordinate 131,487,466, forward strand.
TTTGGTAATGTATATAGCGTAGTACCCAATTGATTTTTCTTACATAACTCTTGGTGTTTTTCAAAGGATTTTGGCTTACGAAATCCATTTCAACAATTTTCACACCATTTGCAACAAATTCGAACATTACAATCATCATTTTTATGACAATTCATCATGGATTGTAAATTAGATACTGCTGTATAATGATATTTTTCACCCTCCTTTATCAATAATAAATAAATTGGATCCAATCCAGTTACTTTTGTTCGGTGAATTATATTTAAATATGGATGCTTCATTATAAGTTCTTCTTTATCCTCAAAATCTTCGTTACTATAAATCATTAAATTAATTGCTAAACCAAGATATTTCTTCACAAAAGTTGGAATATCACACAGTTTCATTGATATATCGTTAGGATCGTTTACCAAGTCATTCATATACGGTAAATATTTTCTTGGTCTATCTCTATCTTTCTTGATTTTATCAGATTTCAATACAGCCAAAACAATATATATGAAACATAAATTATTGGTACTTTTTACGTTAACTATTAGCTTTTTACCTATTAGAGCTTTAGGTGTTGGAATATAACTATGTCCAGATAACCTATATATATTAGAAACTTTGGTTACCTTGAAATTTACTTCTATTATTCGGTTTATTTTCCAACTACTTCCTAATTCTGTTCGTTCAACAATCTTTTCATTTATTTCTTTTATGCACTCATCAAGAAAAGTTGTAGTCACTGAAGCTGCGCGATTTGATATACTTTGAGTTCCCCATCTTTTTCAAATTCTACTTGAACTCCAAATTGAACTTTTGAATGTTTCATTTCATTTAATGTAATTTTTAATTTTTCCAAAAGAGAAGATGGAAGAACTATTTCCTTAACATTATATCTTCCGATGTTCACTTTTATAATTCGATGTGAGCGTAGTAAATCATATTCAATTTCTGGTTCAACAATAATGTCACTTAACCCTAGTCCAATTTGTAAATCATCTTTAATAAATATTTTTCAAGTATTTCAGATTTTATGGTGCTTTATCGTTTCAAATTGTGTTTAAACAATGATTTTTTATCCGTATAAAATTGATATATTACTGAGCATTTCATGTAAAACTCTACATTTTTCTGCACATACTCAATATTTAGCGAAAATATCTACTTTAAATTGATATATTACTGATCATTTTCATTAAAAACCCGATATTTATCTGTACAAACTCAATATTTAGCCAAAATATCTCACTTTAAAATTGATATATTACTGATCATAAAACCCTATATTTATCTGCACATACTCAATATTTAGCCATAATTTATCCCTTAAAATTGATATATTACTGATAATTTGGAATTTTGATCAATTTTAGTATGCTTTACAAGTTGGAATATCGAGTTTAGATATAGTAAGTTACTAGGGGAAATATTGATTGAGAAATTTAATCGATTAATTATGACGTAATAATAATTTGGATATCAGTATAAGTAATTTCATATTATATAGTGTTAAAAGAAATTAATCAAAGGTAAATATTGAGTAGAAATAATCATTTAATGTTACATTTTACATGAAAATTATCAGTATAATTATTAGTATTTTAAACAACCGGTTTTAGTTAAATAATAAGTTTATTGAAAAATAGTTTGTACGTTTTCAAATTATTTTCAAAAAAACTGTAATAATTTCAATATTTGATAAATTTATAAGTATTTTGAGTTTAGTGATTAAATTTATCGAAAAATAATGTCGTTATCAATAGGAATAGTAGGAACCAATCAAAATCAAGTATTTGGTTTGTACGTTTTCAAATTATTTTCAAGAAAACTGTAGAAATTTTAATATATTGATAAATTTATTAGTATTTTGAGTTTAGCGATTAAATTTATCAAATAATGTCTGATTAAATGTCTGTCAATAGCAATAGTAACAGCCAATCAAAATCAAGTATTTGGTTTGTACTTTTTCAAAATTAATTTAAAGAAAAGTTATTGAAATATGATTTTTATATTGCTTCAAGAATAACTTTCTATTGAAAAATATGTTCATTTCAATTAATATTTCTAATTACCAATAGCATTTTATCAATCAATAATTTTACTAGTTTATTTAAATTGACGATTAACAAATTTATATACTTTTTAATCTAATTTCAATAGAGATTTTCAATTTAATATTCTTAAATTAAAATATTTATTCATATTTTCAAACCATTTTTACCTGGTACTTAAAAATTGTCAACGATTTTACAATATATGTATGTTTTTTTACCAACTACTCTTTATTAAAGACATGTGTTTACTTGGTATTTAGTAATTATTGTTATACATAAGGTTATAACTTTTAATCACATAGGGTTAAAAGTTATCTTTCATCTTTTAGGGTTAAAATTGTGTCTTCTTTCATTATTTAGGGTTAAAATTATTACTTCTTTCATTATTTAGAGTTTAAATTATTAAAAATTTCATTACTTTGAGTTAAAATTGTTACTTCTTTCATTACTTAGGGTTAAAGTAATTACATATTTCTTCACATAGGGTTAAAATGCTTAACCTTTTAAATAACTTTATAACAAATCATGTAATAGTTTATTCATAAATTTATCGAAAAGTATTATAATATACCTAGTTTGAATCATAAATTATTGAAATATTTAATAGGTATCACATGATGAATTTTAAATGGTTATTTAATCAATTTTTGGTTACATAACTCTTTAATGTTCGAAATAATAAGTGTGTCTGACCAGTGGTGACGTGACGTAATCATGAGGTCATTGACCAGAGGTCAATTACTAGGTAGCAGCTAGTGGACAGAGGTCAATCTCCAGGTAGCAACAGCGTGTGCAGAGGTCAAATGTTACGATATATATACATAAGCCAAAGGGAGGTTGTATCTGACGGGCTCGCATCCTACTACTTTTAAAATAATTTTTTTAAAAATTTAAAAGCAAAATTTAGTTTGTTTAATTGCACATTTCATTGCGTGAGCCGATATCTTTTATTTCAAAGCAAAAGGCTAAATAATTTTTTTGTTTATCATTTGTTGTTTTTTAATTTATATTTATTAATATTAGATTGAAATATGTTGTCGTCTTTGTTTTTCGTGACGATTTTTCTGATTGTCGGCCGAATGACTGTAGTAAACTCTGTGATGCCCCTCTGTTACGACGGTAAGAGGGTGTGCTCGGAAATAGGAATCAGTGACGCTGTGATAAACGATGGATGTGGCAGGAAACGCAGGTATCTCTGCTTCTCTTTCATTGAACCAAAGTTTATTCAATTTTGTTTATTTATTTTTCAGCTGTTGGAAAAATGAAAACCAAAACCAATGGAAACTTCTGTGTCCCAAAACTCCTTGTGATCCTCTAGTGGATGTCATGCGTAAATTCAAGCCAGACGATTACAAAGAATATTGCAGCAATTTAGTTGAAGAAATAAAAAAAATAAAAAAATAATTCAAAACTAAAACCCGAAAATTTTGTGGCCAAATTATTTTAAATTTCAATTTGTTTGATTTAATAAATGTTAATTAAAATTTATTTTTAATTACATTCGACACTGTTTTTATTTTGTAAGTAATATCTTTTATTAATTTTCAAATTTATTTGAATGTTTTTTTTATTTTGTCGAAATATTTAAAACATTAAATAATTTATTTATGACACAGAAATTTATATTTACATATTTCAGTAAAATAAAAGTAATGAATTTCATGAATATTGTTGAAAATTATTAGAAAACATTCTGTACTCCACAGCCTAATCGAATTGACACAATAATTCGTCTAGTAAAGCCAACAATTTTCGGCTCAAAATTGACCAAAACACAAATTAACTGAAAACTTACATATTTGTTTTGTATATAATTATTGGTGATGTGTAAACATCAAAAATTAATTCAAAAATAACTTCAAAGAGAAATGGTCATTTTCCGCAGATGTCCCAACTACCTGGATGCTTTCAATTTCCGCTTTCAGGCTCCTTGGCTTTGTTTGGGCTTCGCTTGGATGGATGTGCTTGTCTACACAACTTGATCGCTATGGCTTCGAAGTAGTGGAAAACATTTTGCTTTTTTTATCACGAGATAAGAGCTTCAAATTACTCCTCTAGGTCAGCACGAATGTTCTCTTTTAACTTACATAGAATAATCGGCACTTATTCAGTTTACGCCCCACCATGGTTGAATAATATAATAATATAATAAGTTGAAAAAGTATTAGTAATAAATTAATAAATATATTGATTAAAAATTGCATCACTTTAAATGGGAAGCTATGAACTTGATAAACTAACATACAAAAAATTGTACTCAATTCTATCAACAGAAGAAAATTCTATTGCTTTTTTGAGAGAAAATGGTTTTTTACCAATTATAAAATACTGCGATTGCGGTAAAAAAATGATGGAAAAGAATTTTGACAGAGAATCAAAAAGGGGCATTTACTTTAGGTGTACTTCGAGGCTTTGTAACAAGAAGGAGTTCACTATTAGAAAAAATACGTTCTTTGAGGATCCGCACCTGTCTTTCAAAAATAATTGAATATTTTACTTTTTTATTCGTGATAATCAATCACAGGAAGAATTAATATTTCAGCTTGAATTAAATTCTTCAAAAACCATTATAGATTGGAAAAACATGCTGAGAGAAGTTATGTTTGAATATTTTAACCAAAAACCAATCATGATAGGCTGACTTGGCATATTGGTTTAAATAGATGAATCCAAAATTGTGCGCAGAAATTACGAACGTAGGCACTTGGTTGTCGAGCAGTGGGTGTTTGGTGGTGTGGAGGTTGAGAATAAAATACGATTTTTGGTTCCAATTGAAAAGAGGAACAGAGAAACTTTACAATGCATGATTAGAAAGTTCATTCGCCCGGGAAGTATAATTCACAGTGATTGTTGGCAGCTTATGGTGACCTTACTGTTTTAGGATATTTTCACTTCAAAGTAAACCACGAAGAGAATTACGTGGATCATATATCAGGTGCCACTACAAACCACCAAGAAAGTTGGTGGCAAAAGGTCAAAATGTGAAATATCATGAGATATGGAACTGCCAGAACAACTTTTGAATCACATTTAATTGAATTTCTTTTTGGAAAATCATTTTGCACTTTTGTCGACCGTATAAAATTACTTTATACAAACATTAAAAACATGAATGAAAATGTCAATATGGTTTAGAATAAAATCTGGCTAATGGTTTTCGCCTCATTTTATTATTTTATTATATTATTCAACGCTGGGGGAGGCGTAAAGTAAATAAGTGCCTATTATTCTATGTAAGTTAAAAGAGAACATTCGTGCTGACCTAGAGGAGTAATTTGAAGCTCTTATCTCGTGATAAAAAAAGCAAAATGTTTTCCACTACTTCGAAACCATAGTGATCAAAAATTGATACTCAACAAAAAATAAACTATTAAAAAGATCAAATTAAAAATTTATTTAATTTACATCGTCACAAATAATCTTATAATAAGCTCTTAGTTCTGCCAACAAAATATGAACAAATTCTTTCTTCTTGTAGTCCCTGCAGCATCTGCATCTAATAGGCAAGTCAACATTGAGGAATCTGCACAAACAATGCATTTATCTGTATTCATATGTATTCATTTTTTATTATAACTCCAACACTATTTTGATATTTAGTACAGATTTTTTAATGTAAAAAATTGTTTACTTTATGGTTCATAGTAGGTAGCTAGTGGCACTATGCCCCCACACACAAAAGTACTGGTAGCCCCTCCTCCTCCATCCTAGCCGGAGACGGATTAAATTACGTAATTACTTGATTAATTATCTAATTATCTTGATTGTAAACAATTGTTAACAATATAAATTAATATGAAATTTTCAAAATAATGATAATAATAATAACTATAATAAAATTATTTCAACAACATTAATACAACCTAGTAAATACTTGATAAAAAATTGATGCTCAACAAAAAATAAACTATTAAAAAGATCAAATTAAAAATTTATTTAATTTACATCGTCACAAATAATCTTACAATAAGCTCTTCTTAGTTCTGCCAACAATATATGAACAACTTCTTTCTTCTTGTAGTCCCTGCAGCATCTACATCTAAATAGGCAAGTCAACATGGATCTGCACAAACAATGCATTCATCTAGACATTTCAACATAGATCCTTAAACCGATTCGTAATGCATCCATACGATTTCTTGGATGTTTATTCTTGTCATTTGATAAATCCGTGTTGCCAAAAATTCAGGAGCACAATACGAAAGCTTGTTCTTCATATTCGGAAAGAGCTCTTCCATATTCATCAGAATTGTTTAAAATACATATGCTTCTTGCTCGTCGATCATTTGAATTTTTACAATAGTCAGAGTTTTATCTATTTAAAAACAATCGGTGTTAATAAATAATCTAGTATTTCTTCATCGGTATTAAGATTATTAATTTTTGATTTTATAAAATTTAATATTTCTTGTACTAGAGTGTTGTATTCCAGTGTTTTTCTCCCCATGACAACCACTTTTCTTCTTGCAAATACATTCACACATAACGGATTAAACTTGGCAAGTCTTAATGCAGGAAACAGTTCTGGCTGGTAAATGTTTTCTGTTGTTGTAGACAATTCGTACAAGTTGATTCGACAACCCATGTCAATGTTCAAAGATAATGATTGAATTTGTAAATCTTGAATCTGATATTTGAAATCCCTCCCTGCAATGGTCTCTAGCAACCCATTATCCTGCATTTTTCACTCTTGAAGAATAAGATTGAATATTTTTCGCTTCTATCCACTACATGTTGAGTTTTTCTGTTTGGGAACTTTATTCCGGATGCTTCACATCTTCCTTTATAATTAATATTATTAATAATTTTCTGCTATTTAACAAATTATAAACAAATTAAATTAAATTAAGTTAAATGGAATTAAGAAATGATGCAGTATATCAAATTATAGGACCAAATGGGAGCGGAAAAACTTTATTTGTATGTAATTTATTGCAGTTAAACATGATCAAAACAAAATTCAATAAAATATATTGGCATAGGGACTCAGACGAAGAGCATGGATTGACAAAAAATCAGCTTTTTAAGTTGAAAATGAAAATAGTTAAGGGATTCGATAAACACTGGTTGTCTAGGTTACGTCGAGGCGATGTAATAATAATAGATGATTTGTACCAGGAAGCAAATAAGGAAAAAGATTTCAATAACTTGTTCACAAAAATCAATAGACATTGTGGAGTTACTGTTATTTTGACAATACAAAATTTATTTCATCAAGGAGGAAGTCATCGAACTCGTAATTTAAATGTTCAATACCTAATTATTTTCAAAAATCAGCGCGATCAAACGATTATTGACTTCTTAGCCATAAAAGTTTATCCAAACAAAAGGAAATTTTTAATTGAATCATTCCAAGATGCTACAAGTGTTCCCCACGGATATTTATTCTTTGACTTTACACAACAATGTAGTGACGATTTACGTATCCGAACAGATATTTTTAATGAAAAAGGTGTTACGACTTATAAACAAAATTGAAAACAATAAATCAAATCAATCAGGTCATTTAAAAAAATACTTGTCAAAAACGAAATTGAAACCAAAAAATTTATTCGTAAATTAAAACCTGAAGTAAAGAAGATTCTAAAAAAGAATTTAAAGAAGAATTTAAAGAAAACGAAATGGATAAAATTATAAACAATAATAATTTATTGAAAATAGTAAACATGAAATTTGAACGCAGTCTACCATATTTCAATGCATTGATAAAGACTCAAAATAATAAAAGAATAGCAATTTTACAAGCTTTACCTCCATTTGTTATTGACGGTTTGCTTGAAGTTATTCTATATATAGTTCGAAGTAATGTAAATATTAGTAATTCTAAAAGAGTGATATTACAAAGACATAAGAGATCCCTTTTATCCTTGGTAAACACTAAAAATAGACGTTTAATCAAAAGAATTATTTATAAACAAAAGGGTGGGTTCTTTGATACATTAATTCCAATGGTTTATCAGCAATTAGTGCAATTTCATCATCAAAATCTTAAAGGGTTTACATCACTCTAAATCCGATAAAGTCGATTTAAATATTTTAATATCTTGTTGTAATAATGAAGAAACTATTAGTCAAAAATCAACTCAAAACAATATGGACAAACCCAAAAGATCCAGGTGTAGAAAAATTAACAAAAGGAGTGATTAATTCTAAAAAAGAGACTCAAAGATGGTTATCTGACCAACTAGCACACAGTTTAAATAAACCAATGTTGAAAAGATTCCCTACCAGACGATACAAAACAAGCGGAATCAATGATTTATGGTAAATGGACTTGATGGAAATGATACCTTATTCAAGAATCAACAAGGGGTACAAATATATTTTAACTTAATTTGATGTTTTCAGTAGACATGCCCGTTTTATTCCAACAAAAACTAAATCTGCTAATGAAATGGCCATTGCAATTAAAATATTGTTTAAAGTTGGTCAACCTCGTAATTTATAAACTGATTTGGGTAAGAAATTTAATTAATTTAAATAAATTTAATTTATTTTAGGTAAAAATTTTATAATAGAAAAAGTAAAAGAAGTTATCAAAGTCAATCATTACTCTGTATTCTCTCAATTCAAACCTTGTTATGTGGAAAGATTTATTCAAACTTTGAGAGTGAGATTGAAAAAATACTTTGTGCATCAAGGTAATAAAACTTAGATACATGTTTTACCGAAAATTATTTTTAGTTAGAATCATTCGCCACATAAAGGAATAAAAGGACTCAGACCAGTTGGCATTACCAACAAAGACCAAGTATTAAACAAAGAAAAAATCAATAAGCCAAAATACAAGGTTGGGTGATCATATAAGAATAAATAAAATCTATACTTCTCCTTTCATCAAGAATTTTGACAACAATTGGAGTGTTAAAGATAATAGATACAAAACATAATCCTGTAATGTATTTAATAGCAGAACATGTGAATAAAGAAATCAGCGAAAAATTCTACGAACAAGAACTTCAAATAATTCCAATCCCTACAATATTTAGAATTCAAAGGAGTTAAAAAACCAAAAAGTGTTGGTAAATATTAACAATACTACGTTAAGTGGCATGGATACGAAACTTCAACTTGGATATCCTCATCACAATTGATGAAAACAATATTATGAAAGAAAACCAGTTTTATATGATTTTGGTTAGTAATAGTTGTCCTCTTATTTATACTAATAATGAGGCTAGTAATTTTAATTTACAAGTAAATTTTGTGTACTTGGATGATGAATGGGAAGTTGCTTTGATTGATTTCAGTTTTGTGTATAATCCTTTTCCGTATTATAGTAATTTTTGTCTACGTTATGAATTAAATAAAGAGTGGTACTGAAATAAAATATTTGAAAATAAACCATCAAAATCATACTTATGAATTAATAAATCCAAAATATACTCCAGACATATTTATTGAAAAATATGAGAATTTTGTTGTTGTCTGTCCACATGTTCCATTTAAAGTAACATTCCTCGATATTCAACATGCATTTAGTTTTGGATTAAAATCTACATCTATCATTAGTGAAGAGGATCAGTGTCGAATAAAATTACCAAAATTTACCGATGATGGTGTTTTGGAACAGTTTGGGATAATTATAAGTTATGAAGAAAAATCAAAATTTGAAAATTATTTTGAAGATAATTTATTTATAAACACCTTATCAGAGTTACAAGGTTATTTGTTGTCATTTAATCCTTCTTCTTTTAAAGAATTGATAATTCAAAATAATGAATTGGTCAAAATAACACTTGCAGATGACATTTCAAATATGTCTTTTGACACAAATTTAGCATAATCTTTGGGATTAAAATTTTCATACTTTACAGAAACAAATATGGTAGGCACTAAAATTCCAAAATTATTACATCCTCATCAACAAATGTTCATTTATTCAACTATAATTGAAACAATAAATGTTGGAGATGTTAGAATTCCACTATTAAATCTATTTGGATTATAAAATATGATCAAGGAGAAATTGTTCAATTAGAAAGGAAGAATCCAATGTACCTTCCAGTATCGTATTCAACTATAAACATCATTGAAATTAATATTCGAGATGATAGCGGAAAATATATATTTGGTAAACAAAATAAAACTTACTTGACATTACATTTCTGATGTATTTAATAAATAACAAAAAGCAGTAACAATTAAACATCGAAAAATTAACAAGAAACAAATAAACAAAAGAATGAAAGGATACGTAACTATCTTCCAGTCATGATTAACGCAAAATTTGAATTATGCATCTTTGATAAACTATCTCCTCAAGCAGTAATTGAAAATGGTTCTTTTGAAGATATTTATCCGGTGAGTTCAATTACAGATCCAGGAAACACTTCAATTTAATTTTACATCAATAGCTCTCAAACCGAATACTTGGATTTGAACGGTATATTACTCTACATTCAAATGAAAGTTGTAAATAGTAATGGGGAAAATTTATCTAATTAATCAGATGTTACTGCAAACCATTTTTTTCCAAACTCTTTTTAAGGATGTTGAAGTAATTTTTAATTCTACTAAAATTGAAGCAACGATATATTCGAGCACACAGCAATGATTGAAACTATTATTAATTACAATCACGATACAAAACATACTTACGCAAAAATAAAAATTTGGATTTTAAAATCAAAACCAATTAGTGTTTGTTCCCCACTTCAATTAGGTTTCTTTGATCAACCAAAATATTTATTACCTGGTGTTAGTGTTCAAATTAAATTGACAAGATCCAATACTGAAAGAAGTTTAACATGTACAAAAATTATTCCACAAATAATATTATTAGATGCAAAGTTAATGGTTAGAAGAGTTAGTGTTGAACCGTCAGTTTTAGATGGTCATCAAATTAAGCAATTTATCCAATGAAAAGTAAGGAAGTTGTTCAATTTTCATTGCCAGTGGGTTCTTCTTCGTTTTTTAAGGAGAAAATATTTGGTGATAGACGTCTACCAAATTTTAATCTTGTTATTTCGCAAGATAAAATTCGGAGGATCATATTTGGAAACATTTTCAATATTTGAACACTTTTATGTCAAGTCTTTAACATTAAGTAAAGGAAATGATTATCGCGAAAAATATAGTCAAGATTTTGACAATGATAATTATAGTTCTAGTTATATGCAAAGAATTCTTAGGAATATGGGTTATCTTAATAAAAATATGAATCGTGGTATTACCATGTCAGACTTTAAAAATAAATATCCCTTTTTTACATTTGTATTGGCTCCAGATATTGATCTTAATCAAAGTCAGTTACCTCAAAGCGGAAATTTCCAATTGGATATAAAATTTGAAAATTCATTAACAGAATCTGTATCAAATTACCTCAAACCGTAATGTACTAGTTTGAACATCCTTTACAAGTTTGTCAAACATCTTTAGGTTGAACAAATTATAAACCAAAGTATTATTAGTTATAGTTAAAAATGAAGAAAGTAATTTAATTAATTATTTAATTAAATTAATTTTAGTTCTATTCAGATACAAACTATTGGTAGAAAACTAATTGGGAAAAGTTTCATTGGTGTTTTCCCCTCGGACAAAATTCCATATATCAATATCAACAAAGCTTTGATTGTAAATACTCAATCATCTAATCTTGGTGGAGAACATTGGCTCGCCATTTATGTGAAACCAGATAAAATATATGTATTTGATTCCATGGGTTTCTATTATCCCCCTTTATTAATATCAAAACTAGAATCAATGTTGATGCTCATTGAATATAATCGAATTAGATATCAAAATCCATTGACAAAAACTTGTGGCCAACATTGTTTAGCTTGGCTAAAATCAACGAAAAATTGATTGTTATCTAAATAAATCTTTGTTCTATCATTGTGTTTATTTCCTAATGTGATTTTGTTGATTGATACTCTATGTAATTGATATAGGTGTGTGTGCATGTTGTTGTATGTGGGTATGTTGATTTTGATTGGTAGAAAAAATAAATACACCCATTTGAATATAATGGTAAACATTTTAAGAATTTGTCATAATTTATCAAAAAGTCAAATTTGTAATTGAATTTATTTTAAATTGTTATTATTATGTATTTTTTTTAGATAATTAATAATCTGAACAACTATATCAACGGATTCGAAAGAAGTATTTATTTTTAAATATATTTCATTTTTATTAATTATTTTTACGTTACTTGAATATTTTTAATGGAAATTATAGAGATAGTATAATAAATCAATCAAACATGTTACAAGCAAATAGCGAAATAAGTAAAATTAATTTTAATAATGTGATTAAATTTTAATTTTAGGATATATGAATTATCCTCAAGTTGATGGAGGTTACACTAATTATCCTAAATTTCTAGAAGGATATCAATTTCAAAATAACAATTTAAGTAAGTTTTTAATTTTTATTAAATTAATTTATATATTTTAGATACAAACAATTTTCAATTTTATAAGTGAATTAAATGAAAACCAATATACAAATGAATCATGTAAGACTTTAATTTTTTAATAAATTAATTTATTAATTTTTAGATTCAAATAATCCGCAATTTTATTATCAACAAAGTGGATTAATGGTAACCAATATACACATAAACAAAGTTAGACTTTAATTTTTAAATAAATTAATTTATTAATTTTTAGATACAAACAATCAACAATCTTATTATCAACAAAGTGGATTCAATAGAGAAAATAATTTTCAAAATAAAAATGATTTAAGTAAGATTTTCATTTTTTATTAAATCAGTTTTAATTTTACTATTAGTTTACATTCAAAATAATACACAAAATTATCATACAAGCACTATATCTGTAAATAACGATTCAAGTATTAATTTTTATTTATCATTAAATTAACACGTTGACGGACAATTGCGGCTATAGCCGTCAAAGCGAAGTTCACAATGTGGCATGACTGCTATAGCCGTCCAAAACGAAACGGTCGTTTTTAGACACTACGGCTATTTTCAGCGTTGTAAACAATGTTATAAACAGGGAATAAGGAAGGAAACATCATATTGCTGCAAGAATTGCATGTCAAAACCTGCACTGTGTCCTGCACCATGCTTTGAAACATGGCATACCGAAAATAATGTATAATAATTATAAAATTATAATAAATTTTTTTGTCATTTATTTATTTTTGTTTGATTAAGAACTAACATTTCGTGTAAAACTCCCAAAAATACTTTGTTGCATACAAAAATTGCTTGTTTGAACCATTAAACCTGTCATTTACGTTTTTAAATTTTTGCTGTTATAGCCGCCATCGTCCTATCACTTAGTGTATAGAGTCCGCTGGCGCCATGACCGTTATAGCCGCAACCTAATTAAAGGTACTAAATTAATCAAAATTAAGTTTATTTAAGCAGAAAGAGTAAAACTATACTTCTAACATTCTAAAAATCACAAAAACATATAGTGTCAATTTTCGAACTTCGCTTGTTCCTACTGTCCGTCAACGTGTTAAATAAATTGTTTTTAGATTTTGAAAGCAATTCTTCAAATTTAGTGAAATCAAGTTACAATTAATGATCGAAAATGTTAGTTTTATTGTTTTTATAATTTTTTAATATATATTTTTAATAATAATTTTATAAATTTATTTTATATATGAAAATAAGGACAGATCTATGGTTAAAAATTTTTATAATAATTTGTCAATAAGGGCAGATCTATCGTTAAAAACATTTGAAATGATTGATATTCTAGGTCAACTCATTGATTAAATATTTTATTGATATTTTATTGAAAATAAGATTAAGATATAGTTAATTGTTTTTTTATATACGAAAATAATGATAGATTCATGTTCAAATTATTATAAAACTCAACAAAATACATAAAACAAATCTTATAAAAACTAAACAAAAGATGACTATAAAAGATTTATTCAACAACATTTTTGATTTTCAAAATAGGCTTGATAATAGAATTGTTAATCTTGACTCATTGAATAATAATCTGAATTTTATATTTTTTATTATCTTGTACTTGTTCCTTCAATTTAATTTCACAATTAATAAATGAAAATCTCTCATTAAAAACCATGTCCATGTTCATCAAATGAAAAGTATCTGCAATATTTTTTCTATCTTCATCTTCGATATTTCCAATTTTGTATTCATAAGCTTTTAAATATTTCCTTGAATTTATATGTAATAGGAAAATTTAAATAGTTCATACTGTATTGAAGGTATTGAACAGGAAGCTTACATGTATAATAACAACTGTATAATTTTCTTCTAGAAGAAATTCATATATTTTCGGCATTCTTGCTTTTTCATCCAAAATCTAATTTTCATTTATAGTTAATAATCAATTATGATTGAATGCACATTTATTGTGCATTTATTTTTAATAAATAATTTAATAAAAAATTAAATAATTTTTATTACTAAGTAAATTATTCCCAGGGTACTGTACATCAAAAGTACACAATGAAAAATGTTATGATAAAATGAGATCTTATTATGTTAAAAATTACTATAATATCGAACATTTTAAATGTCCAGTATACAAAACTACCCAACCCATTCCCTATAGCGATTTTTTAACACACCATTTAAGGCAATTTTTTATTAGAAAAGATGATTTTTTTAAACGTCCGTTAATTAATGAAATAAAATCAAATGATAAAAGAATAAAATTAAGCAGCACCCAAATTACCTCAATAAGTAATATAAGTGTTCCAATTAGTGAACCTACAACAGATCCTATAAATAGTATTTGGGATGATTTAAATAAAGATATTGGATCGATGGATTCATGGGATAGAACAATGGAAGCGGTGGAAGCGGACGAAGAGGACAAAGAGGACTAATCCGATGAAGCGGACGAAGAGGACAAAGAGGACTAATCCGATGAAGCGGATGAAGCAGTGTAAGATATTGAATCATTAGATTCGTGGGATGCAACAATGGAAGAGGTTGAAAGCATATGGCAAAATGAAAATATTATACAAATAGTTGGAAATGTAGCAATAATTCAAAGAGATTTACGAGGGACTCGTCAAATACTTAGTATTAATACTACCACCTTGAACATTAAAGAAATTATTTTTCCAGTAGAGTTAATTAATTAGTTAAGAGAAACAATAAATGAACTAGGATATTTTAAAATTCAATTCGGGACTGAAATTGAATTTGAGAAAGATGGCAAACAAAACGTGTTTAATAAATGTGAAAAATAACGATAATTTATGTTTCATTTATAGTGTGTTGTCAATAATTAAAAAAGAAAAGTTTGATTATGGCCATAGAAATGATAGTTATAGTTATAATAAATATCTAAATGAATTAAATTATGACCTGAATGATATGCCCATAAAATTAAATTGAATTAAAAAATTTGAAGCAAACAACGAAGGTCTTATAATTGATGTATTTAGCTATGACGAAACGGAAAAACCTGAACACAACGACTTTTTCTTAAAACATCCATTTTTAAATATAATTCACAGGTCCAAAGTTACAGAAGGAACAATTATTAATTTATTACTATTAAATAAAGGAGAAAATTATCATTATGTAGGAATATCATCCCTCAATAAGTTATTCAATTGTAAAAACAAAAATATCACAATAGAAAGAATTCGATCTTTATAGTGTCATAGATGTCTGAACGGTTTTAGAGATAAGGTGGCATTGGATAAACATGAGATATTATGTATGAGAAATCAGTTAGGGACAACTTTATATACTTACCCAGAAAACAAGTTTATTAAATTCACCGATTGGTCCAAAACCGTAACTCCATCATATGTTATATATGAAGATTTCGAATCTGTTTTGCCAAAAGACAATGTGCACCATCAAATACTTTACCTATTTCTGCTGGTCTTTTATTAAAAAATAATTTTGATGGGAGTACAATATATAAAGAATTTATAGGCGAGGATTGTGTGGAACAATTTTGAAAAGCAGTAGAAAAAATAGCAAAATATACAGTATTATCATATTATTATAAAATGGGAAGACAATCAATTAAACAATTAACGAACCTACAACAGAATCAATTTGACACTTGTATACTATGTTACCTTTGTTTTAAAGACATTGTTGATCCAGTGAGAGATCATGATCATTTTACTGGTGAATACTTGAGTGCTGCTTGCAATGACTGTAATATTAATAGAAAAATAAACAAAGTATTACCCATTGTTTTCCACAACTTAAAGGGATAGGATATGCACCACATATTAAAATACGGATTGAGTAAATTTAAAAATTTGGCTTTAGGATGTATCCCAATAACAACTGAAAATTCTTTATCATTAATTGCACACTTGGGAAAAATTAGCGTGAGATTTATTGATTCTTATCAATTTGTAAACGATTCTTTAGCAAATGCGGTTAAAATCTTGACGACTTTACCTTTGACTCGAACTGTTTTTACGAGAACTATAGTTGATGAAAAGAGGATCTTTCCGTACAACTTTGCACCTAGTTTAGATGTTCTTCACGATACTTATGAGATACCACCGATTTGGAAAGGTGTCACTGAGACTGAATATAAAAAAGCTCAGATAATTCGGATGAAACTAATTGTAGGACTTTACTTGATTACATGAAAGTTTATTTGAAACTAGATTGTTTTCTTATGGCAGACTTTTTCCAACAATTTCGGGCGAAATCTATAGCACATAATAGATTACAGCCTTTGAATTATTTTGGTATTCCGGAATGTCTTGGTCTTCTGCTTTAATGTCGTTGGATGATCCTATTGAATTAATTACTGAAAATGAAATGTTAACTTTTATGAGGGATTTATTAGTAGTAGGATGCGTCACCTCCAGCACACCCCCTCCCCCTGCTTAGAGAAAAAAATTTCTAAGTCCAAAAGTACACATTTTTTCTGAGACAAAGACAATGACTCATTCAAGGTCATTGGATGACTCAGCATATTTTTCAAGGTCATTTAAACAAAGACCATGACTCATTCAAGGTCATTGGATGACTCATAATATTTTTCAAGGTCATTCAAAAGTAGGTCAAGGTCATATTATTTTTTAAACATATTTTAATTTACTATTTATTTTTTATAAGTAGTATATATTTTGTAAATTTATTTTATTACAAGTTTCATTTATTATTTATTAATATTATTATTACTTATTATTATTAATATTATTATTACTTATTATTATTTTTTATTAATATTATTATTTTTATTATTATTATTATTATTATTAATATTATATAATAAAAAACCAAGAATTATACATAAAAACTTTTATTATAAAGAAATAATTCTACTATAATAATATTGTCGAAGAGCTTTATTCAAAGCCCATTCCACATGCTTTCGATATCGGACCAAACAGCAATGACATCCATCACCACATAGATATTTAGGTTCCATATCTTTTACCATTTTGTTTTGCTTGACATCCCATAGGAACTCGTCGATTACGGTAAATATCCATATTGACGTATAATTAAAGACTAAATCTGGAATTATTTATTTTGGCTTATTCTTCAATATTTCATTTATTTCTGGATAATAGAATTCCAGATGTTCTTTAATAACTTGAAAATAATCATCTATCAATTAGTTAATAATAATACTTAGTAATTATTAATTACCATAATGTTTAATTTCATTTATAGCTTGAACTGCGCTTGGTACATCCATTATAATGATAAAATTTAAAAAAACCATTACTTTTATATTAATTTAGACCAATGAAAAGTTAAAAACATGCAATCATTTAGCAATAAACAATATATATTAATTTATATAGATTTGAAAAATGATTAAAGCAATTTTAATAATAATATTAGTTTTTAATATGGTCAACTCAATTGTTGTAACCGTTCAAGGTAAAAATTCAACAAGATGTGTATCTCCTGATACAGCAGTATTGATGGATGTTTTGTATATGATAGATAGGCCTAGATATTTGAAAACTCCAGTCAAAAGATTATCTGAAAGAATAAGTAATTTAGAATTCCGATTTGAACATACATATGAGACTTTAAAAAGAGCTAAAAACGAATTATATGATGATATTATATATCTAAATAAGACTATTGGTATTATCAAAAATGAATTAAGAAAATCAATATTAGAATTGAAAGAAAATCGTAAACTTAATGAAAAAATGATAAATCAAGTTCCATATAGAATAAAATTTTATTCTAATAAAACAACTGATCAGTTCAATCGTATAATGAAATTACAACAACCAGTTAACAGTGGTGGCAACAACTTGAAAGAAGTTAACAGTGCCAACAAATCATCATTGCCATTTCCATTATATATTTTTACATATTTAGTATTGCATGATTCTGATTGGTCGAATATAGTATAAATAAGCTTAGACTTCCAAATATTTTTATAAAATGCCAGAAACTAAATTTTTTATAACTTTGTTGAATGAGCTGGTCTCTAATAATAGAGAAGAAGATGATATCATTAAAAACATAAAATTCATGGTCAACCGTACCGAGAAAATCGTAGAAAACATCTCATTTGATTATGAAAAAATTCTCAATTTGCCAACATTGGAGAGAAAGAATGCGTTCAAATCAATATTTAGTTAAATGTTTGATGAAAATAATAAATGGATGCAAATAATAGTAGGATTAATGTATATGAAACACATGATATTAAAATCTGGCTCTGACTATGAAAATTATTTCCAATGGTTTATAGAGGTAAATTACTTTATATTGTTATTGATTTACCATTTTTTTAGGTGATAGAAACAAAAATTGATCCGTGGGTAGAAACAAACAGTGGATGGACAGTGATTATTCAAGCTGCCGCAGAAGCCAAACGCTCTGATATTTATATCGCAAATTGGAAATTTTTATTAAAACTATTAACAAGAGCATCTGTTTTACATTCATGTAATAAAGTTTATAATAGATTTTAATAAATATTTCCTTGTTATTATTATTATTAATAGAAAACTACATTTTTAAAGATTTATTGATTATTACATGTACATTCTTCATCACCACAATAAAAAAATGGTCAATACAATTCTTATATTCGGTAGGCTCATCTTTAATAATTTCGGTAGTATCTTCTTCTTCATCATTAATAAGTGTATCATCAAATTTTCAGTATTAATTTCTCCATCATTTTATAATTGTGGAACATCTAAACTGGTTGGATACTGATAGCACTTATTTTCTTGGTCATTTTTGATTTATAATCTTTATAAGGTGGTGACGAGCTTTTATACTCTTAACAGATACTGATTAACTAATCAGAATAATGCATATTATTATAAAAAAGACAGTGCATGATAAGTGCATGATAAGTGCGTGACTGTATAAATATACAAAACTGTATGTGAATTACAAAGAAAACATCGAGTTTGCATATGATTTTACATACATCTTTCACTTATATAAATGTCTTTATATTATTAATATCATGTGTTTAATATGATTATTACAAGTTATTATTATTGTTACCACCACTAAATAAAACTAAAATTTATTACTAACAAAACAAAACAAATCAAAACAAAACAAAATAAAATACAAAATATTTATTTTCTAAAAAGTTGAAATTTAGACGAATTCCTAACAGATTTCGCCAGGCAACATTAGACATATCGCTGGTACCGAAAATCGCAGCAACTGCAACCCAGAATACAGGGGTATTCGGGTTTTATTTCCTTCAGTCGTCGGTCAAGCTTTATATCCCATAGAGCTTGATCTATGATTTTAAAGATCCATATATTTGTTTCTGTATATACCAGATCTGGAATGATTGATTCTGGCTGGTCTTTCAGTATTGTTCGTAGTTGAGGGTAGAAGAAGAACAAACGTTCTAAGATTATGGCCTAATATTTATCTGGAAACAATGATAATAATATTAATAAATAATAAATAATAAATTTACCGTAGTTTTCTATTTCTTTCTTTGTTAATTTTGAGGATGTAATTGGCATAGTTTTTTCCATTTTTTAAAAATGAAATGAAATGAATAAAGCAAGTTGTTTTAAGCAAGTTAATTTTCATTTTGTATGTCACAAAATATATTTTTGTATTCTAGATTTCGCAACCCTAATATAACTATTTTGCCACTGACAAACACGTTAACACACATTGGGTTGTATTTTAAAAGCCTCAGTGCAGGAAATAATTCCGGCTCGGAAATTATTTGGAAATAATTCTGCATTTGCCGGATTTGAAAAATATTATAGGGTATTTTCCACTCCTATCAACAATTTGCTGGGGTTTACCAATCGAAAATGTCATTTTTGATACATCGAAAAGGATAACATATATTTGATAACATAATTAAACAATAATGAAATATTAAGCTATATATATATGATTTTTAGAAAGAGTTCATTAAATTATATAATATAAACAAAAACCTATAATTATACAAATTAATAATGGAATTAAGAAATGATGCTGTATATCAAATCGTCGGTCCAAGTGGTAGTGGTAAAACTATGTTTGTGTGTAAATTACTGAAATCTAATTTATTTCAAACAAAATTCAACAAGATTTATTGGCATAGGGGTGCAGATGAAGAACATGGATTAACTCAAGATAATTTCTGTAAATTGAAAAACATGAAAATAGTAAAGGGTTTCGATAAAAACTGGTCAAGTCGTTTAAGGAAAGGTGATGTCATTATTATCGATGATTTGTATCAGGAAGCTAATAAAGAAAAGGATTTTAATAATTTATTCACAAAAATCAGAGATGCAACAGTTATTGATTTTCTTGCTCGACAAGCATACCTTAATAATCGTAATTTTCTCATCAGTGCATTTCAAGATGCTACAAAATCACCACATGGATATATATTTCTTGATTTCACACAACAAGGCAATGATGATTTACGGGTAAAAACAGATTTTTATTTTAAATTGATGAAATTTAAAGTATTATTATAATAATACTTCAAATATCATTAATTTATAATAAATTAAAAACGAAACAACAATTATTACTGAAACAGATATTACCATAATAAGTTAAAATTATAAACAAATATATTGTCATAATAGTTTTTGAATTATATAAGCATTTTTTTTTATTATAGATTTTACAGTAATTGTTATTGAACTATATAGGAATTATATAGAAATTATTTTAAAAGATACTTTATAAAGAAATTATTTAATAGTTTGCAGTGAGCATGCAAATATTATTATTTTTTATTAGATATTTTATATAGTTTTTATTTAATAGTTTGCAGTGAGCTTGCAAATATTATTAGATATTTTATATAGTTTTTTATTTAATAATTTGCAGTGAGCATGCAAATATTATTGGATATTTTATATAGGTTTTATTTAATAGTTAGAACTTTTAGATACTTTATATAGGTTTTGTACATTAATTTATTATTTTTTATTAGGCACTTTTTATCCGAGATATTGCATCTCATCATTGCAACATAATGAAAGTTGTCATGAAGAAATGAAAAAATATTACCGCCATACATTTAATAACATCCCAGAGCATTAAATATAAAGAATTTTATAGGGAACATGCGATTCATTTAAATTCTTTTAAGTCTAATAAAATTAAAATTTTTAAGAAAAATAATAAAAATAACATAGATATTTTGAATATACTACAAAATAAAAATACATCAAATAAAAAGAATAAAAGACCTGTTGCACATATTAATATTAATATCCCTAATAAAACAATTAAAAAAGAAGTCATCGAAATCACTGATGATGATGACTCTAATATTATAAATAATGAAAATAATATACCTATTATAAATAATGTAAATATTATACCAGATATAAATAATGAAAATATTATAAATAATATACCTATTATAATTAATATACCTATTATAATTCATGAAAATATTGTAAGTAATATACCTATTATAAATAATGTAAATATTATACCAGATATAAATAATAATAATAATATTATACAATTCAGAAGTTCTGTATTAGAGAATGAGCCGAACATTTCAGTAAATTTAAATGGCGCTATCAAAACTTTACGTTTTGATATATCTAACGCGCAACTAATTACAATAACTTTAACTGAGTGAATCAGTAATAAATTAATTTTAGAAATAAATAAAATGGTGAGCGTTAAAATTCAATTCGCAATATTAATTAAATTTGAAAAAGATGGTGAGATCCGTGACAATTATTTTTCGAATAATGCGGAGACATTTTCGGATAACTTATTAAGCGAAGGGGTTAATAAGCTTAATGAAAAAATAGAACAATTCACCCATTTAGGCATTGGATGGCGTGTTATTAATATTATGGAAATTCACTTTATTTTAACAAAATATGCTCCTATTAATCGTCTGCCTGGACATAAATATATTAAAACCCCTTCTGCATTGAAAAATAAACGAGCTATAGTAAATATAAAAACCAATGACGACAAATGCTTCCTTTACTCTATTCTTTATTTATTAAAGAAAGATATAATTGGTGAAAACCCCCAAAGAGTCTCTAAACATACAGAGTTTTTAGATGAATTAGAATACTATGAGATCACGGATTGTCCCATGAAATTAATAAACATCCCAAAGTTTGAAAAGAAAAATTCAACTTTAAAATTAGCAATAAATGTGTTTTCGTACACACCAACTGTTATAATTGATGAGGTTCCAGATAATTATGTCTTTCACCATCCTCATTTAAGTTTGATACATAGAAGCAAAGTAACTGACGGAAACCCTATTTATTTATTATTGCTTGAAAATAAGGATAGATATCATTATACCGCAGTGACCAATATTGATAGGTTAATAAATTGCCATCAAACCCCTGACTGTAACATTCAAATTAGATGCCTTTGGTGTCCACATTGCCTTAATGGGTTTAGATTAGATAATGTATTCAATATACATGTTGCATTATGCGCCAAAAATCAGACTGGCACAACACTATGCACGCTCCCCGAAAATAAAAATTTAGAATTCCTAAATTATTCAAAACATATCACCCCACCTTTTGTGATTTATGCCGATTTTGAATCGGTTTTACCTCCTGATGATAGACATCATCAAATTCATATGCCTATTGCAGCAGGCCTTTTATTAATTAATAATTACACTAACACAAAATCATGTTATTACTTTTATGATCTTGATTCATTCCTGATTTTCTTAAGAAAATTGAGGAAATTTCAACTGAAATTGTTATTCCGTACTATGATTCGAAAGGTGATAAATTGATAGGGCCTATGTCTTACAGTGAGGTTCGACAGTTTAAATCTTGTCGAACCTGTTATTTATGTAAAAAACTGATTTTACATCCGGTTAGAGATCATTGCCATTTTACTGGTAATTATCTAGGGGCAGCTTGCCAAAAATGTAATAGGATTTATCGATTACTACCTATAGTCTTTCATAATTTAAGAGGGTATGACCTTCACCATATTCTAAAATATGGTCTTGATCGCTTTCCTTCATGGAATTCAGATATCTTACCGACCTCTACAGAAAAATTTATTTCGTTAATTGTTCACATTAAAAAATTGGCTGTTCGCTTTATCGACAGTATGCAATTTGTTAATTGTTCGTTAGCTAAGGCTGTGAAAACGCTAACTTCTCTTCCATTGACTTTGTCTGTCTTTCAAGGTTCTCTAGTCGACTGTAAAGGTATTTTTCCGTATAATTTTTCTGTTTCTGAGGAAGTTCTTGAGACTACTTATGAGTTGCCTCCAATTTGGGAGGGCGTAAGTGAATAGGAGTACGATAGGGCACAACTAATTTTGACTCAGCAAAACTGTAGGACTTTGCGTGATTATATGTTAATTTACCTTAAACTTGATGTAATCCTCCTTGCGGACTATTTTCAACTATTCCGTGCCAAGGCTATTGTTTACAATGGTCTTGAACCTCTAAACTTTTATGGAATTCCGGGTATGTCATGGGCTTCAGCGCTTATGACATTAACGGAACCCATTGAACTTTTACAGGACATGGAAATGTTCAATTTTTACGAAGGTGGAATACGGGTGGGTTAACATTTGTTAACAAACATTACATTGCTGCTTCGGAGGATACAGAATTATTGTACATAGATATAAATAATCTGTATGGTTGAGCTCTCAGCCAAAGTCTTCCTTACGCTGATTTTACTTTTGTGTATGATGGTTTGGATGAGGTTTTGAGTGAATGTGCGAATGTTGTGGATATTGAAATCCTTCCATATAGATATACTATGGAAGTTGATATCGAGATGAATAATTAAATTTATAAATTATAATAAACAATTTAAAAAAATTATAAAATTCTTGCTAGCCGCAAATGACTGAGACTTTATGCAATATTCACATTCAAGCTTTGGGCCCCTTCATGATCACGTAACTTAATTTCCAACATCATATCCTTCTACCTTACTTTTGTTCTTAAATTTGTCAATGACCGAATCGAGATTTTTAGAATAAAGTGGATGAGTAGGTATATAATTAGATGTATCCAAAAGATTATCCTTAACCATTTCAGAAAAAAGAATATCCAATTTACAATTTTTAATCTCCAAGAAGAAAGAGTCAGTATCTCCAGCAACAATATTAACCTTACAGTTAAATTGATATCAATATTTTTCAAAGTCCTTATACTAAAGCTCAAACACTCTAATTTTCGACAAGTCAAGCACTGATTGTCCTATATAACTTGGCCGATCTAAACATATCGAATCTGGATTTAACAACTCAGCTGTAAGATCATCGTCAATTTTTATCTATTTTTAATCGTCACAAGTTTTTTATCTGTTGTGCAAAGACTCAAATTCATTTTCTTTTTTAGATTTTCAACGGTTTTTCCATATAAATAGTTATTTAAGAACTTATAATAATTTTTATCTAATGTATTCGTACTTTCAGCTCGAAGTTCAGTGTTTATGTCGATATACTTTTTAAAAATAGTAGACTGTTTGACTCTTACTGCTCGATTAACATGAGTAACCTTACCACCAAGAGACAAGTATAATTTTAATAATCGCCAATGAATAACATAGTTATTTTTAGGATAGTGAGTCAGCAACAACTTTTCAACCTTTGAACCTTCAGGTTTCATTTTCTCATCAGCAATAAGAAAGTCGTCTAACTTATCGTGAAGTTCAGATGGAATCTCAAGATCAATTTCAAGTGTATAGCCATATGACAAAGATTCAAGATTTAAAGTCAAACAATCAGATATTATTGAATCAAATCCATCAAGTATCCAACTAAATTCACGACAAGGTAAAGATTGACTTAAAGCCCAACAGTATAAATTATTAATATCAATATAAAGCAACTCAGTGTTTTTATAAGTTTTAACATAGTGTTTGTTAGCAAAAGTAAGACCTCCTCTAATAACAGTAGTGGGATGTGTCACCTCCAGCACATGTCACCTCCAGCACACCCCCCCTGCTGAGAGAAAATAAAAGTACAAATTTTTCTGAGACAAAGACAATGACTCATTCAAGGTCATTTAAACAAAGACCATGACTCATTCAAGGTCATTGGATGCGTCATCTTATTTTTTTCAAGGTCATTTAAACAAAGAACATGACTAATTCAAGATCATTGGATGACTCATCATATTTTTTCAAGGTCATTTAAACAAAGACCACGACTCATTCAAGGTCATTGGATGCCTCATCTTATTTTTTCAAGGTCATTCAGTAGGTCAAGGTCATTCAAAAATAGGTCAAGGTCATTCAAAAATAGGTCAAGGTCATTTGGTGACTCATCAAATTTTTTCAAGGTCATTCAAAAATTTCTCAACGTCATATTACTTTCAAACATTTTTAAATTTTAATATACTATTTATTTTTTATAAGTAGTATATATTTTGTAAATTTATTTTATTTTTATTATTATTTTATAAATATTATTTTTATTATTATTAATATTATTATTAATAATAATATATAATAAAAAATCAAGACATATATAACAAAAACTTTTATTATAAAGAAATAATTCTACTATAATAATATTGTCGAAGAGGTTTATTCAAAGCCCATTCCACATACTTTCGATATCGGACCAAACAGCAATGTCATCCATCACCCCATGGATATTCAGGTTCCATATCTTTTGATAATTTGTTTTGCTTGACATCCCATAGGAACTCGTCGATTTCGGTAAATATCCATATTGACGTATAATTAAAGACTAAATCTGGAATTATTGAATTTGGCTTATTCTTCAATATTTCATTTATTTCTGGATAATAGAATTCCAGATGTTCTTTAATAACTTTAAAATAATCATCTATCAAATAGTTAATAATATTTAGTAATTATTAATTACCATAATGTTTAATTTCATTCATAGCTTGAACTGCGCTTGGTACATCCATTATCAATATTAGAATTAAAAGAAAATCGTAAACTTAATGAAAAAAGGATGAATCAAGTTCAATATAGAATAAAATTTTATTCTAATAAAACAACTGATCAGTTAAATCGTATAATGAAATTACAACAACCAGTTAACAGTGGTGGCAACAACTTGAAAGAAGTTAACAGTTCTAACAAATCATCATTGCCATTTCCATTATATATTTTTACATATTTTCTTAGTATTGCATGATTCTGATTGGTCGAATATAGTATAAATAAGCTTAGACTTCCAAATATTTTTATAAAATGCCAGAAACTAAATTTTTTATAACTTTGTTGAATGAGCTGGTCTCTAATAATAGAGAAGAAGATGATATTTCCTTGTTATTATTATTATTAATAAAAAACTACATTTTCAAAGATTTATTGATTATTACATGTACATTCTTCATCACCACAATAAAAAAATGGTCAATACAATTCTTATATTCGGTAGGCTCATCTTTAATAATTTCGGTAGTATCTTCTTCTCCATCATTAATAAGTGTATCATCAATAATTTCAGTATTAATTTCTCCATCATTAACAATTTCAGTATTATCACTCTGACATCCAGAATCACAACCTGAATCTTCTTTACTCAATGCTTCAACTAGAGTCAACATACTCTAATTTTTACGCCGGTTATTTCTTCGAGTTTATCAAACAAAAAGTTTATTAAATATTCTAAACGAAATTAATTAATTATTTTATATTTTACCTTTTTCAGACATCATTTTAAAACTATTTTAAAACTACTTATAATTTTGTTTATAGAATAACAAAGAAAACATTAATACATTTATTAAACACTAAACACTATTCATTAAAATAACTGTGAAAGTCTAGCAGTAACAATTTTCCAGATTTGAGAAATCACATCGTTTTGATCAGCTTTATATCCTTGGATTGTTATTGTTATATACCAGTTTTCCTGTTCTTTGAATCCTATTTCTGTAAATGCATCATAATATCTGGTATATTGACTCGTGAAGAAAGCATTTTCATTGCATTTTAAATTGGAATTGATCTTTTTGAATGTATTATCAATATCCTTGATATCTAACATTGAGAGAGTCCCAGCAAGAGATTGAAATTGAATTTTATTGAGTTTGACTGGATTTGCCAATTGCATATTGATAGGCTCCTTTAAAAAATACATTTTATAATTGTGGAACATCTGAACAGGTTGGACACTTATTTTCTTGGTCATGTTTGATTTATGATCTTTATAAGGTGGTGACGCGCTTTTATACTCTTGACAGATACTGATTAACCAATCAGAATTATTTATATGATTATAACAAAGACAATGCATGTTAAATGCATGATAAGTGCAAGAATTAACCTTATGCAAATTATGTGAATTAACCCATGGAGATTGTATATGATTTTACATACATCTGTCATCTATGTAAAATGTATTATTAATATCACGTGTTTTATTATTAATATTATTATTATTATTATTACTATTATTATTATTATTATTATTATTGTTACCACCACCAAATAAACTATTACTACCATAAAAAAATAAAATATAAAATGCATTATTAATATCACCTGTTTTATTAATAATATTATTATTATTATTATTATTATTATTATTATTATTATTATTATTATTATTATTACTATTATTATTATTGCTACCACCACCAAATAAAACTATTACTATCATAATAAAATACAAAACATTTATTTTTACCACCATAAAAATAAAACTATTAATACCAAAACAAAACAAAAAATAAAATACCAAACATTTATTTCCTAAAAAGTTGATATTTAGATGAATTCCTAACGGATTTCTCCAGGCACCATTCGACATATCGCTGGTACCGAAAATCACAGCAGCTGCTACCCAGAATACAGGGGTATTCTGGTTCCATCTCCTTCTGTCTTCTGTCAAGCTTTATATCCCAGAAAGCTTGATCTATTATATTGAAGATCCATATGTTGGTTGTTCCATATACCAGATCTGGAATGCTTGATTCTGGCTGGTCTTTGACTATTGATCGTAGTTGTGGGTAGAAAAAGAACAACCGTTCTAAGATCACGGCCTGATATTTATCTGGAAACAATGATAATAATATTAATAAATAATAAATAATAAATTTACCGTAATTATCTATTTCTTTCTTTGTTAATTTAGTGCTTGTTGTCATCATAATATTTTCCATTTTAAAAATGAAATGAAATGAATAAGCAAGTTGTTTTAATCAATCATTAGCCAATCAGATATCGACCAATCCCGTAATTTCATTTTGTATGTCACAAACAATATTTTTGTACTCTAGATTTCGCAACCCTGATATGACTATTTTGCCACTGGCAAACACGTTACCACACATTGAGTTGCATTTTAAAAGCCTCAGTGCAGGAAATAATTCCATCTCGAACATACAAAGACATTTTGTTGACATGTTGTATAGATTGATAGATTGTCCCATATCCATGGTAACCGTAATTGACTGTATTTTAATTTCCTTTATTCTATATTGTAATTTATTGACATCTAAAGGTTTCTTGCATCCCATGATTCTGCATTTGCCTGATTTGAAAAATATTATAAGTAGTAAGATGTGAGCCCGTCAGATACAACCCCCCCTTGGCTTACGCAATTATTACGTAACATTTGACCTCTGCATACGTTGTTGCTACTTGAAGATTGACATCTGTCCACTAGTTGCTACCTAGTAATTGACCTTTGGTCAATGACCTCATGATTACGTCAATTGACCACTGGGCAGTCGCTCACTTATTATGTCACTGGTCACACTTATTATGTCCCTGGTCACTTATTACATCACTGGTCACTACTCGGAGACTGTTACCTAACTGTTATTATGTCACGTAGTTGTGGACCAACACACCTACCTTCTAGAACCTTCCACACACCTACCTTCTAGAACCTTCCACAAACCTACCAACTTCCACTCACCTACCTTCTAGATACTTCCACACACCTACCTTCTAGAACCTTTGGTTCTTAAACATTTCACATACACACACAACAACCAACGATCCGCACCCATCAGCACCCATCCGCACCCATCCACACCCATCCACACCCATCCGCACCAATTCACACCAATTCACACCGATCCATACCGATCGATACCCATCCGTACCCATCAGAGCCCAACACGTCTACGACTAAGTCTAAAGACTAAGTCGTAGAATTAGCAAAATCACTCACTAGTACTATTCAAAATTTTATTAAATATAATAAGTTTGTTTCACAGTGAAAAGAATATGCTCAACATGAAGCATGCAATTCATACTGCAATCGTAGTAGAGAAGGATGAATTCAAATGTAAGTTATCAAGTATTTGATCAATAAGTCTCTTCTGCAATCGGCGTCTTCTGAATTTTCTTTTGCTTGATCTGATATGAGGATTCATCGGCGTCGTCATCCGGCATTGCAAATATAAATTATGCAGTAATAAATACTACGAACTAAGCTCTGATTTGATTTTCTAAGTTTTCTAAATTATATTACGACTTTTACAAAGGCAAAAGTCAGGTTAATAATATTGAATTTAAAGATAAATTACGAATGTAGTCTGAATCATTTCAAACAAAAAAAATAATTCTGATTTCATTGAAAAAGTTTAAGTTAGTTTAAATATCCGTTATTTTAAATTAATTGCAGAAGTCTGGTAGAATGCCGTGCATATGGTAATACCATATTTTAGCTGAGTGCAGGACGAGCTCTGTCACTCGGTTCCCCAAGTCGGATCCAACGAACTAAGAATCGATAGAAAACGAAGATTTCCCGTCGACATCGACGAATAAAAGCCGATTCTTGTGGATAACCAAATTTCACGTCGACAAACTAATTAACAATTGGTTATGACTGATTATATCTTATCTTTACCTTCATTTATTTCTTTTGTTGTTATAATTGTAAAATAGAATTTTTATTTGTTAAATTTCTTAAATAAATTTCAATATGTTTGGGCACAGATGAGAAAAAGATTTATGGAGGTTTGCCTGAGCATAAAGTAAGATTGATGAAGCTTGATGTATGTGAATAGGATGATTGGAAAGCTATATTTAATGTAAAATGTTGAAAATGGAAATAACTATGATTGTTGAAACATTGATTTTAAACCTTTAAAAAAGGGATATGTTGAAGACTGAAAGATTAAACATGAATAAAGAGAAAATTGTGGATACTAAGGGGATTTTATTTTCTTTTAAAAGCGAGTAGGAGATTTTCTCCAACCTAAAAACAGCTGATTTAACAGCAAATTACAATTAATTAAATAAACATTTAAATTTTCGTCGGTTATTTGAGCAAGGGATTTTCCAAATTAAAACAAAAGTCGAGGTTACTGATATTGTTTCGAACTTTTAATGATTAATTCAGAGGTAAATCGGAAATCTTAGATAATTTAAGGATCAGAATTTTCCAAAAGTTATTAATCCAATTTTTCTTTGGAAAATATTCTATATTTTAGAAATAAAAATTAAGTTACTAAATATTTAAATTTAATGTTATCTAAATTTGACTGATAAAAGATAAATAAGTAGCCAGAGTGTAAATGAGTATATTTCCGGCAGTAAAGGCGCACGAATACTTACCAATGAATGGAATGGGACCATATCGGAGACCCGATTCGGACGTATACATGAAATCGACGATAACAGATGGGAAAGTGGATGCCTATATTGAGGGGAATAGACAAATGACATAGACGTAAGTCTTTCTATCGGCCGTCAGGAACCCGAAAGTGAGATTATCACAAGGAGTAGTCTTGGAAACGAGGCTCACCTGCTTGTGGACTCTCGGCTGCTGTATACAGTACCAACATGGGCTTGCTCATGGGTATACAGTGGTAGGATCAAAATTGTGGGGCGTCTGGGAGAGAAACCCTAGAAAAGCAAGAGTGATTGGAGGAACAGAGTTAACAAATGCGCATCGATTAAAACAAATTAGTTTTACCCAGTACGCCAACACCTGGATTTCATAAACATTTTTACATGTTAAACTTTTCAACTTTGTTTACATACCATGGCACCTTCTTTATTGAAAATATATGTTTTTACTCGTAAATCATCATTGCATTGTTGTGTGAAATCAAGAAATATATATCCATGTGGTGATTTTGTAGCATCTTAAAATGCACTGATGAGAAAATTACGATTATTAGGGTATGCTTGTCGAGCAAGAAAATCAATAACTGTTGCATCTCTAGGATTCCTGAAAATAACTAAATATTGAACATTTAAATTCATTGTTCGATGTGCGCCACCCTGATGAAATAGATTTTGATTAATAAAGATCACAGTAACACCAACATGTCTACTGATTTTTGTGAATAAATTAATTAAATCCTTTTCTTTATTAGCTACCTGATACAAATCATCGATAATGATGACATCACATTTCCTTAAACGACTTGACCAGTTTTTATCGAAACCCTTTACTATTTTCATGTTTTTCAATTTACAGAAATTATCTTGAGTTAATCCATGTTCTTCATCTGCGCCCCTATGCCAATAAATCTTGTTGAATTTTGTTTGAAATAAATTAGATTTCAGTAATTTACACACAAACATAGTTTTACCCCTACCACTTGGACCGACAATTTGATATACAGCATCATTTCTTAATTCCATTATTAATTTGTATAATTATAGGTTTTTGTTTATATTATATGATTTAATGAACTCTTTCCAAAAATCATATATATATATAGCTTAATATTTCTTTATTGTTTAATTATGTTATAAAATATAAATTATAAAGGAACTTTCGATGTATCAAAAATGATATTTCCAAATGGTAAACCCGAGCAAATTGTTGATAGGAGTGGAAAATACCCTATAATAATAGTAGGATGCGAGCCCGTCAGATTCAACCCCCTTGGCTTACGTAATTATTATGTAACATTTGACCTCTGCACGCACTGTTGCTACCTGGAGATTGACCTTTGTCCACTAGTTGCTACCTAGTAATTGACCTTTGGTCAGTGATCTCATGATTACATTACTTGACCACTGGTCAATTGCACACTGATTATGTCACTAGTCACACTTATTATATCACTGGTCACTATTATTATGTCACTGGTCAGTACACACTTATTATGTCACTGGTCACTACTCAGAGACTAGTTACCTAACTGTTATTAAATCAAGTAGACTTAGCAAAACCACTCACTAGTACTATTCAAAATTTTATTAAATATAACAAGTTTGTTTCACAGTGAAAAGAATATGCTCAACATGAAGCATGCAATTCATACTGCAATCGTAGTAGAGAAGGATGAATTCAAATGTAAGTTATCAAGTATTTGATCAATCAGTCTCTTCTGCAATCGGCGTCTTCTGAATTTTCTTTTGCTTGATCTGATATGAGGATTCATCGGCGTCGTCATCCGGCATTGCAAATATAAATTATGCAGTAATAAATACTACGAACTAAGCTCTGATTTGATTTTCTAAGTTTTCTAAATTCAATTACGACTTTTACAAAGGCAAAAGTCAGGTTAATAATTTTGAATTTAAAGATAAATTACGAATGTAGTCTGAATCATTTCAAACAAAAAAAATAATTCTGATTTCATTGAAAAAGTTTAAGTTAGTTTAAATATCCGTTATTTTAAATTAATTGCAGAAGTCTGGTAGAATGCCGTGCATATGGTAATACCATATTTTAGCTGAGTGCAGGATATTGCTCATTGCACATTCTTTAAGCAGACCTTCTGTTTGAAGTGGTTCAATGCCAAGTTTACAAATAAGATCATAAGTTGATGGAGGAATCGACCCTAATTCCCCAATAATACAAGTGTAAAGCTCTACCTTATAATCAGGTTTGGCTACCTGTAATTCACTCTGAAGCTAACTGTATTTCTCAATATTTGCCTTATCAGTCAACTTATATTGTGAAACAGAATCCATTGGACACTTAATATCAATCATGAATATTCTTTTTCTTTCAGTATCAGTTATTATAAGATCGACGCGTTGTTTAGAATTCAGGACAAGATAACAAGAATGGTCAACCACGACAATAAAATTAGGATTTTTTAGATTATTCGTTATTATCTTTATACAGTCATTGTGTCTCTCTAATGTCAGTATTTGGTGAATCTTACATGACTGTAAGGCATGAGACATAGTTTCATCCTCTTTCTCATAACGTCTGCAAAGTCTAGAATCCCCTTTTCTATTAGGCTTTGCATTGATGTTAAGTGTATTAGTTCGCGCTCGATGTATAAAGTTCCATGCAAATTCGCCAAGTTTACTTTTAAAAATTGCTTTATTTATTTGAGGAGATAATTTTATAGCCGCTGCAATCATGTCGCTTTTATTGCTCAGTTGCCACTTTTGCATATATGAGTCGTACAATGCAGAGTAAAATATCTTAGAAATTGCTTTTCGAAACTTAGTCATAAGTATGAAAGTTCCATGACTCTTTGTTATCAGATATAAAAAAACTTGCTCTTTAACAATATGAAAAGATACGGAAATTGAGTGTTCTCTTTTAAAGTAAATTATTGAAGTACGTGCACGTTTAAATCTCGTTTTCCTTCCACCATGATTCAATTTAGTTTCAGCACCATTTATTCAATCAAAACTTTGTTGTAATGTAGGCTCTTTGATTCCAAGACGAGGACCCGTTACAAACTTTAGAGAGTCAATATTAACTTTTCTCGAGTAATCGCAATTGGAAGTTAAGAGTCGGAAAAAGTGCACAATTGTTTGAGTATGATATTCATCAAGCAAATCGACACACGAAGCACCACCATTTTCAGTTGAGTTGTATAAATAAACTGTCTCAGAATTGTGCGGCAAGTTCAAAATTCTTCTCAGATGGCCACGCAATTTACTTGAGTTATTGCCACAGGAATTAGTATTTCCTTGAGAAGCTGATAAAGCCATAGTTTTAATTTCACGTGTTCGGAATGCAAATGTTAGTCGAGAATGAATAAAAATCTTGTAGGCCTTGAGTTTTTGCCAACCAAATAAACCGGAATCAGCAATTTTTTTTGTGTCACTAACAAATTTATCAAGAATTGCATAGGGACTTTGATCATTGTCCTCGCCTACTGGAACACCAAGATATTGATAAAATTCTTTTGATAACAACTTTTTGATCTCCTTTTCATTTATCAAGATCTCACCATTGATGTTAACTCTGGGAAACTGCATGTAGCCACACTTCTCCGGTTGGTATTCAAATCCTATTTCTGTAGCAGCTTCAACAGCAACATCAACAATTTTTTGAAGGTTCTCGACATTGTTTGCAACAAGTGCAATGTCATCTGCATAAGCTAGAACTTGAACGGGCGAATCACCAATCATAAATGGTTCAATACATGATCTACTTATTGCTTCAAGAACAGGATTAATGGCAATCGAGAAAAGAATCATTGAAAGAGGACATCCTTGTTTAACTCCTTTTTTGATTGAAAGATTAGGTGTTACAATTGGGCCACAGCTGTAGAAAGATTGAGTGTCGGTGTAAAGTAATTTGACAATAGTAATAAACTCTCCGCTAACGCCAATAGTTTTCAGAACACTCCACAAGTAGTTATGAGGAACACTTCCAAATTCGTCCTTAATATCTAACCAAGCAATAGCTAATGGGGAATTCTTGCTATATTTCGAATGCTCAAGTGCAGAAGAAAGTATTGAATTGTGCTCGACACAACCTTCATGGACAGAGCCACCCTTTTGCCCAATATGCAAAATATCGTTACAAATCACCCATGATGTTAGGCGTGTAGTTAAAATAGACGCAAAGACTTTATAAATAACAGACAGCAGAGCTATTGGTCGCCAAGATGAAACTTTATCATAATTATCTGTCTTATCAGGTTTCGGAATTAGTATAGTCTTGAAGGTTTTCCAGCTAGTCGGAATGATTTTACTACTGATGATTTTATTAAACAGGAAACTTAACAAAATACCTTCAGGGTCAAGAAGAGCAAGATCTTTGTATTGAATACCATCAATACCCGGTGAAGTGTTATCAGCTCTCTTTAATTCGTAAATAACTTCAAACGGTAAGATATCTACAAGATTGAGAACATTTGTCGTGCTTCGACAACCTTTAAGAATTTTATTCCATGAATTTGATACTGGGTCCTCGTGGCTAAATTGGTTCAGAATATCCTGAATTTCAGGCCTGACAGTGACTGGTAAGTCATTAATAATTTTATAAAAAGTTAATTTCATATTAATTAAAAATTCTGATCTACTTTTATATTTACTTATTATATTTGGGTTTTGTTTACTTCCTAGGTATGGTTCGTGGGATTTAATTTCAGTGCAATTATTTAAGTGAGGAATTTGTCGAATAATGCTTTCAACTATTTGGTTAACATCAGAATTTTCAAAACTAATAATTAATTCAAATACTTTATTTTTACGCTGTTGTAAGTCAAATTTAATTGTTTCTTTTGCTTTTGTTAAAGTTTTCTCTTTATCTTTGTTATTGATCTCAGAAACAATTGGAAGAACAGAGTTGAAAATTCTTGATATTTCTCTCAAATTAATGTTTTCAAGGGACATATCATACGCATAGTTGTTGATGAAAGCACATATTAGAATTTTACTGAGCAAACCTGAACCACGAACATCATGTGGACATTTGCCTGCTCTAATGGCACAACCACGTGAGTTTCTTATTTCATTTATTTTAGTAACTAATACTTTACAAATAAATGTATAGTTTAGGCTGACATCAAGTGTTGTTGGATCTAGAAAGTAATGCTCGTCAGTGTTATAATCAATTACCATTAGTGTTTCCCGAGACTTTTGTGGAGCAAAAATGGCAAATACAACTTTCGCGTTTTGGAGGCACTTATAATTCAAATGTTCATTCAAATAATGAGTACAATCGTCAAGAATAGCAGTACACATTGTGAAACCCAAAAGAACGAAGTCTGTTGATAAACTTAAATTATTAAAATATTTTATTAAAATGCTGTCGGTAATCTTTCCATTTATTAGATTTAAATTTAATGAAATTTCAACACACTCTTTAGTGTTGATATCATCAAGTAGCTTATATATTTTATCATGTTGAAAATCCCGATCTAAAATCAATTTTTCCAAAAACACAATGAAAGCAGTGGCATGAAAAGTTGGATCATCTGAAATGAAGCAGCGGTGGAGAATACCATGATTTATTTGAAATTTTATTTTCATACTCAAGAAAAAACTATTTAAATAATCCGTAAAGTTTCCTCCTATTTCAGTTAGTCTATCAGAAATATCAGTCTTTCGAAAATCGAAAATATTACAAGTCATACGACGGGTCGAATAGAGAAGTAAACATTAATAATTTTCATTGGGAATTATGCTAATGACATGTTGAACGTCTTTGAACTGCCGAAAGTTGACGTTCTCAGTGATATAATTATTATTTTGGGCTATTAAATTGATAGTTAGATCTGGGGAAAGAACAAGTATATTAGTATTGCTTTTAAACCATTTACTTAAGAGGAATGACACACATGACTTTTGAAATTTTGGTTTAATATTAATACTGTTATTGATGTTTCGTTTTTGTTTTTCAAGAGTAAGCGCAATTGCTTTTTTAAAATTGATTCCCATCAAATTATTTTTAGGAAGGCCCCCACCGATAACTTGGGATATTTTGTTTGAGCCAAAAATTTGAAAATCATGCACCTCTCGTCTTATCCCATCTATAAAATTGTTAGGAAAAGTGTCCAAACCTTGACTTATAAGAATTGCATAAGCACAAATAAAAGGACCGCAATCAAAACTGTTCTCTTGATATATTAGATTTTGGAAAGGGTGACAAGATGAAGCCACTTGAAGTTTGAAAATCTTATTTAAAGCAATGTTAATCTTAAGAGTAGCTTGTTTATTTTTAAACAGATTTCTATTTGCAAATATTGGGTCAATAAAATATGACTCAAGCAACGATTTGCTGTACACAAATAAAATCCAATGGGCATTGTTGATATTTAGCGGACAAAGAATAACCTCAGCTTTAAATACTGCATCTGGAATTGAGATAATATTTTCTTTAATGTCTGACGATAGAATACTAATAATAAAGCACGGTAAATGTGCAAATGTAGGATTACTGATATGCCGTTCAAGGTATTGGTCAATGTCATCGTCGGTAAACCACACTTTTTGATCACGAAGTTTAGTATTTTTTAATTTAGTGCATTCTGCATCAGTCTCTTCAGAGATTGTGGCAGATTCTAAGACTGATGCTGGCACGTACCTTCACTTGGACATTGCCTTTGACACATTTAGATTTTGTCTAGTCATCATTTTTTTATTTTCTGTAATTTTTAATTCCAAAGAAGATACAGTTTATTCGTCAATATCAACAGGTAAAACTAGTTTTGTTTCGATATTTGTTACGTTAGAACTACTTCCTTTATTAAAGTTATCAATTTTATCGGTGAGTTCGACAGAGTTAACATGTTCTTCATAAGTTATCAAATTTTCAAGAGATTCAATGAGATCAAAAATAATCAAGCTCATTTCATTAGTACAGTTTTTCCGACATTTCATTGAAATCTGAAAGTAGTCTATTTTTAAGTAGAAATTTTTTCTTATCTCTAATAACAAAATACAATAATCTTTTTGCCGTAATTGTGACATTATCGTCACTTTCAGGACGAAAATCATTGATGTAAGTAAGGAGCGAGTCTATCATACTCAATCGGTTAGTTTTTTCCGAAATTGTTTTATTAAATAAATTAAATAAATTATTTATTCTTTATTGTAAGTGGTGAAATTATATTTTTTAACTTATCAATTTCGCCATTAAGTAACCACTTTTTATATTTAATTAGTTTTTCTTGACAACTAAATTTAAAATAGGAAGTAGAAGGAATTTGATCAGTTAATTCAGACCCCCATATTTCAAGAGTATCAATTATCAATGAATTGCATTTTTCACTATCAATAATAGAATGTAATAGTAAAACATTACGGAAATAATTTAAAACATAAGTACCATATGTTATGTTACTAAAATATTTTATATTACCCTTTAAGTTTAAATAATTTAGGTGGAAAATTATTTCAACAATTTTATTTGAAGAAGCAGGTAGTGAAATAAGCCTCTCAAGTTCTATATCGTCTTTAGATATCTTAAATAAGTCGAATAATCCAAAATTAAACATAACGTCAGAAGCATTGCTTAAATCGGGTTCTATTTTATTTGATTTGTAATGAATTTACCACCAGAAAATGAAATATCTTTAAGAAATTCTTTATTTAAGTGATTAATTAAACTACTTATCTTATCAGAATCTTTGTGCATGCCTTCAGTAAAGAACATCTCTTTAATCTCTGGAAAATCAAAATAAAGTTTATCAAGCTACGATCTTGTTAAATTAGATGACCCAATATTAAAAGATTCATTATCAGCATCTTCAGAAGTTAAAAGATCCTTCATAATAAAGTCACCATCAGCATATTTTAAGTCAGATTTTACAAGAAAGTATGGTAATTGTTTTTGAAATTTTAAATTATCCAAAGTTTTATTAATGACAGCTCTTTTATGCAGTTCGTTTTTAATAGAAACTGTTTCGGCTAATTTATGTGAAAAGACAAATAAAAATTTCTTTATTGCTAATGGAGCTTTAATCAGCTTGGAACAATAATTATCAGTATTAATAAGGTTCGAAATAATGGTTTTATTTTTATTTTGAAAATTTGTTGATTTTGTAATTATCTTTTTAGTAGCATCTGTTTTTTTAATTTCACTTAACTTGATTGAAATACAGAGATTGCCATTTCTATAGAATAAACTATCACAATCTTTTATGTTAAAATTAAGTTTCGATTTATTAATCAAGGAAAGTTCATAATTAATAAGATCAAACTTGGTCTTAGAATTTTTCTTTTTCAATAAACTTATGAAGCATGGATAATTATTAAAAATATTACGACGCTCATTTTATTTAAAATACGTAAAAGGTAATTGCAGTTAAATCTTTTCATATTTAAAGCATCCTTAGTTTTAGTAACTTTACAATTTTTAAGCTGTGTATTAATAGGATTTAAAGGACTATTTTCTGCATTTTCTGAAACAAGATTATAATTAGATGAGATATTTAAGTCATCATTATTATCGACAATAATTTTATTTAGTATATTTAAATTACAATTATTATGATTAAAATCAGAATTACTTAATTTATTCAAAACAATATCAAACTTACTATTCATTCGCAAAATGTGCTCTTCAAGTTCCATTAGCTTCGCCGAAAGTGGCAATATTTTGTTTGAAAGTGCTTCCTTATCACATTCGTCGAACGATTTTTCAGGATCCATTGCATTCGTTGAAGGTGGCAATTAATTATCACGAGTCGATTTCTTTGATACTAAATCCAACGATAGATCTGGATAAATTGGCTTTGACGAAAGTGGCAATTGATTTTGACCATTTGATCTTTGAGAAATAAAATCCAATAATTGCTGGGAAAAAATTAATTGATTTTGTAGAATTGTCTTGAAAATAACAAGTTCTGATGAACTATTATTCAATTGATTTGATGTAAATTGATCTTGCACTATCGGAAGAGATTGCGTCATCGTGTTGTGTGAGAGGAGATAATATTATTTTCCAAATAATTAAATTGGTCACTATTATTATGTCACTGGTCACTTATTACGTCACTGGTTGCTACTCGGAGACTGTTACCTAA
Organism: Schmidtea mediterranea; assembly: GCA_022537955.1. NCBI lineage: Eukaryota > Metazoa > Platyhelminthes > Tricladida > Dugesiidae > Schmidtea > Schmidtea mediterranea. The sequence continues at coordinate 131,527,454 of CM039679.1, forward strand.
CGGACCAACACACCTACCTTCTAGAACCTTCCACACACCTACCTTCTAGATACTTCCACACACCTACCTTCTAGAACCTTTGGTTCTTAAACATTTCACACACACATACCAACCAACGATCCGCACAGATCTGCACCCATCCGCACCCATCCATGCTCATCCGTACCCATCCGTACCAATCAGTACCAATCAGTACCAATCCATACCCAACCGCACCCATTCGCACCCATCCGCACCGATTCACACCGATCCATATCGCTCGATACCCATCCGTACCCATCCGCACCCATCAACGCCAACACGCCTACAACAACGTCTACAACTAAGTCTAAAGACTTAGCAAAATCACTCACTAGTACTATTGGTATTATTATTATACTGTTTACTTCATATAAACGTAAGAGTTTCGTTTACCTCATAGATTCATGTTACTTGCATGTGATATATTAAAAAATTATATTTACATGAAATTTTTAATTGTTAATTAAATTAATACATAAAAAATTATGAAATAATCATTAAACATAATAAACTAACATCAAACTCGTCTTAAAAGTAAATGTTCAATCTTAAATTATTTAGCTTACTGACTATTTTGTTAGTAGTATATTACATAAAAATTTTATCAAAATAATCATAAAACTTTAATAATTAATAAAAAATTATATTTACATGAAATTTTTAATTGTTAATTATATTATTACATAAAAATTATAAAATAATCATTAAACATAATAAATTATCATCAAACGCGTCTTAAAATAAATGTTCAATCCTAAATTATTTAGCTTACTGACTACTTTGTTAGTAGTATATTACATAACAATTTTATCAAAATAATCATAAAACTTTAATAATTTTCATGAAAATTTAAGTTAAAACCATAATAGTATATTGATAGTTTATTTAATTAAAATCAAGTCACTCAAAACTTAAATTTTAACACTGGATTTACAATATTTTAAGAAAATAATTCAACAAGTTTAAAATTTCAACTTAACTAAATATAAAAAATTATACAAGATTTACTTTACCAATTTCTATAAAATTTTAAATTTACATCAAATAAAATATACATATTTATATTCTATTAAAAAATTTAATTTTGAAAATAAAAAATAATTCGCCCACGATAGGAGTTGAACCCCTCAACGAATTATTACCGACACCACTGATGTAAGAATTTTGAAAATAACTCATTCAAGATAGGATTTAAACATTGGATTAGTTTATGAAAATAATTAATAGGATTATTTACATGTAAATACTTAACCAAATTCTATAAATTTATAGCAAATATACTGTTTCTAATGAAAATTCAATATTTTGATAATAATTCACCAAGTTAGTCGGATACTAATTTACAAGTTCATTCGACTCTATAAATTATTAGCGATACCATGAACTAAATTCGTTGTGTTTTTAGTGTTTTATGAAAATAAGTCACTGGGTTTACAAATGAAAGTAACCGATAATTTCGGACATTAAAGCTTTATGTAGCCAAAACTGATTAAATAACCATTAAAAATTCATCAGGTGATACCTATTAAATATTTCAATAATTTATGATTCAAACTAGGCATATTATAATACTTTTCGATAAATTTATGGATAAACTATTACATGGTTTGTTATAAAGTTATTTAAAAGGTTAAGAATTTTAACCCTAAATAACGAAAGAAGACACAATTTTAACCCTAAAAGATGAAATAACTTTGAACCCTATGTGATTAAAATGTTATAACATTATGTAAACCAATAATTACTAAATACCAAGTAAACACATGTCTTTAATAAAGAGTAGTTGGTAAAAAACATACATATATTTATTATTTGTTAACAATTTTTAAGTACCTGTTAAAAATGGTTTGAAAATATGAATAAATATTTTAATTTAAGAATATTAAATTGAAAATCTCTTTTGAAATTAGATTAAAAAGTATATAAATTTGTTAATCGTCAATTTAAACAAACTAGTAAAATTATTGATTGATTAAATGCAATTGTTAATTAGAAATATTATTGACTGAACTTATTTTTTAATAGAAAGTTATTCTTGAAACAACATAAAAATCATATTTCAATAAATTTTCTTTAAATTAATTTTGAAAAAGTACAAACCAAATACTTTATTTTGATTGGCTGTTACTATTGCTTTTGACAACGACATTATTTTGCGATAAACTTAATCGCTAAACTCAAAATACTAATAAATTTATTAAAATTATTACAGTTTTCTTGAAAATAATTTGAAAAAGTAGAAACAAAATACTTGATTTTGATTGGCTGTTACAATTACTATTGATAACGACATTATTTTTCGATAAATTTAATTGCTAAACTCAGAATACTAATAAATATATTAAAATTATTACAGTTTTTTTGAAAATAATTTGAAAACATACAACCTAGTTTTCAAATAAACTTATTATTATTTAACTAAAACCGATTGTTGAAAATACTAATAAATTTATCAATTAAAATAATTAAAATTTTAATGAAAATAATAATTTGAAAATGAAATTATAGAATACTTGATTTTGATTGGTTAATTCTATTTATTACCAATGACAACGACTCAAATTAATTCAAATTTTGATGTTCAAATTATTTTCTAAATATTATTGGTACCGCATTGATAGGAAATCATACTATTCAATCGAACATAATTTCATTAATCTTTTTAAATAAATCAACAAAAGTCATTTAAAATTAATATAATGTTGAACTTATTGCTAATCACCGACTTATTTTATTTAAAATTTATCCGAATCTAATTATATGCATTGTAAAACACTAGAGGTAATAATTCTTTGATGCTCCTATTAACATTACAACTTTTACATGCTGGACCAATACATTTTCCTGTAAAATGGTCTAACCTTATCTACTATGTTCTTATTACACAAATAACAATATTCACAATTATCAAATGAATATTCTTCAAAAATTCATAAACGTAGTTTTAACCAATGAAATGATGGTAACTTGTCATATCAGTGAAGTTGTTGATTAATAAGAATCCATCAGAAATTGGCAAATGTTTTTGAAAATGTTATCTTTTGGTAAAATAGATAACGAAACTAGGTGTTTTGACCAGTTTTTGAACTCCAAATATTTATCTTTTGGTAATGTATATAGCGTAGTACCCAATTGATTTTTCTTACATAACTCTTGGTGTTTTTCAAAGGATTTTGGCTTACGAAATCCATTTCAACAATTTTCACACCATTTGCAACAAATTCGAACATTACAATCATCATTTTTATGACAATTCATCATGGATTGTAAATTAGATACTGCTGTATAATGATATTTTTCACCCTCCTTTATCAATAATAAATAAATTGGATCCAATCCAGTTACTTTTGTTCGGTGAATTATATTTAAATATGGATGCTTTATTATAAGTTCTTCTTTATCCTCAAAATCTTCGTTACTATAAATCATTAAATTAATTGCTAAACCAAGATATTTCTTCACAAAAGTTGGAATATCACACAGTTTCATTGACATATCGTTAGGATCGTATATCAAGTCATTCATATACGGTAAATATTTTCTTGGTCTATCTCTATCTTTCTTGATTTTATCAGATTTCAATGCAGCCAAAACAATATATATGAAAAATAAATTATTGATATTTTGTACGTTAACTATTACCTTTTTACATATTAGAGCTTTAGGTGTTGGAATATAACTATGTCCAGATAACCTAGATATATTAGAAACTTTGGTTACCTTGAAATTTACTTCTAATATTCGGTTTATTTTCAAACTACTTCTGTTCATTCAACAATCTTTTCATTTATTTTCTTTGTACCAATATCAAGAAAAGTTGTAGTCACTGAAACAGCGTGATTTGATATAGTATCTACTTTGAGTTCCCCATCTTTTTCAAATTCTACTTGGACTCCAAATTGAACTTTTGAATGTTTCATTTCATTTAATGTAATTTTATATTTTTCCAAAAGAGAAGATGGAAGAACTATTTCCTTAACATTATATCTTCCGATGGTCACTTTTATAATTCGATGTGAGCGTAGTAAATCATATTCAATTTCTAGTTCAACAATAATGTCACTTAACCCTAGTCCAATTTGTAAATCATCTTTAATAAATATTTTTCAAGTATTTCAGATTTTATGGTGCTTTATCGTTTCAAATTGTGTTTAAACAATGATTTTTTATCCGTATAAAATTGATATATTACTGAGCATTTCATGTAAAACTCTACATTTCTCTGTACATACTCAATATTTAGCGAAAATATCTACTTTAAATCGATATATTACTGATCATTTTCATTAAAAACCCGATAAAATTGAATAATATTAGTAACAATGCAAAACTCCTTACACAATCATTCTTTGAGGAAAGAATACAAAAGCTAAATGAAAAAATAGCTTCAATGACTGAGTTAAGGAGTAGTTGGGTTATTAGAAGAATAACTGAAATTCACGTATTTTAAATAAAAATGAGCGTCGTAATATTATTAATAATTATCCATGCTTCATAAGTTTATTGAAAAAGAAAAATTCTAAGACCAAGTTTGATCTTATTAATTATGAACTTTCCTTGATTAATAAATCGAAACTTAATTTTAACATAAAAGATTGTGATAGTTTATTCTATAGAAATGGCAATCTCTGTATTTCAATCAAGTTAAGTGAAATTAAAAAAACAGATGCTACTAAAAAGATAATTACAAAATCAACAAATTTTCAAAATAAAAATAAAACCATTATTTCGAACCTTATTAATACTGATAATTATTGTTCCAAGCTGATTAAAGCTCCATTAGCAATAAAGAAATTTTTATTTGTCTTTTCACATAAATTAGCCGAAACAGTTTCTATTAAAAACGAACTGCATAAAAGAGCTGTCATTAATAAAACTTTGGATAATTTAAAATTTCAAAAACAATTACCATACTTTCTTGTAAAATCTGACTTAAAATATGCTGATGGTGACTTTATTATGAAGGATCTTTTAACTTCTGAAGATGCTGATAATGAATCTTTTAATATTGGGTCATCTAATTTAACAAGATCGTAGCTTGATAAACTTTATTTTGATTTTCCAGAGATTAAAGAGATGTTCTTTACTGAAGGCATGCACAAAGATTCTGATAAGATAAGTAGTTTAATTAATCACTTAAAGGTAAATAAAGAATTTCTTAAAGATATTTCATTTTCTGGTGGTAAATTCATTACAAATCAAATAAAATAGAACCCGATTTAAGCAATGCTTCTGACGTTATGTTTAATTTTGGATTATTCGACTTATTTAAGATATCTAAAGACGATATAGAACTTGAGAGGCTTATTTCACTACCTGCTTCTTCAAATAAAATTGTTGAAATAATTTTCCACCTAAATTATTTAAACTTAAAGGGTAATATAAAATATTTTAGTAACATAACATATGGTACTTATGTTTTAAATTATTTCCGTAATGTTTTACTATTACATTCTATTATTGATAGTGAAAAATGCAATTCATTGATAATTGATACTCTTGAAATATGGGGGTCTGAATTAACTGATCAAATTCCTTCTACTTCCTATTTTAAATTTAGTTGTCAAGAAAAACTAATTAAATATAAAAAGTGGTTACTTAATGGCGAAATTGATAAGTTAAAAAATATAATTTCACCACTTACAATTAAAAGAATAAATAATTTATTTAATTTATTTAATAAAACAATTTCGGAAAAAACTAACCGATTGAGTATGATAGACTTGCTCCTTATTTGCATCAATAATTTTCGTCCTGTAAGAGACGATAATGTCACAGTTACAGCAAAAAGATTTCAGATATCAATGAAATGTCGGAAAAACTGTACTAAGGAAATGAGCTTGATTATTTTTGATCTCATTGAATCTCTTGAAAATTTGATAACTTATGAAGAACATGTTAACTCTGTCGAACTCACCGATAAAATTGATAACTTTAATAAAGGAAGTAGTTCTAACGTAACAAATAACGAAAAAAAAGTAGTTTTACCTGTTGATATTGACGAGGAAGCTGTATCTTCTTTAGAATTAAAAATTACAGAAAATAAAAAAATGATGACTAGACAAAATCTAAAAGTGTCAAAGGCAATGTCCAAGTGAAGGTACGTGCCAGCATCAGTCTTAGAATCTGCCACAATCTCTGAAGAGACTGATGCAGAATGCACTAAAGTTAATGATATTTGAAGCATTATTAAAATAATACATCAAATATCAATAATTTATAATAAGGTTCTATTTATTTTTCAATCTATAAGTTTTATGATAAATATATTTTTATTATTATAATAATACTTCAAATATCATTAATTTATAATAAATTAAAAACGAAACAACTATTATTACTGAAACAGATATTACCATAATAAGTTAAAATTATAAACAAATATATTGTCATAATAGTTTTTGAATTATATAGGCATTTTTTTTATTATAGATTTTACAGTAATTGTTATTGAATTATATATGAATTATATAGGAATTATTTTAATAGATACTTTATAAAGAAATTATTTAATAGTTTGCAGTGAGCATGCAAATATTATTATTTTTTATTAGATATTTTATATAGTTTTTATTTAATAGTTTGCAGTGAGAATGCAAATATTATTAGATACTTTATATACTTTTTATTTAATAGTTTGCAGTGAGCATGCAAATATTATTAGATACTTTATATACTTTTTATTTAATAGTTTGCAGTGAGCATGCAAATATTATTAGATATTTTATATAGGTTTTATTTAATAGTTTGCAGTGAGCATGCAAATATTATTGGATATTTTATATAGGTTTTATTAAATAGTTAGAATTATTAGATACTTTATATAGGTTTTATTTAATACTTAGAATTATTAGATACTTTATATAGGTTTTGTACATTAATTTATTATTTTTTATTAGGCACTTTTTATCCGAGATATTGCATCTCATCATTGCAACATAATGAAAGTTGTCATGAAGAAAAGAAAAAATATTACCGCCATACATTTAATGGCATCGACTTTTTTATCTGCGCCATATGCAAAACATCCCAGAGCATTAAATATAAAGAATTTTATAGGGAACATGCGGTTCATTTAAATTCTTTTAAGTCTAATAAAATTAAAATGTTTAAGAAAAATAATAAAAATAACATCGATATTTTGAATATACTACAAAATAAAAATACATCAAATAAAAAGAATAAAAGACCTGCTGCACATATTAAAATTAATATCCCTAATAAAACAATTAAAAAAGAAGTCATCGAAATCAGTGATGATGATAACTCTAATATTATAAATAATGAATATTATATACCTATTATAAATAATATACCTATTATAATTAATGAAAATACTATAACTACTATAAATAATGAAAATATTATAAGTAATATACCTATTATAAATAATGTAAATATTATACCAGATATAAATACTGAAAATATTATAAGTAATATACCTATTATAAATAATGTATATATTATACCAGATATAAATAATAATAATAATATTATACAATTCAGAGGTTCTGTATTAGAGAATGAGCCGAACATTTCAGTAAATTTAAATGGCACTATCACAACTTTACGTTTTGATATATCTAACGCGCAACTAATTACAATAACTTTAACTGAGTGAATCAGTAATAAATTAATTTTTGAGATAAATAAAATGGGGAGCGTTAAAATTCAATTCGCAATATTAATTAAATTTGAAAACTATGGTGAGATCCGTGACAATTATTTTTCGAATAATGCGGAGACATTTTCGGATAACTTTTTAAGCGAAGGGGTTAATAAGCTTAATGAAAAAATAGAACAACTCACCCATTTAGGCAGTGGATAGCATGTTATTAATATTATGGAAATTCACTTTATTTTAACAAAATATGCTCCTATTAATCGTCTGTCTGGACATAAATATATTAAAACCCCTTCTGCATTGAAAAATAAACGAGCTATATTAAATATAAAAAACAATGACGACAAGTGCTTCCTTTACTCTATTCTTTATTTATTAAAGAAAGATATAATTGGTGAAAACCCCCTAAAGAGTCTCTAAATATACAGAGTTTTTAGACAAATAAGAATACGATGAGATAACGGATTGTCCCATGAAATTAATAAATATCCCAAAGTTTGAAAAGAAAAATTCAACTTTAAAATTAGCAACAAATGTGTTTTTCGTACACACCAACTGTTATAATTGATGAGGTTCCAGTTAATTATGTCTTTCACCATCCTCATTTAAGTTTGATCCATAGAAGCAAAGTCACTGACGGAAACCCTATTTATTTATTATTGCTTGAAAATAAGGATAGATATCATTATACCGCAGTGACCAATATTGATAGGTAAATGAATTGCCATCAAAACCCTGACTGTAACATTCAAATTAGATGCCGTTGGTGTCCCCGGAACACCGGTTGGGAACCACTGTTGTAGATGAACATCTGCGATGTGCCTTCGGACTTGTGATTTCATCACGCTCGACTGAGTATCGCTAAGTCCTGATTTGCAGTATTTAAAGATTTGACAATCCTTATCTCATGATGTGTAGGATTTCTAAAATATACACTTATTACAATAAAACATCTACTGAGTTCGGCAATTGTCTTCACAAATTTATGACATATTCCTATAATTCCACTGTGGAATTTATAACTCTAAAAGTCTAATAAACCCATTCACTTAGTCATCGGATAATTTATGTATGTGAAATTGTACATGAACACTCAAATTGGACTAGATTTTTCACAAAACACCTTATATAGGATTATGGTAATTAATTTTGAACATTCACTCTTTAATTGAAAACAAATAATCATTTGAAGATCCACAATAAATTATGGTTAAATACTTTTAACCATGATATTTGGTCACATCTATTGCTACAAGGTTCCAAATTTCTATGACTTTTTTAATAAATTATCCTCTACAACATCAAATGCATCTTTCAATTTGGCTTCTTCCCCTAAGAAAAATGTGGGTTTTTTTATCTGAATGACTTTTATTATGCAGTTGATCTTATTAAATTAGATAAATGTTGTATGAATTCATTAAAACTAACCATTATTTCATTAGCCCTATATCAATGCTTAAGTGACAAATTGTAATAAATCACTGACTGATTTTATTGTTACTCTGTAAACTTTTTCTACTACATATACATCGAAATTGTAACTTTTTTTTAAAAAATCTTTTATCATGATTTTATTTCACCCTCTCTTAACGTGCATCAATAAATTGTATATTTTCGATCACTCATTAGAATAATTTTTTCAGTGTTATACCATTTTTATTAGAGTTATCTCGCTACATTTCAAACCACCTAAAATTAGAATTATTTTACAATATCTTTACAATATCAAAGTTTAATTACAAAACATGATTCGCAGCAATATTTTATTTCTTATTTATTAATAGGGATCAGAAAAAAGAGTGCTTTTCGGGGTTAAAAAAGGGTGCAAGAAGTGCTTTTTATTTTCCAAATAAACTTGGGGATTTCAATAAACGAAAAGGAATCGATTAGGAATACTATATTTTCCTATGTTTAAGAAAATATAAATGTAGTAGTTTTTGAAGATTTTCTGTTGTTAAGCGCCGTCTGTTATTTATTAAAATGTTATTTAACATCGAAAAACTACGCTCGACCAAACATCCTGTCAGTGGTGCACATTTGAAAATTTTATCAGAATCACTACAGTTTGTGTGGTGATAATTTATTTATAAATTTACTATTTTTAACCCAGAAATTTGAAAGAGTGCTTTTGTGAAAAAAAGAGTGCGCACTCTTTTTTCTGATCCATATTTATTACCATTTCATCTAGCTGTTGTCCACTAATTGTTTTTTAAACTCACCTTGACCATATTGATATATTTGATTGTTTTAATCTAGAAAAGGATCTTTAAATAGCTTAATTTCCTTTCTTAAGTCATAAAAACGATTTAGCATTCTCCCTCCAACTTAGCCATCAAATTACGGTGTTAAAAATAGCATCATTGTGTTCGCTTTCCAAGTCGTTCAAAAACTTTTTAAATTGGCAGTGATTCGGTCCTTGTGATCTGATAAACGATTGAAAAATGAGTTTGCAAAGAATTTTGTAAAACTTAAATGATCTTATTGAATATTTCTTTTAATTTCAAATGGAGAATTTTTCATCATATTGATTTTATTGAATTAATTAGTGCATCTATACTCTCAGTTTCGACGTCAAAAGTTGAATCTCTTGCTTCTATCAATAAATTTACGTACTATATTGCTGTAAGTATAGAGAGAAAAATAGAATTCATAACCGCCGTTTCATATCACGAATTTTAACAGCGACTTGTAGGTATGTTTGGATTCTGGAAATTTTCGAAATACTCCAAGCCGTTTCTTTTAATTTTTTTACTAGATTTTATTAAATTGTAATGACATTTAAAAGTTTCTTTCGAATTCCACATTAGTTGAGTTTAAATTAGGGACCCCAACTATACCCTATTCGCATAAGATATCATTAATTTACAAATATCTTGAATCAAATTTCTTAAATAACTCTTACGTTATTCATAGATTTTCATAACGATTTAGCGATCGTAAATGACAAATTCCTAATCTAAAATCAACCTAATTTATGCAAAAACACGTTAGATTGATGTATAAAATGAAAGAACTTATATCATTAGTCCATTTTAAAATCATTGCATTTTAAAAAATTTATTTAATTTTCTGAAAATTTTTTCTTCAAATGAAATTTTTGGCACATGACCCAGCCTCTCCTTGGGCCTGCCCTCAGCAAATATTTGCATTATGATAAACTTGATGGAAGCTAAGAAAAGATTTTTAGAAACATTCAGAAGTGATGAATCATTTAAATCGATTGTCGAAAAATCTGAAAAGCTATAAAATTAGCCACTAAGCCAGTATTTCCTCAAGTTAAAATATTTAAATGAAAATTTTGGAATTTTTGTCATGTGTAATAACGCCATATATAGGTGAAAATATATAAAATTATGTCTCCAAAAATTAATTAATCGTTATTGTGGTAACCTTAATGAAATCAATTTATTGTCTCTAAATATCGGAAAATTGTATTTTTTATAAATATGAAATTAATTTCAAATAAAATCAACCAAATAATATTGAACTTAGTTCTTTATTTAATAAAAAATTGATTGTTTTCAAGTTTAATTTCAAAGTTATAAAATCGAAAAAGAAACCTGTATAAAAACAATTTGCAAATACTAGCATTGTATTATTTTCATTTAGTTTTTCACAAGTAGCAATTTGACGTCTCCAAAATTCCGGCATCGCAATTTCTACTACTGACAATTTATCAGCAAAAAAAGTTTACAAATTTCTCAGAATACAATAATCACAAACACGGGCAAAATGTTAACTTTTACACACACACACACATTTATAACATTGAAATTGTTCGGCCAAAAAACAACGAAAATCAATAATAAAAAATCAATAGCGAAGTTCGAGAAATCAATAAAAATAGGGTGCAACCTCTGATAATATATATTAATATTTGCATTATCATCGCCAACAGTAACATCAGCATCCCCAGCATCATCATCATCATCATCCGAAAGTTAAAAATAAAAAGAAAAAACAGACGATTTATTTTTATTATCGATATTTTTGCAAGACTTGAAAAATTGATTATTTTATTTCTCCAGGAAAACTTTCAAAGACGATTTTTATTTTTTATTTTTATTATGTTTTAGAATTCGTTACGAAAATCGGCGAGAAGATCTTATGTGATCGTGATCATTATTGTCTCGCTGATCTTGGCCTTGGATATCGTCGTGATCTGATGTTACACTAGTATGGCTGCTGTCGTAAAGAAAGTTGTCAAAAGTTGGCCTGAGTCGAGATTCGTTGAGTGAATCATTGCTTTGTCGAACTCGAGGATCTGCAGAAGGAAGTTTGGAAGGCGGCGTTTGTCGGGGTCTTCTGTAACTGTTTATGTTAAAGTTATTGGACGATCTGTTAGCGTTGTGATTACTAGCACTAGCACTGCTATTGGTGTTTGGAGTTCGGTTGCCATGCATACTGAGTCCGATTGGATCAATGGTAATACTTGTGTTACTCGTCATCATTGAATAGTTATCATGGACATTCAATTCATAATCGAAAGGTAAATTTTGACTAGTTGATGCATTATTGATTGAGCCTTGCTCTGCACCGGGTTTTATTGGTTCATCATCATTATCAAGACTAACTACGGGACTTCGAACCATATTCATGCCGGAGTCCTTTAAATAACAAATTAATATTCCACTATAATTTTTTGAAAAACTTTCAAAATTAACAAAGTCAATGAGACTAGGACATGCAGCGAATGTTATCCATATATTATGTGCGTACTGAAGGGCAGCGTAATTGAACTATTTCAAAATAATGTCCAATACTAGTGATCAATATAATAGTAAAGAAAACCATTAAATTAATTTCAAATTGATTAATATTTAAATAATGTCAATTATTATTATCAATTTTAAATAATCGATTTAATAGTAATTAATTGATTAAAAATATTAGTTTTTGGTTTGTTAGACTGAAATAAAAAGAAGTAAATTCGTAGTAAGAAGAAAGTGTGATCTTTCCTTGTGAAATACGTAAATGACCGCCTTGAAAATCAAATTGAGTTTTGTGATGAAAAAGCTGAAATTGATTTTCTGAGAATTTTGAGATTTATTTCGAGTGAAAATGGATTTTTGAGTAAAAAGAAGAGAAAATCGTTAGAAAGTAAAAAGAGCTCTTAATAAACTTCAAGATCTTTCCGTTTATAAGAAGGAAAATAGAAGTTTCATGTCTAATTATCTTTTATTTAGATTTCCTTTTTTCATTTCTTTTTCGAATTTATCGATGTTTCTGGGGGAAAATCAACCTAACAATTCAGATATGTTCGTTCAAGGATTACCAACTGAACTTAAAAAGAACTGTATGAAGATTTGACATATGTACGATAGTAATGCAAGATATACTTTATCTGGAATACCAATTATAAGTCGGAAAAGATGGCTTTTTAGGTAAGTCAATCAATTGACAACGTTTTGATGAGCTTTAAAGTTATGAGCAATTATTGGTTTCGTATAAGCCGAGAAAATCAGGTTAAAGTCACTAAGTGACTTGCTTAAAGTAGAATAAATCCTAAATTAATGTATATCTGAATGTGACGAAAAATAACAAGTATTATTACAGGTATTATTATAATTGATTATTCATATTCATTATTAATATAATTGATTATTCATATTGATTTTTAATATTCATTATTGATTATAAATATCCATTATTTATTATAATTGATTATTCATATCCATCCTTTAATATAATTGAATATTCATGTCAATTAGTTAAAATCATTTAAATTATTGAATTTATTTTAACTCTTGGCTTTTGTTGACGTCAATTTATATTAAATAAATAAAAAAGTCACCATTGATCTTTTTCTAATTTCAATTCCATTTACCCACAAAAAGTAAAAAAAGAACAGGAGAAAAAAGTAAGATATGAAAACTGAAAAGATAATAAGAAAAGATCAATATAAAAGTAAAAATGAAAAATAAACAACAAAAATTTGATTAAAACTGAAAGTGAAATTTAAGTATAAAATTGAATAAAATAAAAAAAGAAAAATGAAAGGAAATGTAAGCAAAAATGGAAACATTAAAAAAAAGAGAAATGACAAAAACGAAAAGCAAAAATGTGATGAAGATCCTTATATAATCCGGTCTGTCCTCTCTAATCCAATTCCGGTTCCGATAAACTATTGTAGAAAGGTTATTTTGCAAATTACCTAAATAGAATTTCAGCAAATATAATTTTTGTATTTATTTTGAATGATTTGAGATCATTGCAGATAATTATAATGATAAGAGCACCGAGTGAAATTATTTGATTATTAGTATTATGGCCGGCAGCATAATGCATACAGATCAAATGGTGATGGTGACGGTGGTGATGATGCAAGTGAGGAAATTGTGCCAGTTTGCCGGGATATCAAACCCAGAAGCAGTAAATATAACAAAATCGATATGAATGAAAACAAATGATAAATAATTTGAAATAATTTTATTTTTTAATGAAATTGATAATGATTATTATGTCAAATTAACTCATTCTCACTAATTTCGTCATTACTAAATTCATTATTTAGTGTGACTACCTGACTGACAACACCGGTATCGAGAAAATCCCAAATAAGAATCGTATCGTCGTGTGAACTTGACACTATCTGGAACTCATCGAATTGCAATCGAAACACTCGGCCGGTATGCTGATTCAATGTCTGTAGACACAGACTATTTGCAGGACTTTGGGGATTTAGAGCTGCGACGAGATCCCAAACTTTAATTTTCCTAAAATTTAATAGATTTATACAACAAAAAATATTACGTTTATATATTTATATTCGTTTAGTAAAATTCTTTTAACTAATTTCAATCTCAATTGCCTGCGAAAAAAGTTAAAAACGATCATAGAAATCTAAAGAGAAAGTAAAAGAAAAGAAGAGTAAAGAAATTAAAATAATAGATTAATATTTAAAAAGTTAAAACCGGAAATAGAAATCTAAAGAAAGTAAAATAAAAGAGAAAAGAAATAAAAATGATAGATTAATATTTAAAAAGTTTAAACCAGAAATAGAAATCTAAAAAGTAAAAGAATAGAAAAATAAAATGATAGATTAATATTAAAAAAGTTAAAATCGGAAAGGAAAAGAAAAAAAGTAAAATGATAGATTAATATTAAAAAAGTTAAAATAGGAAATAGAAATCTAAAGAGAAAGTAAAAGAAAAAAAGAGAAAAGAAAATGACAGATTAATATTAAAAAAGTTAAAATCGGAAATAAAAATCTAAAGAGATAGTGAAAGAAAAAAGAGAAAAGAAAATGATAGATTAATATTTAAAAAGTTCAAATCGGAAAGGAAAAGAAAAAAAAGTAAAATGATAGATTAATATTTAAAAAGTTAAAATCGGAAATAGAAATCTATAGAAAGTAAAAGAAAATTAAATTAAAATGACAGATTTATATTAAAAAAGTTAAAATCGGAAATAAAAATCTATAGAAAGTAAAAGAAAATTAAATTAAAATGATAGATTTATATTAAAAAAGTTAAAATCGGAAATAAAAATCTAAAGGGAAAGTAAAAGAAAAGAGAACAGAAAATGATAGATTAATATTAAAAAAGTTAATATAGATTAAAATGTTAAATAGATTAATATTTAAAAGTTAAAACCGGAAAATGAAATCTAAAGTAAAAACACAGAAAAAAGAAAAAGAAGGGAAAAAGAATAAGCGTGCATGTATTTGATAGATTAAAATACGTCTAGGAAATTCAAATTCTTTGCAAAATCATTAAATTTTCCCCTTGGTTGTTGCAAAGTACTTTCGTGCACAAATATGACTATCCCATTAAAACATTTTCTTCAAAAGATTCTAAAATTTTTTTATTTCTTTATTAGTATTATACTGTGTTTGTCAAGAGAACTTCTGAGTATGTTTCTTTAGCCATTTTAGCAGAGGAATAATGTGCTACCAAGATTTATTTATTTTTCTTATTTAATATCTATACCAATGATGTTGAATCACAAAATTTGGCGATAACAGATAGCATAAAGATGGTGAATGAAATGAAATGGAAAAATTCAAACTGAGGAATAAGTGTAAAATTCAAATCTAATCGACATTGGAACGATTTCCCAATCATGTAGTCAGCCAGCCAGTGAGAATAATTATCCCAAGTGAATTTCATCAGACCGAATCGATTATTAATCCGTGATTATAGAGTAATTAAGATTAAATCTCCTAGATCTGACAATTTCCTTTCTACTGCACTGCAACTTGAGGTAGCTCGCAGGCAGCCATATTAAATATCCACATGCGAGTTTTACATCTTTGTTGCTGATGAAATGCATTCCGAGGCCCGATTAGAGATTCATTGCGTTGGAACTGTTGTTAACAAATGAGCTTTAATAATCACTTGACTTAATGTTTTTATTATATTATTGTGTACTGCTCCGTATATGTCGATATTGTTTACTTTTGATGTTTACAGATCAATAATTTTACTCTATCGATAGATTGTAAATATACCAAAAATGTGCTGCATTCCAATATTTCACCGATCGAATCAATCTCGCCAAATTCATAAATATTGACAGGAAATAATCAAAACTAATCAATTTCATCACATTTCCAGAATGTTTTAATCGGTTAATTAATCGAAAATAAATATTTACAATAAATATTATGGTAAACTTTGTCAAATGCACTTTTCAAACAAATCAAAAATCAATGAAAAAAAGATTTTTGGTGAAATTTAAATTTAACAGTAATTTTTGCATTTATAATATATTGATGGGGTAGAAAAAGTAATAAATGAAATGGAAACTAAACGAAATAGGAATTCAAAATAGGTCTAAATTTGAAAATAGGTCTAATTCAAAAGTTACGATAAGACAACTCTGCGGGATTTAACCGATTTCTTTCCTTTGCTTTGACGTAGCCCAATAAAAAAGTACATTATTTCTAGTGATGAAAAATAGCTCTGAGATAATGTTAAGCTCAAAAGATTAGATATTTGAACTAGAAAGAAAGGAAAAGCTCATTTAAACTAATTAAAAATTGTAAAACGATTAATGCTAACTAAACTCTAAGCAATTGTGAATGGAAAATGGATAATTCTTGAGCATAACAGTATGAAATCTCTTACTGCAGTCCTTTATCCCTATCATTTAGCCCGGATATTGTTTTCTGATTTTTATTCATTTATTGAGATCTATGCATTATTGTTTGTCGTAGACAAAATTATATTTTATAATCAACAAAAATGTTATTGATTGTATAATTATTATAATATATTCAATTGATATTTTGATATCTATTTATTGAAATTATGTAATTCATATATAATTATTGGAAAAATATTTTATTTTTGCAATATTGATTTTTTTTCCAATTTTTAATACTCACTAAAATTTTTAGAGGATTTAATTATATTTCAAACAAATGAAAATGCCTTAGAAACTATCAGGTTAATCACTTGGAAAATTGGAAAATAAAAAATTTAAATTAGATTTGAAAACAAATTTAAATATTAATAAGAGGAGTGTTTTAAAATTTTGTCCAAATCACTGTATTAAGGATCGCTTGGATGAAACAAAATTGTGTGCAAAAATTGAACATTTATATTTTCATATATCCCGATCGATGAAAGGCAAATTATTATAATTATGTGGAGAGCTTTTTAAGTGCAAGTACGATGGAGTATATCGATAAAAATAAAAAGCAGAATATTAGGGATTTTATGACTTTAAATAATTTAAGAAATATATTAATATCTGTAAGTTTGACAAAGGAAATGGATAGTTATTCTTGGCCAAGATGTGTATGTAAATAAGTTGAATGATTTGTTAAATGCTCCTGAGTTTGTGAAATTACAAAGGGGTCAGAAGAAAGAAAAATTGCCTCCTCTTTAGGATGTTAAATGGTTTTATTAAGAAGCTTAATGAAAAGGTAGGTAAATCTATTTGTCCAGTAGGATCGCAACCAGCAAAACTATATGGGCTTCGAAAAATCAATAAAGGTGGTGTACCTATGAGACTAGTATGAAACCAGTGAGACCTTGGTAAAATCCAGTATGAAATACCTTAAAATATTTTTAGATGGATTATTAAAACCATTAATGTGATCAGAGTTTGAATGTAAGGATAGCTTTGAGTTTGTGTCTTGTATTGCACAGTTAGAAAAACGAAGTATGAATGATGTTATGGTTTCGTTTAATGTTTGCAGCTTGTTTACGAATGTACCATTGGTTGATACAATTGACTTATGCTGTGCGTTGTGGGATGAAAATGATTCTGAACATCACATTTCGGATAGAAGGGCATTTTGTAAACTTCTTAAATTTGCTACTTCAAATGTCAATTTTCTTTTCAACAATGAATGGTATCAACAAATAGATGGAGTCGCTATGGGTTCCCCTTTAGCATCAATATTTTTGGCTAGTTTGGAAAAGAAAATTGCTTCCTTCCAATTTGAGAAACTCATTGTTTATAGAAGGTATGTGGATGATATTTTCTTGTATTTAAAAATCAGAAACATGTAGAACCATTTATGCATTTTATGAACAGTTTACATAAGAACATTGTGAAACGGAGAAAGTCATCAATTGCGTTTTTGGATTTGTTAATTCAACGCAAAGATAAACATTATGAAACAGAGATTTATAGAAAACCAACTGATACTGATCTTTTTACGTCTCCAGAAATCTTTTGTGAATTTAAGTATAAGAGAAATATGGTGAAGAGATTGATTTATTGTTCATGGTATTTATCTTCTACTTTTGCTAATTCGGTAAAGTGTTGATAAATTGGTTGAGTTGTTGATAAAGAATGGGTATTATAAATCATTTTTATTGTTGATGATAAAAGAGACTGTTGACAAATTGATTAAAAATTCTAAGGATCCATGTTTTGGAAAGTCTGAGTGTAATTTGTCAAATGGGTGTGAATTGATTGTTGATCTAAATAATAGTAAAAATGGACATAAAAAAATTGAGCCTAAATATGTGTTAGTATTGCCGTACTCTGAAGGTTTTACAAATTATAAGAGGAAGTTAAGTAAACAGATTGGAAATTTAGAGTATAAGATCATCTCTAATTCGTGTAAGGTATGCAATATGTTTATTGATAAATCAAAAACTCCGGTTGGATTGTGTTCTGATCTCGTTTATCAATTTACATGTAATGGGTGTAATGCCACATACATTGGAGACTTCCCGTCATCTCTGTACTCCAGTTCTAGAGAATTGTCGATTGAAGGGTTTGACCAATATTAGTGAGCACAGCAGAGGCTGTAAAAGTGAAATAGGAATGTCTGATTTGAGAATTTTGTAGAAAAGTTTTAATAGTTATTGGGAATTATAGTTTGAGTATGTTAAATCATGTTTGTGTATTTTTTTTTAAAAATTTAATTTTAATATTAATAAAATAATTTATAAAATATTTCATTTTTAAAATTACAATATAGATAATTATTTATAATATTTATTTTTAAAAAATTTTAAAAATTAGTTAAAAGTATTTAAATATTTTTTTAAGTATTGTTTAAATTATAAGTTAATTCATAATATTTTTAGTTGGTTTTTTGTGTTTGGAGATGACAGTCAAACTGTTGAAATAAATCGTACGAAGAGTTTTTTATTGGCGTTTTCTTTTAATTAAATCGTTTCCAAATTTATTTAATTAAATATTAATAATGAATTATATTAATTAATTATTGAAAATTAGATAATCTAAAATGCAATGATAGAAAATTGACTAACCCGTCATAGGCCCCGGAAACAATATATTTTGAATCGAATCTAATACACCTCACTAATTCTTCATGGCCTTCTAATGTACGCAAACATGTCCCAGTTTCAATTTGCCACAGTCTGATAGTGTTGTCCGAGCTACCGGATACAACTAAATTGTTTCGGTATTGTAGGCATGCTATACCCCGTCTATGGCCATTCATTGTGTGGAGGAATTCGCAAGATTGGGTATTCCAAACCTTTATGGTTCGATCCCCACTAGCAGAAACAATATTTTTTTGATCAAAATCTACAACATTCACAGCTGCTCGATGGCCAACTAAAACCCTTCGTAGACGAATATCACTTGGAGCAAACATATCCCAAACTGCAATGCTACGATCCTGTCAATTTCAAAAGGTTATGGGAAATGAAATTTCTTTCAGGCATACTTTTGAACAAGTGACAAGAATACTATGGGCGAATCGCAAATGCAGAACAGCTTCACAGTGGTGGTAGATTGTATTTACACATGTCCATGAAGAAAGACTCCAAACTCTCACGGTAGAATCGCTAGAACCACTTATGATCACATTATTATCGTATTGTAGACAGAGGACACTGCCAACATGGCCTGTCAATACTCGCACACATTCCAAGGTTCTTGCATCCCAGACCTTGGTAGAAAATTAAACTCTTAAAATTTTCAAATTGGAATTTAATTCAAAACATGCAATGCACCAATAATGATTTTATCGATTGATTATTGTGCAAATCAATAGAGAACATGAGCTGGAAAACACGTATAAATTCTATGATATTATATAAACTTGCATTTTATTCTTACAAGGTTTGTGGGAAAATTTTACTAAAAGTGTATCTAACCAAGTTAAATTTGAAAAAAAATTATCTAAATTAAGATGAAAAAAATCTGAAGAAAAATTAATATTAAGATAAGGATAATATTAATTAAATTAAATAATATTAATTATGAACAGGCTTTCTAAAATAGCTTTATAAATTTGTTAGAAGTAAAATTAATTTTTTGTAATTATGCATTCGATTAGCGAGCTTGTAGGAATAGTTTTGCTTATGGTGAAGCTTGAATCAGTAACTTTGGTTGAAAGAACTGGAATGGAAGACCATACTGATAAGGAAGGCTATGGGATTATCTTTACGAAATTTTAAAAATTTGACAATGTTTGTGATCTTATAAAGTAAGACAAAATGAGTTGATGGTGAAAAAATTGAAGCAATTTGTAATATTCATAAAAAAATCCAAACAATAATTCGGTATGAAATGTTGCCAATGAAGTGGGAAGCAATTCTAAAATGTTTTAAAAAATAACTCCAGCATTACAATTATAAAATTCAATGGCTTCATAAGCTACATGATGAAAGAATCGCAAAATGTCAAAATATAACTAATCAGATCGGCAATGATCAATTTTTCTTGTAAATCTAATAAATCTCAACTGTGGCATTGAACATCCGAATGAAATTATCCAACAATCTTACCCAAGTTGAAATGTGAACGTTTCAATAGCTGTTTCGATATTATGTGTTATTTGTACATTTTTAAAAGTGACTGTGAACGGAAACAAGTCTTGCATCGTGTCACAAACCACTCACACAATGAGATCAAAAATAATTTTCCAACCGAATGATATTGTTCATTATGTTTCAAAAAAGTTTTTTGTAAATGAACAAGAGGATTTATTTGGGATTTTTGGTAATTTGACGTTTTCTTAGGAGCATTTAAAGACAAAAACAAGCGCGGAAACCAAAAAATCTCAGATTTAAAAGTTTTTATCGAATATGATGAAGCTCTAATTTCACTAGAAATGTGTAATGATTGTTGATATTGACGTTCTGATGGGATATATTAAACTTTTAATTAATATTAAAATATTTTAGTCTTATTTGGATATGTTAAATTTCGAAACGCGCTAGTTTCTTACCCTGTATAAGAAAATATGTATTTTAACAAAGAGCTTGTGCATGTTATTCTTGTACGATGTTAAGGTGCAAGAGATTTTATTTGATTTAGTAAACAAAGTCCCCTTAGCACTATTAAATAAAGTCATTGTTGACATGAATTGTGATAATGTTAGCTAAAGGGTAACTTTTGTTTAAATCAAGTACATAAAGAGCTTTTTAAAGTTTCAAAAGTACAGAATGATATGGAAAATTTATGCCGTTTCAAATGCTTTGGATATAACAATTACCAAGGTGGACTGTGGAGTTTGATTGAGGGATAATGGAGAGAACATAATTAAAACCAAAAGGATATTTATTGAAATGCCAAGGACATCATCAACTTTGCAAAAATGTGAAATATTTGAATTCCTACAACAATCAGAAAGCCAAAATGACTTCAAAAGTGTCAGTGTTTGAGCATTTCTTAACTGAAGGTATTCAGAAAGTCAAAATTTAAATACAAAAATGAAATGGACCAGAAAAACTTCGGAAAAATTGCAAGGGTATCATATAAATATAACTCTGTGGATTTTGCCTTCTGTAATAAATTGGGCTCGAATAAATAAATTAAATATTTTTTGAAATTTCTTGGGGAAAATAAATTTAAAAACCAATTAAATAATGTTAATTGAATTTCATTAATACGCATAGGATATCAAAATCATAATAATAATAATCATTAATAAATAATAATCAATAATGATAAATAATCAAAAATAACTAATAATCAATAAAAATTATAAATTGAAAATCGTTAAATAACGCATTTTGTCGAATTAGAATATTTTGCACAGTTCTTTAAACTCTTGTTTTATTTTTCATTGTTTATCTATTTTTATTTTCAATAACTTTAAGAGTATTGATCGATAAATATAAAAATTATAATCTATAATGTAAAATGCAATGATTGATGAAATGGAAAAAAACGGGGAATCGATCGACCAAATATAAGAAAATGTGAATTTGTATTTAATCGGTCTTTTACTGTTCCGATCAGCAAAATTTATTTTATAATATTTAGCAAATAATAATTTAATAAATATGTCAATGCACACCTTGATACTGTTATCTCTGAGCCCACTGACGATTTTCTTGTCATCGTATTGGAGGCAATAAACACCTTTACTGGATTCACTGTGGCATTCGATCTTTTTCAGATTATATTTACCACTTAGCCAGTTTTTCTGAATTCTCTGGAAATCATAAAATTTTTATAAAACATTTTTGTATCGAAAATCAAATAAACAATAAAAAATAATAAATGCACATGAAAATAATGCGAATGTGTATTTTAAATTGTATATATATTGTATATATTTATATATTGTATATATATTGTATATATATATATAAATTGTATATATATATATATTGGCAGAATTTTGCAAATTCCAATCAATCTCAAATAAGGTTCAATCGAAAATGAGAAATAAGATTTTAAAAAATAAATTATTAAACTTTCCGATGGATAATAATATCAATTTAACCCCCTAATGTTGTTAAAGCAGATAATATTGGTTTTTGAATCTAGGTTCTTGTGTGAGAGAAATACTTTTAGATCAATCAACAATGGGCAAGGGAATAGCTTCAGCGATTTATTTTCATAAATGGGACACATATTAAAATCTAAATATCATCGGCTACAGCCATTTAGCAGTAAATTATCAAGAAAGTCATCTGAGTAAAGGCGAAAGCGATTGAACGGTTATGAGAGAAATTCATCGCATCAGAAATTGCTCAGATTTGTAGAAAAATGTAAACTATACAAGATTTGTTTTTCTTATTTCAGAATGGCATATAATGCGCCATTTGTTCATTACTTTTTAAACTCAAATCTAATTTTATACTTGGCCTACATAATTATATATAATATATATATATGACCTATTTTAATTTTATTTAAGACAAACACATTCTTATATATAGCCGACATTTGACCTTTAAAGTATTTCTAAATTGATTTATTTTGAATATATTATTACTTAATTTATATCTTAAATAGGCCCTAAGTCAACTTAATGAACTTAAATTGGCTTTTTCCTTAAAATTTGACTCTAAATTAGAGTGCTTTTTATATGGAGCCTTGACTTAAATATGACGGGGAGAGTTATGTCTACTAGGGTGAATTCTGAGAGGAATTTAGCTATTATTATCGACTGTGAATCCTGATTTCAATTTTGGGTGTCAAGGGTGTGAGGATGATAAATCATGAACTTTGGCATATCTATTTATGTGTAATTTGTTGAAATCTGATTAATTTGATTAGCGTAGTATTTATGCTCGAGAATCCATTCTCGATAATTCTAGAGATTTTTAATAATAATTTGTTTTCCATTTCTCGAGAATTGTAAATTCCTCAATTTCGGGATTCCCGAATCCCGAAGAAAATTTGTATAATTCGGGAACGGGAATTTTTAAAATAATTTGTAAAAACCTATTTTTTTTATTTCATTGATTTATAACTCATAAATTATGAGTTAAATAAATATTTTTGTTTTATAAAAATATCAACAATTTATGTTTAACAATACGTTTTTTTTAATTTAAAAATACTTATTTAAAAAATTAGAAATCAATAGAAAATTTTTTTATATATTGTAAATTTAATTAAAATTGTGATTTTAATAGGTTTTGTACAAAATTTTAGATGTAAAATGAACTTAATTAATTATGAAATGTTTGGAAATCATGTAAATGTTGAGATTATCCATAATGTAAGTTTAGCTATAAAACACGTTCACGCTAGGCAGCATCAACGTCAGGACTAGATCGACATTTAGTAAAAATTCATAACTCGAAACGAAAGTTTTACAAAGAGGAACAAGTATCTAGAACTTCAAAAAATATTAGACTCATGATACTTATTTTAAAGTGTCCAAAGACGTCAATGTTAAAGAAATTATTGCCAAGATAGCAGCAAAAGATGTAATTCCTAAACTTACAATTTGTAAGTTAGTTTATTCGTCAATGTCTTAAATTACAAGGATTCTGCTTGTCTTAACGGCCGTCTGATATAATGACTTGAATTCCGGAATTGCAACGATATTAAAGATGACATTATATCTAAAATTATCAGAAATGAAATCTGAGAACGACTAGTTTGATATTTCTTTAAATGAGTGGACAATTTTTCGTAATCGTCGTTATATTCATGTTTACTAATATATTAATGAATTCGATTTATGATAAGAGCGAATCCACGGGCCTTAGCTGCAAAATTTCTAACTATTGGAGTTAAAACTTATTAAGGATATCGTTTCAACTACGACAGGTGGCGGCCTCGTAATGAAAAGATTTCACCTAATACTTCTTCTCATATCGATAATCCTGATATTTTTACAGGATTTAAGTTTGGCGCAACAATTAGATAAACCGGATTCGAGAAACCTACAAAAGCAATTGATGGTAATTTTCGTTCTTTGTTTACGGAAATAAATGTTTATGAAATATCAGGAAAATTGTAGAAAAATACATCTACGCAAAAGTAGAGGAACTTCTAGAGTTTTTGACTGCAAACACAGAATACGATTATCCGACCAATCAGTAAATAACTTGTATTTATTAAATATTTATTTCATGTAAAAATATGTAATTTGAAATATATTTTAATTAATATTTATTCGTTGTTATTTTCCTAAATATTTTCCATTTTATTTCTCCATATTAATAGAGGTTTTGTTGAACTGAAAGATTTCATTATAATCTCGAGATTCTCAAGAAAGCAAAAAGTTCGGGAATCACAAACACTAAGTATTATTTTTATCAAAATGGTTATAGGAAGAGTAAATTTTAGATTTTCAAATAACAAAGATTTTGCAGTTCTTGAATTAGTTTTTTTTGAAACTTGGAATTATGAATATTTTAATGAAAGTTACAAGTATCATGAAGAATGAAGTAGTTGGAAATTCGAATTCAAGCAGTTGACAATTTATTAGATTATGAAAATTTAACTGAGATATTGCTGCATGATTCATCAAATTATGAAATTTATAAAGTGCCAGGCAGACCCACACTTTCTCACGCTGGATCTGACCAAGTGCTTTATAGCTACTAATTAAAGTTTAGAAATAACAGAAAATATTCATGCTGCTAAGTGTAGTTAAAAAAAGGTTATTCTAAATAAATCCAGTAAAGGATTCCTATTGAAACTATTCAAAATGGTTTCAATAAGTCAGAAACAAGCAACCTAAGGCACTGAAATGATTATGGAAATTATATCCATAAAGAAACGTACCAAATTTCTGAGGCCCGCTACGTGGATTTTGATTTTTGGGGAACGTCATTATCAGCTCAAGCAATGTATATTATGGTTAATATTGGGGATTTAGGGATCGAATTTGTGATTTTTTAATGTATTAAGTAAAAATTTCGTAAAGATTGACAAATCTTAAAGATTTACAATGGATTTAATAAAATAAAGAATTGACTATGAAAATCAATATTAAAATAAAAGATTAAATGGATTTAAATGAATATTATAAACCAATAAATTGCACAATAATTGATAACTACAAATGTTCTATCAGAAAAACTGATAAAAATAACATTGGAAATGTGTGAATGCAGAATGCAGTGGCCCGGGTGTTACAGAACATGACATTATTATCCCTGTTAATGGAGGAACATCCCTATCCATCCATATTTATCTTGTATTTTAATGGTTTCAGACTTTCAAAAAAATTAAGGAATTGATAATCACAGATCCATATTTATCAGCAATCGGAATTTACGGTCATATGATAAATACGACGAGTTTACTGAAAATAAAGTCAGATGAAATTGCACAACTTTTTACATACAATGACATCAGATGTTTAAGTGGTTCGTAATAAATACGTCAGGCACCTCGTTCAAAATAGTTTGACAGCCCGAAAGAAGGCCGACAGTGTCTGATGATCTCGATTTTATTATAAGCTTCATGAATAATCTTAATAATGAGCTTTTAATGAATAGAATGTTTCTAGCAGTTCTAATATTTCGATAAATCGAAATAAAAACGAATTTTATTCAAGAATTTTTTTCTAAACTTAAATTTGTGGGAAAATAATAAAAAAAATAATTTTTTAGATTATTTTCCAAAATTTACAATTATCAGATACAAAATGACTCATTCAATAAACATTAGTTTAGTGGATTATAGACAACGTAATGTTTATCAATATTTATTATACAAATAATTGCTACGCCAGACTAGCTAATGTAAATTAATAAACACAAGCCATAAAAATGCATAGAAATCACCAATTAATAATTACAATAATATTTTAATCAATATTTAAGTGCTTTTTCCAAATCATAACAAATCAATAGTAAAGTGTTTTTTAACCAAAAACATACTTATTCTATTGGATGTTTATTGGGTTTTAATGAAAATAGGATAAAAAAACGATATAATTATTAGCGAGAAGAAAATGTTGATGGAAACATTATTTTTCGAAGGATTTTAGATTTTTGAAGTTCTAATTACGGTTTCAAGGATTTATGGAGATATTTTAACAAAGATGTTCACAATAATTAATTGTAAATCATTTCTTATGGTAGTCTATAAAAAAAGAGGATGATTTGTTAAGTTTGCAGCTTGTGGAATATCTAAACGATTAGCTTCTATTGGCACATTTCAATTAGAAATAACTGCCAAAGTTATTATCAATTGACCGAGTAGTTTGTCATAATTTGTTGATTAAAAACAGTTTTTTTAGTTCAGATATTAATAGTGAATAACTCTGATAAAGATACCGACGGAAATTTTCAACGAGATGATGAATACATTGATGATGATAGTGATTTTTAATTTACGACTGCGAAAAATTTGTCTAAGGAATTCAAACTTAATAGAAGATAACCACCGTAAATGGTTCTAAAACCATTAATATTGTCACGAGATTGTATTGGGGGAGATGTGGATTAAAGTTATTTGAAATTGTTAGAGGTATAGGCATTTAAATAGACGATATTTTTCGGGAGACGGCAAATTTCCAGCAAGATCAATAAAAAAGGCACATGTTTTAAAATTTACTTCAAATTTGACGGTTGTTAGTTTTTTTTATATACCTAGGCTATTTCTGAGAATGCAGATTTTTAATTAACTACGTATGTATTAGGTAGGCATGCTTGTATGAACATATCAATTTGCATTATTTGCATTTAAAAGAATAATGTAAATTATAATATTATCAATTATTAAAAGATAACAATAACATCTAGCTGAAGAGATATATAGCCGCGATCAAAAACATTTTATGTAGAAGATTTCCATATTTTTGATTTGAAAGCTACAGAAGTAATATAGATAAAATGGCTCAGATTTGAAGATGAATTAAGAAATTTATGGAACCAGGGTTTTGGAGCTGGTTTTTAAGGTTAGGAATTGACTCAAATTTAGATCCAAGTTTAAAATTTTGTAATTTTTACTTATCCTATTTCAAGAGAAAAAATAATTAATTTTGAATCCATTCCTATGATTATATATATTTATTTATTCTGGTAAATTCTATTCAATTGGATAGCGTTCGATATTTTTCTAAAAACAAAAACAGTCAGAACCAAAGTCATTCCATGAGTACAGAAGTGATATAGATAGGTTTATGGTGGTTCCAAGAAAACAAAGTAAATTTATCTTTTGGTAATATTCGGTTGCGAGCAGCAAGATTTTTACTAGTGATTTACCACCGGAATTTGATCTTTACATTGTGAAACTTCTCCCATTAACCTGCATGGAATGGTTGGGTATAGAAATTTCAGTGAAAATGATTAGATAGTCATGTTTCAGCATAATAATTGCACAAACTCTTAATACGGTAATATCCACGGAAATTGTCTTTGTTAAAATTAAAATTGTGTTTCTAATAATTTCTATAGAAATTTATTTATCACAATAAATTAGCTGTAAATTGCATGTGCTTTAATGAACGAAATCTTTTATGCGGTTTTGATATAAACCTATATTTGTCTTATTTGAGTAGCACGCAATTTTAAAAATCGAAATAATAACCAAAGTTTAAAAGATTTCCGATAACAAATGATAGTTTCATGATTTTAAAGGTATTTGTACGAAAATCACTTGGAAAAAGGCTGTGCCAAAAACTTGTGAATATCAATAAAACGTCGATATCATTATTGATTCATAGTCAAATAATAAAAAAAATGTTATCATTGCAAAATGAAAAGCAATCAGAGGTGAAAACAAAAAGAAGTTATTTTAATATTTGTATGTTGTTTACATAGTGAAAATTTTGGCGTGCGTTTGACAACAAAATTTAATTTTTTCGCCAAATTTTTATTTTATGAGGGAAATTAAATTTCCTATAAAATGATTTTCTAGAAATTATCGATTTTTTTAGGGATTTAGTCAATAGCTTCTAAATTATATTCTATTTGTAGAACTTGCATGTTTTTTCAATTCATACATAATATCAGAAATATTTTTAATTTATTAGACTCAAAGATTGACAAGATCACTTATTAAATTTAACATCTTACTAATTTAATAATTTATCTAGCAATTAGACCTGAATAAAAAAAATCTTCTAAATCAAATTTTATAATAAAATTATAATATTTAAATCTTTATTATAATTGATTGATTGATTTATATTTTTAAATTAGGAAATATATAGTATTGTTATTAGTATATATTTAGATAAGCTAATAGAAATACGAATCATCCATAATGTGAGGCGGAATAAAACAAGCCATGTAACAGTTACTTTTATATCGAAAAAAATGTGCCGTTTCGGTTTAATTCTTTTCTAAACATTCTTTAAATTGTCGATATGAAAGAACCAAGGAAATGTATTCAAAATCCGCTCGGAAATGTCGGATTTGAAAACCCATCCCTCATGCCTTCATCAGATTATGCCCAAATCGAGGATTATCGCGTTTTCCACAGATATGATTGGCCAAATTAATAAAAATCACATTAAATCGGATTGAATAGAGTGATGGAAAGCTAAAGGACACTTATAATCCTCCATTTAATTATTTTTAGTTATTTACAACCTTTTATTGGGAAAAGATTATTGTTGGCAGAATGTTATTAATTCAATTGATATATGTTATTCAATTTATGTTAAAATGGGAAAGCGAAAAAACGGACATACTCCCTAAAAATCGATTATTTACAGAGTTAAATAGTTTTTAAATAGAAAATCATACATTTTCGTGAGTTATAGTGGGCAAATTATTAAAAATCCGTGTAGCTTGGATCGAGCGAAAGACCCTTAAGCGACACCCAGGACCCACTTTAAAAATCTGTATTTATTTACTTCCTCATATGATAATTTGATGAATTTTTGTCGCAATTTTTATTATAAATTAATTTGAAATATTGAAATAGCATAATTATTCAAAAAATAGACTGTCCGTAAAATCGATTATTTATAGGTTAAATAGTTTTCGATAAAAAATTTGACGCTCTTCAAGCATGAACCAAATTATTCTAAGTGCATCTAAAATTTTAAAACAAAAGTCTAGGAACGCTAAATGGGGCTCCACTTAAGAATCTTTAATCATTTGTAACTTCTCGGGGGAATGAACTGATTATTAATACTATTTGATTATAATTTTATAAGTCAATTTGAAATAGGAAAAAACTTGGATAATTAAGCAAAAAAATAGGCATTAAACTAAAATCGATTATTAACAAATTTATAAGTTAAATACTATAAATTAAAAATATTATTAAATTAACTTAAAATTACAAATAATTAATTAAAAAATGAATTTATATTACTAAATATTTAATGAAAAGATTTAAATATTAAATCAATTCACCTTGATGTTTACTATAATATCTGGATACAGTCGGCGATAATATTCTGGATCCATCAATTCGTACCCGGAAATTATTGAATTTTCATTCATATACTCCTCGGGAACACTGGTGCCATTTAAATAGGAATCTGTGCCGGAATTCGGTGATCCGGGTGACACGAGTAATCCACTGAGTAAATTGCTGGAAACATAAATTCCACTGGAGTCTGATCCGCTTTTAAACATGCGACTGCAGGGATTTTTCGGATGAATGTGTCGACCGGGAATTCGTAACTTTGTGATCCAACCACAACGTTCACCAAGACCACGCCACAGTGGATCAGTGATTACCATGTGTTCTATTAATTTTTTCCATAGATAACCTTCTCTAATAACTTGTCTCCAGCTGTGACTGACTTGGTTTGCAGCGCAAAGGGATTTTGCGTCGAGATATGACAAAATCTGTTCAGATACTTGAAATAAACCTTTAGCGGGTAAATCTGTGATGAAATCCCTTTGAAGCATAGGTTTGAGGTAGGCATCGATTTGCCCGTGTTGATAATGAGACATATGTTTTAATAATCCTTGGACCAAGTTTATTTGCTGATCCTTGGTAAATTTGAGAAAATTTGACTCAATATTTTGCTGATCTTTTTTGAAGCTTTCGGAAAAAATTAAATCTTGATTATCACATTCTAAAGCGTCTCCACTAGAATTTACAGATGAAAACATCTACAAATAAATAAATGCATATCCAAAAATTATAATAATTATAAAACGAAAAACATTAAATCGCATTATTGAAGATATTTTTCTTTGTAATGAAATGCATTTTAAAAATTTATCAATTATTCAAATAAATTATTACTAATTGTTGTGTTTATAAAGTAAGTGTCTAATCAAATTTTTTTCATTGATTTTAAACAAATTACTTTCTAAATATATTAATATTTAATTTTTAGTGATTAAAATTTAAAATATATTTTATATTATCATATTTTATTTATTTTATTTTTTGAATTTTTAATAATTCTTTTAATCTTTGATCTAAAAATAATAATTTAAAATATAATTTTGCGCTTTTGGTTTTGTAATAATGCGAACTTTTTACAGATTGTTCTTTTTAATCGGATATCTAAAGTTGAATGCATATCAGTTCAGAACTTGTAACATAAATTTCGAGTGCTGGGCACCTAATTGGTAAAAGATATAAGATTTTCGGTGCCACTTTCAAAGGATTCCACCCAGATGCGCGAATAAGAGATATAACCATTGGATACTCGTCAAAATGATGTTGGAAATGTATTTCAATGTGCGGTTTCTAGTAAAATGTGAGCCATTTTGCCGTGACTTCTAATACCCTAGAAAACCTTTGGGTTCACGAGCTACCACATAAGGTATTCATTCTCATTTGAATTGAAATAATATCAGTGGTGGGTTACTGGGTGCCATAATTTGTTTTACTATATCTTGGTTACCCCGGTAACTCCATATAAATATCTTCTTTGCTACCACTCGGCACCCGTTGCTATGCAACGTTGGAACTGTGTTCGAGTGGGTAGATCGTCCACAAAAAGTGAGCGCTATTGCTAATGCTGTAATTGCCCGAACGATCTCTGGGTCCAACGAGCTGTCGTTAGAAGACTTGTGCTCGCTTTAGCTTATTAGGTCCCCTTTATGCCGTAGATTTGATCAATCGCATCCATTGAACTCTTAGTCAACGATTAAAAATTATTAATAAATGTATATTAAAACAAAACTAGTGAATACATATTTCATAAAAGAAGTAACATAATTTCAGTTAATCGGCTGAGTGGTATTGTTGGGCTCAGAGCCACAATTTAAACAAAAATAAAAATAAAAAAGATGGAAGGAATCACTGCACATAAGCATGCACCGCAACAAGATATTAAAAAGTGATGAAAAACATATTAATTAAAACAAAATAAAAATATAACAAAACTAAATAAAAACAAATAATTAATAAAATCATGAAAAAGCAAGACAGCTGCAAAAAGAAACATATGAAAAATAAATAAACTGCCAAAACCTTGCAAAATAAGGTTTAGAAAAAACAGAGGCAGAAGTGGCGACCAGAAAACAAACAAAAAGGGCTAAAAATAATATTATCAGAAAATAATAATAAAAAAAAAATCTAAACATAAAATAAAGTATATATCAAAAAATTAAGAAAAATGTACAAAAAATAATAAAAATAATTTCTAAATAATAAAATGATTAAAAAGCCCTTAAAATGGCGAAAAATCGCCTATTGGTCGCACACACGCATACAAATAGTATAAATACAGTGATGAATTTCATAAAAACTAACTACTACTACTAAAACTGAACTTCAAAAAACTTGAACAAAACACTTTAACTACTTCAAAAATTTTAGAAAATTTTTTTGGTTAACTTGTATGCCATTCAAACTACTCTGCAAAACGTAAGGAATTTTGTTATTGTGTAATTCATGTAGTAATTTTTATATGCATTTCTTACAATATAATGTTTCATTCTATTTTATGTTAATTAACTATATACTTATTTATAGTCCGACTCCTTTAATCTATTATATAATACAGTATTGAAATAGAAGGTCCATGGGACGGATCTCGGGCCGGCTAGTGGGTGAAAACCCTTAGTTGTGCTCGCGGGTCATGCCTCGTGGCAGTCCGCAGTCGGGTCTGGCGAATAAATGCACAGGACCGCTACGCAGGGCGCCGTTGTACACTCGGGGCGGCTACTGAAATATGTGGCCGGAACGAGTCGAACTAAATTTAGGGAAGATGCGACAGTAGAGTGAGGGGGAATTTAAGGACATTCGTGAACGAATCAGACAGATTTTTGTTTATCGTCGGACAAGAAAATTAAGTAATGGGTAGCAGGGGTAAGGTATTATCATAATGACAAAATTGGAAAAGTTTTGCGAATAGAGCACGACAGTAGGGAAACCAAATAAACGATCGTAATAGTAGTAATATGTGAACCTGATTAGGACACAGATGTATCATTGGACGGGAGTGTCGGCACATAAATTCTTTAAATCATTGGCTCATAGTACTTCATTAGGCCTCGCTTCGCCGGAAATCTACAAAAATGAGAAATGGTTTTTCAGACGACCCTACTATACACTAAGGTGCACAAAACCAATCAATGTCAATAGTCTACGATAAATAACGACCGTCACGCGCTGATAAACATCCATTTAGCAAATATAGTTAGTGATCAAATTCACTACACTGAAAACGTTTCTCGCAAATACACATCGGCCCACTGAAATAAACCGACTATTGCACTAAAAATTGTTTTTACTCGATCAGATTTTAAATCAAAAATTTATCTTGAATAATCAAATTTAAATAAATTAATTACTTTCCAAGTAACTAGAAACCATCCAAAACTTTAATTATAGATACTAACGCCTAAATGCACTTTACTTCTTAGAATACTCTCCACCTCAATTATACGGAGGGGTTATGCTGTGGTGTTCTCGCCTCCCAAACAACGAATAATTAATAAATCAGGTTAGAAACAAGAAAATAAACTTCTTGAGTCCGACAATAATGGAGACGGCACACGAATTTGCGTCGATTCCATAATATGTGCACGATTTACTACGGTAGGCAGTAAATTCTCCAACATTAATGATACATGACCTGATCAAGGACGCTCTACCCATAGTAACCCTAAGCGGTGGCAATAAACTAAGGTCGTAAACCCGGCGTTACGTCGAAATCCAAAATCTCTGAGTATGGTTGCCAGTGCAATAGATATTCGGCCGATATCCCTTCCATTCAATGAAACGACTATTACCCGATATAAGCCGACTCGACGCCGATAGTTCTAGTAAGCCCGACCCTAACCTCAATTTTCACGACGAAAAGGGGATAAAGATTACGTAACCTCCATCGACGACCCCTCCCCGAGGAAATTGTACTAATTATCATCACTGCCCTCCTCAGCGACTCACATTTTTAAATTTTGTTTTCTTTTTTTCCCAGGATGAATGCGAATAATCAGGACAAGCCAAATGATCTTCCCCGGATTCCCCGTCTTCCTCCTTCCATCATAGCGATTCGTCATCAATACGAGGAGCTAAAGCAAGCGCATGGTGAGCTCAAAGCGAAATATGAACGCGTAAAAGGTAACTGGGCCCCGCCCGATACCATCAACGTACTACGACGGAAGATAGAACGACTCACTCGGGCGCGAGATGAGTTGATCTCGGAATCCCGTGCCCAACTGTTACTCATCAAGGAACAATTGACCGCATTGCGACGCGCGTTCACGGACGTGGAGCTCCAGGCTCACGTCCCGGGGAGCATCAGAGCCAGTCAACTGGGCATAATTCTGGCTCACCATCTCCCCGTGGCTGACGTTCTCTCATTACCTCCTGTCGCTAATCCGATAGCTCCGGAAATCCGAACTCTCCCGGAATTGTCAATTCTTTCTCAACAACCAACCGAGGTCAGGGAGACCCCCGGTCCTACCACTACTCGCAGGCGACCGAATCGAAACCGGCGACGCCGCGAACGTCGACGTCGAGAGGAAGAACTCGCTCGAGAAATAGGAGGTACCACAATCTCAGGTCGAACCGAAGATTTACCACCTCCTTATGTGGAATTCGAACTCCCGGAACTCGACCCGGACATATGCTATGCCCCGAATGTCGTGTTTCGATCACTTACCCCGTCCGTCCACATCGATCTAGTGGACGAAAATCCGACTCCGTTTCCAGTTTCTCAAATCCTCGATAGACTAGGACTCGGAGCAGAGGACGTAGCTATCCTCACTGGCGAGATGCCTCGTAATACTCCTTCACTAGAAATAGCGGGTCCCTCGACTCGGAGAGAGGACACCTGCCGTCAGGCAAGTCCCCCGCCTTATAGACCAGCGAAGAGGAAGTATCTTCCCACTGATATCGACGAGGAAGATTGACGAAGAGACGGGATTAACCTTGACGAAATGGAGAAATTCGTGTGGATTTCTGTTCATCGTTTATAACTTGGTATTAACAATTGTGATTCATTTCTTTTATTTAGTTAATCTATGTTTCCATAATACCATTTTCTCCTTTCATTTTTGTTTTCACGTTAAAATAAATCAAATAAATTGGTCCATGAGAAAAGGGGGTGTAGATGAAAAGTACAATACTCGGTAATTCGATGTGAATTCTGGATAATGACTATGAATTTCTCTCCGGGGGTTAAAGATAGGATGAACTCATGGGTAATAGCATAAGTCCTTCTAACGGCAGCTAATAGCTCGGGAAAGACGAAGGTCCTTCGAGGAGTAGTGCTGGCAATAGCGCTCACCTGCTCGAATGGCGTTCGGTCATTGTGTGCAGCACCAACGTGATTCCGGTCACGGGTACATAATGATTAATAAAGTTGTGCGGCGCAGCAGGTGATTCTCCCTAGCCATTACTAGTGAAGGTCCCATCGGTAAGATGAGCACATTTGCGAAATTTAATGACTCCTGTGCGTCCAGCAGTATTTAGCAGACGAACGGCTCGGCGTTTGGCCCGCTCCTTGCGTCCAGGACGATAACTGTTTGTTGTTGGGGTTGTTGGAGTTGCTATCGTCTCTCGATAGGCCAATTGGGCAGGAGCAAAGACGAGAGGGTAAGTTACTGCAGCTCCCTTTTGGCAGGCGGATAAGGCCACTTCTAACCCCTTCACCTGAGTCCTCAGGCTTTGGTTAAGTTGCTTTTCATCTGCCCATCCCTTTTGGGCAGCGGTGAGCCTCTGGTAAAGCAATTTTGCTTTTCTGGGTGCTATCCAGACGGCCTTCGTCTGTTGTATTTCCGCTGTCAGCTGAATGATCTGATCGTGAAGATTTTTGTTAATTTTCCGTGCGTGTGCGAGTTCTGTTAGTAGTATTTGTAGGGGTTCTATTTCTATAATAATAAAAATTTTAATTCCTTTTCTAAATCCAAAATTACTAAGCATAAAGTTGATTTAAACATAAATTTGTAAAGTTACGCTAAGAACGAGTGAAAAATAAAAATCTTAAATAACCAATTATTTATTGAAATAACATTCATGCAAAACTAAAAGATCCATATCCCACAGATCGGCGGGGTCAGGGTTCTTCGAAAAATTTCTTCACCCCTTCCTCAGCTGAGCAGCCCGGATACACGAAAACGGGCCGTTTGGTGTTACGTATAGGTCTGGAGTCGGACGGCGACATGTCATTATAGAAATTCGCGATCCTTCCGGGCGCGATGTCATCTTCCACGTTGGCCAGGTATTGTCTGGCCCAGATCACATGGGAGTTGACCCAGAGTTGGTGGTCTTCGAGGCGGGCCAGAAGAGCTCGGGCCCGATCATGAATTTCTAGGGACGGACTTGGGTCGCTTGCTTATCCGTTTTGTAGAAATTGTCTTCTGGTATCCTCTACCATGGATCTGGCGTCCCATTGGTTTTCCCTTGGTTGGGGCACTTCGGGGTATCTTTCCTGCCCGATGCGTCTCCACATTTGTCGCCACTGATCGGCAATGTGCGCGGAGACGTACACGAAGGGTCCTGATCTTCCTGAACAAAAATTAATTAAAGTAATTAACTTATAACACCCTATTTGTATTATAGTTCATCTCCTGGATAAATTTATATGCTAACTTAAGTTCCTCACGGAATTGAAGATGTAAATGTGAAGTTATCAGATTGAAACCAACTGTAACTGAATGATTAGTTGTTTAGGGCCGTTTAATACATTTAAATTTTTACAAGTTGATCATTATAATACCTGTCGCATTAGATCCTGTAATTTATTGTTTAATCAAATCGTAAGCGATAATCCTTAGCTACTAAAGTTTGATAGAATTCAAGCCCTCCATTAACCCTATTACTAGTTACTCCTTATTGCACTTACCATAAATTTAACACTTCGCTTCCAATATTTGTTAGATATCGATCGTAAAAACACGATAACTTTAACTTATTATATATGGTCGCTTAGGAACCATCGATGGCAAAAGATTAAAATTATAAATTAAATAAAAAACCGCAACTTCATAAAATAGTATAAATAAATTATTATCCTAAGTTTTATATGTAAAAAAATAAACATATTGACTGTACATACCGATACCATGCAATCTATATCATATCGTCATACCTCTATGAGGCTTAAACGCAAGGGTATTCGAGTTAATTTATATCTAAATTTATTTGAATGTATCTGTGCACGACCACTGTAAAAGGAAAACAAACGAAAGTCAAATACTTATATAAATTCAGAGTTGTTACTTTGTTAACCATTTCGTCTTTGTAGGCCAATTGACTGTCTTTTATTCTCCCAAACAAATTTCCATTTATGAAGCAATTGTCATTAAAAATTTACCTAATCTTATCAACTATTGGGTAGAGGCCCAAATCTAATTTAACTTCCGCCATAATGATTTATTTCTAAATTTATAATTAGTAATACTTTCAAACTTCCCCCTCTGTTTATTAATAATTTCATAAATAACACAAAAACGTTTATCCAACAAAACTAAGATTTACCTATTTAATGATATTTAATGACAATGCTTACTAAATGAATTTTTGTTTTAAAAGGGCAATCAAAAAAAATAAAGCTGCTGGATACCCGAATTTTAATATTAACATTTTGTCGGTAGAAAGATACGTGGTAAGAAAAAGACAAATCAAATAAATTCATAGGATACAAAATTTACTTAAATTGCGAGCCTCTAAGTTCATATCCCTGACCACATCGGGTAACTTGTCCGTCGTCTTCTCACCGATGTATGATGATTGGTAATGCATTCTCGATTTCTTTTAAAAAATTCTATGGTTATCGATCTGTCGATCTCCTCTATATAGTTCGGGTGAGGAAAAGCATGTGTGTGTATCTACCGTGTTGCCAGAGAAAATAAGCTAATACTGTGAGTGTGTTGTGCAGGTCACGTCTATTAGATATATCATTGATGGTATGTGACATATTTACCATTGATCTTATTTGTTGCTGTCGGGATCGTAGTAGGGTGTGCGAAATGGAAAACATTATCATCGATCGGATTAGGTATAACCCTCAAATTGAATATACATATCTCGACTTCTACCAGACTTATGTCATTTACTTTCACATCAGTAAAACGCAATAAATTCATGGAAGGTATTAATGTGATTTTACTTTATTAATTTGTTAATTTTGTTTTGTTTAGTCTTTTAGAGCATTATCTTTAGGCGATGGGGTGGGTGTTGTAAATGACATTTAAGATCGAACATCTAATAGTTATCGAGTTGGCATACTGGTCTGTTTCGGTTCTTTACCAGACTGGCATACTCTCAGAATTTCTGTGGGAACATCCACAGCATTTGCCTTTCCCAGCTTTACTTATGGAGAGAAAAAAATTTTTTTCCTTAATCAGCTGGACAATCGATGGATCTCTTTAACTATTTAGTAAGTTATGCCATAAGTTTAGTTGGTTCAGATTATTTCAACTTTAGGGGTTTTGATGATCCATTTATTGATTTAATTGGGCACGCATTTCGTCAGGTTTAAATTTTATTCTTTGGATATTGTTAAATTTAACTTTTAGACGGGAGTTTTAGTTACTTAATCAGAGTCATTGTGAGGTAATCTTGTTGGGTTTTGGGCTCTCTTGTGATGTCGATGGGAAAAACAAAAAGAAAAGTAAAATAAAACAAATAATTCTATTTATTTTATTGTGTGGAAAACTGAATCAATTCGGGTTATTATGGGCTTTGCTTAATTAATTATTGATTAAATTTTTTGTTTAATAGATCCGATGAAATTGGATTTTTGTTCAGTATTCACAATTTAAAGGGACTATCGTGTCGACTCTATCCTTGTCAAATTTTGTGCTTAACCTAAATTATATTATTGTGATATTTCATTTATTCTCCTTTGGATTTAATATTATTGATTTAATCAGTGGTACGTTTGTTGATTTTGTTATTTCTTAATTTAGTTAACTAGTAATTTTCTTAAACCCGAATAACTGGTTCATTCTATGAGATTAAGTTTAGGGGAACGTTTACAAGCTTTTGTCACCATTTCAAGCGCCTATAGCGTCTGATATTTCACCCAAAAATCTCTGCTCACTTTGTGCCATCAAACATTTTCCCTGCATTCTTTATACGTTGGGTTGAGGGTCCTTAACAATTAACTTCTCGTTACTTTTTCTCCCTACATCCTTATCTAATTTTAAGTATTAAACTGGAAGTGATAACAATTACTGCATTCAATTCAAGGAAAGTTTTTAACACGTTTATTCTTGAGGTTTATGATAGCTACATTATCTTATTCTCCACTCGGACAGGGCGTTAGAAGCTTATAATGGCTGCTTTACGAAACAATCTCTATATTTTATTCAATTCTTAATTAAAATCTACATTTACTTGGGTAACGGTGCTGATCCTCGATGGGAAAATTAGTAATTCCTAACTGTTACTGCCATCCTATGTTTACTCAAATGATTTTATTTATCTAGGTTATTTTAAATACTATGATCATGAAGATTTATAATGATTACCCTATTGGTTTTATTTACCATAATTTTAACGCTCATAATAGATTTAACTTCATAACCACTACTTAAACCCCTAATTTAAGTTCGTAACCTAGCTTAAAATTTATTACTTATTATAAGTTCATGACAACCCCCCCATATTTAGGATGACTTTATGGTTAATTTAGGTTCAAAGCAACAGTTTGAGTTTAGAGTTGATTAAATTTCATAACAAAGATTTCATTTTTCTATTTCCCCGTTACCTTTCCCTTGGTTGACCTTAGGCGCAATTGTGTTCATATTATATTTAATGAGTGCCCACTGAACTACTCGTGTAATGATTTTGAGCCTTGTGTGAGATAGTTTAGGTCGAGTTTAAAGAAATCGAGAGACGAGGAAGTAGCCAAAAAACCGCTTCCGTATCTCTTATTTCTTCTAAACGGGATAATATTGACGTTTCAGCTCCTGCGTTCCGCACGCCGGGCCCTTTACGGGCACGAATTATTGGCGATATTCCACGCACTTACACGAATTCGAATAATATGTCTGATTTTAATGACTTGTGATGTGTCTTTGGCTGTGGGCCGGAAAAATTTTGACAATTAAAAACGATTTAGGCATTATAAATAATTTATTAAAATAATAAAATAAAATTACCGATCCAAGCATACACAAAAATATCATAAAACATCACTCTTCCCACGCCGACACCCAAGCAGAGCTCAATCGAGGTTGCGAGGATGCGACGTGGAGAAAGCTCTGAAATAAACAAAACTCTCACTCACTTCGTAATAAGAATGATTTTCAAGTTTCAAAAACTGATTAAAATGGTGTAAAAATGAATCGGTATATATACCTATTTTTTGGCCCTAACCTTGCGTGTTCTTTTTGATTTAGTAAAACAAAATTCGACCTTGGAATTTTTTAGTGTATTCTAATCTTAATTTTTATTATTTTGCAATTTTATTTGATAATTTTCTTTTGAAATTTTTATTGAATTATTTCTAATTCAAATTTTTTGATTTTTATTTCATTTTCATGAAATTTCACATTTTGTTAAATTATCAAATTTCGGTCAAATTTGTTAGGTTTTCGTGTAATGTTTATATTTATATCGTGCGAATCTTGTTGCTTTTTGTTATTATTTTAATTTATTTTTATGTTTATTATTTTATATGTAATTGTCTTCTTTCTCATATTTTGATAGGGTTAATTGGTGTTTTAATAGGTTTGAATTTAAATCTGCATGTTGTGTTTACATGTGTGTTACCGATTCATTTAAACATTTACAAGACCGTTTGTGTTCTGGCCTAACATCAGTAATCGAGAGATTTAGATTATTTTAATTTATGTTAATGTTGCGATTTATGAAATAATTTAGATTTACACCAAAAACGACTATCAATTTGAACAAAATTCAAATCATGTATTAATATTTAGGATCAAACAAGGTCAATTAAATTTCAGTCCAAGATATTTGGTGCCAACTTCTTCATTTGACTCATCAATCGGGCCGTTTAGAGCCTTCGTTGCCTTTCTCTCTTGGCTTTGCTGAGACGAAGCTTATTATGCTTTGATTTTTTAGTTAACTCTATATTGTTTGAAGAATTTGTTTGGCGGGAGTTTGGTATAATCCAGGTGAGGTTTGTATTGACGATTGGCGTCGTACATGAATGATTCCTGATCTCGTTTCTGATGATTTCTCCTAATCTTAATTGCTGATTTCCCCATTTTAACTTCTATATTTCTACCCTCATCTCTTCATGTTACGACCTGAGC
Organism: Schmidtea mediterranea; assembly: GCA_022537955.1. Taxonomy (NCBI): domain Eukaryota; kingdom Metazoa; phylum Platyhelminthes; order Tricladida; family Dugesiidae; genus Schmidtea; species Schmidtea mediterranea. The sequence continues at coordinate 131,568,746 of CM039679.1, forward strand.
AGTCATTATGCTGTGAGACCCTCTTGGCTTGATCCGGCCATGTCCATGTTTTCTCAATGTGGAATACACTAATATGACGGATGAGCCTGTTTTTTTAATTAGATTTTCAATTCGTGGGTCAATTGTGAATATTACTACGCGCAATGGAGCACTAACATCCAAATATTTCCCGTAATTTTGTTTTAATTACACACATGGTCAAAAAAGTAGTCTTGCAAAGGTATGTTGATGGAAAAGGAAGTAGAGTTTTCAATTGTTGGTGAATTTTGAAAGTTCGACTTCACACTCCCATCAGCAGCTATTTCCAATAACCAATTCTCCAAACTAACACTCAAATTATCCCTTATTTTAAAAGATTTATTTGGACCAAAAATAAATAAATAAATCAAGATTTAAAGCAAACTCTTCTGTTCCACAAAGCCTGTCAGAAACAAGATGGTCAGCACGCAGTGATGCTACAAAAGCTTTTTATGCAATTTATTTGAAGATATGCCTAACATTGTTTGATATTGCAGAAAGCGAACGCCAACCCCCAATAGCTGTCCATGAAGCAAAATCATTAATAAAAAATTTAAACCATTATGAGACTGCGCTAATGTGTGTGTTTTGGAAAGATTTATTTTAACAAATTAATATAGCCAATAAAGCTTTGCAGCAGCCTGGCATATAGTTGTGCACTATCATAAAATTACAAGACATTCTCATGAAACACTTTCATGAAACACGTAAAAAATTCGAAGCGTTTGAAAGTATGGCAAAAGATCTTACAAAATCAGATTACAAAGAATGTAAAAAGCGCAAACATGCGAGAACAAGATTTCACGACATCGTTATGGATGAGAATCACATTGATATGAGTTTAAATTTGAGTGCTAGTGACAATTTCCGTATACAGTCCTTCTATGTGATCATAGACAGACTCAACTTTGAGATGGAAAACGTCGAGCAGCTTACGCGGGATTAAATTACAAGTTCAGTTTTCTTCTGGACAGATCTTTGTCAAGTTATGAAATAGTTTCTAAAGCAAACGAATTAATTAATATATATCCATTGGATCTGGAAGAGGCATTTGCTGATGCGTTTGTTTTGTTTTCTAGAATGTTCGCAGACATAAAATCTGTTGCTAAAATGATAGAAAACAAGTTGGTCATAAGTCAACTTGAAAACGATTTAATGCTGGAAATGTCATTTGAAGATGTTATTTGTGATTTCGGATCATGCAAAGAGCCGCAAAGTTTATATAATTTAGTCTATAATTTAGTCTACTGTGTAAAACAACTTAGCTAAAACAGTTTCTACTTATAAAAGTGATCGATTTTGAATTTTGCCTTTTTGTCTTTATTTCTTTATTTTTAATCACTCAATAAAAATATGATAAAAAAATTTAACTTAATTTTTTTTCGTAGGACTTAGGCACAGTGCCTGATGGATAATCTGGCCCTGGTTTACTGCAGGTTTGATGCCGAACAAACGTCATATACATATATCTTTTACAGGCTAAAATAATGGTGTATACTCCCTACTAAGCCATTAACTCCTTTTAATGATGATAATAATAATAATAATAATAATAATAATAATAATAATAATAATAATAATAATAATAATAATAATAATAATAATAATAATAATAATAATAATAATAATAATAATAATAATAATAATAATAATAATAATAATAATAATAATAATAATAATAATAATAATAATAATAATAATAATAATAATAATAATAATAATAATAATAATAATAATAATAATAATAATAATAATAATAATAATAATAATAATAATAATAATAATAATAATAATAATAATAATAATAATAATAATAATAATAATAATAAAATAATAATAATAACTGTAAGTATCATATTAACTAATTTAATTTATTGTTTTACTAATATTAAAATTAAACAAATTTATTTTCATCATACTAAATTTAAATTTTAGCTAATTATCCCTAGTAAGCCCCTTATAAAAAGATACTCTTTTCTTCAACGCGGATTATTTATTAATTTGGGTTTTTCTTTTAGATTCATATGAAGGCGACTTATCTCAGGAGGAAATTAGGATTTCCCTTAATGACATTTAAAAACATAAGGTGGTTTCCAATAATAACAATAATAATAATACTATTAATAATAGTTAAAAAATATTCAGAAGTTAACTCTACCAGTGAAAACGGACAAATCAGAATTTAACGATATCCAAAAAGGATATATTTCGTTGCCATGAGTCGTTCTATCTCGATAATATAGAAAATTGGAGTAATTTAAAAGATCAAACAAATAATATATCTCGATCATCGAAATCGCCAGTATTTGGTTTGAGATCTGATCTGATAGGGTTTTGTTTTCCAAACTCGTCCAAACGCTAGGATTAAGTTTGAATAGAAAATTTGTTGCCTTTCGGCTTCTTCAATTATTTATTTATAATTCAGGTTTTACTTTTCTTTTATTGGTTGTTGGGGAGCAATTAAAGAAGGCTCATATTAGTGTTCTCATTTTAGAAATTTGAATTTTGGAGACAATTGGTCAAAAATAATTAAAAATTTTCTCTTTTATAAAAAAATTGACAATTATTATACTGTGGATATGTTATTTTTTCAATTCAAGGTTTGTCAAGCTCTTATTGTTCCTAATGTTCATAAGTAAAAAAATATTAATTTTTTTTAGATATTTATTAGCTAGAATTTAATAAAAGATCATTTACTACGTGGAATAAATGGAAGAGACGTGGCACTAAATGCCAAAGAAATGCACTATCTGGCTATGGGTTTGCTGGATTTAAGGCTTGATTCCAAACATATATTACCAATAAATTGCACCCGGTGTTTGGAGTGTCAATGTCACTTTACAATTTACATTTTTAATATTTCCATTAGATCCTAGTACTGATCTTTTAAGCACATCAGCTCAGTCATCCGCACCCGAGATCAGTGTTGGGCAAAAAATAATTTGAGCCCATACTTGTTTAACCAGCAGGATAATGCATGTGTGTTTGTGAGCAGGAAAACTAAAGTTTAAAGGGAAAATGCAAATCTGAAAGAAAAATAAAATAATTAAAAATTAAATTAAATTTTTATACAAAAAATGTAAAAATTTAGCGATAAATCAAAAAGAATTAAAAAATTATATTTTAAAAATAATTTCAAAAATCCCTGGTTTTACCGCATCAAAACACACATACGAAAAATCGTGGTATATAAGGCAGTGTTGGGCAGACAAAATTTAGTACATTTTTAAAAATCTACTACGTACTCTTACATATTTTAATAAATTTCTTTTCGTACTCTGTCAAATTATATTTTGTCTATTTGTGATGATTATTATTTTTTTGAAAGCCACGATCATCGAAAACGATAAAGTAAAATTTGCTATTTTATTATGTTATTTTTATTTTATTATTATGCAAATTTTATATTGTTATATGATTAAATTTAAAGCACTCTTATAAAACTTTTCTAAAATTTTTTATTAATCATATTTGACAAGACATTATCATAAATTAATTAAAAAGTTTCATTTTGATTTGAACCTCCATCACGAGGAATAAATTTTAAATTTTAATTTTTGTTCTATATTCACATACTACATACCATAATTCACACGCACACAAATAAATAAACTTAATTCTTTTTACCCCGGATTAAACCGGTGGTTAGCGGGAACTCGCGGTGAAGGCGTCGCTAGAACCGTCTTGTATTCTCCCTTCCTAAATCCTATCGCCCAACCTTCGAAAGAGCGCGTTGAGGCCCTTGGTAAGGCTTAAATATAAAGGATAAAAATAATAATTTGAAAAATATATAGAGCAGTTGATTACTATGAACGACGCAAGCAAAAGTGAACCGAAAATTAAATTTAGGATAGATATTAGAACGAATGAAAGCTACTTACACAAATTATGGTTAATGAGATACAAAAGTCATTTTGAATTTGGAAAATCACGAACTATTATCTTGAAAATCGAATTGAAATGGAAATACTTAGTAGAAAATACTTAAATGAATACGTTTTAATGAAAATTAATGAACCCAATCCAAAGGAAAGCAAATGTCCAATAGTCAAAAATTCATTAAAAGAATGACTTCAAAGCTCTGTTTAGATTTTATAATGTTAAAAAATTCAACAAAATTATGTCCAAGTAAGCTTTAGATGTATACACTCGTTAGCTATTTCATTCGAATTACTATATTATTATTATTATCCTTATTATTTTAATCCTATTGTGACAATTTTATTAAATTCAGTTTCATTTTTATATTTCATACATTTACATCCATTTCGATTTTATTATTAATATTATGTTCAAAACTATAAAATTACTTTTGTAAATATTAATTTTATTTTTATCTTATATAACTATATTTATCACTATCACAATCAAATTACTATGATTACAAGCCAACTACGACCATAGCTATATGTCAAACTAAACATAAAATAACTAAGTTGTCAAAGTGAAATATACGAGGATTCGTACGATTCAGATTCTACCTAATTCAAAATGAAAATAATCATATTATTTTGGTAATTCAATATACCTTAAAAGTAACGGTGCTTTCTCATTGTGAGAACTTTGCGAAATTATGTAAAAAAAAGATGTATATAAAAATCAAAAACAAATTCAATAGTTAATATCATTATCATTGTGAGAGGTTACAAATTTTCCCCAAGTTTTTAATAACTAATTCACATTTAAAAGAATTAAAGAAAAACAATTCATAAATTCATTTACATAAAAATACAATACAAGAATTAATGAGAAAATAATTTATAAATTTGAAAATAACATACGACAAGAATAAATCACCAATTCAAATTTAGTTATGTTGGGCCCCGGAACAGAGTTTCGTTTAAATGAATCGGTAATAGCACGCAAACACCACACGCAGATTTAAAATCAGACCCATAAAACATCAACTAACCACTGAAAAATATGAGAAAAGAAATAATTAAAATATAAAATCAAAAACATAAAAATAAACTAAAATGATAACAGATGCAACAAGATCCGCATGAAATAAACACAGAAATAACACGAAAACATGAAGATTTGACCGAAAATTGACAATTTTCAAGAAAAAGTAAGAGTTGATGAAAGTTAGAACTCAAATTAAAATAATTTAAATTGGAAACAATTCAATTAAAAACTAAAAAATAGAATTGTCAAATTAAACTATGAAATTTAATAAAATTAGAACTAGAATATACTAGAAATCACAAGGTCAAATTTTGTTTTACTACATCAAAATGAACACGCAAGATTAGGGTCACCCAGTATGTATATATACCGATTCATTTTCTCAGAATTTTAACCAAATTTTGACAACAAAATTTTGAGAAGTAACACTCTCGTTTTTAACAGAAACCATACTTAGATAAGAACCTATTTTATTTGGTAAGCGGACGATATCTCGATGACTTTCTCCACGCACCACACGAACCATCTCAAGAGAGCTCTGTTCAAGTGTCTGCGCGGGGAAAGGTATTATGTATTGAATGAACGAATGATGAAGCCAACTATGAACATATATGCATCAACTATGAATGTATTTGTACTATGACAATAAAGGCTTATGAAATGAATATGATATGTCGAAATTTTTTACGGCCCACAGCCGACACAGCACCGCAAGTAATCAAAATCTACACACCCCAACCGAACTGTGTAAGTGCGTGTATAATCGCCAATAGTTCATGCCTATGAAGGCTCCGGCGTGAGAACGCTGGAGCTGGAACGTCAATATCATCCGTTATAGGGGAAATTGGAAGGTAGAGGGGTAGTCTTTTGGCTATTCCTTTGCCATCCATTTCCTAAAAACTCGACCTAAACTTACGAAAACAATCGGCTTAAAATCTTGACACCGAGTAGTCCAGTGAACACTCATAATTTTCTAATATTGACATATTCAATCTTAAGGTCAAATAAGGGAAGGTAACGGGTTGAAAGAGCGTAAATCGTTGCTATTAAATATTAATAAAACGATGTGAATCGTCATTGAAGCCAAAATCTAAACTCAAGCGAAACTATTAATAAATAAATTATTAAACCAAAAGGTTAAATTCAATAAGAAAATAGGTCATTTCAGCGAAACCTAAAATGATAACGATAAATTAGCATAGTAGAGACTTAAAATAGATAAGAGAACTAAAGATGGACGATTAAAATGAAACTTAAATTCAAAACTAGAAATAAATTACCAAAACAAAACTTCAAATTCAATAAGCAATAAACAAACGAGAATTCAATAAGAAATTCTAGAACTGAAAGACTACGAGGAACCAATGTTCAGAAACGATAGAATTAAAACGTTATGATCTAAAACCAAAATTAATTTGAACGTTACCAATTTATAAAATAGCGATCATGATAAGTAATGAATAGAAAAATTACTAACAATTACCATTACAAATAGTAATGTAGAAAAAATTAGACTAATCTGTATTTGCAAATAAACCTAATTATCCAGTTATTACATTATTTAATCTCACGATCGACACTACATCCAACCTAGAATAAAATAGATAAATTAAGGAAAACCACTCAGACATAAACAACACGAAAAATAATTGTCTGATAAATTGAAGCCAACACAAACATCGAGATTTATCTCATTGATAGATATTATAATCCAGTAGATTATCCATAAAATCTGGTCGCAAGAGATGCGAATCCACCAAAGCGAATAATATTTCAACTGTGGATTCTAAACGTAAGGTACACTCAACGATAATAAATAGGCAGACAACGAATATACTCACCAAAAATCATTAAACTCAGGGTAAAAACAGCTCAGAGAAAACGTAGGATCCGGTGAACGGAAGAACAGAATCGCCACTCAACCAATAGCTAAATCTTCAAAATTAGATCCACGATAAGCCGCTAAAGCGCGAGAGACTAGATAAAGAATATTGATTGGAATTCCAATTATATTTCAACAATCGATGTATTAATGACCACTTGGTTGACGCTAGTTAGCGTGGTCAATCATTGCAAGTAGTAATTTAGTGCGTGGCCCGTAATTGAAGATCGTAGTCAGTGAATGAATCACTGAAACCAACTCCAGATTATCTGCCAATATAGATTACCAACCTACTACCAAAACAACACGGACTAGTAACCACCGACGCGAGAATCATCAAGGTAAGCCGTATCCTATAAATGATACACAAGAGTAAAGGCGAGACAATCATAAGCAAACCACACGATATGGCTCAGAAACAGAATTATTGGACAGATAAGGAAGCCAACGAAGCCCGAATTAGCAGGAATGACAATCACACCATGGAAATGAAGGAGAAGCCAAACCAGAGTAAGATTAATCACCAAATCTGTTCTTCATTTTTAATTATGCATGAGATAGACTCCCAACCAACACAACTCACCGCATAGGACTCCTCCCGCTTCCAAACAAGCCACTAAAATACCAAACAAAGATCGAAAGAAAATAAACCAAAACGCTTTTGCCACCATTGTAAATTATCAAATAAACTAATAATTTCGTTTTGTCGTTATGAAATGTTTAGTAAAAATGAATGAATGAGCCCACCACACACCGCAATTCAGTAAACAACGAGGATAATTATGAAATTGATTCGATTGAAACCGTTGAACGAATTGACCCGGATCTAGTGAAATTAGATTCAGTTAGAAGTTTAAAGCCAGTTTCTCGTTCTGAATATCCAGCTTAACCAACAACATGAAATGCAGAGTAACGATAGACAATCACCACTACGAAAGTGACGACACAGGTTTAAATCTTAGTATAAAAACTACAATGATGGCGCTAGGATACCAATAAACGATCTACAACTACCAAACTAGTAGACAAACCTTCCAAGCATCGACCCGGTAGAAAAGAGATGGCCAAACGACGATCCGTTCAATCGAAAGAATAAAACATTATTTTTATCTGATATTTAATAAATCATTTCTAATAGTTGAACTAACTTTCGAATTGACCTTCTAAATAACTATTTAATACAAAGATTAATCAAGTTGAAATGCGAGTAACGCAGAAGTTAAATACAAACAAGAGGGTATTAGCTACACCAGTAAGGGACCAGAGTAATAAAAGCGCACAGGAACCTTCTATCGGTAGTGCGTTGAACCCACCTTGAGATCGGGCCAGAGCAGTTCTCTCGTAGCGCTCACCTTTGGCGATCTCAAAACCAATAGTTACATCACCAACATTGCCTAGCAACGGGTAACTATTGGAGGGCAAGAAAAGTTCTATTTGGGGTTAAGGTCACACAAACCATAAACCCCACAGTTACTTGAAAATAAAACCTAACAGGAATAAATCGCCGATTTGCAAAAGTTATAAAATAAAAAATTCAAGATTAGATAAATTACTTTTCAACGAAGAAGCGGGGAGACCTACAATTTAAATTATTTAAATTAACCTAAAGCAAATTAATAAAATTACCGTACTATATATACTAATAGATAATAATTCTACTTAGATGTGATTCATTTCCCCCCCGAAAATCCTAAATTAAGAGAAAATTAAAATAAAAGAGCAAAAATTATACATACTTACTTTTAATATAGGAAATTGAGATACTATAATAAGTTGCCATGGAAATGAGTGTCAAGTGAATAGATGAATTAATTAGGTCATAGTTAACATAAGAATAAAATATATAGTATTTTATTAAATTATCTTTAGATTTTTGATTTTAAAGGGATATGATGGGAACCCGTAATACAAAATAGGAAATTCGTACAAATTCTGGTATCAATTACATTATATAAGTTAATCTTTCTATTACCATACTATATAGATAATAAAAATCGAATTAATATTATTTTGGACCTGAATGTAACCCTCATTATTGGTATTACAATATGATCATTATGATTAAGGTTGAGATCTATATTGATATAATTAGAATCATTTTTATAATCGTTACTAATATTATTATTATTATTATTATTATTTCTATTATTATTATTATTATTATTATTATTATTATTATTATTAATTTTATAATAATTATTATCATTATTATTATTTTATAATTATTATTCTTATGATTATTAATATTATAATTATTTCCTTTCCGCATTCGTTGTTTTGCTGAGTTCTTCTCTTACATCTTTTTTTGTCTCAATTTTCAATTCACTGACTGTTTTTGATCTGTCTTGCATATTCAGATTTCTCGTTTGTTGTCTTTGGATTCTCTTTTCGATTAGTTCTCCCTCTGAAATTTTATTAACCATTAAAATATTTATTACCTCTTGTTCGATTGATGTCTCTCCGATTCCTGTATTGTCTCCTGTTGTTTGTATAAATTTTTACTCCAATATTTTACTTTCTACGTTTATTTGAAGTTCCTCTTTCTTCACCTTTTCATTATCTTGTTGTAACATTTTCACTTTCCTTATCGGTTCTCTTTTTGATTTTTGTAGTAGTACCCTCTGATTTTGATATTTTGTTTTTTGTTTTTCTGATATCTTTTTATCACTGATTTTGTTGCTTTTTCGTCATTTGTCGTTCCCTTCTATGGTGATCTCTTGAATTATCTTTATTTTCTCTTCGCTGCTCAATTCTTGCTCTGATTTTATTTTGTCCTCCTGAGTTTCATCTTTCTTAATCACGTCATTTTCTTTGTCGTTATTTTCGTTATTTATTGCCATACCATCCTCGCTGTTGACAACACACTGCTCCGCAGTGTGGATTTCTTTTGTATTGACTATTTTTTACATATTGCTTCTACTTGATATTTAATTTCTGTTCATCCGTCTTTGTCGAATTTCTTGGATTTTCTCTCTCTGTAATCTCTGCCATTCAATTTGTTGCTGTTCCGGATCTTTTCTGGTCCATTGATATTGAACATCATTCATGTTTCTCGTCGTATTACTTAGTTGTATTTGATTGTTTGCGGGTATTCGTCAAATCATACCACCTAATTGCTCACTCTCTTGTATTTGATTACTTTGTGTACTTTGGCTATAATTGTTCGGTTTTGGTATGTCTCGATTTTTCTCTCTATTGGACAATTTGCAGCTATATGTCCGTTTAGGTTGCAGTTGTAACAGGTTCTACTCTCGTATCTTGTGGTTGTCCTCATTATATCTCTTGAATGTCTGATCTCTTGTGTTGGGCTATTTTGTGGATTCTTCTTGAATTGGTTTGGTTTTTGTTGACTTTGAATTCTTCTCATTCGAAAATTCTTTGACGTATGACCCGTTTGATCGCAATTAAAACATTTTATCATTTCTTCTCCTACGTTCTGTGTAGAGTTCATTAATATAGGTTGTCTGTTGATACTTTCTGTGCGAACTCTTCTATCATATCCTTGGCAATTCTTTAGTTGATAACCTCGATCAGTTATGCATCCTTTTTTTGAATAGATATCACATACTTGATTGTAGTTCGCGTTGTTAATCCTGAAATAATTATTACACTTTATAAATTTACCTCTATTGTCTTGAATCCTCTTAACTGGCATATCGCAAATTCGTGATCATTTTTTAATGTATTGATTGGTTTGCGAATAAATATCTTTCGTTTGTCTCGTTGCTTCCATCGCTATTTTTATTGGTTCTGATACTCGATCTTTTAACTTGGTTTGATCGTTTTTTCTTTCTACTCTTTCTTCCATTGTGGTTAATATTTTCTGTTCTCGTATGATTTTCTTTTTCCATGTTTCAGCTACGTTTGTTTCGACTGTTTTCTTTTCCGAATTTTTTCGTTTCTTTTTCGTCATTTAAATATTCTTAGTTGCATTTTCTTTCTGAATACATCTCCTGTACATTCCTCTTTAAACTCGAAAATATCGGTTCTCGGCTGCTCATTTCCGGTTCATCTCGTGTGATTTCGTACATTGTTGATTTTCTCAAATATATTTCTGTTTTATCCGTAATTTTACTTTGCAACTCTTGGTTCATTTCTTCTCGGAGTTTTTCGATCTCTTTACTCGTACTTGTTTTCAACTGAATTGTAATTTTTGTTTCGGGTGATTTCGCGTTATTTCCTTTGTCAGTTAACTTTCCAATTAACTTATCATATTCTTCAGCTTTTGTTTCCAAGCTTTCTAATCTTGTTGTAATCATTGGTTCTGCTGTCGCTACTGTATCAAATTTTCTATCTGTTGCTGCTTTTCACTTTCTCTGACTTCCAATAAAATGGTCTTTTTTTTCTTTTTTTTTCCTTGTTCTCCGTTCGTTTCGGTATATTCTCAGTTTCTCTACTCGATGGTTTCCTTGATTCCAGTTTCTCGTAACTCGTTTTCTTGATTCTATCTTGGCTCTATTATTCGTCGTTTACTTGATTTCTTTATTCCTTGCCAATTATCTAAAAATAAATAACACTTCTAGTACATATTACTCTACATAAATTTCCGCATTAATTTATCGTACTACTCTCACTGCTTTTCCTTAATTCTTTTCTCTACGTCAACTTCTTATCTTTTTAATTTTTGTTTTTTCATTTTAAGTTTATTTTAAATTATCTATAGCTCGTATCAATTATCTATTTGTTTCGTCTAAATTATCCTTATAGTCGCATCAATTATCTAACCTGTCGTATCAATTAACTATTTTAATCAAATAAATCATCACTATCATATCAATAATCGTCTCGTTAACTATTCTCCTTTATCCCTTTATCGTTGGTCCAAAAATGTTTCTTAATCTCTATTCACTATGGGCCTTTTTACTTAACTAGTCTCGTCTTTTATCCTAAACTTTATCCGCTATTGCTCTATGAGTCTTTTTATTTAAATCTTCTTGTCTTTTTCCTTAAACTTTATTCGTTGTGATCGTTTTCCTTTTGATTCATCTCCCTTCATTTTTAAGTCTATTTTGAATTATCTATATCTCGTAATAATTATCTATCAACCTCGTATCAATTATCTATAAAGTCTTATCAATTATCTATTTGGTCGGATTAATTATCTATTTTACAATAATAAAATCATTATACTCATACTCTCATTCAATCTGTAAATTATTTTTCCTATGTCTCATTGATTTAAAAATTGTTTACTTAATCCTCAGTCGCTCTATGACCTTATCATTCCGTTGGCTCTCTGGGGCCTTCGTCATCTTATTTCTAACTGGCATTCTGTGGCCTTCAATCTCTAATCTCATTTCAACTGGCACTCTATGGCCTCTAATATCTAATCATAATCATATCTCATCCGGCGCTCTATGGCCTCTAATATCTAAACATATTGTCTCATCTAATCATATCTATCTTATTTAATCATAATCATATCTCAACTTTAATATTTAATCATATGCTATTTAACTATAATCATATATCATCTTTAGTATCTAATCTTGATCATATCTTTACTGTTATAACCATATCTTATTTCAAGATCATCTCTTATCTTTAACATCTAATCATAATCATATCTAATCATAATCGTATAATATCTGTTCTCGTCTTTAATCATAATCATATCTCATCTTTAATATCGGAGTTGAGTTTCATCAGTGACTTTTGGGTGGGTTTGAGGCCTCACACTGACTCTCAATCCATGGCGTCTTTTGTCTAGTGCATTTTACCGGTTACGCTTTCCTCACCGCCACTCGGATATTTGGTACTCGGTGTGGGATCCGGGTTGTGTACCTCGGAGAATATAAAAGCATAGAAATGCCTAGACGTTCAATCAAGTTCCAAAAGCGGTTTACTTGATTTCCCGAATAGTGAAAAGAAAAGGAAGCTATAAATGGGTGCGGAAATTCTTAATATATCTGTCTAATATCTGCCCGCTCTCCCGTCAGATTTCCGGCACAATTCGGCCTCCCTGATCTGATCCTTAGTAGGTTCTTTCGAGTATGAACCATTTACCGGTTAGTTCACATCTTGCCTACCGTTTGGTGTCCTCGATACTCGGTGTGGTATCCGGGTTTTTGTATCGAACGGCTCAGCGCTGATAACATCCTGAACACGACAGTCCGTAGCTGTCCTCTGGTGCCTCACCACCAGCTAGGGAAAAAAAGAATATCTCTAGGTACCTTTAACGTCTAAATCATGCGCATTTTTTCAATTTTTATTTTTATTTTCGGTTTCCCTTTCACTTTCCCAATTCAAAAATTGTAGTAATCGCGTTGGTTTGTTCCCCAGAGAGGTGATCAATCTCTCGCCAGGAACTCTCCAACTTTTGCGACGGTACCAATTACCTTTCTCTCCTCGGGTTCATCAAGGTTCCCCATCGGAATAAGCGTACTATCGTTATGATAGCTCGGTTTTAAATCTTACTTTCCAGTATTATTTCCATATAATATAAATAACATTACAAAATATATTAACAAAATGATGCATCGAAACTTTTACCGTACCTTATGTGTGATTTTTCAGCTTTCACTGTTTAAGTTGTGTTTTACTTGTCCACTCAGAATTTATTTAACGGCTTTCATGAAGTTTTCGGCTTTTTTCCGTATGTTTTACACCTTTCGGTTGCTATTGTTGTCTCATTTATTATTATTATTAATCTCGACTCATCGTTTTCAATCATCATTTTCCTCTGGTTGCTAACTATTATTCTCGTAATTCATTATTATTTCTAATCCTTTATTTTCATTAATAACAAGCATCATCATTTTATTCATCTACGCTCATTTCTTACTATTCATTTCATTTACACCTGAACATTTCCTTTTATCTACGCCCAAGTTTCTCCATCATCAGGATTATTTTTTCGTCAATTTCTCTAACTTAATCGATTATCTCTTCTCGTTTAGTATCTAATTCGGCTTTGCTTGGCCTCATGTCTTTTGTAATTCGCACAATCGATCGTTCGTTACTTCCGCTCATCTCATAGGAGTAGGGGTTCGAAATCGTTGCAACCTTTTCCGTTAATATTTTGATCTTTAATTTAATTACTTTCAATTAATCGTTTATTACGTTTAGAATTATTTTAACTGACTTGGTGATCACGTCTTATTTCAAACAATTTTAATCCAGTAATTTCTAGTTTTCCAATTTTTTACGAACTCTTAGACGACCCGCATTTTTGTGGTTTCCCCTATTTCTAATCACTTTAACCCTCGTGATTTCCACCTTTTCCCTGTTTTTATTATTTTAATTTTTATTTATTTATCTATTTTTTATATTCTTATTACTACTTCTACGGTTTTATGGATGATATTTACACGATGATTTCCATTGATTTGTACAACCTACCCATACTTTTATTTTTATTTATAGTTTCCTGTTTCTTTGATTCCTGCTCTACAAATATTGATAATTTTATCCCCACTTTCCTGTTGAATCGTTTCATTTTTGAAATTTTTGTGTATCTAATATTTTAGTTAATTTACATATATTGATATTTTCCTCTCTTATTACAATACTCGTCATTCATGAGTTTTCTAAACTGTTGTTTTGTTTCATCATATTGCTGGGGTTGTCGGTGACTTCGAATAGAAATTATTGTCGATCTGACTCCAAACGTGGTTTAAACACCAGTAACGAACTCCAAACGATATAAACTTTATTGATTAATACACTTTGTCTCCACTAATTTACAAAAATATTTACAGTTCACTTTTAAAATTTTTAATTTCTTCACAATTATCTGAATTCTAGAGTATTCGAAGGTTTTGACCCATTGTAACTTTTTATCAAAAGTTCACATGATGATAGTTCTATGGTAATTTTGCTTGTTTCATCGATCTCTATAACTTATCAAAAATTAAAAACTTTGACTAAGGTTTTGACCCTTTATAACTTTTTATCTAAAGCTTTGATGACTAAAGTTCTATTGGCAATTTTGCTTGTTTCGTCGATCTCTACAACATATCAAAATTTAAAAATTTTGACCAAGGTTTTGACCCTTGATAACTTTTGACCCAGAAGTCAGACTGCCATACTTCTTTAGTAAATATTGTTCAGCTTCTCAAGCTCTACAACATCAAAAATTAGAATTTTTGAAGGTTTGACCCTTAATAACTTTTTATCCAAAGGTTGGAAGATCCTAATTTTATCACCACTTTTGCCATTTCATCGTTCTGTACAACATATTAAAAATAATTTTTTTGACCAAAGTTTGAGCCTTTTTAGCTTCGAACCTTTAGAAGATATGACCATGGTTCTATTGGCAATTTTATTAAGCTCATTTTTCTCTACAACATATCAAAAATTATATTTTTGGTCAAGGCTTGACCCTTTACACCTTTGAAGTTCGATAAGATACGACTATAGTTCCATTGACAATAATACTCAACTCACCGTCCTGTACAACATATCAAAAATAAAATTTTTGGCCAAAGTTTGACCCTTTGTAACTTCGAACCTTTAGAAAATACAACCATAGTTCAATTGGCATTTTTACTCAGCTCATCGTTCTTTACATAATATCATCGAACTGTTTTCTCATCGTCAATAAGTCGATCGTTTTCCTTCGTTTGTTGTTAAGTTCCATTCTTTAGTTCACCCTCTATCCGTGGTCCGACAAAATGTCGTTCCGACATTTATGTTTAATAATTAAACATTTGCTTTTATTTCCTTGGGTTCTTTGCAAAAACAATCATGTTGATCCCGGCTGAGCCCCCAAATTTGTATGGTGGGTTTCTGGGTGTTGATATTTTGAAACTACAGGGTTGTTACCCAGATACCCCATACAAATATCTTTCGCTTACCACTCGGCACCCGTTGCTAAGCAACGTTGTAACTGTGTTCGAGTGGGTAGATCGTCCGCAAAAAAGTGAGCGTTATTGCTAATGCTATAATTGATCGAACGATCTCTGGGTCCAACGAGCTGTCGATAGAAGACCTGTGCTCGCTTTTGATTCATAGGTCCCATTATTCTCCTATCTCTTTCAAATGTTAACCTATACTCTCATTTCATTCATTGTTATGTCCATTCCCATAGTCCTTCTTATCGTTGTCCATGTCGAAGATTATTCTTTGGTCAGTACACCCTTGGTTATGTTAAGTATTCACGCACTAGTTCTCTTACTCTTATCCCTATCATAACTACAATGTTCCCTATTATTATCACTAGCATTATCATTGTTGCTATTATATGTATTACCTTTATTAATTGTTACTACTATTACCTTTATTATTATTTTTATTACTATAACTACCATTATATTTATTGTTATTACTACTATGATTATTACTACTATTATTATTATCATAATTATTATCATCATTACTAAAAATACCATGATTATTATTATTATTATCATTATTATTATTATTATTATTATTATTATTATTATTATTATTATTATTATTATTATTATTATTATTATTATTATTATTATTATTATTATTATTATTATTATTATTATTATTATTATTATTATTATAATTATTATTATTATTTTAATTACCATTACCCTTATCATTATCGTTATTATTATTAAGATTTTGTAGGGATCCGTCCTTATTCCTCAGCTTTAAGAAATATTTTTCTTATTTAAAAATTTAGTTGTAATCCTTCTGTATCTTTCGGTTTTTGATAAAGTATTTTTGTAAATTCGAAAAATTTAGCAGCGTTCCGCCCTTATTTTACGGTTCATCCCTATTCTACCGTTTTCGACAAAGTATTTTCATTGACTCGGAAAATTTGAGCAGCGTCCCGCCCATATTTTCCGCCTCAACTCAAATTAATTTATTTAATTCTTATTTAAAAACATTATTTTTCATGATTTTGGTCGTTTGGATTAATCTTTTTCCGATGGCTGTTCATTTTAACTGTTGCAACGATTTCGCAATTTTCACCGATACCCATTCCCTCTTTTTGTCCTTAAGATCTATTTATGTTCATATTATATTTAATGAGTGCCCACTGGACTACTCGGTGTTAGAGATTTTGAGCCGATTGTTGTTAAAAATTTATGTCAATTTTACAGGAAACGGATGGTGAAGGAGTAGCCAAGGGACTACTCATTTACCCTCCAATTTCCCCTATGTACGGATAATATTGACGTTTCGGCTCCTGCGTTCCGCACGCCGGGGCCTTCACCGGCACGAACTACTGGCGATTTTACACGCACTTACACAGTTCGATAGTGTGTTTTATTTTTCTATCTTGCGTTGTTTTGGCTGTGGGCCACCAAAAATAAAATAATAGAAAAAATAAATTACCAGATGAATTAGGCAGAAATCTCGACGCATAAACTGTATATTTAGCATTCATATAAACAAATTTTAAATCGGGCATCGATGTACATAAACCAAAATAACATAACTGTAGATTAACAATCTGAAAATATTGCAAGAAAATATTGAAAATATTGAAAAAAATATTTTATTTTTATTCATTTAATTCATTAATTTTTACTTTTATATAAATGGTCATTTTACGGTCGAATTTTCTTGTTATTATGTTATTTTTTATGTAAATTTCGTGCGGTTCTTGATGCATTTTGTATTTATTTTATTTTACTTTTATGTTTTTGATTTTATATTTATTTATATTCTCTCAGATTTTAAAGTGTTTAGTTGGTGTTGCATATTGTATTTTAAGTTATCGTGGTGCTGGGTTTTCGTGCTGTATTACTGATGCATTTAAACAATTCTCAAGGCTATTTGTGTGCTGGCCCAACACTTATGAAATATATTTTGCTTCAATTAAATTTCAACCAAGTGTTAATAGATGTATGCATTACCTGTTCATTTATCCATTTCAGTGGAACAAAATAGTCAAATCATTGAGTGATTCCCGAAAGATATCGCCAAATACCATCAGGAAGCGATTGTTCAAAATGAAATGGCCGAAGCTCTGGTACGCCAATGCCGGCTCATAGAACAAACCTGGTTAAGACCAGAGGAATTGGCTAAATTAAGGGCCGAAATTGAGTCTCTAAACTCAAAACTATCTCAAAAGTAAAAGCTCTAATGCAGGCTGAACAGAAGATTCAAATTCAGGATTGAGAAATAATAGAGCTGAAATTAAAAGACGAGATCCTGGCTGGACTCGTACGATGCGGAAGCCAGATATCTGCCGAGTAAGAGGCGATAGTTATCCGAAACGGAATTGGAAAAGATATCGGAGTAAAGATTATCACTCCAGGAACCTCGCACCCGCCAGAAGAAAAGCCGAAAAGGAGTAGACGACGAAATTGGTCTGGCAAATAGGAGCGCGAGAAGCAGAACAAGGTCAAAACGGCTCGTATGAAGAGACACATCCTCAAGTCCAACGGGATTTGAGTACCCACAATGATAACTTAACTGTTAATGTAATATTTGTTTTGTTGTTTTTTAAATTTAAATCATTAATAATAATATTACTTGTGTTTAGTTTTGGTTTTATGGTTAAAGAATTAAAGCAGTTAGATAATTGAGAGCCGGGACCATAAAAGCCAGAACATGACGTCTTTTATGACAGCTCTTGAATCCAACCAAATATTAGAGCATTGGCAGTCTTTGTAAAGAGGCTCACCCTTTGCTAATATTCACCCACTAGCACACAGTACCAACGTCAATTTTGATGGATGGCTAGTGGTTAAACTCTTATGCAGGCGCTGAGTGGGGATTGGTTAACCCTTAGGCTCCAATAAAATCTTTTGTTACCCATTAGTGCCCAGCATCCGAAAATGACGTATTTTTAAATATTTTTTAGTTCATGTAAAAATTACTAATTTTTTTCACTCACTCAAGAAGAGATAATCGAGGATGTGCGTAAAAGATCATTACTCTTAAATTTTTAAAATTTTTGAAAAATAAAAAGCATGAAATTTTACGTCAGGTTGTTCTGATTGGAAGCTTGCACTCTGACTTCCTTGCTAATAATAATAAATATTTAAGAATCCTAACCTTCCAGACTTAAAGATAATATTTATTTTTTTAAAGATTGCAAAAATTGCAGAGATAATTTTTTTATAAAATTTATAATTTTCCAAATAAAAATATAGAAAGCTTTATTTTTACACATTTTATGATAATTTACTCTCTTTCCATCTAATTTCAACATTAAGAATTTCTAAATCTGTAAGATCTGTACCATATTTATCATTAATTTCATCCAATCTTTCTATAAATTTAATTCTAGCATTTACATATGGTATTAATGTAATTCCGTCACTTAAAATATATCTTTTATTATCATAATTATTTAATGTTGTTTTTAATGATTTCGTAAGATAAATTTCATGATTAGATGATCTAATATTATGAGTTATTTCTTCTTGTTTTTCAGATTTATCTTGTACACAATTTTTAAATTAACTAAATTAACTTACAGATATTTTAATTCCTTTGTTTTTATTTTCTTCACCCTTGATCATTTTTAATGCATATTGTTTTGATCTAATAGCAAAATCACCTAATATTGGATTTCCAGGTTTTTCATCTTTGTATGTAAATAATTCACCAGATTCATTTATTAAATTATTCAACTGTTCAGTTTTCAAATAAATCTTGATAATCTTCATTGCGTTTAATTTCTAAAAACATTGAATCACTATCCATTAAATGTAATGATATTCTGTCTTTAAAATGTAATTGTAAAATATTATAATATGTTTCATACATTTGTAATTTAGATAATTCGTGAATAGTGAATAGTGGTTTATTATATGTCTTTACATAACTTCCCATTTCAACTGCTACAAATTCATTTGAAAATTTTACACAATTTTTAAATATTGGTTTTGAAATCCTTCTACCAAATATTTTTAAATCTTTAGGACTATTTGATAATAAATTTATATTTACATACTTGTCTCTATTTTCCATAGTTTTACCAAAGACAGAATTATTAAATAATTTATACAACATTTTACCAAATTCATCTTTGTTTGATGTAGCTTGTTTTCTATTTTCAATATTATCTTCAATAAAATTTTTCATATAGGGTTTTTGTTCAAAACTAATAATACTATGAACCTTAGTCAACTTCCTTCCCTGTTGTAAATAAAATTATAAAGTTTTATAATGACACAAATATTTTCTTTATTTTTCTGAGTGCATAATAATTTAATTGTGGAATCTTTCAATCTTTCTTTTCAAACTTTTTATATTTTTGCAAGCCTGAAAGATCTTCATAGTTTATTTTTGCTTTTATTGGCGATAATGGAAAATACACTGTCTTGTCATGAATTACCTAGGATATTTAAAACCTACTTCTACAAAATATCCAATGTTTGAATCTTTTGCAGTTGATAAAATTTTCTCTATTATGGTGGGTTACAGGGTTTCGCATCTTGCTTAACTTTATGGCTACCCTAGTAACGCCATACAAAATGATACTAACCGCCACTCGACACCCGTTGCTAAGCAACGTTGGTAATGTGTTCAAGTGGTGGATTGTCCGCAAAAATTGAGTACCATCGGCTAGTACTATAGTTGCTCGGACAATCCTCGGGTTCACGAGCTGTCGATAGAAGACCTATGCTCGCTTTACTTGGTCCCCTACGTGGAAATGCGAATTAAATTTAGTCTGATTGATGTGAGTGATTTTCGAGTCTACCCCACTATGACTGAATACATGAGAGATGATTTATTTAATAAACAAAGGACATGCATAATAAGTTAGGTTGATCGACTTGACGCTTGTGCGGCTCGGCGTCGGGCCCGTTCTTTGCGTCCCGGCCGGCGGATGGTTGGTTGGATAGCTGTCGGGTTTTGGCTTGGTGCGGTTTCATCAACGACGCGCTGACTTGGCAGTTGGGAAGGGGCGAAGATGAGCGGGTACGTTACCGCTTCCCCTTCCCGGCAGGCTGCTAGGGCAACTTCTAAGCCCCTGATCTGTGTGCGCAGACTCCGATTGAGCTGGCGTTCTTCGGCCCAGCCTTTTTGAGCTGCGGTGAGACGTTGGTAGAGTAGTTTCGTCCGTTTGGGGTCCAAACAGGTCGCCTTGACCTGTTGTACTTCGCGCGTTAACTGTAGTATCTGACTGAGTAGCTCCGCGTTTGCCTGTCTAGCGCGGGCTAGCTCATTTTCCATTAGTTTCAGGGCCGACATTTCTATGAAGAAAAATATTAATTTTATCTAATATGGAGAACTCTAATTATTCCAAACATAATCGCAGCAGAAAACTTATTTAAAACAAAGATTTCTAAGATGATAATTCATTATAATTCATTATTCATAACATCAATAGGATACAAATGTTAGTCATGCTTGTGTCTGGAGGTTCAGGACTCTTCGAGAAATTTCCTGACTCCTTCCTCCGGGGTGTAACCGGGAATAATGGGCACTGGTCGTCGGAGGTTGCGTGCCGGTCGGGCTGGGTACGTTTCTGCGATACGTCCGACGAGGATGTCCTCTTCAACGTTGGCGAGGTACATCCTCGCCTTCACCACCTGTAGGTCGACCTCCGTTTGGATCTTCTCCCACTGAGCCAGCAAGTTTCGGGCGTTGTCGACAATCTCCTCGGCAGGATACTGTTCCTCCTCTGGTCGGTGTGGGTCATTTCCTCTGCCCAGTACTTGCCATAGCGACGGGCACGATCGTTTCGGGCGTGGCTCGTCGAGAGTCATCGATGGGCGCGCTCGTTTCCAGGCTCGGCGCCATTCATCTGCCTCTTGTTTCGAAATCAGATTCGGCAACATAAATTCTGCTGAAATAAGTAAACGTCATATATTCTCTTACCAATTTATGGGAATATTAAATCTACAATCTCGAGTTCATGCAATCTTAAATCATCCGGTAATTCTAGGGGATACATTGACTGGTTAAATTAGCGTTCAGTGAACTTGCTAGTTGAGTTGGAATTGTAAGGATTATTGTGATGAAATGTCTGGGTTCATGTTCTGGTGATTTCCATAGTTCTTTCATGCTGAAGAAAGGTGATGGGGCAGAATATGTAATGTATGTCTATGTGACTTAGTTATTTGGGATTTCAATTCATTTAACGTTACTACTGTTGGGGGAAAACATACTCGTGTCGGTTTAACGTAATTAATAGCGGTTATTGCAATTTTAAAATACTCATCGTAACTACTAATAGTTATTGTATTTATTAATGTTCAACGAAATTATCAATAGTTATTGTATGTAATAATGGTTAACGAAATTCTCAATAGTTATTGTAATCATTAATGCCTATCGACATTGTCGTAATTATTGATACTTGACTCGTCTATTCACTCCTCCAACGGAAATGATTATTTATATTTCATCCTTTCTCTCGGTGGTAGATTATCGGAACGGATGTTTCTCGCGACGTCAATTATCAGAACGGATGTTTCTCGCGATGGTCAATTGTCGGAACGGATGTTGGGATTGCTTGATTCTTATCCGATCACGACATCCGTCCGTGTTTTAATGGTTGATAGTTCGTCGTAATTCAATTGTGCGAATCTACTAATCGAAATCCACTTTGTCTAATACTCTAATGGTTGACGTTGGCATTAATCTGGGTCTAGTTTGTGCGTTCGTTTAAGCCGTCGGTACTGTCTTATCGGGGTTTTGTGGTTAGGTAATCTGTTTTTATTTTCTTACTGATTAATTTAATTGTCCATGGTTTTGAGGAACTATGCTGGCTGCTTACGACAAATTTTTCGGATGTGGTTAATCGTTGCTGGTTCTCGATGTTATTCATGACTTAAATTGTACCGGGAAAATTAACCGTTGGAATTCATGTTGAGGGTTGGCTAGAATGAAATTACGGAATTGTAAAACTATAGTATTGTGTCAGTCGGTCGATGTAATGGTTGGAAAAAATTTCTCTTTAGTTCAAGGCAATAAATGTTCTCCGTTTTATTGTTGATTTTATAAACTTTCATTTTATTGGATCACTTCGTGCTGGAATTTACCGATGTTTGATGATATTTGTATCATATTTATGTGGAGATTTTAAAGGTATTATAATTATTTCGATTAGAAGTAAAAATACAGATTTCATTGTTTTAATTCTTAAACTACTAAACGTCTGACTAACGGAGCATCTCATTAATTCAGCCAACATCTTAGTTTAAAACGTGACTTCATCTTACTTTCCCCTAATCGATTTTGACTTTTATTGATGGATTACTTTACTATTTAGTTTAATTTTCTCGAAATTTATTGGATCAAATTTTACGATCGATCATCCTGAGTTTTCCTTACTAATTACCTTAGAGATTTTTCTTATCGTTAACTTAGGTTAGTCAATAAATAGATTAGGCAATTTTAATGAACTATTTCTAACATCTGACTTAATAACTCTAAGTTTTACCTTCCCTTACATACAAGTTTATTTTATTACTATACAACCTGCTCTAATTTTTAATCAAGGACTTGATCTAAGTTAAACCCGTGAGTCACATAAATTCTTTAACCATCATTTTAATTAAGGAAATATTTACTCTTAATGAAAACATTTTAAATTGATAGATAAAGCCAGTTTAGGGGACTCACTGAGTTGCTCACAATACTTTATTTTCAAATGTAATTCAACGTACTACTAATCAAATTATTTTCCAATATTAGTTCAATTCACCGAATGATATATTTATAATTAGTTTACTTTTACTCTATCATTTAATTTACTCAAAAAAATTATTGGTAACTAATTTTATTTTTACCCGTAACTAAATTTAATTTATTCTATGAAATAATTGTAGTTAATTCATATTTAAATCCATAATTTAATTTAATTCTAATCAATTTATTGTTTGATTTATTTAATCCATAGGGTAATTTAAGTTAATGATAATTGTTTCGAAAATAAATTCAATTTAGTACACTAAATGATCAAATTAATTCAAATTGCTAATTCAGGTTAATTCTATCAACGCTTTTAGTTTAGTTTATCCCCGTACCTTTTCCTTTTAATAGATCCTAGGCGCATTTGTGTTTACATTATATTTATTGAGTGCCCACTGGACTACTCGGTGTGATAAGTTTAAGCCGTGTGTACTGTGATTTTAGGTCGATTTTTCTGAATTGAGAAACGAGGAAGCAGCCAGAGACTTCTTCCTTATTCCTCGCTTCAGCTATAGGGATAAATATTTACGTTACGACCGCTGCGTTGCGCACGCTGAGTCTTCACGGGTGCATATCATTGGCGGTTGTCCACGCTCTTACATGCATCTGCACTATGTTGATTTTACTATCTTGCATTAGGTTTCGGCTGTGGGCCGGAAAAATTTCGACAGATTTAGTTAACAAATTATATATATATGAAACAATTTATGCATAGTAATATTTATTAATTATAAGAAAATATAACAAGTTACCCTTCCAATTCATAAAAATAGCATACATTCATATAATAAACCAAATGCCTCTCTTCCCACGCCGACGTCCGAGCAGAGCTCTACAGAGATGCAAGGTACGGGGCGTGGAAAGAGGATTCCAAAATCAATGATTCTCACCTAAAATTTCTAAAAAATTCAAAACAATGATCTCGAACAGATTTAAAGGTTTAAAAACGATTCAAATAGTTTTAAACTAATTAAAATAGTTTTGGTTAAAAATGGTTTTTGGTTAAATTAAATGTGAAAATGGATCAGTATATATACCTAAATTTTTGGTGTGTAAAATTTGATGTAGTAAAACAAAATTCGACCTTGTTGTTTTCTAGCAAATTCTAATATTTATTTTTATTATTTTTCGATTTATTTTTATAATTTTTTATTTATAATTTTATTTGAATTATTACTAATTCAAATTTTCCGATTTAAATCTTGCTTTAATGAACTTTAATTGATTTTCCCAATTTCGTCGAATTTGTCGTGTTTTCATGTTGTATTTGTGTAAATATCGTGCGGATCTTGGTGCATTTTGTTATTATTTTAATTTATTTTTAGGTTTCTTAATTTATATTTAATTCTTTTATTTCTCAGATTTTATATGGTTTAATTGGTGTTTTGGGGTTTTATTTAAATTGCGTGTTGTGTTTGCGTGTGTGTTTCTGATCCATTTAAACATTTTGAAGGCCGTTTACGTTCTGGCCCAACATAAAACACTCGGGGGTCCGTAAAATTGCGACTTAAAATTTATTTGACCTTGAATGAGTTACCCACTGTTTCTCAAACATTCATTTGACATTAAATAAGTCATTGTCTTTGTCTTACAAAATTTAAACTATAAGAGTTAGAAAAAAACGTTTTACCCCCCCCCCCGTGGGCACTAAGTTTGCGGTGACACATCGAACTACTATAGTGGCTCGCTATAGCACGCTGATTAGGTGTGATGGGTATTGCTACATCGAGCCACTATCTACCTACTTACTGTCGACAAAAGTAATTTATACACTGCTTAAATATAGGGATTGCAAAAATCCTGAAAATTTTTAATTCCCGGGAATCTCGGGGTATAATGGGATTTTTTTCTTTTTTTAAATCGATTGAAAATAGGCACAGAAATATGAGTGGTATTAGTTTTTTTATCAACAAAATTAATATTTCTTGCTATAGGTTAATAAAAAATAAAACATGCATTTATTTATTTTGCTTTATAAAATAATATAAACAAATACTTTTACATTATAAATAATATTTCATTTAAAAAGAAAAATTCACACATTGTGCTCAAAATATATCTCATAATTTCAAAAATTAAAGTATCAATTATTTATTTTTTAAAAATGCAATCTTAAAAAGCATAATATATCAATCGTGTCATCATTTAGCCGACTCCAATTTTTGAGAACCTCATACAAACTGCTGAAAACGCCCTTTCTGACTCTACACTTGTGGGCTTAATCATCAATAAACAATTGTAAACTCTTTGGAGATAGTCCCCTCTTGTGCCACCACTTTCGAATAATGACATTTCTTTTTGTAGTTTTGATGATGTATTTTCAACTCTTGCTGGGAGTTTTCTATCGGATATAAAACCTTTCCCAAGGGCTTGATTCAATTGTTTCCCAATAGACTTTTCATTATAAATTATATCTTCATTGCATAATATTTTCCTAATATCATTAGAGGTAGTGTAGTGGCTTCCTTAATAACTCCGGCTGTTAAATCGGTTGCATTCAATCGCTGAAGAAGCTCCAATATAACTTTTTTGTTTTAAGAATTTTTGGATGGTACTGAAGCTTCAGTCATTTTCATTGAATCATTATGACCGTTGTGTAAATATTCAAATACGCTCCTTAATTGAGTTCTTCTCTCTTTAATTAGAATGACTAGATCTGAAGAAATTTCGTTACTGATGTCAGAATTTTGTTGTACCAACTGTTTCAACATAATACTTCATATATTGATATGCATATATCTCATTGCTTCAGATCATACCAAAATTACTATAAACCCGAAATCCCGGGATTGTAACCCCTACTTAAATAGGGATTATCGAAAATATAAAAATATTAAAGTTTCGTAAAGGGCCATAAGTTTCTGTAACAAGGAACGTTGCCCATCGGTAAACTTGGTTGAATATTTGCAGTTATAAAATTATGAATTGTTATTTTTCGGGTTACTTTTGTGAAAAGAACGCGTGAACTCCAAATACAATTCTAGTCCTAGCAAAAGTATTCATAAACTCAACATTTGATGAAGTGCATAAAATGGTAATTGCATTTTTAGAAATGTTTTAAAAGTTAAAAAATATTTCGAAACCCAAATTTTGAAAGATTTAATTTCTCACAATGACAGATTGCATTTTATACATTAAACAAATTATGACAAAATAGGGAAATTGAAAATCCTTTCAAACATTTTTGATATTAGAAAACTATGAAAAAGAAATTGAAATTTTTCCAACTAAAAACAATTCGCGCTCGAGTGCTTATTAACCTCCGTAATTATGCGATCAGCCAATCAAATCATCGAAATTTACGTAATTTAAAACTAATGTAAATTAATTATTATTTTTATAAATTAAAAATGTCTAATTTTACGTTTTTGGATTTGAAAGCTCATTGGAAATATGTTGATAGTCCTTGGGATTTGTTAACGGCCTGTGAAGAACTGAGGTTGAGTAAAACAACGGGCAATACTCTCGTATTCTGTATATTTAGCCATATTATGGGGTTCTGGTCAGCTTACATTCTCCCAATAATTTCCTTGTTTGGCATTGTATCAAACATGGTAACTATTTATATATTAAGCTCCAAACTCCATGACCGAACTCGTCAGTATATTTATCTGTCATTTATAGCCGGCTGTGATTCAGTAAATATTATTTGTTACGGTTGGATTTGGATCTTTTTCGCCAAAGGATTACCGTATGCCTCTCAAGGAAAGGTTTCTTTTTTCACTTATAACCAAGGAGAAATTTCCTGTAAACTCCATCGTTACTTTATAGCAGCTATTTCTTGTTCTGCCAGTTCCATATTTCTTTTGGCCTCAGTTGATCGGTGGTTTGCTATTTTCTGGCCATTAAAATGCTTAAATATTCCTCTCAGGCGAGCATGGCAGTATTCAATTGGAGTGATAATATCTAGCTTCATACTAATGAGTCCATTTGCCATTTATATGGGTTATACAGAAACTGGGAATCAGAAAACTCTCTGTTGGATCAAAGTATCAACTGATGAGCAAGGTTTGGCAATTTTCTTACAAGTTTATAATGTGTTATTCTCCTTTTGCGGATCCTTCCAAACTATAACAATTATTATTGTCAATGTAGCATTGTTTTATCAAATAAATAAAGGACAAAAAGTGAGAGATCAAATAAGAGCCGCAAAAGGCTCTAATGTACGGAAGGAAATGTCTGCATGTGTCATTTTACTTGTATTATCTATATTATACACAATTGGATCGCTACCAACGTCGGTTTCTTTTATTTTGGCGTTTCTGATGCAGAATGAAATAGGTCCAGAAGCTGAAGATCGATTGAGATTTGCGTATAATATTGGAGATATTGGATGGAACATTTATATGATGCAACAATGCACAAATGGCTTGGTGTTTTATTGGAAAATGGCGAGTTTTAGGAATGCATTTCATCGATTGTTTCACGTAAAACAGGAAGCTGAGCAAAATATTGCGGTGGTAACTTCTAATGGGTATATATCTAAAAATTAGCAGTTTTCACTGCGTGAAGAAGCGGATGACTTTGCACGATTTTGTCGTAAATTCATAATATTCATAATTGCAATGATTTTTTAACATTATACAGAACAATTTCACAGTGACTCACATTTTGAATTAATTTTCATTTTCTATTTTTACTTTATTTAGTCTTTTTGTATTGAAACTGAAGCACTTATTAAATCAGGTACAACTTACTGTTAATACACTTGTGTAGTTTATTTTCTCTTTATTTTTTAACTATTTTTTTCATTCTCCTGAATCATAAATTATATTCATGATCGAAGAGCCAGAAGTAACTAACGTTTACTTTTAAAATCTTCCGATTAAGCGCTTCGGACACAATAAAATTAACCAATGGGATTTCAGATTTGATAATAATTTTTTAACATAATTATTAGAAAACGATATTTGATAGCAATACACCCAGGAATTCCGCTACAGTCCATTAGGGGTGAAACACAATCCCCTAAAAGCCATACAGTACCCCCGAAATTTATGCCTATGTTAAAAATTTTATGGCAACCTTTTCATGTCTATAGAAAAAAATATTTTAGTTAAGTTGCAAAATATAAACTGGTAAAAGTGTAAGCTCGATATGCTTTTCTTATTTATTGTTTGTTATAACTGATTAATGCACTAACGCGTAACTTTGATTTATGAAATGAAACGAAATTCAGATATCCGATTTATTTTTACTGCCAAGAACACTAAACCTGTTGTTGATCGTGTTGATGTTGATAGTGATACTGAAACACACAATTCTCAAAACTGGTAATTTCTGATTATTGTGTCTAGAATTTATTTATTTAATTATTATTTAATTAATGATTTTTTAAACTTTTATTATTCATTTTAGTACTAATGATGCTACTGTCAAACAAGTTCCACATAAAAAATTCAAAGATATGAATGAACAATAAACTGCTTCATTGTCTATTACACGTAGCTCAAAATTATACCCATGGCTTGTAAACCAGCCAGAAGGTTATTTGTGCCAGGTTCCTTGTGATTGCATGATCTACGTCTAGGTAATACTTATCTACATTATTTTATCTTTACCTATAATAATGTTGTGAGTATTGGAAAGATCTGATCAAAGATTCAAGATCAATTGAGACTTAGATCAATGTTCCAGTCTATAAGAACATGCAAACAGACTTAAAGAGAAGGCTGAGAAGCATGATAAAAGTAGTCTGCACAAGTTTTGCATGGCAAGGTAAATTTAGCATACGGTATATTACCGTGAAATTGTGTGATATCGTAAGTTTTTTTAGCAGTGAAAGGAACGTCTCACACCTGATCATTTGGCAAAGTATGTATGCCATAAAGCTCTCGTCATCCAGAGATTGATGATACATATATATACAAAATAATACTAGCTTATAGGATCAACCATTACTTATTTTATACTTTCTTTTAGTTTGATTCGAATATCTCAAGAAGGCCCGGAAATGATGACTTAGCAAGAATTTCCAACAAAGACAATAATTCCAGTGGAGACATTAACGTCTGCTTTGAAAAATGGGTATTTGAGTGGAACAAAAAGAAGTCACGACCTATTTCATGTTAACATACATAAAAAAATACGAATCATGTTTGTTTCTGGAAATTCATGTATTTTTCATTACTTTTTGGCTCCATCCGAAAATTAGTTACACCCCTCCAATACTCAAATCCTAGTGGAAACCCTGAATACAACTCATTCTGTTTTTGTAAGATCTATTTTAAATATTTTTATTATAGATTCTAAAACCCTGGTACCAGTGATATAATTTGCAAAATACAATCAATGTTACGTCAACACTGTTAAAACAAAATTGGGCGTAATTATTTAATAAAAGCCAAATAAAATAAATTGTGAATAGAGCTTTAATTGGTCTTTCTGATTTGGCTTTTATAAAATAATTACAGCCACTCCAAATCTCTCAAAGAAAGGTAATAAGTAAGCATTCGAAGAAATAAAAAGTATGCTCGTACATATTAATCTGTTTACCGTTTTAAAGATTAAGATAAGAAAGAGACACGGATATTTTCATTTTTTACTTTCTTCTTTTCGAATTGGGGATTTAAATCCAAGTACACACCAGTAGAGGGATATGAGGACTATGCCCCGTGGATATTTGGCTTGAAAATTGCCCCGTGGATATTTGGCTTGAAAAAATCCTGAGACCCCCCCTAAAAAAAAATTTAGGGGGGAGGGGGGTGTTAAATTTTTTTTTAATTATTTGTTTTAATGATCAAATTTAAAATTTTTAAAAAATTTTAATTCATCATAAAAAACTTTAAGTATTTTTTATCGATTTAAAAGCCTAAAAAATAAAAATGGGCTTAAATCGCCTATGATTGATCGTACTGATGATTATTTTCGAATAAAATTGGTTCAAACCCGAGAACCTAAAAATATTATATAAAAGCCTAAGTATTTTTTTTTCATTATCCATCAAAAATGGCTCAATTCGCCTGTCGACTAAAAAGCCTAAATATATTTGCTCGAATAAAAATCATTATTATTTTTATTTACTTTAATTATTTGTTTAAGTCAATAATATTATTTTTTTATATTTTAATTATATTAAATTTAATTATTTGTTTAAGTCAATAATAATATTTAATTATATTTTAATTATATTATTATTTAATTATTTGTTTAAGTCAATAATATTATTTATTTATATTTTAATTATATTATTATTTAATTATTTGTTTAAGTCAATAATATTATTTATTTATATTTTAATTATATTATTATTATATTTAATTGTTTGTTTTAATCAAGTCAATTATTTATTTTTAAATAATATATTTTTAAATTAAATTGTTTGTTTTAATGAAGTGAATTAAATAATTATTTTTTATTTTCATTTAATTATATATTTTATATTATTATTATTATTATTATTTTATATCAATATTATTATTTTATTATTATTAACATTTTATTTTTAAAATTTAATTGTAAGTCTAAGAATAAAAAATCATCGATAAATTTTGAATTGTAAAGAAAAAGGAAAAAAAAAAAACTTTTAATCCATACAAATATTTTTATTGACAAGATTAAAAAAGATTAATTTTTATTTCAAATCAAAAATATCCGAGTAATATGTTTTACGCATTTCGGCCAACAATATATGGATTGTTTGGTCACGTTTGAAATCGTGGCAACATGGACATCCATCTGAACATGATAATTTCATACTATCTTTACAAACAATGCAATTTGCAACACATCGGTCACCAGATCCCTGAACGTTGTCATAGTGAATCTCGAGAAGTTCTTCAATGTTAATCCCTGTGAAATGGTAAATTTTTGTTGCGAGAAACTCTGGTGCGCAATAATCCAACGTATTTTTAATTCTTGGATAAAGTTCCTGGATTTTCTTTAAAATTACTTCAAAGAGATAAACTAAATAATAAAATAAAATACATATTTAAATATACATGATTTACCTTTTGACATTTTTTAATACTTAATAAATTAAACAAATTCAAACAAAATATTTATTAATTTATTAACATATTTATTTCTGATTTAATATTTTCCACATAATCATTATAATCCAAGGATTTTATTCCTAGTATTACTACTTTCCCACTTGAAAATATATTGACACATGATGGATTATATTTTTAAAGACGTAATGCTGGAAATATTTCTGGTTCAAATACACAATTCACCTTTCTTTGTAATTCATATAGATTTATAAATTTCCCAATATCGATTGTTACAGTGATTGATTGAATTTGTAAATCATGTATATTATATTTCAAATCCCCAGTTTTTAGAGGTTGCTTACATCCCATTACCCGACATTTCCCCGATCTGAAAAATATTATCGGATACTTACCTGATCGATCTACAACTTGTTGTGGTTTTCCAAATGGGAATTTCATATCAGGTATAGAATATCTTCCTTTATAATTTATATTACTCAACATTTTCAAATAATTTCAATTCAAGTAATTCTAAAAATTAAAACAAATATAAACAATTAAATAAATAATTATTAATAAAATGGAATTAAGAAATGATGCTGTATATCAAGTAGTTGGACCAAGTGGTTGAGGAAAGACTTTATTTGTATGCAATTTATTACAATCGAACTTGTTTAAATCAAAATTCAACAAAATATATTGGCATAGAGGAGCTGACGAAGAACATGGACTTACTCAAAATCAATTCTGTAAATTGAAAATGACAATAATTAAAGGGTTTGATAAAAATTGGTCATCTAGATTACATCAAGGCGATGTTATTATTATCGATGATCTATACCAGGAAGCTAATAAAGAAAAGGATTTTAATAATTTCTTTACAAAAATTGCTCGACATATTGGAGTTACTGTTATTTTCATTACTCAAAACTTGTTTCATCAAGGGGGCAGTCATAGAACTCGTAATTTAAATGTCCAATACTTGGTTATTTTCAAAAACCCTAGAGATGCAACCATTATAGATTTTCTTGCTAGACAAGCTTATCCCAATGATAGAAAATTTTTAATTGATTCGTTTCAAGATGCAACAAAGGTTCCCCACGGATATTTGTTCTTTGACTTTACACAACAATGTCCTGATGAATTACGTATTAGAACTGACATTTTCAATGAGAAAGGTGTTACGATTTATAAACAAAATTGAAATCTGAAAATAATTACTTGAAATGACGTTTAAAAAAGTTATTGTTCAACGTGAAAAATCCACAAAGAAAAAAGTTTCAAAGAAAAGGGTTACTAAACGTAAAATAATAAAAACGAGTAAGAAGATTGTTAAAGATAAAAAGTGGATTAAAATATAAACAAAACAACTAGATAAAAAATGTATTTAATATGAAAGTTGAACGTACTCTACCATACTTTAATGCCTTGATGAAGGCTCCTAATAACAAAAGAATGAATATTTTACAGAATTTTCCTTCATTTGTTATAGATGATCTAGTTGAAGTTATTGTTAATGTAGTTCGTGGTAATGTAAACATTACTAAAGTTAAAAAACTTGTATTACAAAAGCATAAAAGATCGCTTTTATCTTTAGTAAACACTAAGAATCGACGTCTGATGCGAAAAATAATATATAAACAAAATGGTGGATTTTTGGGGGCATTAATTCCAATAGTATTATCTGCAATAAGCGCAATTTCATCATTAACTTCTTAATGGGTACCAAGAATTCATTACCGGATAAACATAATTTAGATTTAAATATTTTGACAACTTGTTGTAATAATGAAGGAAACAAAAATCGAAACACGGTGAAAAAGCTCGAAAAAGTATGGACAGACCCAAAACATCCCGCTGGTTTTGGTGGTGTAAGGAAACTGGCAAAGGAAGTAGTTAATTCAAAGAAAGAAACTCAGAATTGGTTATCTGGGCAAATGGCGTACAGTTTAAATAAACCAATGTTGAAGAAATTCAAAACCCGTAGTTATAAAACAATGGGAGTTGATGATTTATGGCAAATGGATTTGATGGAAATGATACCATTCTCTAAAATTAATAAGGGATACAAATATATTTTGACATGTGTTGATATATTTAGTCGATTCGCTCGTGCTATTCCAACAAAAACCAAATCGGCCAATGAAATGGCTGAAGCAATCAAGGAATTATTTATTGATGGCAAACCTCGTAATTTACAAACTGATTTGGGTATGTAATTAAATAAATAAATTAAATTAAATTTATTCTTTAGGTAAAGAGTTTTATAATAGTAAAGTTAGAGAAATTATCAAAGGAATAAATCATTACTCTGTATTTTCTCAATTTAAAGCTGCCCACGTGGAAAGATTTAATCGAACTCTAAGAGATCGCTTGAAAAAATATTTCGTATATAAAGGAAATAAAACCTGGATAAATGTTTTACAGAAAGCAATTTATAGCTACAATTATTCGCCACATAGGGGTTTAAATGGAATGCGACCAATTGATGTTTATTCAACGAATAATATGGATAATTGGATATCACAACAATCTGATTCTATCATTAAAAAGCCTAAATATAAAGTGGGTAATCACGTTAGAATAAGTAAAATCAGTGCTTCTCCATTCATCAAGAATTTCGACAACAATTGGAGTGATGAAGTATTTCAAATCTCAGAAATTGATACGAATCAGAATCCTGTAATGTACTTTATCAAAGATGATGAAAACAATCAAGTTAGTGGAAAATTCTACGAACAGGAACTCCAAGTTATAGAAACCCCTACTGTATTCAGAATTCAAAAGATATTAAAAACCAAGAATGTTGGTAAATATAAACAATACTATGTTAAATGGCATGGATATGAAACTCCAACTTGGATATCTGAAAATCAATTAATTAAATAAATATTATGAAAGAAAACCAGTTTTATATGATTTTACCTAGTAATAGTTGTTCTCTTATTTTTCCTAATAATGAAGCTAGTAATTTTAATGTCGAATTTCAAAATCCTATTTACTTGGATGGTGAGGGGGAAGTTGCTTTGATTGATTTTACTTTTGTGTATAAAACATTTCCGTTTTATAGTAATTCTTACCTAAGTTATGAAACGATGAAGAGTGGTACTGAAGTAAAATATTTGAAAATAAATAATCAAAATGAAACTTATGAATTAATAAATTCTAAACATACCCCTGATGTCGATGTTTTTATTGAAAAATATGAGAACTTGGTTATTGTCTGTCCACATGTTCCATTTAAAGTAACATTCCCTGACATTCAACATGCGTTTAGTTTTGGATTAAAATCTATATCCGTCATTAATGAAGATGATCATTGTCGATTAAAATTACCAAAGTTTACAGATGATGGTGTTATGGAACAATTCGGGATAGTTATAAGTTATGAAGAAAAAACAATATTTGAAAAATATTTTGAAGATAATTTACTCATAAACACATTATCTGAATTACAAGGACATTTAATGTCATTTATTCCGTCTCCGTTTAAAGAACTAAAAATTGAAAACAATGAATTGGTTAAAATAAAACTTGCAGATAACATTTCAAAAATATATTTTGACAACAATTTAATCAAAACCTTAGGATTAAATAAACAAACTTTTAGTGATAAAGACATCGTTGGTAATAAAGTTCCAAGATTATTACATCATCATCAACAAATGTTCATTTATTCGAATATTATTGAACCAATAACTGTTGGAGATGTTAGAGTTCCTCTATTAAAATCTATTTGGGTTAAAAACTATGAACAAGGGGAAATTGTACAATTAGAAATGAAGAATCCAATGTATTTACCAATTTCAACTTCAACTATAAACAACATTGAAATTAATATTCGCGATGATAGTGGAAAATTAATTAAATTTAGTAAAGATACCAAAACACATTTATCAATACATTTTAGAAAAATAAATGAATAAAGAATTTTACATAAATCTACCGAGTAATAGTTGTCTTCTTACTCATCCAAATAATAAAGCTGATAAATTTAATGTTGAATTCCAAAATCCTATTTACTTGGAAGGTGAATGGCAAGTTGCTCTGACCGATTTCACTTTTGTATACAATAATTTTCCATTTTATAGCAACTCAAATATTAAATATAGTAAGAGTACATTACATACAAGTTATGAATATTTTTACTATAACGATGCAAATAATGAATATACAATTAGTCACGACTCTATATTTTATCTAGTATACATTGATGGAAATACTTTAAATATTAATTGTAAATATTTTCCATTTAAAATTTCATTTGATAGTATTGCAGAAGCTCAAAAATTAGGATTTAATAAAAAAGAAATAAATTTTATTGAAAACTTGAATCAAATTAAAATTCCTTCAAATAATCGTAAAATAAAGTTTGACACAATTCGATTAACTATAAATTATTTTTACGATGTCGAGTATACAGATAAATTTGAAGAAAATTTAATCATTACTAATTTATCACAAATAAATGATCAATTAATGACTTTTTATCCGCATCCATTTAAATCTTGCGAAATTGAACAAGGAAGATTAGTCAAAATTGAATTGGAAGATGATGTCAGTAAAGTTAAATTTAGTAAATTTTTGGCTCAGAGTTTGGGATTAAGTGAAGAATCATATTCAGAAAAAGTTATTGTTGGATTACGTTTACCAGAAATTTTGCAAAGTAATCAACAAATGATGATCTATACAAATATCATTGAACCTATTCTTGTTGGTGATGTTTTGATACCTCTATTGAAATATGTATGGGTTGAAAAACATAAAAAGGATGATCTAGTTCAAATTATAGAGAAAAACCCAATGTATTTGTCTGTATCATCAACATATATAAACAATATAGAAATCAATATTCGTGACGATAGTGGAAAATATATATTTGGTAAAGAAGATAAAACTTTTCTTACATTACATTTTCGTAAAATAAATGAGTAATCCTGACATTGTAAATTTTTATAGTAGTACTCAATCTGGTGGAGAATTACCATATTTTATAGGTAAACAATATGGAACCGGTTGGTTGAAAACAATAGGTAGATTTGCATTACCTATTCTTAGACGTATAGGCAATTTCGGTATGAAAACGGCAAATGACGTAATAAATAATAATTCTGATTTTTTACCTGCTTTAAAATCAAATGCAATATCTGAATTTAAAGAATCTTTACCTAGTGTTATGCAAACTTTACCTAGTGTTATTAATAAAGTAAGTGATGTATTTAATCATGAAAATGAACAAAAAGGAGGGACACTTAAGCGTAGAAAGATTATGAAGAAACATATAAACAAAAGAATGAGAGGATTCGGAACTATATTTGAAAAATGATTAGTGCAAAATCTGAATTATGTCTTTTTGATAGACCATCCCCTCAAGCCGTGATTGAACATGGTTCGTTTGAAGATATTTTCCCAATGAATTCAATAACTGATGCTGGTACCTCTTCGATTCAATTTTACATTAACGGATCACAAACAGAATATTTAGATTTGAACGATACTTTGTTATATATTCAGTTGAAAGTTGTAAATAGCGTAGGTGAAAATATTACACAAGAAGCTGACGTAACAGCAAACAATTTCTTTTTTCAAACTCTTTTTAAAGACGCTGAATTAGTTTTTAATTCTACTAAAATTGAAGGAGCAAATGATAGTTTTGCACACAAATCTCTAATTGAAACTATTATAAATTATAATCAAGATACTAAACATACATCTTTAGGGGGAATGGGTTACACTGAACATGATCTTATGCGAAAAACATGGATTGCAAAATCAAAAGCATTTTCATTATGTTCACCACTCCAATTTGATTTCTTTGATCAACCCAAATATTTGTTACCAGGTGTTAGTGTCCAAATTAAATTAACAAGAACAAATCCAGAAAAAAGTCTGACATGTACTAAATTTGTACCTAAAATAGTATTGCTAGATGCAAAATTAATGGTTAGAAGAGTTCGTGTTGAACCTTCTGTTTTAGCGGGTCATCAAATAGGTCTTGCTACAAGAAATGCAATTTATTTTAAGTAAAGGAAGTGATTATCGTGAAAAATATAGTCAAGATTTTGAAAATGATAATTATAGTACAAGTTATATGCAAAGTATTGTTAGGAATATGAAATATCTTAATAAAAATTTGAATTGTGGTATCAGTATGTCAGATTTTAGAAATAAGTATCCATTCTTTACATTCGTATTGGCTCCAGATTTCGATCTTAACCAAAGTCAGTTACCACAAAGTGGAAATTTAAGATTAGATACAAAGTTTGGATCACCCCTAACTGAATCTGTTACGGTAATTGTATATGGAGTTTTTGAAAATGAGATTCAAATTACTTCCAATCGAACAGTATTAGTTTGAACTATAAACCAGATTGAGATTTTTTAATTGTCAAGTATGAAGTAAGAATTTTTATTAATTATATATTTTTAAATTATTATTAGTTCTATTCAGATTGATTCTATTCGTAGAAAATTATTGGGAAAAGATTTTCTTGGAGTTTTCCCTCTAGATAAAATTCCATATATCGATGTTAACAAAGCTTTGATTGTAAATACTCAATCATCTAATCTCAGTGGCGAACATTGGCTTGCAATTTATGTAAAACCAAATAAAATAAATGTATTTGATCCAATGGGTTTCTATTATCCCCCTAAAATAATTAATAAACTAGAATCAATGTTAATGCCAATTGAATACAATCGAATTCGTTATCAAAATCCGATGACAAAAACATGTGGACAGCATTGTTTAGCTTGGTTAAAAACAATGAAAAAATAAACGAATTTATTGAATAAAGTTTCTTTTCAAAATTGTTTTTTAATTAAAAATGTAATGAAAGATGCATTATGTAATATTCCTTTTCAAGGATTAAGTTTAGAGGATTATATGTATTTAAATGTTTTTGATGTTATGTAATTAAGTGTGTTTTATAAACTAAATTTTAATTGGTCCATCATGTAATCACTTACATGTTTGTTAATATATAACTGAATGCATTTTTAAAAAATTCACTTTTATCAAATACCAAACTTTAGTAAGTTTTTTATCATATATTTAATTATTTTTATTTTTATTTTTAGAAAATGGAATCTATCAATAATATAATTCAAGAATTAAAATCGTTAATAAAAATTGTAAACAAAAATGTTAAAACTCAGAGTCGCAAAAGTAAAAGAGTTAAATGTAAGTACTATTAAATTTTTACTATTATAAAATGATAATTTTTGAATTAAATTTAATATTAACATTTATTAATTTAAACACAAAAATTAAAATAATATGATAAAAAACTATGACGAATAAAGTTAAATAAATTTTATTTAAATACATTTGGCTTCAATAATTTTCCAAATTGGTCGAATAGTCTGGTTTCCTTCTTTATATCCTTGAATTCTTATTTTAATCATAAAATGTTCATTTTCTTTTTTATTTTCATAATTACATTCTTTTTCACAATTCATAAAAGTGAATTGTTCATTAAAACTAATATCTTTGTTGATGGCTCGTAATAACTCTGTTATATTTTTTCGATCAATTTCACCAATTTCACCAACTTTCATATTATATAGGCTTTGTTTCAATGTTGTTGGTTCCTATTAAAATTTATTAATAATATTACTTTTAATAAAATACTTACTCTAAATGAATAGATGATTGGAAATTTTAAATATTCCATTGAGTATTGTAAATACATTACTGGTGAATTTCTGCTTAAACTGATAGCATTTATGGAATTTTCCTCAAGAATTAACTTGATAGCCTCTTTTCTAACCGAGGTTTCTATAAAAAACAATTAATGAATAATTACATAATATAAAAACCATTTACTTTTATTCATTTTATGATTTTAAACTATTTTAAACTACTTATATAAGATTTTCAAAATAAATTAACCAATCAAATTCATTTATTCATTGTGTGTAAAATTAATTTAATGTTTAGTGATTTATTTTAACGATTTTTAATGATTTATTTTAATAATTTTATACTTATATATTTAAATTTTTCTTTTATTATAACAGGTAACCTTTACCCAAATTTTTGCAATTCTCCACAACATGATGGAAATTGTGATACGATTATGGAGAATTATTATTCTCATACCTATAATCACATCACCTATTTTATTTGCCCCACGTGTAAAACCACCCATAAAATGAATTATACCGACTTTTATTTAAACAATAAGGAACATTTAACACAGTTTAACTGTAAGCGAAAATATATTTTTAAATTACCATTGAATGATAATAATAATAATAATAATAATAATAATAATAATAATAATATTACAAAAAATAAAAGAAAAACAAATAATAATATTAATAATCCACGCTCTTCGAAAGTTCCTAAAGTTATAGAAACTATCATACTTTCAGACTCTGACGAATCAAAGACGGATGATGATGTAATAATCATTTCTGATTCAGATGATGTTTTTCCTGTTGATATTCCTTCTGTTAATCAATATGGTGGCTCGATAGCACCTATTGTTAATTTTGATTTAAATCAATCACATGCCATTGTTAGAATGGATGTTTCGAATTTAAATTTAAAGTTAATTACAGTACCCACACAGTTAATTAATAAATTAAATAATGTTATCAATCAAATGGGATCTGTTAAGATTCAATTTTGTATTGATGTAGAGTTTGAAAAAGATGGAGAATTTCAATCTTTCATCATTTCAAACTCTGCCAGAATAATGAATGATTCATTTTTAGATGAAGGTGCTACTCTTCTTGACGAAAAAATAACATTAATTAATGATAAAGGTAGTAACTGGTTATAAATAAAATAAAAGAAATTCATTTTGTTCTTACCAAGTTTTCACAAATAAATCGGCTGAGTGGTCATGGATTTATTCCAACACCATTATCATTATTAAATAAACATTGTACTGTAAATGTTGCTAATTCCGATAATTTATGCTTTATTTACAGTATTTTAGCTATTTTAAATCATGAAAATATAGGTAACCATCATAGAAATGAAACCTTTAGCTACAACACATCTGAGCTTGACTTTTCACCTTCGGATTTACCTATGAAACTTTGTGACATTCCAAAATTTGAAGCTAAAAATCAAAATCTTTCAATTAATGTTCTTACTTATGATGAAAATAATTTAATTAATGATTTTTCTAACCCTGAAGTTTTCAAACACCCTTATGTCGAAATAATTCATCGTTCTAAAGTTGTTGGGGACAACCCATTAATTTAATTTTATTAGAAAGCCTTGATTCCTATCATTATATCGCTGTTACTAAATTAGATAGGCTTTTAAATTATAGGAATCATTCTTTTACTGATACTAGAGTTCAAAGTATATGGTGCCATCGATGTCTAAATGGTTTTCGCAATATAATTTCATTAAATAAACATAAAGGGTTGTGTGATAAAAATCAATTAGGCACAACTCTTTATACTTTACCTTTAAATAAAAACTTGGAATTTAAGAATTGGGCTAAAGCTGTTACTCCTCCTTTCGTCCTTTACGCTGATTTTGAGGCTATCTTACCTTCAGATGATATACATTTTCAAAAACATATGCCGATTTCAGCCGGTTTACTTTTAATTAACAATTTTACAGGTGAAAAATCATACAAGAGTTTCCTGGGTGATGATTGTGTAGTTAATTTTCTACAAGAAATAAATAATATTTCAATTAATACTGTTTTACCCTTTTATCAAAATAATTATAAAAAGAAAATAATATTAACTGACTCAGACATTCTTTCGTTTTCTTCGGCAACTTGTTGTTATTTGTGTAATAAGATTTTATCAGTACCGGTTAAGGACCATGATCACTTTACTGGAAAATATTTGGGAGCAGCTTGTTCAAAATGTAATATTTCTCGACAAATAAGGTTTGAATTTCCAGTTGTTTTTCATAATTTGAGAGGGTATGATCTTCACCATATCCTCAAGTATGGTATGAGTGATTTTAAAATGTTGGAAATAAGTTGTATTCCTGTAACAAGTGAAAAGTTTCTTTCTTTGTCAGCAAGAATCAGTGGATTAACTGTAAAATTCATTGATTCTTGTCAATTTATTAATAGTTCATTAAGTAATGCAGTTAAAACATTGACAACTCTTCCTTTAACTCGTTCGGAATTTGTAGGTAGTATTATCGATACTAAAAGCATTTTCCCTTATAACTTTGCAACTTCTCAAGAAGTGTTAGAAACTACATATGAACTTCCACCGATTTGGGAAGATGTAACTGAAGCCGAATATAGTAAGGCTCAATCTATTTGGGAAGAAACCAATTGTAACTCTTTACTAGATTATATGATGGTTTACCTCAAACTTGATGTTTTTCTTTTGGCTGACTTTTTTCAGCAATTTCGTTCAAAGTCCTTAACTCATAACCGATTGGAACCACTTAACTTTTATGGAATTCCCGGTATGTCTTGGGCATCGGCTTTTATGACTCTTGACGAACCAATTGAACTTCTCACTGATATGGAGATGTATAATTTTTTCGAAGAGGGAATCCGTGGTGGATTAACCTTTGTTAATAAACATCACGTAGTATCTGATGACAACACCGAACTGCTTTACATTGACATCAATAATCTCTATGGTTGGGCTTTAAGTCAACATTACCATATGGAAATTTTGAATGGGTCACTGATACTAATCAATTAAATAATTTAATTAGTTTTTTGAATAAGGATCTTGAATCACTGTCATTTGCTGTCACATTTGAAGTAGATTTAGAAATCCCAACATTTCTTCATGATAAACTTAATGATTTTCCAGTAGCTGCTGAAAAGATGTGCGCTCCGGGTTCTAAGGTTGAGAAGTTAATGCTAACGCATTATCCAAAGAAGAATTATGTTCTTCATTGGAGACTTTTGCAGCTTTTTGTTTCTTTACAAATTAAAATTACACATGTACATAGAGCTATTAAATATAATCAAAAATCAATATTTAAAAAGTATATAGACACTAACACACAACTTAGAGCGCAATCAACCAATGACTTAGATAAAAACTATTATAAACTTTTAAATAATAGCCTCTACGGAAAAACAGTTGAAAATCTTAAAAAACGAATTAATTTAAGATTATGTAATTCTGCAAACAAATTAATTAATTATTGCTCAAAACCAACTTTTCGAAAATCATTTAAAATCGACAATGATTTGGTCTCTGTGTTATTAAATAAGGAATCGGTGTGTTTAGATCGACCGAGTTACATTGAACAAACTGTACTCGATTTATCTAAACTTAGGATGTATCAATTACAATATATAGAGTTAGAAAATATCGAAACTAATTCACTTGTGAAATTAATATAGTTGCTGAGAACACCGATTCCTTTTTTCTAGAAATTAAGAATTGTAAGTTAGACATTCTTTTATCTGCTATGGTTCGTGATAATCTCCTCGATACTTCTAATTATGACCCAAAACATCCCTTGTATAGTAGGAATCTTGAGTCTGTCATTGGAAAGTTCAAAGACGAGAATGAAGGACTTAAATACAAGGAGTGGGTGTTTCTTCGTCCAAAATGTTATAGCCTCTTGTCTGAAGTTGAAAGTATCAAAGCTAAGGGTATAACATTGAAGGGTACTGACTTAAAACATAAGTCATACCTAGATTGCTATAACAAAAACTTAATTTTTTCTGTACCACAAACTCGTATTACTAGTAAAAAACATCAATTATTTACAATTAAAAACAGTAAAACTGCATTAACAAATAAGGATGATAAAA
This sequence comes from Schmidtea mediterranea, assembly GCA_022537955.1. Taxonomy (NCBI): domain Eukaryota; kingdom Metazoa; phylum Platyhelminthes; order Tricladida; family Dugesiidae; genus Schmidtea; species Schmidtea mediterranea. The sequence goes on from CM039679.1 coordinate 131,611,738, forward strand.
GGGTTTGGGTGGGGAAAAATATAATTGTGGCATATGGTCATTATAGAGGAGGTGATGTGGTTTTAGGTAACAGTCCAGAAGAATTTTCCGAGTTTAATGAGGAATATGACGATTATGAAGAATTTTGAATGAATAAATTATTTGAAAATATTCTTTGTTTTTGTATATTTTTGTTGATGTTTATAATTTTTATGTTTTTAAGTTAGTATAATTTTTTTATTAAGTATTAAAAAATGTCAAAAGGTAAATCCATATATTGTTGGCCGAAATGCGCAAAACATATTACTCGGATATTTTTGATTTGAAATAAAAATTAATCTTTTTTAATCTTGTCAATAAAAATATTTGTATGGATTAAAAGTTGTTTTTTTTTATATTCATTAAAACAAATAAAATGTTAATAATAATAAAATAATAATATTGATATAAAATAATAATAATAATAATAATAATAATAATATAAAATATATAATTAAATGAAAATAAAAAATAATTATTTAATTCACTTCATTAAAACAAACAATTTAATTTAAAAATATATTATTTAAAAAATAAATAATTGACTTGATTAAAACAAACAATTAAATTTAATAATAATATAATTAAAATATAAATAAATAATATTATTGACTTAAACAAATAATTAAATAATAATATAATTAAAATATAAATAAATAATATTATTGACCTTAACAAATAATTAAATAATAATATAATTAAAATATAAATAAATATTATTATTGACTTAAACAAATAATTAAAGTAAATAAAAATAATAATGATTTTTATTCGAGCAAATATATTTAGGCTTTTTAGTCGACAGGCGAATTGAGCCATTTTTTATGGATAATGAAAAAAAGATACTTAGGCTTTTATATAATATTTTTAGGTTCTCGGGTTTGAACCAATTTTATTCGAAAATAATCATCAGTACGATCAATCATAGGCGATTTAAGCCAATTTTTATTTTTTAGGCTTTTAAATCGATAAAAAATACTTAAAGTTTTTTATCATGAATTAAAATTTTTAAAAATTTTAAATTTGATCATTAAAACAAATAATTAAAACAAAAATTTTTTTTTTCATTCATTAAAACAAATAATTAAAAAAAAATTTTTTTTTCATTCATTAAAACAAATAATTAAAATAAAATTTAACACCCCCCTCCCCCCTAAATTTTTTTTTAGGGGGGGGGTCTCAGGATTTTTTCAAGCCAAATATCCACGGGGCCATTTTCAAGCCAAATATCCACGGGGCATAGTCCTCATATCCCTCTACTGGTGTGTACTTGGATTTAAATCCCCAATTCGAAAAGAAGAAAGTAAAAAATGAAAATATCCGTGTCTCTTTCTTATCTTAATCTTTAAAACGGTAAACAGATTAATATGTTATTAATTATATATATTAATTAAGTCGGTTTTGCTAAACTAAATGTTTGTGTCTGTCGTGGAACAATCATGAGAACGTTAAGGTATTTATTGAAAAGACATTATATCTGGGGAAATTATTCATACTTATTTTAAAATGTTTTCCGAAAAGAATATGGAAAGTATGATCACGAAATGAGGAATGTACATAATTATTCTCAACTTATTTTTATTAAATCTGATACGATTCAAATACAATTATTTTAAAAATTACCTGAAATAATGTAACAAGATTAGTGAACGACAGGGCAAAATGTACATTTAATATAAATTTGTTCGGGAAATTGTTATTTCCCCTCTTTCACAAAGCAATTACCAAATAAAATGTAAGAATATTTGCAATTTGATGAGATATTCAATGTCTTTTATATTTCCAACATTTTTTAAATTTTTTTTGAATAACTTAATGTTGAACGGAACAAGACAGAAACTCTTGACTAGTGGCTAGCTGCCTCCATTGGGTTGATTTTACCAAGGTTGAATTCACCAGAGTATTAAAAATGAAACTTGTTTTTGTATAATTCATCTTTAAAAAACTTTAACTTACCGCAGAATGTCACCAAAACTTTGCGAATGGTTTTGCTGAGATGAAATTAATTTTTAGTAGACTTTGCTTGAAAATAGCGAAACGTAACTGAAGGGCTACAACCTCATGCAATAAAATAAACAAATTTGATTAAACTTAAAAAGAAACATCTTTATGCACATTCAGAACGCTTTTCACTTAAACTCTTCAATGGCATTCAGCTTTTCAAGCTTGGGAATTTCACTTTTAATTAAAGTTTTGATTTACATAAACCGGTGCAAACCAGCTACAGCTCACCATTGTCTTATATAAAAACCACTTATAAACTTGACTCAAAACTGGAATTGTATTATTATTATGATTATTATGATTCGAAATTTATGTAGGTAACGAAACATACATACGCACACACTCCAGCTACCCCAACATATTTTTTACACTCTCTTTAATATCTCTTTACACTCTCCCCCCCCCCATTCACAAGGGTCTCAATAAATATCGACAGTAATAGTCAGTATTAATTACTAACCATATATTCACAAAAAGAAAATGAAAATTCATCAGATAAAACTTGAAAATTATTTGTTTATTTACTCTTCAATTCATTTTCATCGGAAATTTTTACCATCAATAATAAAGTCAAGAAATATTTAATTTTAATGTTTATTTTTGTTATAAGATAAACAATGATGTTCAGTAGGGAAATTTTTACTGCAATACATTTGTCAACAAATATTTTTATTATTATTATTATTATTATTACTAAGTATAGTATTATTTTATTTTATTATAAATACAAAATAAGATTCTGCTCAAAAATGAATTTTTTTGTTTTCTGTTTTATGAGCAATGTGAATATGAAGCATCGCATTGATAGCGTTTCGGAAGTTATGTAATTTCCAATAAAATATGAACCCATTTGTACATTGCTGTACCATGTAGAGATGCCATCCGATATCTCCGATATTATATGCAAACTTAAGATTGTCTTCTGCATCTGGACCAGATTGATTTTGCATAAGGAATCCAAACATGAAGGCTACCGAAGTCGGCAATGACCCTATGGTGAACACAATCGACAAAAATAATAAAATAACACAAGCCGACATTTCTTTCCGTATGCTTTTGCAATTTGCGGTCTTCATTTGATTTCGTAAACGTTGTCCGTTTTTAACCTTATAAAACAATGCAAAATTGACTAAAATGATTGCTAATGTTTGGAATGATCCACAATAAGAAAATAGAACATTATAAACGTGAAGAAACGTTCCTAGTGAATCTTCACTGTGATATTCTTTAATCCAGCAAATTGTTTTATTGTACCCAGTTTGATTATAACCTATAAAAAAAGCAAAAGGACTCATTAAAATAAAACTGACAGCTATAACACATATAGAACATTGTCGAGCTCGCTTTCGTGGAATGTTAAGGCATTTTAATGGACAATATATAGCAAAACACCGATCAACCGAAGTCAAGAGAAATAGTGAGCTTGCAGAGCATGAAATTGCTGAAATAAAATACCGATGGATTTTGCAGAAAATTTGGCTTTGATTGTAAGTAAAAAAATAAATTCTACCACTAGTTGCGTAAGGCAAACCTTTAGCCAAAAATATCCATAGCCATCCATAACAGGCGATATTTAGTGAATGAAATATTGCTAGGAATGATAAATAAAGATACTGACGAGTTCGGTCTTGAATTTTGAAAACAAAAATATTAACAGTTGCAATGTTAAAAGCGATACCAATCAAGGACACTATAGGAAAAATGAAAGCCGACCATACGCCTATCACTTGACTTAAGGCGCAGAATTTGTTAGAATTTTGATTGGCATTTAAATTCTGAACTTCTTCACAAGCTGTTAATAAGTCCCAAGGGCTGTCCACAAACTTCCATTGGGATATCAGGACCGAATAAGTTTGATTTGACATTCTATGAAGACTCAATACAATTTAGTAATGATTACTATTTGTTAAACTTATTAATTTGACAATCGGGAATTCCTTGACAATTTAGTCAAATTTCACAATATAGCTCCTATGATTGGTCAGAATAGCGAATGATGTCGACATTCACAAATTCTTATTTAATCTTTTGACATGCGTTTTTTTACAAAATGTCATTTCAGAATCTATTTAGTACAATGATTGCCTGTGAGGCTATGAGGTAGCCGGCGGGCTCAGTTTTCACCTTATTTGGAAGGCCGCCACAATTAAAAATCTCGAATTAATACGACGTCAGTTTGCAATTTGCTTTTAGAAAATTCTAGCTTATGAATATATATGGTATTTCAGTCTAGTCTATAGATGTACTCAGTTCCCATATAATGGGTTGCACCTAATATGTTGACTTATGAAGGATTTCATGCAATAAATATTTGTTGATGTTGTCTTTTACTATGTTTATTGTTACGATATATTGCTGTGATAATATATCGTGTGTTGAATAATTTAAATAAATAGTATAATTTTGGTTTTATAAAAATTAAGAATATATGATTAGATATAAAGAGATTTGAATGATAGACCAAAATGATCTGATTTTAACAAGCTTCCATGCATAATGCAGCATAATGACATTTTATAATTTACACAATTGAAATAGTAAAATTGTTTTGCCATGTTACAAACAAGCCCAAATACAAACTTTCCACTTGCGCTATAATGATGCGAAATGCTCCTCTATCTTTGACAAATGGTTATATGACGTGCATACCACGTCATGTGGTTTTTTGGCTAAATTGGCAGTTCTATCAACAAGTTGTATATTGGATCGCCCTAACCTACTTATCAAAATTAAATTAATATACCAAGTCACCGTAAATTTCTTTGAACGAGTTCACATCGCCCACGTGTTAATTAATTGTCGCCTTAAGTGCTGAATGAGATATGTATAACAATAAAATTAGAATCATTTGACGAGTGATGGTTAAATTTGACTGATCCGTATGTCGAAGACAAGACAATAAATTCAGAAGGTTGCTACCTCTTTGTGTACTACTCATTTTACAGTTTGACCCATATTGTCAAAAAAGAAATGTGAAATTATATTTTCCCATCATTTTTGGTCAATTTCGAATTAAGTTTAAAAAATAAAAATAAATAAATTTGTAAATATGATCTGATGAAAAAATTGAATTTCGGCTAATTTGAATTTTTTTCTGTAAAAATGGTAGGTTTGTGTTTAAACTGATCAATGGGTTTTTAGATTTTGTTAATGTTTATGAATATATCTGTTAATTTATAAAAGTGTAATTAGATTTGTAAATTTTAAAAGTTTTGATGATGATATAGTGATAAAAATGTATATTGAAAATAAAAATTAATTTGAAGATTTCGTCTTGTTGTTTCTTATTACAAATGGAAAATATTATGGATTTTAAAAATATTGGTGATTCGTTTGGTTATGTAATTGTATGGAAAATAAATTTTGATGAAATGAAGTTTATTAAATTCAAATCATCAACTGAAGCTTCAGAGATTATTGAATTTAAGTTGATGATTGATTGGGCATCTAAAGAAAAATTTCTCTTTAACTGGTAAACCTGTATCTGCCCAGTCGTTTTCAATTCAATCTAATGAAAATTCATCGAAAATGTTTTCAACTTTTTATAACCAAAGGAAAAGTTGTCACTATGATGAATCCAATGCCATTCTGAATGGGAATACTTCTGCTGTGCTTTATAGAGGGATCTGTAAGCAATCTCACGAAGAAACTCGCCATTTTTATGTGATATTATGTAAAATTGATTTAAATTTGATCGCAAATGAAAGGGAAGATAAAGACGAAGAGGTTGGAACCGGATTTGGCACTAATAAGTTCATAACAGTGACCAACAAAGATACATATGTTGATGAAGCTACAGAAATCACCAAAGTTACACAGACTGCTGAAGCTGCGGATAAGACAGAAATTATCAATTTGAGTTTACAAAAAGTTCTTAAGCACACATTGTAACTTGATACAAAAGATAGGTCACTTGAGTTAATGTCAAGCAAAGAAATCATTGGTTAGACCAATGTCAATTAATAACAAATATTTCAAAACAAAGATTTTGTGTTTTTAATAAGATATGGAAGTTCTGACCTATGCTGAGTGTTGTTTACCATTCTTTATTCAACTCTCCTTATTTAGGGTTATATTTGAGGTATCAAAGTGTTGGGCAGAATACAAATGACAATTAATACTAAAAAAAATACTAAGTCGGATTGTGAAACAACGCAAAAGGAACGCACTTTAGTTAAAATACTTCTTTCCAATGATGAGCTGTAGCCGATTCAAACCGTTTGTTAAGTTTTCATCAATTCTGCCAATCGGTTGCTAAAATGATACCTGAATGTCTAGTTTATCGCTTGGCATATATTAGCAGCTGTATGCTGATAAATCATAGAAAGGAACTTTCTATACATTGCTGTTTGAGTAATGTTTACTTGTTTTTGTTGTATTATTATTATCAATGCAGTTCCACTTTTGAATCAATTTATAAGTGGTTTTTATTATTAAAGAAAAACAGTGGTGAGCTGTAGATGGTATGAACTGATTAGGCAAAATGGGTGTTGAGTTATTTTAATCTTAGTTTACAAAATATTCTAGCAGTTTCACTTACGATTTACAGCAACAAAACATTATTCTATACCAGTTATTCTCAATCTTTCAAGTACATAAAACTCGATGATAATGTAGAAACACTGAATTATGTACAAAGCAATTAAAATATAAACTTAAAAACAGAAAATAAAAAGATAAATGAAGTTTAAAAATTAATTAAAATGTTTTAAAAGTAAAAATAAATATTTTTCAGGAAACAAATATGAGAATACGAATATAATAATATAAAATCAAGTTGAAACCTTAGTCAAAGTTATTTAAGTAATATAAATTAACTATTCAATTAATTGCGAATAAAATTAATTAAAAGTGAAATTCCGAAGTTGAAAAGCAGAATGTCATTGAACAATAATTAAAATTTTTAACTCTACAGAAAATTTTATTTGTTTAAATTCCCTATTATTTTCATTTTAAATTAACATTTTTAAATAAATTTTTTTATCATGTCATAAATTCAAGTTAATATACAATTTGAATTATTTTAAGATACTGTAAATGTTTTAAAATTATTGAATAAATTATTTAACTTCTTTCTTTGAACTCTATTATATCAATATTAAATTTTGTTATTTAAATAATTCTGCAATGTGATTTGTTTTGTTTCGATATATTATATGCTATTTTTAAAAGTATGTTTATGTAATCAATTGGGGCATGTAATGCATTAATTTTGTTGCTTCGTCGATATTAAATAAATAATAATATTCATTCTATCAAACATTGTTTTGAATTTTAAAGAAAAACTGGCTTATATTATTTTTATGTTGTATTTAGCTAATTTTGAAAAGCACTATGAACTATAACGGTGATTTCTTGCATTGTGAAATTTGGATAGGTTTTTCTATTTGAAATATCTAAGTCAAAATCACTTTTCCTTGTAAAGTTATTCATCAATATTCATTTAGGGCGTATCATGGTATAGAATTATCTCCACAAAAGTAGAATATTTGGAATAACCTTAATCGGCTGTGACTTATAAATACGCTTAACATAAACAATAGTGACGTATTAAGACATCTTCCAAATATATCTGGTGCGTCTAAAGGACATTGCATAGTTAAGGGGTTGAAATGAAACGGAATCTAGTTTATAGACAGGTGATTTTTCCAAAAAATAATGACTGAAGTAATGAAAATGATACATCAATCTGAGGAATAAGGTCAAATCCGTGCTCAACCATTTAAAAGATAGGTTAATTTGTAACTAAAAGAAAATATATTTGAAATACAAATCACAAAAAATAGATAATCAAGAGTAAGAATCTAGAAAGAAAGAGATATAAGACTTTCCATTGGCAGTCATAAACCCGAAAGTTAAAATATCATAAGAATCAGTTTTAAAAACTCGCATGTTAATGAATTTTCATACAACGTACATTACAAACATAGTTGCCATATGTATATATGTAGGATAAAGTAAAGTAATCTTAGAATAGAGTCACTGATAAATTAGACAGTAACCTTGTCAAAATAAAATAGAATAATCCCTAAGTGCCAACACTATAAACGAGCACTTATTTGTATTTACCAATATCATTACTAAAAGTGAGGTTGATGGTAAACTTTACACCACTCCTATGCAGAAACACAGACCAAGAATGTGTCCGGCCAAGTGTTATAATTGTATCTATCCTTTCTTTCTAGAAAATTTCATATATTTAAATGTTTCCGTGAAATATAAAAGATAATGAAATCTTAAAGGTTTTTCAAAAAGAACAATGTGATTTTTAAATTAAATTAAACAAAAACAGTTTAAGATGAAATTACAATTTTTTTATTGTTTGAACCACATACAGTTACATTTTCTTCTAAATAAAAATTCCACTAAATAGCCACCTTGACTTTGTCAACAAGAGAGACTTCAATGAACCCAATTTTCGATGACTTTTTGGGTGTTTTTTGAATGCTTGTGGTTAGTTTGAAGGAACCAGTTATTTCAAATAGTAAAGCAAAAGATAATTCAAATGAGGTATATAACAACTTCTAGGAAGGCATCATTTGGATCATAATTTTGACGAAGCATTCACAAAAAATGATTATTTTTATAAAATTGTTTACCAAAACTTGTGAAAACCTCTATTTGTTTTTTGGTGGAGGGTGAATTATTAAAGAATATTAAAAACAAATGAGAACTAGCGCTATTTATAATATTTTAAATATGGCTGCTATGACATTTGAAAATCACATCACCCGTATTGAAAAACTCTCGACAAAAATCTGAAGCCGAGTGATACAGCTGAGGTACACTGATTCTGAATATGCTACCGAATATCCAATGCCAATTTTAATCTGTTCAAACAATTGAAACATTCCAGGATTTAATTATTCGTTGTGTCAAAAAAAGGGTTAATATTATAAGGACTTTAATATTTGACATAATATTTTCTACAAAATTTGACTATAAATCAGATTTATTTAAGGTATTCACGAATTATCGGCATAGCCTTTTCAAGTGAAGGGTTAGTGTTAAGAAGGATTCGAGAAATGAAAATAATTTTGGCAAAAATTTAGAGATCAACATTTTAAGGTTTGAAATGAGTAGCATATTTTTAGAGAGAAAGGAATTAATAATTGAGATAAGAATGATAAAACATAAATTCATTGGTATGAAGAGTTTAATTGTGTTGGGCTTAGAGCCAAAATTAAAACAAAATAAATTTAGTATCATTTAAAACAAAAAAATAGAAATGAGGAAAATGGCCACTGCACATACACATGCACCACAAGCAGAAACTAAAAATAAAATGAAAACATCAAATAAACAAATTAAAAATATAACAAAATTAATTAAAACAAATATTAATAAAATCAATTAAAGCCTACAGATGCAAAAGGAAACATATATTAAATAAATAAAACTGCCAAAACCTTGCAAAATAAGGTTTAGAAAAAACAGGCAGAAGCGGCGACCAATAAACAAAATTTTAAGGGTTAAAAAGAATATTTATTAAAAGAAACAATGAAATTAGATTAGATAACATAAAAATAATATATCAAAAAATAGAGAAAAATGAATAAAAAATTATAAAAATATTTTAAAATTAATAAAATACAAAAAAAACTCTTAAAATGGCGAAAAATCGCCTATTGGTCGCACACACACATTATCTTCATTGCAATTTGAGAATTTGGTTAGTCTGTTCCCTTATCCCCATGTTGTTTGGTAACTTGGAGAATGGATTCAAAATTTGAGTCTTTTCTCCAAGTAACAACAATAATTAAAATCAAAATTAATGACAGAAAAACCAAAAAACAGAATTTATGGTTAAAGTGGATGAAAAAGATTAGAAAACACTTTAATTGTTTATTTGGAATTTGAAATTTTGTAATTTTTGTGTTTTAAATTGTTGTTTAAAATTTTAATGTAAATGGAAGAAATTTGAAAATTAAAAGGTTTTAAGTTGTAATTATAATTTGTAAATTAATTTGAATAAATTCCTCAATATGCCTGCTATTCTTAAATTTTTGAATAATTCTGATAAATTATTTGCAGTTGGTGGATTTATGTTTATGACATACAAATGTGGTGTCTGGTCAGATAATGATTCTAGTCGGAGCTCATTTAATATATTACGGCGTTCTATTATTGTAAAATCTTGTGACGTTATTCCTAGTAGAGCCGGAGAAATTAAAGAGGCTAGCACAACTCAAGAGGCTTTGTCTACTCTCAAACCACAAATTGGAATTACATCTCATATTGTTTCTTCTCAAGCTGCACAATTCGATAAAAGTGAAGCAGGAAAAACTCTTCGTTGGATGGATATATTAAATGCTACAGTTCCAAGTCGTATTAAAACTGCTCTTGATAACATCCCATCCAATATTCAAGAATGTGCTATGGATGAATATCATAACCTTCTGCGAGGTTTCTGCATCCTCGTGGGCCTTATTAATAAAAAGATGATGGAATTCACCACACACATTATCTTCATTGTAATTTGATTTCTAGAAGACATTTTGAAGTGAGGAATTTTTATTTGTAATTTTATGATGGTTTTCTTTAATGTATTAAATAAATATTTATAACGATATTCACTTTTTGGATGATCATGGTGTTTTCACCATGATCATCCAAACAACAAATATAAATATTTTCAACAACAATAAATAATAATAATAAAATGATTATGATAATAATAATAAATAATACTCTGATATCGATTTGATTAGATTTTTAATAGACTCACCGCACGAAACGAGAAATTAATTAATCCTAAAAGCCTAACTTATCAAGAGAAAACCACGGGATTTTTAGAATTAAAACTACATTACAAACGTGACTAGAATACCTATTAATCCGAGGCAATTCTTTTCTCTCGATTTTTCGTTTTCGGTATTGACTCACGATACGGAATTATTTTTCGCAAACTTCAATTAATCACTTATCTCGAACTCCATCAAATTCTGTATCCACAGAAACTAATCGATTTCGTCAAATGAATCTACCAAGAATCCCAAAAATCTTCCCAGCTCCATCAGCCGCTGCTGCAACGCAATATGTAGAAAAGCTCGAACGAAAAAATTTCACACTCCGTGAAAAATACAACAAATTGAAAGGTACTTGGTGCTCTTCCGAAGCTACGAAGGAGCTTTATAAAAAGATCACGCGGCTTTCTCGCGCCCACGATGATCTCATTATCGAGAACCGGAGCCAATGGGTCACGATAGCCGATCAGAGAGCCGCACTCCGCCAAATTTTCACTGAGAAGGAGCTTCAAGCTCGACTACCAAGTAAGAATATGGCGCAACGCCTGGATATTATCCCGGCTCATGATTTGCCGACAAATCCTGAGGACTCAAGAACAAATGATAACGCCAATGTGCTTGTCGAATTGGCAACTCAGCCGAATGTGAACAGTCGGCATAAACCAAATACAAATCGATGTCAACGACAGAAGCGAAAGGCCGAGAATGCCCTACTCCAAGCCTATCTATGTGGTAGTGAGGACACGGAGCTAATGAGAATTACAGAAATAATGACGGCCGAACAAAAAGTCTTGATGAATGATGAAGATTTAAATATCATTTATGCCCCTCGACAGCTAGATTTTTCTCAACCAGTTCCAACGCTAGCACAAATCACTATTACTACGGGCAGCCACCCTGCCAAGATACCGATCAGTATTCAAATTTCCAAATCGTCTCGGACAAATCCCGACAGAGATGCATCTTCCAGCAGGTGATCTTCGCCACAGATCATCTCCGTCGTCGAACCGACGGTATCTCGAAATCAGAGGGCGAATAATCTTCATCGAGCCGGTTCGAGTTCATCAACCAAGCCACCCAAGCGCTGATATCTTCCAGTGGATATCGATGGAGAAGACTGAGGATAGAACTCTACTATCTCGACAAAACTACATCCTATTATAATAAACTTGTTAATAATGTTTATTTTTTTTGTTGTTGATTATTGTGGTTGTTTTGTTTTATCTTAATAAAATATAAGTTTTAGTTTAAAAGTTTGGCTTCATTTCACAAATGTTTCTTTGTCCGTTTGTTTCTGTTGTTTATTTTCGATCCAAATCAGATCACGTGTTAGAAATACAATTTTTTTAAGGGTAAAATAAATACAGAGCGTAAAGTTACAAATTAAAATAATAACTTGTAAGACAGATGGGGGAGTTTATGAAATCATTTATCGGAAAAATAACTGAAATTTAGTTCGTAATTTTGACGTACAATATAAGTATTCGATATGTTCACAGACAGTTTTCTTGCTTAAAATCGAGGAAAATTGATACAATTATGATATTAAATAATGGAATAATGCGTAAGACCTTCCAACGGCCGCTTCGAACGCGAAATCGAAGGTTATTCAAAGAGTAGTGTTGGTAACGACGCTCACCTGTTTGAATAGCATTCGGCTGTCGTACACATTACCAACATGGATTAATACATGGGTGTATGATAGTAATTCGTAAATTATATAGTGTGTGAGGGAAAGGAGATCCTAGAAATGGAGAGGGGTACAATTTTCAGTAAGCGATATTAACCAGTTGTTTAAATGTTTCCTTATACACCAGCAATTGTTGTTCTTTCAGGTCAACATGGTAAATTGAAAACATCAGACTCGTAGCAAACAAAATTAATTGTAATTGAAAACAAGTCATAGGTTAAAAGTAAAAGATTTTTAATATATATATATATATATATATTGGATATTATTTTTTTATCTTCACTTCTTTTAGAATGCAGAATAACGACTTTTACTAAGTTTCAGTTGATGTCAATCTTTATTTAATTGCAATGAATTTTTACAGCACATTTTATTACATCCAGTTCCACTGGACAACATTTTATATAACTAAATAAAATGAATGAATGCTATTATATAGGTAACTTCAGAGTGTTGAAAATATTTTTAGTCTACATACACCTTTATTAAAAGATTCTAGCATGATCAGAGAAATAAATTTTATATAGCTACTTATTAATGCGTTCGATTGTAAGCAAATAAGTTATGCATTTAAATTTTTGTTTAAAATAATCAATTTTGAAGTGATAAATTTTTTTTATTATTAACTAATAATAATTTGACTTAATTACCAGTCCAAAATGAATGGCTAAATAATTAGAAAATTTTTGTTATAAATAAATATTAAATTACATTTAATAATTAAATAAAACTTATAAAGAAAATTAAAAATAATAAAAGAAAATGGGTAAATAACAATTAAATTTATTGTCTTGTACTGTGGCTCGATTAAGCACACTACAAAACGGCAAAAAAATAAAACCGAATGTACAAGTCAATCGGCTTTATTTGTTACTTGGTTATTTTATTCGATCATTTTAATTAAGTATTTTTGATTTTATTTATAAATAATTTTTCTTATAAAAACCTAATTTAATATATTTTTAACAATTTTTTTATAATTATTAGACGTTTATTTTAGACAAGAAAATATATGAAAACTTGAAAGTTGTTAACAAAAAACCTTCATTTTTCAATCAATTCTCAAATTTTGCACATTTTTACAGCTTGTTGTAGGTATTCTTTTTTCATTTAGTGCAAGTAGAATAAGGATGTAATATGTCTTTTATATCAGTGTCAAATGCAAAATTATATGAACAGCTGTTTTAAATATATTGAATCTTCGACTTTGATTCCCGGAATGAGGTTGGTGGTTCATTTTAGAAAATGATCATAGTTCTCCGATACTGTTACGTACTATCCCTAAGCTTCCTTTCCCCATCTCATTGTGTGCGGAGCAAATTCTTTTAAATTTGTGTATAATTTTACAAATCGCTCTGTTTGAAGATCGTTCTGTGAAATCTAATTGGAAAATACATCAAAGATGCGTTCTCAAGTTTTCGTGATTTTTGATTTAGAACTCTTATCCTTATAGCAAACAATTCATGTAATGAACATCCATAACTAAAAGGTTTTGATGCAATTGTTACATTTCAATGAAATAAAAGATTAATTCTGGAAAATTGATGCATTTAAACGAACCTTATTAGAAATTAAGCTCTTGAATTTATATGCATTTATTAATGGAATATAATTTTGTTTTTATTTCCTTCGTAATCTACCCAATCCAATCATTTCATTAAATAACATAAAAATAAGTTTATTCTAATTTTATTGGTTTAAATTAATGATATAATTTCGCAGAAATTAAACAAAATTGATATAAAAGAAGAAATTTTAATATTTAGTTTAACGAAAAAAGTTTATAAATGCCTAATTTGACTTATTCCGATTTAAAGGCCCAATGGAAGTTCATAGACAGCCCTTGGGATTTATTGATATCCTGTGAAGAAGTCAAATTAAAACAAACTAATGAAAATAATTATTTGTTTTGTGTTTTCAGTCAAATAATGGGATTTTGGTCGGCATTCGTTTTCCCAGTGATTTCTATATTTGGTATTTTCCTTAATATTTTAATTATTTATATTTTCAACTTTAAATTCCGAGATAAAACTCGCCAATATATTTATCTTTCGTTTCTAGCAGCCTTTGATTCTTTCAATCTCATCTGCTCGGGATGGATGTGGATATTTTTCGCTAAGGGTTTACCATACGCGTCGTCGGGAGTTCTTTATTTTTTCACTTACAATCAAGGTGTGATACCTTGTAAACTTCACCGCTACTTTACAGCGGCAATTTCCTGTTCAGCGATCTCGATTTTTCTGTTGACCTCAATAGATAGATATTTTGCTATATTTTGGCCTCTGAAATGCTTAAATATTCCACTGAAAAAAGCCTGGCAATATTCATCAATGGTCGTTTTATTGAGCTTTATAATGATGAGTCCATTTATTGTCTATATGGACCATAGTGAAACTGGAAACCATAAAACTATTTGCTGGCTAGAGGCATCTAAAGATAAAGAAACTTTAGGAACTTTTTTGCAGATTTATAATGTTCTTTTTTCATTTTGTGGATCTTTTCAAACTTTGGCAATCATTTTAGTCAATTTGAGTCTCTTTTATCAAGTGTGTAAAGGACAAAAGTTAAGAGAACAAATTCAAGCTGCAAACTGTAAGAGCATCCGAAAAGAAATATCTGCTTGTGTAATTCTTTTAGTTTTGTCAGTTCTTTTTACAGTTGGCTCATTGCCAACTTCAATATCTTTCCTTTTGGCTTTTCTGATGCAAAATGATACAGGTCCTGATGCTGACCAGCGCTTGAGATTCGTTTACAATATTGGCGATATTGGTTGGCATTTATATATGGTACAGCAATGCACGAACGGGTTGGTATATTATTGGAAAATGCCTCATTTCCGAAGTATTGTGAAGAAAATATTCAAAGTTTCCATTGGAAATAAAGCACCCACAAGTCCAAGTACATCAAATGCACATTTATCAATACGGTGACAAATATGTTTACGTATGTTTTATGCACAAATTTATCATTTTTGTATTGCATTGAGATTAGAATAGATGTTACCTCTTATTTTTATTTATTATTTCTAATGCTTCTTAATAGACATTGAAAGATTTACATTATTTTTACATAATTTCCATCATCTCATCATTATGATCGAAAATCTAATAATTGCACTTTAGTTTTATTTTTAATCATTTTTAAAAGGTTAAGGTTATGCTTGAATTTTGTGTTACAAAAAAATAAAATTTTCGATCTATAATCATTCTAAGCATAATTTTAAAATAATTAAGTATAATTTTTAATTTAATTAATATACAATTAATTTATTAATCTATAATCTATATATATCGAAAATCTGATGCCTCATTTTTAATAAACACACTCAAAATGAACTAAATATATTTCGACGAAATTATCCTTATGATCAGTCTGCCATAATAATCTTTGTCAAATGATCTATACGGAAATAACAATAGTGAAATAATAGTTATGATTTAAAAAATAATATCAATAAATTCGTTGCTGATTGAATGGGAATTAATCACCAGTGACTCACATAAAATTCTTTCTAACTTATTATTAAAGTTTTTATATTAAATTTAAAATTTGTTTAAAAGTTTGAAAATTGGTTAATATATTAAACCCTCATTTTCACTCATAAACCTCAATAGCGTTCCACCAAAATAAGAATTAGTCCTTGCAGTTTAAAAGAACTTTTGAAAGGACCTTCATCTGGGTTGTATGATATTTTTTATATGTTTTTGGTTTTATTTGATGGAGTTTAAGTTAGAATATTGTATTTATTTTTGGAACGTACGAGATGTTGATTTTCATTTTCTAGTCTTTATCTAAATCTTTTGTAATGTTGAAGACTCTTTTTACTGACATCTCAAAAGACATTTTGCTAGTGTTCCTTCTATTTAATCTTATTGGGGTTTAAACCAAACATACTAATTATTCTTTATCTCAGAGCTCCGCAACCGGTGTTCCGCGAGGTGATGCTAGGTGTGCCGCGGTGCAATGCCTATCCGAGAAAAAATATAGGGTTTATGACGGACACGTGCGTTATGCTTATATCTATCTTGTTTACAAATAATTGCGTTGTTGACAAAATAGAAGATAAAAATTAATGTAAGTATTCAAATAATTATTTTTCTAAATAACTTGACTATCGCTCAATTCTAAATATTGAATTTGAATAATTTTTAATATATAAATATTACCTGGGCGTGTAATAATAAAATTATTTTATTCATATTTATTTTATATAATTTTAAATATGGACAAGTTTTTGCGTAAAGAATGTTCAACTTTATCGACAAATGATGATGAACCCAGCACGAGCAACGATATAAAAAGACCGAGGCAATTTATGAGATCGTCCGTTACAATTTCTGACAAAGTGTTAGAAGCTAGTTACCACATTGCAAAATTAATTGCACATCAGAAAAAACCACATACAATTGGCAAAACCCTTATTAAACCAGCATGCATGGAAATCATTCGATTAATGTTTGGGCCTAATGAAATTAATGAAGTTTCGTTATCAGCTGATACTGTTAAAAGACGTATTGATGATATGTCAAGCGATATTTTAAAAACATTAATTACAAAATTGAAAATGACGGAGAATTTTTCTCTTCAGATTGACGAATCTGACCGATATTAAAAACCAAGCACAACTAATATGTATTGTACGTTTCGTTGACGAGGAGTCCATAAAAGAAGATTATTTGTTTTGCAAAGAACTTCCAGAGCGGACTACCGGTGAGGAAATTTTTCGAGTAACTGATGAGTTCTTCAAAACCTATGGTATTAAATGGATTAATTGCATGAGTGTTTGCACGGATGACGCTGCGGCAATGATGGGTTTTAAAAAGGGGTTTGTCTCATGTGTGAAGCGACAAAATCCGGCAATACAAATTACACATTGCTGCATACATCGAGAAGCTTTGATGGTTAAAAATTTACCTACGGAACTATTGGCAACAATGAATGAATGCATCAGCATTATAAATTTAATTAAATCAAAAGCCTTGAATTCGCGAATTTTTGGGATACTCTGCGCAGAAATGGGATCGGAATATCAATCCTTATTACTTCACACAGAAGTACGCTGGTTGTCCCGAGGTATAGTTCTAGCACGATTATTTGAGCTTAGCGAAGAGGTTAGTAATTTTCTATTAAATCAAAATGTTCCCGAACTACACAAGCTCCTACAAGATAATCACTGGATGACCAAACTTGCCTACATGGCTGACATATTTCAAGACCTGAATGAACTTAATAAAAAAATGCAAGGGCGAAATGAAAATTTGTTGACATGCTCCGACAAATTGAACGGGTTCAAACAGAAACTTGATCTTTGGCAATCGGAGTTACAACAAGGATCACTAGAAATGTACCAAAGAACCAACCAGACGATTGGAAGGATTGCACAAGCAGAAAAAAACAAGCAGATCATATTGCGTTTGGGCGAACAACATTTAACATTGCTACAACAGAAATTTAACCAATACTTTCACATAATTAATACAGATCAATACGATTGGATTCGAAATCCTTTTTCAGCGAATGCCGAAAATTCTACAGTAGCTCTTTCCCTTCAAATTCGAGATGAATTTTTTGACTTGAGGAACGATGGGACGCTAAAAGTAAAATTTTCGGACGTTCCATTGGATACGTTTTGGATTGCGGTTAAGGAAGAATATCTTCGAATTTCCGAAAAGGCTATTGAAGTTCTGCTCCCATTTTCAACCACATACATATGTGAAGAAAGTTTTTCAACTCTAGTTTTAATAAAAAATGATAAGCGGTCGTGCTTGAAGGACCTTGACCAAGAACTTCGAGTTGCTCTTTCAAATATTGAGCCCAATATAAAACTATTATGTTCCTTAAAACAAGCACAGGTATCTCATTAGTGATTGTTCATATTAGTTATAGTTATAAATAAAAAATAGTTGTTAACGGCGATAATAAATTTATCAAATAAAAAAAAAACATTTTCTGTTTGTTCATTTCTTATCACGTAAATTTTTAAAAATTTTTGTTTGTGGTGTACCGCGAAATATTTTTAAGTCTTTAGGTGTGCCGCGGGTGAGAAAAGGTTGCGGAGCTCTGCTTTATCTGACATTATTTTCATATTTTAAATATTTTGTTCTATGCAAAGATTCTTGCCATTGACAGCTGCTTCAAATTCATATAGATTGATGTACCTGATATCCTTCTTTTTCTATTCCAAAACGGATCTTCTAAATCGTTTCATTAATTTTCAGAATGGAATTAAAAATAATGTTACGTCATAAAATTTAAAAGTCTATGAAAAAATTAAGCATTTTACCTATTCAAGTCAATTAATGACAGCAGTTTCATTAGGATAAAACCTGACTGTCCCAATGAAATGGATCCAAATAATATCGGATATTCCCGACACCATGTTTAAATAATGTATATTTCAAGATCAGATGACTCGTCAAAACGACATTGACAAAAGGACCAATATGAAGAAAAACCTTTTTTTTATAATAACAATCAGTGAATTTTATTCAATTAGCAAAAACTTATTTTTCTGTGTACCACATATTTTCGGCTTTATCTTCATAAACTCTTAGAATTTTAAAATAATAACACTTCATAAATGCAATGCAATTTTATTCTAATACTAATTGTAAATTTCACCTGCTTCGTTTTTCAAAAGGCGCTTAAATTAAATTGATTTTGACAATGTCATGTATATTTTTGACCTTTAAAATGTGCTAATAAAAGTAATTTATACCACTAACGAAGAAAAGGTTGGTATGCGAATTTCATTATTGATAACATTTATTAGATAAGAATAACTTTTTCGATAAATAACTTTGATTTTAGATAGAAATTGAAATGAAATTCTTCTATCATCTTTATCATTTGATTCGACATTAAAATTCATTGACATGTTGAAAGAAAATGGTTTTATTTGGAAAATTGTAAATAATAGTAATATTTAAACAAATTTTACTTCATATATATATATATATATATATATTTATAAATTATCTGAAAATTGTAATATTTATGAAAGTGTAACCAAAACATAGCCCCCCTTTCGACAATTTGTTTTGTTTTTGTTCGAGTTAACATACGCGGTTTGTTCGTAGGTTTTTTGGTTGGATGTCGATGTCTTTGTAGTCATAACCGAATGCGGGTTTTACTTTGTCGTTATTAATCGTAACTTCTTTATTTTCTCAGAATGGTTACAGTGTTGTTGTCCCTGAAAAAAACTACTTTATATGTCCCTAAGTATCAAGGTTTCATGTAATGGATGTCGCAAAATAGTAGCCAGACATGATTACTTTGACGACACTAGACGATATGGCAATGACAATGCATATTTTTTATTAGTTGCAATTGGGTTTTTGAACCGATAACACGTTTGAAAGTTTGACGAAAGAAAAGTTTCAGGAATAAATGGGCTAAGAGTTGATTAGGAATAAACTTGATTTTAAAAATTCATATTTTCCATTGCTCTCTAATTTCTTTCATTTCAATCGTAGATCACATTCTGTAATTATAATAACAGGAATTATAATTTTTGTTTTGTTTCACGATAGTACATGTTGCTACGCTGAAGCGAATTAAAAAAATCATTCATGTTATCATAATTACAGAATGTGCCCTTCTGATGTCCGTAAAACTAAACTTGTTTTACGATATCAAATTAATTTTTAAAAACCGGTTTTCAACGGTTAACAGTTATTTCGCAAACCGGTTTAACCGAAAACCGATATTATTCTAAACAATACAAAACCGGTTAAATTTTAACCGAAATTAATTTTGGTTTCCATTCTTGATTATATGTATAAATAAATATGTATAATACAAAATTGTTTTAATTTGTTCTTATTTTTAGTATGTGTAAGATGTCAACAATAAATTCACTTTTAGAGAAGGTATGAAGTATAAAAGGTTAATGACCTTTGATCTTTATGAAGAAGTAAAGCTAGATAAATATAAATATAATAAACCAATAGAATATTCAAAAATGCAAACTCGAGTTAAAACAAACAAAAAATATCTATTGTAATTAAACTGTCATTGTTAATAAAATAAAAGGGTAAATGATTTTATTAACTTAAAACCATTTCATTGAAATTGGTTTTTATATCATATTTAAATTCAATACAAAATGGGGAATAAATTTATTAATTTTATTGTTGATATTAATTGAAAACATTTTCAATTGTTAATGTGATTTATTTTAAGTTCTTTTACTTTCAAAAAATTACACTCACCTTTTGTTTATTGAAAACTACTCAAAATTTTAATTAATTTACAATCCCACGGAAATTTAATTGCCTTGTTTTCAAAAATAAAACTTTTCATCCTTTTAAACTTTAAATTAAATTTCTTAAGCTATTGAATGTTAAACTTTTTAGCGTTACTTAATTTTAATGTTGAAGTCAATCTTTTTAACTTCTTACCAAATATTAGTTTTTATTTACTCAACTAACCGGGTAACCCAATTATATTTTTAATAGAAAATATAAACGCCCAACCTAAAATAATTCAATTATTAAAACAATTTTTGTTTCATAAATAAAAAACAATTTATAACAATTAAATAACAATTTAGTTTTTAATTTTCCAATTTTTGGATCAATATGAATTGTTTGACATTGAATGCATTTGGAACATTCACTCCTTGATAATGCGTCTGCATTAGAATGATCTTCTACTTTTCTATACTGGAAATTTATTTCTAGACTGCTTAAGTAGTTTCTGCATGTCTGGAATTGTGTGGTAATGGCTTTCGTTGTTTTCATCATATAAGTTAATGCTTTATGATCTGAACTTTTTACCATATAAATAATGCATAAATTGCCCTGTAAAAAATTATATTGCCAAAAGTTCTTTCTTTGTTATACAGTAACCAAATTCGTGTTTAGGCATAGCGTTTAATAAAACCGCACCAATACTGTCAAAACTAGCATCGCTATCAAAAATAAATGGCTTTGAGAAATCTGGGAACTTCAAAATAGTTGCGTTTAATAATTTATCTTTAAATTCGATAAATGCTTTCTCGCAGTCTTCAGTCCAAATTAGTTTCTTTTCTTTGCTTACACATAATTTTTCTAAATTTTTGAAATTTTTTGTATACTTTTTTATGAATTTCGTATAATAGTTAGTTAGTCCTAAAAATCCTTTATTGCTTTATACACTTAGGTCTCTCAAATTGTTTAATTGCTTGTATTTTATTTTCATTTGTCTTTACACCGTTTTTACTTATTATTTGTCCCAATAACTTTACTTCATCATTTAAAAATTGGCATTTTGATGTAATAATTTTTAATCTAGCAAGACTAATCTTTTCTAGTACACTTCCTATATTTTTTAATGTTTATTTAATTCCTTCGCAAACATTAAAATATTATCCAACTAAACAATTGCAAATGTCCTATTAAGTTCTGCTAGTACTATATTCAATAATTTTTGGAAAGTCTCTGGAGCTACTGCTATTCCAAATGACATACGGTTAAAACAATATAACTTAGTGGAAAATACAGTTTTCAATTTTGATGTTTCATCTAGCTCAACTTGGTAAATGTGTATTTCCCAGGTCAATCTTATTAAAATATTTTGATCCATTTAATGTATCTAATAAGTAGAGGGATATGAGGACTATGCCCCGTGGATATTTGGCTTGAAAAATCCTGAGACCCCCCCCCTAAAAAAAAATTAGGGGGAGGGGGGTGTTAAATTTTATTTTAATTATTTGTTTTAATGAATGATAAAAAAATTTTTTTAAAATTATTTTTTTTAATGAACGATTTTTTTTTTAAAATAATTTTTTTGTTTTAATGTTCAAATTTAAAATTTTTAAAAAATTTTAATTCATGATAAAAAACTTTAAGTATTTTTTATCGATTTAAAAGCCTAAAAAAATAAAAATTGGCGATTTAGCCTATGATTGATCGTACTGATGATTATTTTCGAATAAAATTGGTTCAAACCCGATTAAAGAACCTAAAAATATTATATAAAAGCCTAAGTATTTTTTCATTACCCATCAAAAATGGCTCAATTCGCCTGTCGACTAAAAAGCCTAAATATATTTGCTCGAATAAAAATAATTATTATTTTTATTTACTTTAATTATTTGTTTAAGTCAATAATATTATTTATATTTTAATTATATTATTATTTAATTATTTGTTTAAGTCAATAATATTATTTATTTATATTTTAATTATATTATTATTAAATTTAATTGTTTGTTTTAATCAAGTCAATTATTTATTTTTTAAATAATATATTTTTAAATTAAATTGTTTGTTTTAATGAAGTGAATTAAATAATTATTTTTTATTTTCATTTAATTATATATTTTATATTATTATTATTATTATTATTATTTTATATCAATATTATTATTTTATTATTATTATATTTTTCCCAACCCAAACCCTTTTATCATCCTTATTTGTTAATGCAGTTTTACTGTTTTTAATTGTAAATAATTGATGTGTTTTACTAGTAATACGAGTTTGTGGTACAGAAAAAATTAAGTTTTTGTTATAGCAATCTAGGTATGACTTATGTTTTAAGTCAGTACACTTCAATGTTATACCCTTAGCTTTGATACTTTCAACTTCAGACAAGAGGCTATAACATTTTGGACGAAGAAACACCCACTCC
The DNA here is from genome assembly GCA_022537955.1 of Schmidtea mediterranea. Lineage (NCBI taxonomy): Eukaryota > Metazoa > Platyhelminthes > Tricladida > Dugesiidae > Schmidtea > Schmidtea mediterranea. The sequence goes on from CM039679.1 coordinate 131,634,814, forward strand.
TTGTATTTAAGTCCTTCATTCTCGTCTTTGAACTTTCCAATGACAGACTCAAGATTCCTACTATACAAGGGATGTTTTGGGTCATAATTAGAAGTATCGAGGAGATTATCACGAACCATAGCAGATAAAAGAATGTCTAACTTACAATTCTTAATTTCTAGAAAAAAGGAATCGGTGTTCTCAGCAACTATATTAATTTCACAAGTGAATTAGTTTCGATATTTTTCTAACTCTATATATTGTAATTGATACATCCTAAGTTTAGATAAATCGAGTACAGTTTGTTCAATGTAACTCGGTCGATCTAAACACACCGATTCCTTATTTAATAACACAGAGACCAAATCATTGTCGATTTTAAATGATTTTCGAAAAGTTGGTTTTGAGCAATAATTAATTAATTTGTTTGCAGAATTACATAATCTTAAATTAATTCGTTTTTTAAGATTTTCAACTGTTTTTCCGTAGAGGCTATTATTTAAAAGTTTATAATAGTTTTTATCTAAGTCATTGGTTGATTGCGCTCTAAGTTGTGTGTTAGTGTCTATATACTTTTTAAATATTGATTTTTGATTATATTTAATAGCTCTATGTACATGTGTAATTTTAATTTGTAAAGAAACAAAAAGCTGCAAAAGTCTCCAATGAAGAACATAATTCTTCTTTGGATAATGCGTTAGCATTAACTTCTCAACCTTAGAACCCGGAGCGCACATCTTTTCAGCAGCTACTGGAAAATCATTAAGTTTATCATGAAGAAATGTTGGGATTTCTAAATCTACTTCAAATGTGACAGCAAATGACAGTGATTCAAGATCCTTATTCAAAAAACTAATTAAATTATTTAATTGATTAGTATCAGTGACCCATTCAAAATTTCCATATGGTAATGGTTGACTTAAAGCCCAACCATAGAGATTATTGATGTCAATGTAAAGCAGTTCGGTGTTGTCATCAGATACTACGTGATGTTTATTAACAAAGGTTAATCCACCACGGATTCCCTCTTCGAAAAAATTATACATCTCCATATCAGTGAGAAGTTCAATTGGTTCGTCAAGAGTCATAAGAGCCGATGCCCAAGACATACCGGGAATTCCATAAAAGTTAAGTGGTTCCAATCGGTTATGAGTTAAGGACTTTGAACGAAATTGCTGAAAAAAGTCAGCCAAAAGAAAAACATCAAGTTTGAGGTAAACCATCATATAATCTAGTAAAGAGTTACAATTGGTTTCTTCCCAAATAGATTGAGCCTTACTATATTCGGCTTCAGTTACATCTTCCCAAATCGGTGGAAGTTCATATGTAGTTTCTAACACTTCTTGAGAAGTTGCAAAGTTATAAGGGAAAATGCCTTTAGTATCGATAATACTACCTACAAATTCCGAACGAGTTAAAGGAAGAGTTGTCAATGTTTTAACTGCATCATCAACATATATAAACAATATAGAAATCAATATTCGTGACGATAGTGGAAAATATATATTTGGTAAAGAAGATAAAACTTTTCTTACATTACATTTTCGTAAAATAAATGAGTAATCCTGACATTGTAAATTTTTATAGTAGTTGTCAATCTGGTGGAGAATTACTATATTTTATAGGTAAACAATATGGAACCGGTTGGTTGAAAACAATAGGTAGATTTGCATTACTTATTCTTAGACGTATAGGGAATTTTGGTATGAAAACGGCAAATGACGTAATAAATAATAATTCTGATTTTTTACCTGCTTTAAAATCAAATGCAATATCTGAATTTAAAGAATCTTTACCTAGTGTTATGCAAACTTTACCTAGTGTTATTAATAAAGTAAGTGATGTATTTAATCATGAAAATGAACAAAAAGGAGGGACACTTAAGTGTAGAAAGATTATGAAGAAACATATAAACAAAAGAATGAGAGAATTCGGAACTATATTTGAAAAATGATTAGTGCAAAATCTGAATTATGTCTTTTTGATAGACCATCCCCTCAAGCCGTGATTGAACAAGGTTCGTTTGAAGATATTTTCCTAATGAATTCAATAACTGATGCTGGTACCTCTTCGATTCAATTTTACATTAATGGATCACAAACAGAATATTTAGATTTGAACGATACTTTGTTATATATTCAGTGAAAGTTGTAAATAGCGTAGGTGAAAATATTACACAAGAAGCTGACGTAACAGCAAACAATTTCTTTTTTCAAACTCTTTTTAAAGACGCTGAATTAGTTTTTAATTCTACTAAAATTGAAGGAGCAAATGATAGTTTTGCACACAAATCTCTAATTGAAACTATTATAAATTATAATCAAGATACTAAACATACATCTTTAGGGGGAATGGGTTACACTGAACATGATCTTATGCGAAAAACATGGATTGCAAAATCAAAAGCATTTTCATTATGTTCACCACTCCAATTTGATTTCTTTGATCAACCCAAATATTTGTTACCAGGTGTTAGTGTCCAAATTAAATTAACAAGAACAAATCCAGAAAAAAGTCTGACATGTACTAAATTTGTACCTAAAATAGTATTGCTAGATGCAAAATTAATGGCTAGAAGAGTTCGTGTTGAACCTTCTGTTTTAGCGGGTCATCAAATAGGTCTTGCTACAAGAAATGCAATTTATCCAATGCGAAGCAAAGAAGTTGTTGAATTTTCTTTACCTATTGGATCTTCTTCTTTTTATAAGGAACAAATATTTGGTGATAGGCGATTACCTAATTTTATCCTTGTAACTTTCCAGGGAAATAAAAGATTTAGAGGTTCGTTTTTAGATACATTTACTATGTTTGATCACTTTAACGTTAAGTCAATAACTTTAGGTAAAGGAAGTGATTATCGTGAAAAATATAGTCAAGATTTTGAAAATGATAATTATAGTACAAGTTATATGCAAAGTATTGTTAGGAATATGAAATATCTTAATAAAAATTTGAATTGTGGTATCAGTATGTCAGATTTTAGAAATAAGTATCCATTCTTTACATTCGTATTGGCTCCAGATTTCGATCTTAACCAAAGTCAGTTACTACAAAGTGGAAATTTAAGATTAGATATAAAGTTTGGATCACCCCTAACTGATTCTGTTACGGTAATTGTATATGGAGTTTTTGAAAATGAGATTCAAATTACTTCCAATCGAACAGTATTAGTTTGAACTATAAACCAGATTGAGATTTTTTAATTGTCAAGTATGAAGTAAGAATTTTTATTAATTATATATTTTTAAATTATTATTAGTTCTATTCAGATTGATTCTATTCGTAGAAAATTATTGGGAAAAGATTTTCTTGGAGTTTTCCCTCTAGATAAAATTCCATATATCGATGTTAACAAAGCTTTGATTGTAAATACTCAATCATCTAATCTCAGTGGCGAACATTGGCTTGCAATTTATGTAAAACCAAATAAAATAAATGTATTTGATCCAATGAGTTTCTATTATCCCCTTATAATAATTAATAAACTAGAATCAATGTTAATGCCAATTGAATACAATCGAATTCGTTATCAAAATCCGATGACAAAAACATGTGGACAGCATTGTTTAGCTTGGTTAAAAACAATGAAAAAATAAACGAATTTATTGAATAAAGTTTCTTTTCAAAATTGTTTTTTAATTAAAAATGTAATGAAAGATGCATTATGTAATATTCCTTTTCAAGGATTAAGTTTAGAGGATTATATGTATTTAAATGTTTTTGATGTTATGTAATTAAGTGTGTTTTATAAACTAAATTTTAATTGGTCCATCATGTAATCACTTACATGTTTGTTAATATATAACTGAATGCATTTTTTAAAAAATTCACTTTTATCAAATACCAAACTTTAGTAAGTTTTTTATCATATATTTAATTATTTTTATTTTTATTTTTAGAAAATGGAATCTATCAATAATATAATTCAAGAATTAAAATCGTTAATAAAAATTACCAACAAAAATGTTAAAACTCAGAGTCGCAAAAGTAAAAGAGTTAAATGTAAGTACTATTAAATTTTTACTATTATAAAATGATAATTTTTGAATTAAATTTAATATTAACATTTTATTAATTTAAACACAAAAATTAAAAATAATATGATAAAAAACTATGACGAATAAAGTTAAATAAATTTTATTTAAATACATTTGGCTTCAATAATTTTCCAAATTGGTCGAATAGTCTGGTTTCCTTCTTTATATCCTTGAATTCTTATTTTAATCATAAAATGTTCATTTTCTTTTTTATTTTCATAATTACATTCTTTTTCACAATTCATAAAAGTGAATTGTTCATTAAAACTAATATCTTTGTTGATGGCTCGTAATAACTCTGTTATATTTTTTCGATCAATTTCACCAATTTCACCAACTTTCATATTATATAGGCTTTGTTTCAATGTTGTTGGTTCCTATTAAAATTTATTAATAATATTACTTTTAATAAAAATACTTACTCTAAATGAATAGATGATTGGAAATTTTAAATATTCCATTGAGTATTGTAAATACATTACTGGTGAATTTCTGCTTAAACTGATAGCATTTATGGAATTTTCCTCAAGAATTAACTTGATAGCCTCTTTTCTAACCGAGGTTTCTATAAAAAACAATTAATGAATAATTACATAATATAAAAACCATTTACTTTTATTCATTTTATGATTTTAAACTATTTTAAACTACTTATATAAGATTTTCAAAATAAAATTAACCAATCAAATTCATTTATTCATTGTGTGTAAAATTAATTTAATGTTTAGTGATTTATTTTAACGATTTTTAATGATTTATTTTAATAATTTTATACTTATATATTTAAATTTTTCTTTTATTATAACAGGTAACCTTTACCCAAATTTTTGCAATTCTCCACAACATGATGGAAATTGTGATACGATTATGGAGAATTATTATTCTCATACCTATAATCACATCACCTATTTTATTTGCCCCACGTGTAAAACCACCCATAAAATGAATTATACCGACTTTTATTTAAACAATAAGGAACATTTAACACAGTTTAACTGTAAGCGAAAATATATTTTTAAATTACCATTGAATGATAATAATAATAATAATAATAATAATAATAATAATAATAATAATATTACAAAAATAAAAGAAAAACAAATAATAATATTAATAATCCACGCTCTTCGAAAGTTCCTAAAGTTATAGAAACTATCATACTTTCAGACTCTGACGAATCAAAGACGGATGATGATGTAATAATCAGTTCTGATTCAGATGATGTTTTTCCTGTTGATATTCCTTCTGTTAATCAATATGGTGGCTCGATAGCACCTATTGTTAATTTTGATTTAAATCAATCACATGCCATTGTTAGAATGGATGTTTCGAATTTAAATTTAAAGTTAATTACAGTACCCACACAGTTAATTAATAAATTAAATAATGTTATCAATCAAATGGGATCTGTTAAGATTCAATTTTGTATTGATGTAGAGTTTGAAAAAGATGGAGAATTTCAATCTTTCATCCTTTCAAACTCTGCCAGAATAATGAATGATTCATTTTTAGATGAAGGTGCTACTCTTCTTGACGAAAAAATAACATTAATTAATGATAAAGGTAGTAACTGGGTTATAAATAAAATAAAAGAAATTCATTTTGTTCTTACCAAGTTTTCACAAATAAATCGGCTGAGTGGTCATGGATTTATTCCAACACCATTATCATTATTAAATAAACATTGTACTGTAAATGTTGCTAATTCCGATAATTTATGCTTTATTTACAGTATTTTAGCTATTTTAAATCATGAAAATATAGGTAACCATCATAGAAATGAAACCTTTAGCTACAACACATCTGAGCTTGACTTTTCACCTTCGGATTTACCTATGAAACTTTGTGACATTCCAAAATTTGAAGCTAAAAATCAAAATCTTTCAATTAATGTTCTTACGTATGATGAAAATAATTTAATTAATGATTTTTCTAACCCTGAAGTTTTCAAACACCCTTATGTCAAAATAATTCATCGTTCTAAAGTTGTTGGGGGACAACTCATTAATTTAATTTTATTAGAAAGCCTTGATTCCTATCATTATATCGCTGTTACTAAATTAGATAGGCTTTTAAATTATAGGAATCATTCTTTTACTGATACTAGAGTTCAAAGTATACGGTGCCATCGATGTCTAAATGGTTTTCGCAATATAATTTCATTAAATAAACATAAAGAGTTGTGTGATAAAAATCAATTAGGCATAACTCTTTATACTTTACCTTTAAATAAAAACTTGGAATTTAAAAATTGGGCTAAAACTGTTACTCCTCCTTTCGTCCTTTACGCTGATTTTGAGGCTATCTTACCTTCAGATGATATACATTTTCAAATACATATGCCGATTTCAGCCGGTTTACTTTTAATTAACAATTTTACAGGTGAAAAATCATACAAGAGTTTCCTGGGTGATGATTGTGTAGTTAATTTTCTACAAGAAATAAATAATATTTCAATTAATACTGTTTTACCTTTTTATCAAAATAATTATAAAAAGAAAATAATATTAACTGACTCAGACATTCTTTCGTTTTCTTCGGCAACGTGTTGTTATTTATGTAATAAGATTTTATCAGTACCGGTTAAGGACCATGATCACTTTACTGGAAAATATTTGGGAGCAGCTTGTTCAAAATGTAATATTTCTCGACAAATAAGGTTTGAATTTCCAGTTGTTTTTCATAATTTGAGAGGGTATGATCTTCACCATATCCTCAAGTATGGTATGAGTGATTTTAAAATGTTGGAAATAAGTTGTATTCCTGTAACAAGTGAAAGGTTTCTTTCTTTGTCAGCAAGAATCAGTGGATTAACTGTAAAATTCATTGATTCTTGTCAATTTATTAATAGTTCATTAAGTAATGCAGTTAAAACATTGACAACTCTTCCTTTAACTCGTTCGGAATTTGTAGGTAGTATTATCGATACTAAAGGCATTTTCCCTTATAACTTTGCAACTTCTCAAGAAGTGTTAGAAACTACATATGAACTTCCACCGATTTGGGAAGATGTAACTGAAGCCGAATATAGTAAGGCTCAATCTATTTGGGAAGAAACCAATTGTAACTCTTTACTAGATTATATGATGGTTTACCTCAAACTTGATGTTTTTCTTTTGGCTGACTTTTTTCAGCAATTTCGTTCAAAGTCCTTAACTCATAACCGATTGGAACCACTTAACTTTTATGGAATTCCCGGTATGTCTTGGGCATCGGCTCTTATGACTCTTGACGAACCAATTGAACTTCTCACTGATATGGAGATGTATAATTTTTTCGAAGAGGGAATCCGTGGTGGATTAACCTTTGTTAATAAACATCACGTAGTATCTGATGACAACACCGAACTGCTTTACATTGACATCAATAATCTCTATGGTTGGGCTTTAAGTCAACCATTACCATATGGAAATTTTGAATGGGTCACTGATACTAATCAATTAAATAATTTAATTAGTTTTTTGAATAAGGATCTTGAATCACTGTCATTTGCTGTCACATTTGAAGTAGATTTAGAAATCCCAACATTTCTTCATGATAAACTTAATGATTTTCCAGTAGCTGCTGAAAAGATGTGCGCTCCGGGTTCTAAGGTTGAGAAGTTAATGCTAACGCATTATCCAAAGAAGAATTATGTTCTTCATTGGAGACTTTTGCAGCTTTTTGTTTCTTTACAAATTAAAATTACACATGTACATAGAGCTATTAAATATAATCAAAAATCAATATTTAAAAAGTATATAGACACTAACACACAACTTAGAGCGCAATCAACCAATGACTTAGATAAAAACTATTATAAACTTTTAAATAATAGCCTCTACGGAAAAACAGTTGAAAATCTTAAAAAACGAATTAATTTAAGATTATGTAATTCTGCAAACAAATTAATTAATTATTGCTCAAAACCAACTTTTCGAAAATCATTTAAAATCGACAATGATTTGGTCTCTGTGTTATTAAATAAGGAATCGGTGTGTTTAGATCGACCGAGTTACATTGAACAAACTGTACTCGATTTATCTAAACTTAGGATGTATCAATTACAATATATAGAGTTAGAAAAATATCGAAACTAATTCACTTGTGAAATTAATATAGTTGCTGAGAACACCGATTCCTTTTTTCTAGAAATTAAGAATTGTAAGTTAGACATTCTTTTATCTGCTATGGTTCGTGATAATCTCCTCGATACTTCTAATTATGACCCAAAACATCCCTTGTATAGTAGGAATCTTGAGTCTGTCATTGGAAAGTTCAAAGACGAGAATGAAGGACTTAAATACAAGGAGTGGGTGTTTCTTCGTCCAAAATGTTATAGCCTCTTGTCTGAAGTTGAAAGTATCAAAGCTAAGGGTATAACATTGAAGGGTACTGACTTAAAACATAAGTCATACCTAGATTGCTATAACAAAAACTTAATTTTTTCTGTACCACAAACTCGTATTACTAGTAAAACACATCAATTATTTACAATTAAAAACAGTAAAACTGCATTAACAAATAAGGATGATAAAAGGGTTTGGGTTGGGAAAAATATAATAATAATAAAATAATAATAATGATATAAAATAATAATAATAATAATATAAAATATATAATTAAATGAAAATAAAAAATAATTATTTAATTCACTTCATTAAAACAAACAATTTAATTTAAAAATATATTATTTAAAAAATAAATAATTGACTTGATTAAAACAAACAATTAAATTTAATAATAATATAATTAAAATATAAATAAATAATATTATTGACTTAAACAAATAATTAAATAATAATATAATTAAAATATAAATAATATTATTGACTTAAACAAATAATTAAATTTATAATAATTAAAATATAAATAAATAATATTATTGACTTAAACAAATAATTAAAGTAAATAAAAATAATAATTATTTTTATTCGAGCAAATATATTTAGGCTTTTTAGTCGACAGGCGAATTGAGCCATTTTTGATGGGTAATGAAAAAATACTTAGGCTTTTATATAATATTTTTAGGTTCTTTAATCGGGTTTGAACCAATTTTATTCGAAAATAATCATCAGTACGATCAATCATAGGCTAAATCGCCAATTTTTATTTTTTTAGGCTTTTAAATCGATAAAAAATACTTAAAGTTTTTTATCATGAATTAAAATTTTTTAAAAATTTTAAATTTGAACATTAAAACAAAAAATTATTTTAAAAAAAAATCGTTCATTAAAACAAATAATTTTAAAAAAAATTTTTTATCATTCATTAAAACAAATAATTAAAATAAAATTTAACACCCCCCCTCCCCCTAAATTTTTTTTAGGGGGGGGTCTCAGGATTTTTCAAGCCAAATATCCACGGGGCATAGTCCTCATATCCCTCTACTCTAATAGTTCATCTGAATTGGAAATATTGATCTTTCTGTTATATTTTTCAGCGCCCAAAAATCTAGACATATAATTAAGTCCTTTTTATCTTTCTTTCTGACACATGCTAACAGTGTGTTCCACGGGCAATTACATTTTTTATTTTGCCAAACCTTGTCGAAAGCATTGGTGATAAGTTGAAAGTTTAGATCTGAATTTGGATTGTTTATTTGTTTGATGGTTTTTAATTTCCATGGTATTGGTCTTACTCTGTTTCTGGAAATGAAATGACCTAGGAATTGTACCTCATCTACAAAAAACAGACATTTGTCACTATTAATGATAATATTATTTTTACAATATTGAAAGTACTTTTTCAACATGTATTTTATGGGTTTCAGTATCTGGGGAAAATATTAATATGTCACCTAGATATGGTCTTGCGAAAATTATATCTTGAAGTATTTGGTCAATGTGACGCTGAAAAGATTGGGCTGCATTGTGTAGGTCAAAGGCATCATTAAGTATTCTAAAAAACCAAAGTGTTATTACGGCAGTTTTAGGGATATCTAGAGTGACAATTGGTATTTGATGGTACTTTTTTTAGATCTATCTTCGAAAGATTGTTTGGCCGTGAAGGTTATTAAAAATGTCATTAATTAATGAAATTGGATACGAGTCGTGGATGGTGATCGAATTCAAAAATCTATAATCGCTACATGGGCGGATGGAGACATCTATTTTGGTAACCACAATCGATAAAAACTGCTTGAGTTCCTTCGTTCCAAAACCTTTGTAACTAGGATAAAATTTGAAGGTAAATTTGATTACTAATAACATTTATTTGGTCCGAAAAACATCTGAAAACTCTTCTATCATTGAATTATTTTGGATGATAATTAAATTGAAATTCTGGAAATTCTTCTGTCTTCTTTATTATTTAAATTATTGGATTCGAGATTAGAATTCATCAGCATGCTGTAAGATTATTTTGAAATTTGTAAATAATAATAATATTTAAACAAATTTTTACTTTATATATATATATATATTGCAATCAAAAAAAATGTAGTATTTCGAAAGTATAAGTTAAATTTCCCATCGCAACAACTGCATTACCTTCTAAATAAGACAGAATTCAATCAATTTACGATTTTTCTGTCAAAGCCCTTGGAAGTTTTATTGAGAAATGACATTCTAACACTGATATATTTCAAACTTGGCTGATACCATGACACTACTTGATGATATGGTCACTGAAATGGCAATTGTGAGTACATGTGGACTTAGGAACACTCCACCTCGTTTGATGATGTCAAGAAAAAACTACATGAAACAAAAAAATTATTTTACCGGATTCAAATCGCTTGTTTGTTTTCTGCTCTGATGAACCTGATATAGTCATAGGAGGCGGCATAAATCCTCAGAACGTAGAGAGTAAGATTTATTTTCATTATTTAACAAAACTGAATAGAAATATCCTATGCTTGACCGAGAATTACTTGCTAAAAATGTTCTTTTTCTAAAAATATCAATATTTAATTATCAATTTTATTTAAATAAAACATTTTATAAAATTCTTCAGAGTTTGAATTTATTGATTTTTTTATTGAATATTTTGCGGTAATTTTTGAATTATGTGCTGAAATATGCCAGACCTTAAACATTTATTGTTGATATTGGGTAGGCCAAAATACATTTCCATTTTGATTTTGATATTTATTTTCGAAAATGTTAAATGACTACGTGCTAAAAATATTCCAATAAAGTTCTGAGGAATTTTTCTAAAGGGTTTTTTCCATTGAATATTTTGGTTTAATTGATGTTACTTTTGAAGATTGAAAAAGTGCAAATCTGAGTGTTATTTTTATAAGAGTTCAAAGTTAGACTTAAATCAATGGAAATATCAAATATTCATTTGACCAAGGATTAAAACAAATTAACATCTCAAAAGTATCGTAAATGAGAAGTGAGATTTGAGAATGTTTTGAAAACCGTAAGAGACCTCTAGTGTTGGGACAAAAGAAGTTGGAGGTCACTATTACTTATTCAGAAAACTCAAAGGTTTATTAACATCGGACTTTGCTTGAATTACACTAAAAGTCAAATAAAGGGAACTCGAAAAAACGTATATATTTCGAAATTTTCATCAAATCTTATCTTAAAAGGGTTTTATTTTCATTTATTTCTAAATACAATGTTTAATTGCTATGCATTTATTTTTTTTGAAAAAAATGTGTACATAATATAAATTAAACCTGTTTTTCTTTTTGTCTAGCTTATCCTATTTCAAATCAGTGATATATTTAGCCTATAACTTGATAATGATAATACTTTACTTTTTTTAATTTGATAATGGTAAATTATCAAGATCCCATTAATCATAATAATAATAATTATTTTATTATTTATTATTATAATTATTATTATTTTTGTTTTTTATTTTTATTATTAATTTTATATTATTTATTATTATTATTATTATTATTATTATTATTATTATAATTATTGTTATTATTATTATTATTATTATTATTATTATTATTATTATTTATTATTATTTTATTATTATTATTATTATTATTATTATTTTTTATTATTATTATTATTATTATTATTATTATTATTATTATTATTATTATTATTATATTATTATTATTATTATTATTATTATTATTATTATTATTATTATTATTATTATTATTATTATTTATTATTATTATTATTATTATTATTATTATTATTATTATTATTATTATTATTATTATTATTATTATTATTATTATTATTATTATTATTATTATATTATTATTATTATTATTATTATTTATTATTATTATTATTATTATTATTATTATTATTATTATTATTTATTATTATTATTATTATTATTAGCGTAATTGTTATGACTATATTTTATTAGATATCAATAATGGTTTAAAGATTTTATTTAAAATTTTGACCTTTGCGCGCATAACAAATGATTGTTGACAAAACATGTCTGTCCCTAATGTACATTTCAGCGATTCACAGATAATCTCGCGTTGCGGACAACATGTATTCATGAACACTTGTTTATTCATAAATTGCACAAATTTGATTGATCGATAAAGAAATAAAATCATTAAAATGAGTGGCGAATTAAAGTGTAATTTTTACATTTGTGTATTTTTGAATTTAAATGTTCTACTCTAATTAATTTTATTTATAAAATTGAAATAATTCATAATTTATCGATTAATATGAATAAATCGAAATTGTTAATTATTTTAAGTTTTCCTGATATTTGATTGAGATATTTTATTGTGGATGCTCGAAAATTTGGCCGGGATCCTTTCCGTATTTTTCATTGGATATATTTGATACAATATAAATTAAGGCTTATACATTATAACAAAATTTATTGTCCAATTTTAATTAGCAATGTTAATTATAGAATTTGATATCCGTATTTTTTATGTTAAATAATTTTTAAAATGTATATTTGAATATTATAGAGATAAGAAATCTTTGTCGAGACAAATTCATTTCTAAGAATGATTGTTCCGTATCGAAGACAGAAAGTGAAGTATTTAATGGCAAAATGTCAGTTTATTTCGAAGCAAGTCAATGCATTTATTGGCAATTAATTATACGTTAGCTTTTGAAATGACATGATGTTAAACAATAAGAAAATATGTATCATATGAGTAAAGGAAGACAAACAAATACGTTCAGCTTCATTTACACCACACTATATCACTTAATTGGTTATTGAATTGTTACTGAAAATTACATCATTGCATAAGATGATAAAAGATTTGTATTATGTAATCCTAACTATACTTCAATATTTTTCTATAAATATATAGATAATAATAAAAATTTGATTAGTAGACTCATAAGGTCCCAAACCTATGACGCGTTACCAATTTCCAAAATTAAAAATAAAATTTTATTTTAAAAATTTCAAACTAAATCTATACCATATTTAACGTTCTTAAAAATTTTAATATATTGACATTAAGTTTTCCTTTTCTAAGAGGGACCCAAGTGTTAACTTATTTAATCAACTGGAAATTTAAAAATCGTTTAGATCTACCATAATTCCTTACCTACTTACTATTTATTTATACTGAGTAATTTAATTTCAATATTTAAGTTAAGCTATTTTAATTAATTGTTTTATTTAAATTTAATAAATAATGTTTGTAAAATAAAATTTATAATATACTTGTAAAATAACCAAAAGAAATATATTTATCTTAAAAATAATAAATTAACTATTAAAATTCAAAGTTAATAAAAGTTTCTTTATGTTCTTTTTAATTATTTCCGAAATTTTTTATTTTACATAAATAAATATAAATAAGGATTTAAATGATTGTTTTAATAATTAAATTCATTTTAATAATATATCGAGGTCATGAGCATGGTTATGAATTTCAATCGTGACTTTATCTATTGATAATATATTTATTTTGCTCATATATTTTCATCTTTTTTATTTGTTTTCTTTCTATTGAGATATTTTTTCATTATTTTCTTATTTTAGATTGAAAATCTAATAGAAATTTAATCGGAATGGTATCAAAAAAGTAAGTTATTAATTTAAATTTATTTTTCAAATAAAATTGTATTTCATCAATTAAAAAAATTGGTAGAATATCTTAATTAATTCAATTGATATTTTTTATAGGTTATTGCAAAATAAAGTTCCTTTTTCTAATAGCAGAAAAAGCAATGAGAGTAAAACGAAAAAAGCCATATTTGTTTCACAGAAAGTGATTATAAGTAGTATTTTTGACAAGTCACTTATAAATCCTACGATTCCAGTCAGTTTGCCTGATAGTCTTTCTAATATTTACAAAGACATGATGTTAGATGCATCGTATATAAACGAGACTTTGAAGAATAAGGATTATAGTTTCTACGGTTCTAATATGGGCTTCGTCAATAGTGAGCAAATGATCTCATCGAAACGCAAGGCATTGGTAGAATATGTGATGAAAAATGAAAACGCTCATACAAAAAGAAATCATAAATTGACTAAAAGCCACAAAAAAGTTAAGGAGAAATCGAAAATTAAAACAAAAGAGGAACCAATAAAAAATCTCCAAGAAATTGAGAAAGTAGAAGACGATAAAGATTCTGATTTGAGTTCGGAAAATAATTTCACAGCTCGTCCAAAGAGAAAAAGAAATAAACCATCGAAATATAAAGGGGAAGATTCAGCAAAAAGGAAGAAAGAAAATGTTGTCAAAGAAGAAACACATAAAACCGTAGATGAAAATATCAAAATTCAAGTCGGTGAAGAAAAATTGAAAAAAACAAAGAAAGAAAAATCAGAAATTCCTGAAGTTATTGATTTGATTGAGGACAATTCCAGCGACGGAGGAGAACAAACTCACAAGAAAACCTCTTTGCCTAATCTCGGATCGACGATATCTAGTCAAATTTCCAATAAATCGAAGGTCTATTTTCGGGAACCGTTAACAAGAAGACCAACAAAAATGATGAACAAAAATTTGAAAGAGCACACGCTATTGGACAAGATATTGCTTGGTATAAATTGTGTCAGAAAATGGACAGAAAAAGGTCTGCATTTGAGTCGGTTGTGTGAGACGGACTTGGAGTTATTAAACAAGCGATTAACGAGTTTGAATTGCATTCTCACCGATCTTCAAGAGCACACTGACGGAAACAACAATCGATATCTATCTGTGTTGTTGAAATCAGATTTGTTTTCCTCGTTCATTCTGTCCGGCCAAAAATCGTGCGAACCAGTTGTCCAGGATGAATTATCAATATCGCCGGTAGTGAGCAACTCGATCGAACAGCAGGAAACTGTCGAGAATCTCTCTTACAATCGACCAAAATCAAAATTCCATGTGCCATCAATGTACAGACAACGACACGTACTTCCAGGCATTTTATCCAAGCCACCAGTCAAACCAAATGACCCGATCAAGCTCAATTTCAAAGAATTCCCCACTAGTTCATCTCAGAAACCCGAGGAAATTCCATTTTCATTGTCGAAATCAGAAGACAAATCCATCAACGCGCCGGCAATCATGGCAAATCTTAATCATGCTTCTGTGATAACGGCCAGCGTTACTTCTGATGTCGTCGTTGCCAATGAGCCACAAATGACTGCCAGCAAACTGCTGAAAATCAAATCTCAGAAAGTTATCGATGAAGCAAATCAGGTTAATTTCGTTTATTAATTAAAAATAATTAATTTTCAATTAATACTGTATTTTTAAAAATTTATCGAGTGTGTTAAATAGAAAAGAAATTCATAAAAAGAACAATGTGACTAGAATATTTTACTGATAAAATTAATTAATTTTAATTGGCTAATTAATTTTCATTTTATTACACAATTGAAATTTTCAATATATAATCTACTAGTCTGGGAGGGTGAAACTAATATGTTTTAACATGCGCTTTCAAAATTCCGGGAACTTTAAAAATATCTGCCCTAAGTACAAGTCTTACTACCAATATTTCTCACTTGTGAAAGGTATTTTTAGTGCTGTTCGCGTATTTTCCAATTGTTACGTTCGTTTTGCTGTGAACATTTCCATGTCTCTTAGAATGATTAAATAACAATTTCTCCCGAAACAGACCAAGTACGAATGTTCGAAATACCATTACAGAATCTCATAAAATAAAAAAAACCTTTCACATTAGATTAGACAACAAAACACTTTCTAATTGTCAATAGCCGAAATTTATCTCAAAGCACAAATGAATCCATTAAAGACATGATTTTCCCGTCAATTATTACTTTGAAGTTTCACTTTTTTTCAAGACAAAGCAAATATACGAATTTTAATAAAAATAATATTTATCAACTAAATAGGAAAATATTTCTTTTTGGCAAACGAAAGACTTCCAAAAATCACTAAAAATTAGAAGACAATTAAACGTCACAAAAACAATAAGTTTAACAGTAAAATCATTTATCTTCATGTTCACCTTTGATTTATTTTTCCCTCAGAATTTCATTTATCTTAAAAGTTTAGCAATTTATTTCGTATCCAATGGCTAAGGTTTCATGGTATTTTGGTTTCATTATATTTATTACTTTCCGTAAGTATTTTTCACAATTAATTCTAATCGGTTTTAAATCAAGCATTCACGTGAGATTCAAATTTAAATGCGCTGCTTTCACTCACTGAAATGATTAATTACTCTGAAATTATTACACGAAAATTCTTTAAAATCTTCCTAATCTTTACTCGCTTAATGTATGAATTTATATTTAGTTTATGTTCAGAAAATGAGCGAACATACATTTATGCGCAGATATCAATACAAATATTAGGATCACTTTGTTTCATACGCGTGTATTGATGAGTTAATATTTTGAATGGTTCGGTAGAAACTGTTTGCTCTGACTCCACGGGCTCTTTCAAGACCGACAGGAATCCCCATGTGAAGCCGCCTTTTAAATCTATGATATTCTAGATCTCAAAATCCTCTTGACACCAGTCTGATTCGACACTAATTTCTTTTTCTATTTTTACAACTTCACAATAAATTGCTAAGCTTCTACACGCTCAGTTTTATTTAGAAAGTTTTTGTCACAGTTGTTGTTTAGAGACTTCCTTATATTCGAATCTCCTCTCAACAACTAATTAGTTTTAGCACAATTTTACTTGGACTCCCGGGTAACTAGTGTAATAATTTGCTTTTATCTTTTGGCCGCTTCGACCGTTTCTTGAGAGAAAATTTCGGAGTAAATTATATTAGAGAATAATTAGTTCCCTTAGCTAGTTAAATTTATTAAAATCGGAGAATTTCTCCCTAATTTAATTAATTTGTTTTTGTCATTTTAATTAATTTATTTATTTGTATTTTCTTAATAAATTTTTCTAGGGGTTCTTAATTAATTTTAAATTATTATTTTCGTATTCGTCTCGCCAATTGGCATCGGCACATATCCATTTCCTCCGGAAAATATTGGTTTTGATTATTTTTAATTATTTTATTTTTTTAAATTTTGTTTTTTTTATTTATTATAATTTTGAAAATTTCATAACCCCAACCGTATGCATAATTTTGAAAGTAAATAGAATGGTCGCCCATGTTCCACTCAAACATGTGCAAAATTGAAAGTATGAAGCGCCGCGTCTAACATTGTCACGTATATTAATTCCTTAAGACCTAATGCCGTTTTTATCATAAAACTAAAAACCAAATTTTTGAAATTTTAGTTTCCTTTATATACTCTTGTAATTGCTTGATTAACAACCTCCATTTTAATCCCTCTACACTTCTACCTATCAATTCCATAACTTTTCCCGCCTTTAACTACCATTAACATGTGATAAAAATGCTCGAATTCGTTTTTTAGAATTTTCAGGTTAAATACTAAACTCGAGTTTCCATTTTTCTTTATAATTAACCAATTAACGATTTTGTTTTTCCAAACATTGTTTGGTTGTTGAACCCTTCTGAAAAACCATTTTCTGCTGAATTCATCATTATTATATGACCCTTGTCACAAATTATTCTTTTGTCCATTTCATGACCTTAATTCGGTAAATTCATAATCTATTTATTTTTCATAATTTAACATTTATGTGCTTTCCAAATCTAATTATAAACTTTTCATAAATTGACATTAATAATTTTTTTGACTTTGAATCAGTTATGATATCGATGTTTTATTCATTTATTGATAAATTTTCTACAGAGTTTTTCTTAAATTCATTTTATATCATATTTAGCTTTTGATCCATTTTAAAAATCATTTTTTACAATTCTCACAATTTGTAAAAACCAAAAAATAATTATTCATATGCCGCTAGTTGTTAACTAAACTTATTTCCATATTTTTTTTTGCTCAACGACTATAAAGGCTGGCTCATTTACTGATATAAAAATATAAATTTGAGAACATTCACAAATAAATTCAAATTTCAATACTTATCTAGTATATTCCTATTTTTTTCAAAACTCTTCTACTAGAGGTGGCGATTATGGAACATTTAACCACGTGAGTGGAAAATATTTTAATAATTTCTTGAAAATTTTGGAAAATTATTACCACATTATCTCAAAAACTGACGACGCTGCTCACTGCCGTTTACTAAAAAATTTGTGAAGCTACCGAATCCTATAAATGAATACAAAAATAAGCAACAGTAGTAAATTTAAAAAAAATCATTAACTAAAGCCTTTTGGATAAGCTATTTCACCGAGCTTATTCGCTTGTCTGAGAGAGCAAACCATTGGGGTCGATCTTCCCTGGATAATTGCAAGTGGTCTACTGTCAATGAGGTCAATTTACAATATGCAATCCAAATTCAAGGATGGAGGATATTTTAATTGCATTGAGCAAATTGTTCTGTATAACTTATAGGGTATCCCCTCCTAATCCATTCCTTGTCATATTTCTCGTTGAGGTCTTCGAAAAAAATTTAAATTAATCCGTTCTTCAATGTTAACAGCCACAAAGTCAGTGACTGTGATAGAATGAGTGCTGATGAATGCATGTTACAGCGGGAATGTCTTTCCGGATTTCCAAGGTTATCAGCGAGTTCATGTCATTGAGAAGCTTTGGTTACCACAACTGCAGAATTCTGTAAATTGTATGGTTAATCAGTGCAGTGATGCGGTATGCAATTGAATTTGTGTTTGTCCGGATTGTATGTGTGTGTAGCAGTGTGTTGTGAGTGTGCATGTGTATGGAAATTTCTGAAATGCACGGTTGTTTCTATAAATCGTGCATTACATAATTTTCTACTATTCATTTAAAAAATTTGTTGCTATTATCTATTGGTTTCTCTTCTACTAAATAATTTATCAGCGACTGAATTAAGAATTTAACAATTTGGCATATATTTAATGTTATTTGATAATGTAAAATAAATATTTATAAAATTATTATTACAGTATATTTAAATCAATTTTAATTTTATTGATTTAGATTGATAAATTATTATTAGATTATTGAACAAATCTTTAATACAAATTTATTATTAATTAATATAATTTAAATGCTTTAATTTAATTTATGATTGATTTCCATTCAGAATCGGGTGGTATCTAGTGCCGCTGACCTATCATCACTCATTAAACCTTGCTCATCGCCATCACCTCGACTCACCGTCGTGTCGAACAGTATCGGACCTGATAAAAATCAAACCTTTTTTTATCAAACAAACCTTCCGCAAAATGTTCCCTTTCCAATGTATTTGTTATCGAACGGTACGCTCTTGTCTGCAACCCCTAACTCATCAATCCAACGACAGACTCGGGTTTCAATGCCCAAAACCATTCACACAATAACGAGAATACCGCTGCAAAATAATGCGCAAAATAGTGCCTTGAATTTCTACCAATCAAAGGTGTCCCAAATGACAAAAACCGCAACCAGTTTAACATCGAAATCTGTGGTATTGAAGAACTTGTTGCAGCAATCCAACAGTGGCCAAATGATCTCTCCTCATCCAGTCTCAACTAATCAAATGGTACCGTTGTCAGTATTCCAAAATTCTCAAAACAAACGTCCATTCGTTCCGGTCAATCAACACTCGTTTCACAAATGATTGATTTTGCAATAAAATCGATTTAATTGTTTTTGTAAATATCTGATTTGATGAAATATATTTTAATATATTTTTGTTTGTTATCGTCTAACTCGCCATTCAATATTTCAGTCAATGAATTTCATTGGCTAATTCGATTGATTATTCGTTTCATTATTGAATTGTGTTGGAATTTTCTGCCATTATTCGTGTTGACAAATCGATCAGAGATTTATGTAATTTGGTTTGCAAATATGGAACACCAAAATTTCAACGTTGCATCATACGTGAGTCAATCCGTGTAATTCAATCCAAAATTCACTGAACAATTCAAAACGGAAATCTATGAGTGAAAATACAAGCATTGATTTAATATGGCTTATCAAATATCGATTATGATCAATTGGAATCGATTTGTCGATCATACAAGAAGTCGATAGTTAAATCGATAATTATTTAAACTACAAATCGGGTTCGTTGAGAAATTATTACAGATATCGGATTGGATCATCCGCCACGCAAGGCACATTGAGATCAATAATAATGGATATTGGCGTATTACGAATTTGAATAATATTCTCGTATTGAGTTGATGCCCATTTTCTCTTAGAATTCGAAAAGAATTTTTGTCCAAATAAAATTCAGCGCAAAATATTCATATTTAAAATGAATTACGAAAATATTTATTTGGTTGTCAACTATCTTCTTTTATTCGAATTCAATGGATTATCGTCCTATTGTTCATTCTTTATTTGGATCCAGCATTCTTTTGCATTGTATGGACAACATTTTGGGAACTATTTCAACGATTATGTGAATGAAATCCCATATCCAAAATTCACACAAATGGTAAGTTGATATAGTTGGTGTACACAGAATCTTTTAGAGCAAAAGTAAAATTCTTTTTGGGAGGCCCATGAAAACCTTCGAGGATATTGTAGTATAGAAAAAATGCAATCATTACATTTTTATTTAATTATATTTCGGCACTTTCTAGCAACTTTTCGTGAATTTGTTTTTCAGAATAATCTGAAGTTCTTGTTATCTGATAATTGATGTTAAGGATCGCTAGTCAATTTAGTCATTCTTTATATATAACTGATCTTAAAAAGTTTTAAATTCTTTTTAAAACCCTAAGCTTCTGCTACAATAAATTGTTGAGTTAGAGCCCATCATTGGGCAAAAACTAAGTAACATCTCCTCAGTAGGTTGCTTGTGATCCCTTGCCGACACCCGCTTATCTCATGTCAAAAGAAAAAATTCGACAGTGGGTCATTATGTTTTATATCAACTCAAAGCTCACACTTAGGGATTTTAAGCCGGACTCAACCGGGACCTGAGGCCGCCAGAGAATGTCCTCAAAACCCGGATTTTGGATATTTTTTTTTGTAATAATTTTTGTAAAAATCAAAAAAAATTAATTTTTTTAAAATAATAACTAATATTTGTTCAAGTCACTTAAAAACTCATGTTTTGCCTTCCAAACCAACGCTTATGTTAAGTCAGACATCTAATGAATGTACTCTTCCGGAAATCTGTCTCATAAGTCAATTCCATTGACAATTTGGTAGAACAAATATTAATTGACAAAGATGAAACTTTTAACAACAGAGATATAGTCAAATTTAGTTCTGAAAAATGAAGAAAAACTGATGCAAATCGAGCTAATTATTTCAAAAAAATTATTTGTCAAAAACACTGAAAAGCGAAATATTTATCTTGAGTCCCTACGCACAGTTAAGCCTCTTTCAACTGATAACGAAAGAACATTTTTCGGTGTCTATAAATATTTGAATGAAGCTCAGATATATTTTTTGTGCGATAAGTCTCTCATGTTTTGGTATGTCTTAAATATTATAAATTAACCATTAAATGCATGATTTTTTTTATTGCATTAAAAAAATGTTATTAATATAATATTATTATTGACAAAAAAACAGATTTTATTTTTTTTTCACTTGAATCCATAGAAAGAATGTTTATCTTATTGCCAGACTAAAAAAATATCGCTGTCATTAATCATAATTATATATAAATATTTGGTACGATGAAAATTTCCATCACAATGCATTTAAGGGTTAAATCTATTAAAATAAAACAACTTGTAAACTTTATGTAATTATAAATCTTTTAAAAATGTAAAATTCGGTTTTTCTAATATAATGGATTTTAAACCCTAACTTGACCGGGATCTGTATGCTCGGCACCGAGTTCTTCACATAAAACACTGAAGAAATGATGATTTAAAGCTCTACCTCTGATAAAGTTTACAATTTTCACCAAAGAGAATAATGCTTTATTTAATTTCTCAGGCAAAGTCTTTGCAGCTAACGCATGACGGTGCAAAATACAATGTGTAATTGTAATATGAGGCACTTCTTCTTTTACATACGCTACCTGAAATCCAGAATTTTTTCCTAACATAGAACGGGCACCGTCTGTAAAAATTGATCCTTTTTTGTTTAAAGATACTTTATGTTTTAATAAAAACCCTTTGACTTTATAAAATATGCCAATTCCTTTCGTAGTCAATTCTAACGGTTTACAAAACAAAAATTCTTCCACAATTTCTTATTCCTTTACATATCGTACAAACACCATCAGCTGAGAAAAATTTTCGACATCTGTTGATTCATCCAGTTGAATAGAAACTGGGAATTACTAGATTTAATGTCTTCCATTACTTGTTGTAAGATATCTTTACTTATATCTGAAATTCTAGTACGGATTACATCATTTGACAAAGGAATTCTGTGAAGCTTTTTTTCTGCTTCTGCACCCAACACTATTTAAGCTCGTTCAGATTAGACGGCTTAAAATTTGAGTTTGAAAATTTATTACAACACAAAATACTGTTGAGGATACCTAAATAATGAAATAAAATAATTAATAAACATGTAAAATGATTGGGGGAAACAATGAGAAGTGAGTAAGATGTGGTTCTGGAGCCTCATAAAAAAAAATGAAAAAGAAATGTTGAACAACGAGAAAGGAATAAGAGAAAATTAATAAAAACAGACAATTAAATCAAAGAAGGTCATTTATAATTAACAAGTGCAAATTTTGGAAAACAAAAACAAAAACAAAATTCGCACATCATCTCGAAAGCTTGTTCAAGATAAGGAAAGAAATATTGTTTGAAAATCCGGGAAAGGGCATCTCCAAAAAATGATTTATCTGGACAGCTGTCATCGATCATGGTGGCCCAAAATGAATTAGCGTTAAAAGATATCAGAAATTCTATTCGACAGCAGTAAGTGTTATTGAATGATGGAGTATAAAAAGGAAGCGCAATTGAAATCAACAACACAAAACATTTAAGAGAAAAACTTGCAAAAGGCCAAAACTACGAAAGACAGAAATTGCGAGAGGCAAGAAATTTTTAGGAGACAAAGGATTGCAGAAGATAAAGAAAGACAAAAAAGAAGTTAAAAGAGAAATTTGAAACAGAAATTAAGCAAGGTCAAAGCAAAGTGAAGCAACTAAATCAGAGTAACCGATCTCAGAAACCCACCGCAGTAGTCAGTTGATTTTGTAAAGCTAATTGATCCGAAAAAAGCTATTCTTCCCGAAGGGTCGCAATAAGCACTAAGTGTGATCGATTGATAATTCGTTGTGTCATTTTTGTTGGCGAACAGGGTGGATTTTTATTTATTTTTTCTAGGGTTTTTGTGTATCTACCCTCTAAACGCCAGCAAGATTATTATTCTATCCGTCCTATGTACCCATGGTGATTGCCATGTTGGTAATGTACATAGAGGTTGAAAATTCATGAGCAGGTGAGCTCCATTTCTTGAACTACTCCTCATGATATTTTCACTTTCGGGTTCTGGACTGCCGATGGAAGATCTTACGTCTTTCTCTTTCTATATCCTGGTTCTTATTCGTCTATTCCTACAATTTCCATGCTTATTTGTCGTTTTTACCCATTATTTATAAATGTATCTTTCAAAAATTTGGGCAGCGTTCCTCCCTTATTTTTTGGCAAGTTTCCTATTTCATTTGTTTAATCACGGAATCGACTACATTTGTCCTAGTTTACCTTTATCTTTCCCTATATTAAAAATTTGATTAGTAGTTCTTTAACTCCCGGTACATTTCCCATGATTTTAAGTAGTTACAACCCTCTGCGATCACTTCAATAAACATTTCTCTCTTCTGTCAGATTATATCATTCAACTATTGGAAAAATACTTTCAACTTTACATTCCTACACTATCCTATCCTTTCCTACTCGATTTTCCAATTAATTTCCTGAAGATGTTTTAAATTTTCCTACAAAACTTTATTCCCCCTTAACTAAAGTCGAACTTCCCGTGATTTTAAATTCTGCTTGCCCCGGCCACTTTTCAGTACCCGCTACGAGTTGTACAACGATGCCCTGCGTGGAGGTCCTGTGCAATTGCCAGACCCTACTGCGGACTACCGAGGTATCAACGAGGCGCGACCCACGAGCTCAACTAGGGAACTCAATCCACCAGCCGACACGAGATCTGTCCCATTGATAGCTATTGAAATACGTATTATAAATAAGATTTTAGGGGGATTTGTCAGTGGCACCAAAAGATTCCACGACCATCCAGAATAAAATCAAAACTTTAACACCGAAATATATATTTATACAAGAAAACAATACTTACAATCCAGTCATGCAACTAAATTGGAAAAATTGGCATAAATTGGCATAAAAATTCTGTCTAACAATGACTCACTGTTCGTCTAAGAATGTCTAAAAATCTTGTCTATAAGTCTGTAAGTCTGTTATTCTGTCAAAATTCTGTTAGAATTCTGTTAGAAATTATGAAAATGACTGCCGTATATATAGTGTTTTTGTGCCTGTGTGCGACCAATGGGCGATTTTTCGCCATTTTTAGGGTTTTTAATTATTTTATTTATTTCGAAATATTTTTATAATTTTTTATATATTTTTCTTTATTTTTTGATATATTAATATTTTATTGTTGGATTTTATTTTTATTATTATTTTCTTACAATATTATTTTTTTAACCCCAATATTTTGTTTTCTGGTCGCCTCTTCTGCCTGTGTTTTTTCTAAACCTTATTTTGAAAGGTTTTGGCAGTTTATTTTATTTTTCGTATGTTTCTTTCTGCAGCTGTAGGCTTTTTAATGATTTTAATTAATTATTTGCTTTATTTAATTTTGTTATATTTTTATTTTGTTTTTAATTAATATGTTTTATTTTATTTTTGATCTCTTCTTGCGGTGCGTGCTTATGTTACAGCAGCCATATTGACAATTTCCAAACAACATTCATTATTTTGTTTTAATTTATAGAATTTTCACCTTTTTGTTTAAATTGGTTTTGTAATTTTGTTTTAATTTTGGCTCTGAGCCCAACAAACCACTCCCGGGGCTCTTTAAATTGCGCCCCGCAATTTCTCATCAATACATTCTCATTCCATTAACAATACTTTTATACAACACAAGAAAAAAGTTATACAGATGAAATGTCAATTTACAAGATATAAGCAGACATCACTTAAGGTGATGGGATGTTTATACATAAATCAATACTGTTAGTGAGTTTTTATTTACATACACAAGATGAAGTTCGTTAGAATCAGTCGAATCATGTTGTGACTTGGGTCTGGAACGTTGTCTTGGTTGATTGGTTTAGGTTGAGATTCGATGAGCTGGAGTTGGTTGATTATTGTAGAGCTATTTTGGTATTGAGGATTTGGGATGGTAGGCTTTACGAAACGAATTGTTCGATTGTTTTGATCTCTTCTTCTCTGGTGTTGATTGTGCTGGGATCTTCTGTAAGATTTCACGATCTGGGTGATTTGTAGACTACTGTAATGACGAGGACAACGATTTAGACGATTCCCAAACAGAACATAGTATTTTCGAATTTATTTGGTTTCGGATTTTCAGGAGTTGGGTGAGATGACGGTATTGATATTTGCGAGAGGGCGTTTTCGAGAAGATAGAGTTGGTTCATTTTCTCATAGGTGTGGATTTAGGTTTTTGCATAAGGATTTTCGGAGAAGATATTCTTGGGCTCGGATGAGTTTTGACTTGATTATTTGGGTTGAATAGAGGGCTTCTTGGATTTTCTAAAGGTTCGAATTTATTTGGTTTCGGATTTTCAGGAGTTGGGTGAGATGACGGTATTGATATTTGCGATAGGGTGTTTTCGAGAAGATAGAGTTGGTTTATTTTCTGCAATAGGTGTAGATTGGGGTTTTTGCATAAGGATTTTCGGAGAAGATATTCTTGGATTCGGATGAGTTCTGACTTGATTGTTTGGATTGAATCGAGAGCTTCTTGGATTTTCTGAGGGTTCGGGTTTGATTTGTACACGAGGGTGAAGAGTAGGAGTAAGGTGATTTTTGACCACAGGTTCCTTTTCCTCTATTTACAGATGTTCCTTTTGTTTTTGTCCACTTTTATATACAGTATCATTTTGCGCTTATTTTACTCTGGGTTCGTCTCGTTGATCATCTAGGGTTTGACTTTTCATCAACATCAACTCCGCTCCTATTAACCGACATCTTATTTCAAGTATCGTGGTAATATACTTTTTCTTTTCTTCCAATATTATTCTCAACTCTCTATTATTCTCGGTTAACACTCGTGCTTGTTCATTTAATTTTTGCATCTTGTTATTTTGCCTTATTGCATATTTTTCGAGTCCTTGATAAGCCCGGTTCAATTTTGTTTTTCATTCTCTGATACTTTCTTTGAATTCGATTAGTTTCTGTTCTTCCAGTACATATCTTGCCCATTTAGCTACTAATTCGTCGTTTTTTAATTCGTCCACTTTTCTTCCAATCCTTTACTCACTTTCATTTGTTGTCTGAGCAATTCGTTTTCCTCTTCTACATTTTTTTTCGTTTATTCAGAATGAGACATTCCTCTCTTAACGTTTTAATCAATTTTCTAGACTGAACCACTGCTTACTTTTGCGCTTATGCGATGATTGTGTGTAAAGAATGGTACTATTTTCCCGTTGATTTCATTTTGAATATTAGGAAAGAGATTTACGAAATTCAAAGCTTTCATTTAATTTATAATGCAAAACTATCGGGGGGGGGAATTTCTAAAGATCACTTCCTAAATAAAATTAACTTTAAAAAAGCATTAGCACTTAAAAAGAAAAACCCAACCCTCAAAGCGATAGAAACTATAACGCTGACTCAAGAAAAAGATTGTGTCTCGACTCTCTTAAAAAATGGTTTGAAAATAATCTTGAGGTGATGGTCTTTTCCCCAGAGCTAACAATTAACTTGATTGCTCAAAACAATATTTATATAGTCGATCATGTTGCTTTTAAACAATTTAAGGGCATTAAAATAATCATTGTTATTATCTCCAACGATAATTATTGGTGTCTGTTTCTTTGTTCAGTTTGTCTTGGCTTCAGTTACATCTTTGACGTCCGATCTTCTCAAAATATCAACGGAAGGCTGTTAGGAATAGGAGAGAATATAACATATTACTTGAATAAATTTATTCTTGAAAAATACAATTATATTTAAGAAATCTCATACTCTCTTTCGCTTTGCAATGTTTTCTGATGACCCTATACATCACGCTACTACTTTTATACTATTTTTAGAAGAATTTATTTCTGGAAATGTTTTCAATAGAGATAAAGTAATTGAAAAGCTTGTAAATATGCAATCCAAGATGTGCGATGAAGTTGTAGTAAATTTGAATTTAATAAATTGTAAGATCCAGAAAACATTTTAACAAACTTTTTCATCAATTTGAACTTATCCGAAAATTTCATTTTTTTAAATTATACAATGACCACAGCAATACTGGATGATTGCACTCAATACTTAAATGAATTTTTAAATATTGAAAATTTAATGAAACCAAAAATTGTATTTGCCATTATTGCTCCTCCTAAAGCTCGGAAATTTTGATGATCATCGACTACAACTCTGATGAACATTATCTACTTAATCCTTTATCTTTACTTCCAAACTTTCCTTATCTTTGTACAGCAAACTCTTTATTGACTAAAATCAATAAAATCAAAGAAACTCCGGAACTTTGTAAACTACTTGGTAACTGTCTTCATGATATTCGTGGCTCTGGTCTTGTTAGTAGGATTCTCATATGTTCATTTATCAAACACTATGCCTTAGATTTGTCTTTGGAAAATATTAATCTCCGTGATATTGGAAATATCATAAAGTCTTTATTACCGACTGTACAAGACATTATAAAGGATTCGATAAAGAATTTACCTGATAATAAAACAAATGTAAAGCTAAAATTAGATCAACGCATACTTTTGATAAATGAGAATTTGTTGACCCTACAAAACGCAAGTGTAAACGAAATCAGTAACTTTATTATTAATGAAATATGTATTCGTAAAGAAACAAGTGTAACTAAAATCAGTAGACCATATTTAGGAAATAAAATCAGTAAAGTTCCACCACCAAAAACTAACTTCAAATCATCATTAATCAAAATATGAAAACGTGGGTATACAGCATTTTAGTTAACGATGAAATAAACGAGAGGCCAACAACTAAAGATCACATTAGTAATTTTAGCCATCAAGATCCGCTAATTAAAAGTTATGATAATGTTTTAAACTTTGGTCTAAAATCTCAAAATACTCTTTTACTTCGACCAATTATAGATAAAGAGGTTATTTTTAAACTGAAAAGAGCTGATAATACATCTCCTGGAATTGATGGAATTAAATATAACGATATTGCTATTCTTGATCCAGAAGGTAAATTGTTGACTCTTCTTAACAAAATCATCACGGAAAATACTATACCTGACGTTTGCAAATCTTTTAAAACTCTAATGATTCCTAAACCTGATAAAGGTGATAAATATAATCTGATCTCTTCTTGGTACCAAATTGTTTTGTTATCCGTTGTTAATAAAATATTTGCGTCAATATTAGCTAGACGCTTAACATCGGGGGTAAATCGAAACAATCTACTTCATATCGGACAAAAAGGGGGTTCTTTGCATGTTGGTTGTGTAGAACACAATTCTGTACTTTCATCTTGTCTTGAGCACTCGAAATATAGTAAAGATACACCTATCATAATTACACTTCTGGACATCAAAGACGCTTTTGCAGTGTACCCCATGATTACATGTGGAAGATTTTACGACACATTGGAGTTGGTGAAAAATTCACAAACACTTTGAAACCTCTATACACTGAAACTAGCTATTGCACTACATGTGGTCCAATTGTTACTCCGAATATTCCTATAAAGCAGGGCGTCAAACAAGGATGCCCTCTTTCAATGATTTTGTTTGCCATTGCAATAAATCCTGTCCTTCAAGCTGTTACTCTTTCTAAAGTAAAACCATTCAAAATTGGTGAATCTTCAATCCAAGTTCTTGCTTACGCTGATGATATCGCTCTTATTGCTAATAATACTCATGATTTGCAAAATATCTTAAACATTGCTTTTGATGTAGCTCGTGAAATTGGATTTGAATATCGACCTGAAAAATGTGCATATATTCAACTGCCAAATGTCGACACGATTAGTGAAATTTCAATTAATAATATAAAAATAAAGAAGTTATTGAGTAAAGAATTTTATCAATATCTTGGAGTTCCAATAGGTGAGCAACCTAACCAAAGTCCTTATGAAATCTTGAATAAGGTTGTCAGTGATGCGAAAAAGCTAGCAGATTCCGATTTGTGCGGTTGGTAAAAGTTCAAAGCTTATAAGACCTTCCTTCACTCTCGCCTAACCTTCCCATTTAGAACGAGAGAAATTAAAATTAGTGCTCTTTCTGCAAATGTTTGTAATAATACTATAAAACTTCGTAGTCATTTGAGAAAAATGATGAGTTTACCTAACAATTCTGAAATCAGTTACTTTTATAACTCGATTGAAAATGGAGGCTCATCTTGCACTGATCTTTTGGATGAATATTACACGCAAACTATAAGCCACTTTTTAGACTTTTTACTGCTAATTGTGAATTTACAAAACGTATTAATATAGATTCTTTAAAATTTGTCACTGGATCTAGGCTTGGGAATAATAACCCATCGCTCCAAGACAGTTTCAATTGGATTAATAAAGCTGATATTATTCAAAAGCACTCTGAAAAAAACTCGTTTCTTTCAAGCTAGAACAGCGATTCTGTTTTTTGAAAAAACCCATAATATTACAATATCCTTTGAAGTGTTGGATGATAAGCCAATTCTTCGCCTGACAACACTTTTGAAAGGAACAATAATATTGACTGAGTTCGATCGTCGTTTGGCTTCGAAAGTTCTTCATCTTGCTCTTTATGATTCATATTTTACTAAATGGAAAAACAGTAACATTAGTAATTCATCAACATTTTATCTGTCCCCTAATATTAATAGAGCAATATTTAAAGGAGAAATACGAGAGGATCATTGGAAATTTATTCATCGTGCCCGAACAAACACATTGGCTAATTTTGCAAAACCCTATATAAAAGGTGAGAATAGATTGTGTAGGCGTTGCCATAACCAAGATGAAACGTTGCCACATGTTTTGCGAAATTGCAAGGTTCATCTTACTCTTGCACTTAATCGTCACAACGATTGCCTTCAACAAATAGTGCATCATTTGAAAAGTCCTTCACTGATTATTGTTGTGGACCACGAGTCGATTTGATAATAACTAATAATGAGAAAAAGACAATTCTTATGGTTGATATACAATGTCCTTTTGATTCTTTGGTCACGTTTGAAACTGTGAATAAGGGAAATTTGGCAAAATATGATTCTTTAAAAAAACAAATACAGGCTGCCAAACCTAGCTTTACTGTTGAAATCTTTACTTGTATAATCGGTTCTATGGGATCTGTTCCCCCACCATCTTATGATCTACTTGGTAAGATGGGAGTTCCTTTTGAAAAAGCCGCTGGTCAGGTAAAAGCATGCGCAATGAGTAACATCTCAAATTCTCCAAGAAAATGGCATTATCATGTCACTAGCGTTCTAAAAAGCCAATAAATTGATTTTTAATTTGATTAAAAATTATTTTTATAATATTCTCAATTAAAGTTTTATTATGATTAATTTCAAATTCAAAATAAAACAATAGAATAGTTTTGTTTTGTTTTAAAAATATTATATTTAAAATAAAATGAAAAACCAATATATTTCAAATGATACTCTTTCGAGCCAATTACATCCGCTGGAGAAATATTTCGATTTTCAGCAATCGAGTTGTAAAAGATTGATGGATCTTCTCAAATCCCAAATTGTCTCCTCTGAAGCAATTATGGATTTTATTTCAAATATCTGTCAATCTGCTCTTTATGTCAAACCCTCGAATATGACTTATAGCGCAAAGCCGGATCAGATAGCCGATGAAAATCAGTAAAGCCAGAGAAATTTCGAGGAGTGGAACTCTATTGAGACAAATCTTTTCTCAAAATTAAATGATAATAAACCGAAAATTTTATCTCGATCGTTCAACCTCCTCGATTGGCTGATTCCAAGCAGAATCATTTCAATTCATATGAATCAAGAACTTGTTGTATTAATAAAATTTTAAATAGTACTTGTGAGACGTAGTCGTAGGCGTGTTAGGCGATGATGTGTTCTGTTGGGTGCAGATCGGTGCGGATGAGTATGGATCGGTGATCGTTGGTTGTTGTGTGTGTGAAATGTTTAAGAACGGAAGGTTCTAGAAGGTAGGTGTATGGAAGGTGTGTTGGTCCACAACTACGTGACATAATAACAGTTAGGTAATAAGTGTGTCTCTAGGTAGTGACCAGTAGTCACGTAATACGGGTTAGGTAATAAGTGTATGACTGACCAGTGACATAAATGGTGTACCTCCGGTAGTGAATGACCAGTGGGTTACGTAATATGGTTATGTAATAAGTGTGCGACTGGCCAGTATATTACGCAACAACTGAGCAGTAATATAACCACGAGGTCATTGACCAGAGGTCAATCTCCAGGTAGCAACAACGTGGACAGAGGTCAAATGTTGTATAATGATTACGTAAGCCAAGGGGGTTGTATCTGACGGGCTCACATCCTACTATTAATGATCTTTTTAATCATTCCTAGGACATTAATCGTAACTTTATTAATATAATTTGGATTCAGTGTTATTTATATTTACAATTACTTTGGGCGTTTAGTCCGTAAATATTGTTGAGTTTCAGTTTTTGTCCACTTCATGCAAGACCAAATGACTAGTCAGTTGCAAATGATGTAGCTCATGGCATATACCGAACTGATTACGAGTATCAACGTCTCGATAATAACCAAAATAAGGGTTATAGTAGCAACTATTTGATAATTTTAATATTAATGCTAAGAGCAAACTCCATCAAAGATATCATTCATAATAGCAATGGTAGTAACACAGCTGCATATTATTATAACATCAACAATGATAATATAACACTTACCCTTCAATAACCACAAAACTATAGAGTATAAGGTTATTAGTATAAAGTTAATATTAGCGTCGACCATATAGAATAAGCAAAGGCGAAGACTGACATTAGTAACTATACATTTATCACGAATCAGAGATGTATGCATGGGCTACAGCATACAATCTTCAGAGGCCCACCACTTTCTGATAACGAATTTCTGTATGATGAGCATGAAGAAGTGAGTACGGAGCACCTATTCAATATGAGCCATTGGGATAAAAAGGACAAAGGGAAAAGACTGAAATATCTTATTCAGTAAGTCATTAATACATTAATATCACACAGTTTCCGGCAGTAAATTGAGTTTTCTTGAGACAATATTTGAAAACTAATTTATTAGAACTAAAAGATAGAAATTATAACTGACAAAATTCATAAAGAAATCAACTTCACTTTGGTGAGAGCACGGTTTGTCTCAGAAGATGCTCCGGAATCAAAGACCATCCTTACCAACATGAAATTCATACCGAGTTTGTTCTGGAACTCTAAAGGGAAATAAATTTTATGGACGTTGAGCCATTTCGTAAGAATATCACTGCCAAATATTAATGCAACCTATTAGAAAATCTGAATGCAGCTGTTTTTAAGTATTAACAAAATGGAAAATTAAATAAAATTAACAAGCAGAAACGAAACAAAAGCTTTTAGAAAACAATGACAATGCATCAATTTATTTTATCATCATTTCGATCTCTGTCTCGAAATGATCATGATTTAATAGGATCTAAATTGCCCTCAATGGATGCAAGCTCTTTAGTCGAGCAATATTTTATCATAACTATCATCCATATATCCACCGGGAAGTATCAATATTTGGGCATATGCTCGATAGCATCTAGTGGAAATTCGAATGCTTGTAAATTAAGTATCTGAACTTCTCCGCACTACTTGATTGCCCTTTGCTGTTTTAGTGACAAGAAGCGGACATGTTTTCAATATTAACCATCATATCTAAAGATAACTTGCTGCTTCTTGTCTGGAAGGTATCATAGCTTTCATTGATGTATCGGTTTGAGTTGGAATCTCGACATTAAGAGGAAAAGACGGTGGTATATTTATTAGACTAGCAATATTCGCAAGCAAGAACGTTTTCGGCTTGTTGATTCTCCCGACGGTGCCAGTTTTTATGGGTTTTGATTAATGCTACGATGGGATTAAGTTAATCCTTTGAGCCACTTGGCGGCCTGGTACTCTCGCTTGGAATTTCTTTTCCGTATATACGTGGAGTAGGGCGGAGCTCTAATCTTAGATGAGTAACCATCGAGCCCTACTCTCCGTGATTAAATCGTAGCGGCTTCTGGATATTCAGAAGATTTTCTGCTGCACCTCCCGCACCTGGTCGGATGAAAACCACGTAACGTTGAGTTTCTCGTACTTGGCTTTTAACCGGGAATATATGACCTCCATCGACGGCGAGGAGTTCGGAGTCTAAATTGGAGAAGGCATTTTTGAAATATTCAGGGTTCTTGGCTAAAACAATTTAGTACTTGATCAATGTGTGATCTTGATGAAGAATAAAGATATTCGGAGAATTGAATCTGAAGAGAATGCAGAAATGTAATGAAAGAGAAACCCTTAAAAAAATTTAAAAGGATCTTATACAACATAAATCACAAATAAATAGTTGAAAATAATTATCAGCCAATCAGAAGTGCTCAATCATATGGGTGTTACAACCTATCAGCTTTAATGAGTATGATATGTGTGTGCATGTATTCATTAGTTCTTGAAGAAATTACATAATTATATGATGCGAAAAATGTAGCTGCATTTTCCTACCAGTCGATTTTAGCTTTCATGAGTGTGTGTATGCCTAGTCAATCAGGTGTTATACAGAACCCCTTCACAGATTTTTTGTGTTCGGAAATTTCTTCAATCACTATTTTTCTCACACTTTCAACATCAACCATTTTTTTAATCCAAAGTTGCCAGCAAAGTTCGTTGGTGAAAACGTTATTTCTTTCGAATTTCATTGATTCAATATCAGTAATGATATTTCGACAAGAAGTGCAATTTAAGGCAGGTGATATTAAGTCTTGGCGCTTGTTTAGAATTGCCCCGCATTTTTTAAATAAATTTTATTATAGGGCATTTAATACTTTTAAAGTTGGATTATTAACCTAACAAAAAATCAATGATTAATTTGAACTTATTGTCACTTTATGACATTGTTCGAACCAAGGAAGGTGCCATTAGATTTTTGCAAGATAGAGGTATATTAAATCGACGCAAAGCATGCCTAAACAACTACGAAATGATTTTATCGATCACAGATGAAAGAGAAAGATGGAGATGTACGAAAAAAACCTGTAGAAACGAGGTTTCTTTGAAGTCTGGCAGGCATATAGTCAAATTCCAAACCTATGATTTGGTTACGTCATGAAACAGTCAACCATTCAGTACATTTCATTAATCCCATTACCGGTGCAAACACACAAATGATTGAAGGATGTTGGAGTTTAGCGATCAAGTTAGATAACTGTTTTTACAGTCATGTTACCTATCTTTAATAATAAAAGCTTGTATTAAAAGTTTATTATTTAAAATAAAATTTATTTAAAAAATGCGGGGAAATTCTAAACAAGCGCCTAAGTCTTTTTCAAAAATAACATTTTCTGTGGCGCAAAAATTGTTCGCTTGTTGATTAGACGATTAGAGCTTGAAATTGTTGGCGACGATTTGATTTTACTGGAAATTTGGTAAGACCACTATTTTAACAATACTTTTCATTATCTTCTTTCGAATCCCTCATTTAAATTAATTGAGGCGTAAAAAGTTACTATAATACAAAAGGTTTATGTAACCCAATTCAAATTTTATTTAACTAAATTTACATATAAATCTTAAAACAAAAACATTCTTTAAACTTATTGAAAGTTTTAATTTTACATTTTTTACATAAATTTTCAGCTTTATTATTTTAACATAAACTCATACATTTTTAACAAAACATTTATTATTTTTTTATAAAAAAAACATCACGATTTCTATACCCAGAAATAGATTGTTCATCATTTAATAGCCGAGAAAAATCACATTTAAGACCCTTATAAGAATCTTGATAATTTGATGATTTTTTTTTCATTGGGGTGGAAATCCTATTTCTTCCTTCTGGCCGTCGCTCATAAAATCCTATTTTTCACAATCAGCTGTATAGTCTTCTGTAGTTTTAAAACTGTCTAGACTATTTTGATGCTTTTTTTATATAAATTTGCAATGGATATTTCCACCGGATGGGCTTTGGGTGTTAATTAGTTCACCACACCATTATTTAGGTACGTAAATGTAATTGGTGATTAGATTAATCTTGTTTTCTTTTAGATTAATTCGTTTGCCTCCAACCTAACATTGACGGACAAATCGAGCTCGGCTTTTACGGGTACTTAACCAACAACATCTAATTCGATAAAACCTCGGTCACCCGCGTATGATTCTCGTTGGCTTTTCCTAAATGATTTTGACATTATTCAAACTGTTGGTGTACGGGAAAAACTTTATCAACGAAAATTGGCATCCCTCATTAATAACCTCCTTTTCCTGCTCTAGGGTTAAATATCCAAGCACACTCCACGATTATCGCTTACTGTCACGCACCCATGATCGAAACCATGTTGGTACTGTACGTAACAGTCGAATGCCATTCGAGCAGGTGAGCATCGTTTCCAATACTACTCCTCTAGCGACCTTCGCTCCCATTTCACTGCGGCCGCCAGAAGTTCTTACGCTTTTCATTCTGATCCCTTAATCTTTAAGGAGAACCTGGTTTATTGCGTTTGGGAATTTGGTAAGACTTGTGAGAACACTGATTGCATACAACACCCCTTTCGAAATGGTGAATCCTAACTAAGGGAATTTTGCGAAATTACCGCAGAAAATTTAGTTGTCGATTGGTGACAACACTAATTGTTATTACGACATTCTATAAATTACCGATGAACTTATCCCTTATTACTACTTTATTTCCACACAGCTTTATTATCCAGTATTGAATTAAATACTATTCATTACGTTTTTCATATAATTATACAATTATTAATTGAATTATTAGTTATATTAAGAGAAGACAAACGCATAAAAATTAAATCATCTAATTCTTACTTACATTTACTAATAATACTGAGCTACTATAATAAAATGATACAATAGAAAATACAGTTAACATAGAGACACAAGGAAAATGAAGCGATTAGTAACCCACAAAAACATGTCTGTCAAATTCCAACATTGATTGGGTTGGGACCGAGATTTCAACACTAGGTCGTAAGTCAATCTTCTGCATCGATGTCGACCGGCAGGCGTCTGCGTTTCGGGTAACGGGTAGAAGCATTTGACGTCACTTGACTCAGTTCTACTCAAGATGAGTTAGCTGATTCCACTCTGAGTTGGGATCTGTGGAGGTCAGCTCACTTAGAATGCCTATTTCGATAGGCGTAAGATTTAGCATTGTAGAGATGCGGATTCGTTTGGACGGGTCATGTTCTGCCGTATTTAGATCTATATGGACAGCTGACGGGCGGTGAAAGAATGGAGATGATGGGGCATAAATCACATCTGGATCTAAAGCAGAGAGCTCCACTTCCTCATAAGCTGGAGGCGGGTCGACTATTTCCGCTTGATCTCCTGCCCTCAAATTCGCCTGTATGAGAGCGATTTCTGCCCGTCGTCTCTCTCGACGACGGGGATTTCGGTTGGGCGACGCCTTTGGATTCCGGTTTCGTTTTTGATTATCCCACTTGAGGGAGGTCCATTTACTTGTCGAGCCATCGAGGGAAGAGGGAGATGTTGCGAAAGGATAATGTCTAACTCCTGCACCCATCGTCGACTCGGTAGGCGAGTCATGAGCTCGTTCTCTGTAAATATCTGCCGGAGCGCAGCGCTATGTTTGGATATTGTAATCCGCTGGCTCCTGTTTTCTACTATTAAATCATCCCTCGCCCGAGAGAGGCGGGAAATTTGTTGGTGTAATCCTTGCGTCGTTTCGGGCGAACTCCATGTGCCCTTTACGTTTTGGTATTTTGTTTGTAGGGTGACGAAATCCCTCTCAAGTTTTTCTAGCCGTTGAGTCATGGCCACGACGGATGGCGACATCCTCGGGATGCGGGGTAAGTTTGATAATGCAGACATCACAGGGAAGATTTATGATTCATGGCTACTCTAGCAAGTTTTCTGACGGAATCGATTTAGAGTTTTCTTTCTACGACGGTTGTTTTGGGTGAATTAGAATTCAGAATTTGACTTCGGTGATGTAGAAAAAATGAAGGAGTTTTGTATAAAATTGACGGACTAAAAAATGAAAGTTTTATAATAAACATTATAATTATTTAGGAATAGTTTGTCGTGATGTGGTCTGAGGGCGTGATTACCTATATAATAAAAGGGCTTAGCTGAATTCGTTTTCAGTGGTTACGATCGCATACTGAGTGAATTTGACTTCTGGTGATTTAAAGCTTAATCGTTCCCCCCGGACTTAACGTAATAATTGACCACTATGACCTTACGCACGAATAGTTCGGGAGAAAAACAAGCCAGTCGAACTAGGGTTGGTGTAGATCACTTGGCTTCAACAGTATAATTTATTCTGGGTTGTAAGCCAAAAATTCAACTCGGATTACCAGACACATCACTAGTGGCGGAAGGTATCGCGCGAAAACTTTTAGTGGATATTGTCATATGTACTGTAGACAAGAGATAGTCTCATCGATCCCAGCCCCACGTTCTATCTAGATTTCTAATATTCCTGTTCTAAGTGGACAAAATCTCGCTTTTTTCTCGTAGTAAGGGTAGATAGGTTAACGTTCTCAAGTTATTCTAGTACTGAGGAATCTCATTTATATATCAATTTTAATAATAATAAATAGTATTAAATGGCAATATTTATAATAAATAATCAAGATTTTCGTTAATTATTACTGGTCGCGACCTTCATCATATAAAAGAAAACTTAGCTGCATCGTGGAGTATTATGGGTTCTCTACCTATGTTATCCATTCAACATTTTCCAGAGTTCATCGTTAATCCTGGGTATAACATAAAGATTTCACTTGTCTAGATTTTAATGATCGGGATTAAATAACAATATCATTACATAATATCAATGAATATTTACTCGCAAGCTTTCTGAATAATCTGTTCGTATAAAAATTCCACACGTGATAAAAAATCGATTATTTGGATCACACTCCTACCCGTTATTTACGATTATATGGTGGACTATGGACTCGTGTGTATGGATATTGTAAGTATAGTCGTCATAGTTGATAGGCCGAAGTTTATGTTAGTTTCATACACGGGTCGTTCACTATACGTTTTATCATACGGCGATTGTGTGAATCGTATTGGAATTCTGAACATTTCGATGACCTATGGTAATTTAGTCGGATCGTTTCAAATTGGCTTTGTCTTAGCTTTTCACTTTGATAATGCTCATTAACTATCTGATGGACGTTCTAGTGTTAAGTTGCATGTAGATTTATTATGGTTCTGGAACTATTGAGAGAGTCTCGTTTTGATCTGACACTTCCCAAATGATTTATAATCATTATGGCGTCGTTATCCTACCCCTGCTGCCCAATCGTACACGATATCGAGGTTTATACACAAAAATTTTGCC
This sequence comes from Schmidtea mediterranea, assembly GCA_022537955.1. NCBI lineage: Eukaryota > Metazoa > Platyhelminthes > Tricladida > Dugesiidae > Schmidtea > Schmidtea mediterranea. The sequence goes on from CM039679.1 coordinate 131,673,727, forward strand.
TAATGATCGTCCAGCGATCATCTCTAATACTCCTAATTGATAGCGCCCTTCCCGTGATTTAAGATTTTTTGCTCGCCTATACCGACGTTTACATCAGCCGTTGCGAGTTGTTTAACGATGACCTGCGGGTAGGGTCCTGCATCTTTCGACCAGAACTCATCGTGGACGACCGAGATTTCAGGAGAGCTCGGCCCGCGATCTCAACTAACGGAACTTAATCCGCCAGCCGGATCACCGACCTGCCTTCCCAATAGCTATTTCGATACGTATTATAAATAAAATTTAGTGGAACCTCGACATACATAATAATATCATTAAAACATTAAAATGAATTAATAAAAATAATCGAAACGTTACAAACATATAATTAAAGAACAATTTACATTCATAATAAAAAATATCCTTACTTAATAAAAATCGATTCAAATGGTTGGTAGAATAAAGTCAAAAAAATTTTGTAAAAGTTTTGTAAAGTTAAGTTAAATTAAAAATAATGAATTTGGTCATTGCTTATATAGTAGTTTTGCGCCTGTGTGCGACCAATAGGCGATTTTTCGCAATTTTAAGGGTTTTTAATTATTTTTATTAACTTCAAATTATTTTTATAATTTTTTGTGTAATTTTCCTTATTTTTTGATATATTAATATTACGTTGTTGAATTTTATTTTTATTATTATTTTTACCATAATACTCTTTTTACCCTTGATATTTCATTTCTTGGTCGCCGCTTCTGCCTGTGTTTTTTCTAAACCTTATTTTGCAAGGTTTTGGCAGTTTATTTTATTTCATCTGTTTCTTTCTGCATCTGTAGGCTTTTCAATGATTTTAATTAATATTTGTTTTATTAATTTTTGTTATATTTTTATTTTGTTTTATTTAATATGTTTAATTTTATTTTTGATCTCTGCTTGCGGTGTGTGTGTATGTACAGTGACCATTTTCCTTATTTTTATTTTTTATTTTTAATTTTTTTATAGTTTGTTTTAATTTTGGCTTTAAGCCCAACAAAACATTTTATTCCAGCAGATTTTAACACTTCCGGTTGAAGTGGTGTAATTAATATAAATTTTAAAGGCACTATATTGATGGAGTATCATTTCTACTATAGTTGTCAATTGTCATAAGACGAAAATAACTTAAAGTGTAATTACTAGTATGCTATGATTTTGGTTCCTACTAGGATCGATTGTTGGTATCTGTGTCAGAAAAAAAGTCTCATCTCCTTACACTCTTGACGGGATTCTGAGAGGTGGTATTGCTGAATCTGTTTCGTTACTTTAGTTAAGTTTTTTGCGGTTACTAAAGTTCGAGTAATCTGACGTCTTCACGATATGATTTCAGGTTGACTTTTATTCGAACTCAATTTACCTTTTGATCGAAGTTCCGATTTATTATTTAATTCTTTCGATAATTTCGGTAATCATTTTACTAATCAAATTGGTTTTTTAAATTTATTCTCTGATTGTAGTTCTAATTTATTATTTTATTTACCAATAGCTTCGTCGATCATTTTCTTAATAAATTTGTTTTTAGATAATTTTGAACGGTAAAAATAAACCTTAAGTTGATATCGAGATGAGTAGGTAATTAGAAGCACACACGTTATAACACACTAGTACCCCTAACCCTCCTCCTCCACGCCGGCGACAGATTAAATTACATAAATAATCTCGAATTATTTTGAATACATAATTATGTAATCAAGATAATTAATTTTGTGTGTGCATGTTTATTTTGAAATTATTTTTTGTGTATTTATTTTAAATTATTTTTGGCAAATTTTTGAATTTAGTTTGAAATAAATGTTAATTTGATATTATAGGAATTTTTAATATAATTTTAGTTTTGGGATTTTATAATTTTAAGATTTAAATTTTTTATACATGTTATTAAAACTTTAAAAATAAGTAAATAAAAAGTTAAACAATAACAATAAATACAAGTAAAAATACAAATTTATTAATAAAATCTTCACTCTCTTTCACATCATTAATGCCTCCATATCAGTAAATCACTTGGTTGCTTAGTTACTGAGTAGTTAGCAAGAAAAATTATCTTTTCTGAATAAAATTTTGCATTTGATTATTGTATTTTATTGAAATCATTGAAATTATATTGTAAAAGTCAATACGTTTTGTCAAACACTTTTCAACTTTTTTTAAAAATTTATCCAGTGTTGAACAATTATTCTTCTATTAAATGATATTTTTCATAAAAATCCATATTTATATAATATTTACCCTTTGAACCGATATTCAACCGATTAAACTCCTTTAAAAATGACAACAAACTTGTTTTTAATAGATTATTTCCACTTTTTAAAATATATGATAAAATTAGAATTAAAATATCATTTACTATTCAAAATCTATCAGTCAAATTGGATTCTAATTGATAATTAATTATCTTAAATAGATGTTTCATAATCATTCTGTTCCTAAAATAAACTTTTATTTAAAATAATCCTAAAATAATGTCAAATCTATTAAATTATCAAGAAATTAAATTCTTCTAAAATTAAAGATTTACCTTCAGTTCCTTAAAGATTTCTACAAAAACATAATAATCCCTCAAATCTATTAAAATTCAACAGAAACCCATAAAATAAAAATGATTCAAAATTTAATAGTAAATGTTAAATATCATCTAAAATTTGATATTTCATTACTAAAAATAATCATAAAATTTCCAGAAAAGCTCTAATTGATTTCCATTGCCTAAAATTATTTTATTTTTGCACATTACAACCTAATCTATTGAAGGTTGTAATTAAATTTATTAAAAGTTAATCAAATATTCATTGAAAATGACAAGTCAATAACAAATTGGTGGGTTACAGGGTTACGAATCTTGCTTATCCTCCCGGTGACCCTAGTAACGCCATACAAAATGATACTGATCGCCACTTGGCACCCGTTGCTAAGCAACGTTGGTAATGTGTTCAAGTGGTGGATTGCCCGCAAAAATTGAGTACCATTGGCTAGTACTATAGTTGCTCGGACAAACCTCGGGTTCACGAGCTGTCGATAGAAGACCTGTGCTCGCTTTGCTCTGTCCCTCGTAACTATTCAGGATTAGGTTCTTATCTGCCTGCGGAGAGATGAAATTAAGGTTGAGTAACATGATGCGAATGTTTGGCATATAAATATATCAACGCAACCAATTAAATTAAGAACACGACTCCTCTATTTATTTAGCAACGCGCGTAATGTTTACAGGTTAATGATTCTGCAGCTGGATTGCTCGACGTCGGGCCCGTTCCTTACGTCCCGGCCGACGATTGTTTGCTGGAAGGGTGGATCGTTTCACTGGTTGGGTATTCTTCTGCGACATCTGGGTTGGGGCGAAGACGAGCGGATATGTTACCGCTTCACCTTCCCGGCATACCGCTAGGGCGACTTCGAGTCCCCGAATTTGCGTGCGCAGGCTCTGGTTGAGCTGTCGCTCCTCTGCCCAGCCTTTCTGTGCTGCAGTCAGGCGGTGGTACAGTGTTTTTACCTTTTCTGGTTCCCTCCAGGTTGCTTTAATCTGTTGTATTTCGCGGGTTAGTTGAATAATCTGAGTGTGTAATTCCGCGTTTGTCTGTCTCGCGTGGTTCAATTCAGATTGTAAGATTTGTAAGGAAGACATTACTACAATCAAATAGATGATGTTAATTTATTATTGATCAAGTTATATAATTGTTTATTTCGTTAAACAAAACACGAATAACTCTAGCTATAAGAAAAAGAAATAACACGTAAATTTCTAATCTTTTAAATCAATTACTACATAAAGTCTATCAGTGTTGGTTTACTCGTCCGGACAAAATCTCTTCAGGCTTCGTTTGATTAATCATATGGATGGGGTAACCTGATGTTTCACTTATTCGATATATGCATCTTAACATTTAAATTTTTCATGTAGGCGGATACTCGTACATTGACTTAAGGGAATTTGTACATTGATTTAAGTTTGTTTACTAACTTCAATTACAGTTGTTCGAACTTTAAGATTTAGGCCGGATGTTGCTCCGAGATAATTTAGTCGCGTGTAGGTGTATCCTGGTGGACGAATGATTTCCGGCGGATTTTACCGTTACCACTTAAGCGGTTGGCGAAAGGTGAGTTACATTGTTTACATCCGGTGATTGTATTATTCGTGTCATCTTTTCAGAATTACTGGTCCAATGTTCGCCTACACTCGATTATCTCAATTTCCGGTAAGTTATTTCGTTGACTAGTTCGAATGTACTTTACTAACAAATTTTAGGAAAACTTCTACGCTTACCGAGATTCCTAAATAGATGCGATACCCTTTTGTTGGAGCGTGGAGTTTAATGTGATATTAATATAAATTCACTCTTGTCTTAAACTTTGATTTTTCCAATCCTATTAATTTAATTTACGTAATAATTCATTCATATTATCTTTAATCAGTTTGCTGTAATTACCGAATTTATAAGAATTGAAGAAAACCTTTTCCGAATCTGTGAATTTATTTTGGTTTTAACTAAGGGGTCGTGTTATTGGTAATGTATTCTGATGTCCATTATTCAAATTGCTAATATTTTTCCCTAAGGCTATTTGGATCAACTATTACTTTAGCCCACAAAGTTATTTTAATGCTAATGGTTTTAAATCCGTGAATTCAGTCTTACTTTAATTTACATTTTTACGGTTATTCAATTCATCTCTAATCTTAATCTATGAATTACTTTAATCTACTAATCATAGCTCGTTAAGGAACTTATTTTATTTATTCTTATTCAATACTTTACTTTACCAAAACTAGATTATCTGGGTTTTACTCAATAGCTATTTGGACTAATTTAATCATCTCAATTGTCACCAATAAATTTATTCAATTTAATCAACGATATTTTTATGTGTATTCATTTTATTTTTAATCAATAATTTAATCTAAAATACTTGATTTGCTCAATCACTTCTTCAATTTTATCAAAATGAATTAACAGTGAATTACGTGTCGTTACATTAATTTTAATCAACAATTTAATTAAGGGATTCCATACTTTTATTCGAGAATCATTTTACTTTTAATTGATACATTTCTTTATTCGAAATCAATGAATTCGATTCTTAATTACTTTCATTTCTATCGGGGTTGATTAGATCGATACATTACTCGTTCTTACTCAAAGATCAGATTACTTTTACCGAAATGAATTATAATAATTTAATTGATGAAATCATTTGTCATTACCCTAATCAATAATTTATGAGCATTTAAATTAGCTTTACCCAATATTTACTTCAATTTTTTGTCATACAACACTTTACTTTTACAATCAATGGTTATTTTAATTTTTATCAATAATCTCAATTTAATCGAATTCAATGATTCCCAATAAATTTTATTTATTTCAAAATGTTAATCCAAAATAGTTATAACAACGATTCCAGTTAATTTAACCCACGTACCCTTTCCCTTTAATAGGCCTTAGACGCGTTTTGTGTTTATATTATATTTACTGAGTGCCCACTGGACTACTCGGTGTGATAATTTTAAGCCGTGTGTAATATAATTTTAGGTCGATTTTACAGAATTGAGAAACGAGGAAGCAGCCAGAGACTTCTTCCTTATTTCTCGCTTCAGCTATAGGGATAATATTGACGTTACGACCGCTGCGTTGCGCACGCTGAGTCTTCACGGGTACATATCATTGGCGATTTTCCACGCACTTACATGCCTCTGTACTATGTAGATTTTATTTACTTGCGTTATGTGTCGGCTGTGGGCCGGAAAAATTTCGACATTTTAATTTAGTTTATAAAAAAATATATATCAAACAATTTATGTATATTAATAATATTTATTAATTAGGACAAAATAACAGAATTACCCTTCATAACCATTCCAAATATTTTCATACAATAGCATAAAATATCATAACAGAAAGCATAAATGCCTCTCTCCCCACGTCGACGCCAAGCAGAGCTCTACCGAGATGCAATGGACGTGACGTGGAAAGAGGGTTCCAACATAAATATTTCTCACCTAAAATCAGTTGAATTAGTTCAAATAGCTTGAAAATAGGGTTTTAAAATAGTTTCACAACGATTTGACAGTAAGATTTCAAAATAGTTTACAAACGATTTCAACTGGTTTGAAAAATGGTTTCCAAATGGTTAATGGTTAAGTAAAATGTGAAAATGGATCAGTATATATACCTAATTTTATGGTGTGTGAAATTTGATGCAGTAAAACAAAATTCGACCTTGTTATTTTCTAGCAAATTCTATTATTTATTTTTATTATTTTTTGATTTATTTTTATAATTTTTTATTTAGAATTTTTATTGAATTATTACTAATTCAAATTTTTCGATTTAACTTTCATTTTAATGAACTTTTATTAATTTTTTCACTTTTGTCGAATTTGTTGTGTTTTCTTGTTGTATTTGTGTAGGTATCGTGCGGATCTTGGTGCATTTTGTTAATATTTTAATTTATTTTTCTGTTTGTTAATTTATATTTAATTCTTTTATTTCTCAGATTTTATATGGTTTACTTGATGTTATGGGTTCATTTAAATTGCGTGTTATTTTTGCATGTGTGTTTCTGATCCATTTAAACATTTTCCAAGGCCGTTTACGTTCTGGCCCAACAAAATCAACAAATGGAATTTTAATTAGCGGAGATTATATTCTATAAAGAAAATTTTCAGTAAAGAAGTAATATTGGTGGGAGACTAAAATCGTTGAAATTAATGGAAAAAAGTGGAATAGCTAGAGATATCTACTAAATAGACGACATCAATTAATAAATTAAAAAATTACAAGGGTAATATACTTTGAATGGAGAAAATATTCATTAAAGTGAGAAATTATTCATTGATGAGGAAAATATTCATTGAAGAGGGAAAACAGTGATTGAATAAAGTAAAATATAAATAGAAGCTAGCAAATATTCATTGAATCGAGAATTGCTTATAATAAATTAGACGGTAAAATTTCTCAGTGATGAGATGAAATATCAATTAAATATTGTGAAATACTTGAAATAAATGTAGTCTGAATTATTCACTGACCAAAAAATATACTTAAAAGATGAAAATATTCACCGAAATATTCACTTTAAGAATGGATGAATTACTATTCAATTAAAAATTATTAACAACTGAGTAGATTTCATCGGTTAATTATATTTAAATGGGGAGATATATTTTGATTGATGTGGATACTTATGCAAAAAACACTAGTTATTAAAAACAATAAATGCGCGCATATAAACATATAGGGCGAATATATAACAAGTCCAGCGAATATACAAAAGTCCGGCGAATTTAATACTCTAAATACGGTCGGATTTTGTGTAGAAAAAAATTTCAATCTTAAAATTAGAAAACTAAAATTATATTAAAAATTACTTTAGTATCAAATTAACATTTATTTCGAACTAAATTCAAAAATTTGCCAAAAATAATTTCAAATAAATATATCAAAAATTTGAATTAAAAAGAAATACACAAAAATAATTTCAAAATAAACATGCACACACTAAATTAATTATCTTGATTACATAATTATGTATTCAAGATAATTCGAGATTAATTACGTAATTTAATACGCCGCCGGCGTGGAAGGAAAGATTAGTGGTAATAGTGTGTTATGTTGAATGTGCTACTAAATACCTATTGAGGTGATGATCTAGAATTCCTATTGAATTCTGGTGCATTAATAGCGAGGGGGTTATTGGGTAAGTAGAAAAAATAAGGGGAATTGTTGTCTGGTTGATTGAGAATCAATGTAAAGTTCGCAGTGTAATTAATATCAGAAAATATTCAGCCACGTAGCTGTAACAATTTTCTCTTCATTTGAGTTAATTAAGTGTTTGGTCTTCACTATCGCAATTCTTACTATTACGATTGCCATTCAAGATAAGTAGAATCATCGTGCCGCTGATGTTTTCAGTGATTGAAATATTGAACATTTATGGATTTAAATTTTATTTAATATTAGCAATTAAACGCTTATACGGAATGTGATGATTCCAATTCTTATTTTCATGCGATAATTTCAGATATAAAATTAAAATGCAAAACCACAAAACAGTAAAGTCTTTATCTTGACATGACACACGAGCCTTTGCACTCTTATTTCGACTCGAATCGATTCACAATCTTTCACCTATCTTGCCCCTCTCTGCACCTTATATACATTCCAATTTGACAGGATAAAACTACATGGTCAATTTAAAACACTTCAGTGTTTCCCTTATTCATGATTTCAAGTCTTCAGATTTTAGGAAAACCTACCATTCAAGATAAGAGTCACAAGGGCCTGATTTATTCCGCGTTACTGGGGGAATTGGAAATAGTCTAGTAGGCGCTACAATCAGCCAAAATTAACTGGCTAGACAAGCTACCCGTTCAACATTTCCAAAGTTCTATTGCGATACATAAATATAAATTTAAGGGGGACCTCTGTCATTCAAAATGATATTATTACTAAAGAAAATCTCCTAATTACTAAAACTTTCAATGAAAACTTTTCAATGAAATTTCAATGAACAAAATACTTACAATCAGTATGTTCAAAAATTTTGTTTAGGGAAATTTAGAAGCCTAATAAATTTTCTAATATATTGAAAATTTGACTACTGTTTAAATAGTGTTCTTGTGTCTGTGTGTGACCAATCAGAATTTTTTAGGCCTTTTTCAGAAATTTTTGAAGGTTTTTAATTTTTCTTCTTAGGTTTTATATTTTTTATTTTACTTCCCAATTTTATTTTGTCTTTATAGGCCATTTTATCTTTTTGGACACAAACAGGTGTGGTTTTTCTAAAATCATTTTTTCGAGATTTTAACTCAATGTTGGTGCAAGCTTCTTTAGGTTTTTTCATATTTTTAATTTTTGTTTTTGATTTAAGTTTCAGCATGCAGTAGTGTGTATGTGAAGCAGCGAATTAAACAATTTTATCAAACTTATTATTAATTAAATTAATTTACTTTTAATTTTTAATTAATATGGCTTCTAGACCAATAAAATATGAATAAATATTTTGATGAATTGTTACTTATGCTTTAGTTTCAACCAACGTTTTTGTTCAAAAATCAATCAAGTTGTGATCAATAGCAAAATATAAATAAACTACACAATCAAAATCAAGTATTTTGCATTTAATTTGAAGAAAAATTAATGAAATTTAAATATGATATAATTATTGATTCAATAATGAATAAATAATTTTATTGAAAAATAAAGAAAATTTATTCAATAATATCTCCATTGAGTTTTATAACTAACAATTGCACTAAGAAATAACAAATGGATACTGTTACGTCTAATTACAATGATCTGTGAAAAATTCATTAGCTTGTACAATTTATAATCTAAGTTTTTCAAAAATAAAGATATAACACATGTATTTACTAAAAGCTATTTTTGATGCTTTAGAAGATATTATAGTATAGGAAAGTAGGGGCTGTACGAAAAAGAAAAGCTCGTCAAGTGTTCTAAATTACATAAATTTGGAAACTTCTAAATAAAATGATTAAAATTTTTTAATTTCGAATCTTTCTTTTTAAATTGAACATTTGAAATGGCGTCATTTTTATTGATATACAGTAAACTCTCCAACTGCGCGGTAGATACGTTCCACAAAAACAACGCGCAAACCGAAACCGCGCACTGTGAACCCGATTTTATATGTAATTATGGGGTTAGGTTCCAGATATTACAAAAATATTAAAAAATATAATAAAGTCTTTATTCAACGACTAATATACATATTTACATTTATATAAACATAAAACTAATAAAAACAGTCTCAATTCATTGCTTTTACATAATTAATATTACTATTATAAAAATTAATAAAAATTTAACATAAATAAAAATTATAAAAAACAATACAAGAACTAAAAAACAGTCTCATTTCAACGACTAAACATAAATAAAAATTAACATAAGTAACGTTATATTAATCACTGATACATGCTGATGAGCTTGATTCTATTGGCTGTGATGGTATATTTTTTGGAAAAAAGCTTGTTAATACTGATTGCTTACCAGCTTTTTGTTTTTCTTTATAAATTTCAGCATATGGTGCTAAAGCTGCTGTCAGATTTCTCCGAAATTTTAAGGCACGCTCCATATCAGGGTCCATATTAAGAGCTTGCTGTTCTAGTTGACTACCAAGTTTTAAAAAACTTGATAGTTTTTCGGTAGTAAACTTTTTCTCTTCTATGCACACGAATAAGATTTTTTTGAATTTAATACTAATATATTTTTAATTAAATAAACACTTGTATAAATATCTATTAATTAAAACTATGTAATTTTACATCCTAATCCTAACCACATCAGTAGAAAAATGAAACTGCCTTTATTATTTTTATATAAAAAATACAGTGCATCGAAATACGATGAATCACTATTTTCACTACCATATGTATTCGTAGTTTTACGGGATTCACCATAAAAAATTAAATTGACATGATTTTTCTTGTTAAAATAGACAAAAACAAAAAAAACCGCGCAGCTACGAAATTTTTAGCGCGCAGATCGAAATTTTGGTATTAAAGGTTTGGCCGCGCAATTGCGAAATCGCGCAATGAAAAACCGCGCAGTTGGAAGGTTTACTGTACTTTAATTTGTTATAGAAATTCGACTTCTATTTCATAAATAAACAAGTTTTCAAGGTTTGATTGGCGTATATCTAGGAGTATCAATAATGAGTAAATAAGAACTACAAAATACACCTAGAGCTATGCAATTACCGGTATAGTGTATTTATAATTTGGCGTTGTTATCTAATAACTAGGAACCGATTAAAAAATAATAATTTAGGAAATAGAATTACTGAAACGGTTGTACGTTTTCTCAAATTGTGCGATAAACCGTTATTTCCCACTATATTTCCTAATAAAATCCTGACTCAAATCTACAGTTATTATGTTAAAAATTGATCAACGAATTAAAAGATTTAGTAAAATATTTATTTTTAAATTGAAATCTAAATTCTGACTTACTAGTGTCAATTTTTGCTTAATTGAGAATTACTTAAACAAAGAGGAATTTTTCATCATCAATATGCTTAACAATAAAACATTAAAAATTTCATGCTACAGACATTCTATTTTATATATAAGATTATTATATTGCACGGGCAATGCCGGGTATTCTAGAAAGTATTGTATAAATACTAAAATAAAAACTTTTGAACAAAAAATTTGTTCATTTTCATTTTGAGTCAATTTTTCTGCTTCTGCTGAATTAATATACAGGGAAAAATAATTCACAACACTTATTTGCTTAAAATCCCTGTCTTTTAAATCCGTGTATTTAACCATTTTGATAGTATTAAGATTAATAATAGTTTGAAAAATTGCATAAATCTCAGTGGCAAAAAGTCGCCCTATTAATTAATTAATATGGCAGAATAATAAAAAAAATAAAAACAAATATTTCTGATTGTAATAAGTGTTATTCAAATTATAAATTCATCGCATTCTTTACAACATTGTGCTAGTTGCCTCATATGGCCCAATGTTGATTTCAATTCATCTACGGACCGATGGTTTATCGATTGGAGAAATTCTAGGAAAATTTCGAAATTTCCACGCTTAGAGATTTCATAATACACATCCACAAAACAGCGACATCGTGATAAATCTCCACGTGGTATTATTTTTTTAATCTTTTCCCAGTCTTTAAATTGATTAATTAGATTTTCATTATCACTAAAGACGCGAAATAGTGATTCGCGAAATTTCTTTATCGGATCAGAATTTGAAGGGCATCTATTATTATTCCGATGATTATTATCAGGAATTCCATCCGAAGATGAGTAAAGGCTATTAGCTGTTGGAATAAAAAACGTAATAACCAATAAAGGAAGTAAAAAATAATTTATAAAGGGAAAACATATCTAAATCGATAAAAGATTTACGATAATATTATTGATGAATTTTATTTAAGAAATATCATTAATCGGTTAGTTAGTGACTCCGAGTATTTAGTAATCTATTTACAAAATGTCTTCAAATTTTTCCTTTTTTTGATTTTCTTATTTTCCTAAGTTGAAACATAAAGTCGAATTTCTATTGTTTCATTCCACTTTATTACTCAGACCATACTTTTGAATGTTTTGAAATTCTTGTTGCCTCATCTTTTCAATATTTCACTAACATTATTTAAGTTTTAATGATAATATCTCTCTGAAATTTTGTGAAATTTCCACGAGGTGTAAATATTTTATATACCTAAATATTTTTTCTTCCACAATTCTTCTTAACATTTCTTGATACATTTTTATTAATTTACTCTGGGCTTATCACACTCACTCCATGCTTGAACGCATTAACAATTTTAGACTTGTAAAGAGCTTTACAAAAAAATTAATAAAAAAATTCATAGATTTATTATCAAATTAATAGATATATGTATGTAAACAGAGCAGAGACCTGCACTGGTTTAAAAATATATATTTAAAAATTAATCGAAATTTTTTTCTTTTTGAATTTTTAATAACCTTGATTGTCACAATGATGGCATTTCGATACCATAGACTTGAAAATCTAATTTCCTTATTTCGGGTTGGGACTATAACATATTATAAGAGTCGGGCCATTTCAGTTTTGGACAGGGTCGAGTATAAATTTTACCGGCTCGTAAGGGTCCATGATACAGAGGCTAGTGTATTTTGTTGTGTTGTGAATGAATGTTAATAATTTTACAATAATTATATACATAAATAAATGCATGTGTTTACGTATGTACAAAGAAAAAATATCTTTCACAAATTACATTGAACATTTCTTATGAATTTAAAATTTGACTCAATATTCTGATAATCATGAAATTTGTTGTCTGGGCCGCAAAAGCTTTTGTTGGGCCAGAACTGAGTTTTGTTTCAATGAATTGGAAATAACACGCAAATACAACAGGCCGATTTAAAATCAGACCCATAAAACATCAAGTAAACACCTTAAAATACGAGAAAGAAATAATTAAAATATAAAATCAAGAACATAAAAATAAATTAAAATAATAACAAGATGCACCAAGATCAGTACGAAATAAACATAGAAATAACAAAACAACATAGAAATTTGACAGAAAATTGACAATTTATTTAAAAGAACAACAGTTAATCAAAATTAGAAGTAAAATCATATGATTTAATTGGAAATAATTCAATTAAAAATTAAAGAAATGAATTGTCAAGCTAAATCAAGAAAACATAAAAATTAGAACTAGATTATACAAATAATTTCAAATTTTGTGTTACCGCAGTAAATTTAACAAGCAATGTTAGGGTCACAGAATGGGTATATATACCAATTAATTTACACAGAACTTAACTTGTTTTATAACAAAACTTAGAGAGATCAAAAACTCGTTCTAACGAACTCAGTTCATTACAACTTTGCAAGTAGATAATTTCGGAAAAAGTTTTCCATACAGCGTAAAAGCAACTTCAATGTAAACACTACTTGACGCTTGTATGGGAAAGCGTTGTTTGTATGATGAAATGCCAATTATGTTATGCCATTATGGTCAAATACATGTTTCAAAAGAAAAATATGCCTTGTCGAAATTTTTCCGGCTCAGTCAAAACAGCACCGCAAGATATTAAAATCTACATAACAATTTGAGCTGTGTAAGTGCGGTTCATCCGCCAATAGCTCGTGTCCGTGAAGGTTCCGGCGTGCGTAACGCAGGTACCCAAACCTCAATACTTTCTACCTATAGGGGAAATTGGAAGATAAAGGGGTGGTCTTTTGTCTGCTCCTGCATCATTCATTTCCCGAAAATTCGACCTACAATTATTATTATACATCGGCTAAAAATCAAATACACCGAGTAGTCCAGTGGGCACTCATAATATCGTAATATTAACATATCTACCTTAATGTCAAATAAGGGAGGTGAGTGTGGGAAAGAGTCGGAAATCGTTATGTCAAAAATGTATGAAATAAAGTATTTTGATAATCATGACTATGGCGAGATCAACTTACGAATTGAGAGATTCAATCACATTTACATTTAAAAGATAAAGCTTAAAATAATTTACAAAATCTCATGAATGCTAATATTCATTTCGAAGAAAAAAAAAGTAAATCCAATATTTAGATTGCTAATCCGAAAATTTTGAGGATAATACTCGTGGCGATGTTAAATAAAACGAAATTAATCCAAAAGGTTAGATTTGTTGGGTTTAGAGCCAAAATTAAAACAAAATTGTGATACAAACTAAAAAAAATAAATAAAAAAATAAGGAAAATGGTCACTATACATACACACGCACCGCAAGCAGAGATCAAAAAATAAAACATATTAAATAAAACAAAATAAAAATATAACAAATTAAATAAAACAAATATTAATTAAAATCATTGAAAAGTCTACAGATGCAAAAAGAAACAGATATGAAATAAAATAAACTGCCAAAACCTTGCAAAATAAGGTTTAGAAAAAATAGAGGTAGAAGCGGCGACCAAGAAACAAAATATTAGGGTTAAAAAAGAGTATTATAGAAAAATAATAATAAAAATAAAACCCAATAGCATAAAATTAATATATCAAAAAATAAGGAAAAATATATAAAAAAATTATAAAAATAATTTGAAGTTAATAAAAATAATTAAAAACCCTTAAAAATCGGGTATTGGTCGCACACAGGCATAGAACTACTATATAAACAGTGACCAAATTCGGTATTTTTAACTTTAAACTTTAAAATTTTACCTTACAAAACCTGACTTCATTTATTTTCAATTCGATCGTTCAATAAGTAAGGACGTTTTTGTTTATTATTGTCATGAATGTAAATTTTTATACAATTACATGTTCGTAACGTTTCAATTATTACTGTTAATTCATTTGAATGTTTTAATGATATTAATATATATTGAGGTTCCCCTAAATATTCTATATAATACGTATCGTAATAGCTATCGGGAAGGCAGGTCGGTGGTCCGAATGGCGGATTAAATTCCGTCAGTTGAGATCACGGGCGAGCCCTCCTGAAATCTCGGTCGTCCGCGGCGAGTTCTGGTCGAAAGACGCAGGACTCTACCCGCATGGCATCGTTTAACAACTCGCAACGGCTGCTGGAAACGTCGGTCGATATGAGCAGAATTCTTAAATTATGGGAAGGGTGCCGTCAGTTAAGAGGAATAGGGATGATCGTCAGACGATCATAAGTCGATTTTTGAAAACCTCGAAATCATGTTACGACCGGTTAGCAGGGATAGGTTAAAGACGAAAATAGAATAGACAACATAAAAACGAGAATCCATTTTTTGGGGAGGTATCAGACAACTTGTACGATTAATCTAAACAAACAAGAAAACTTTTCTCAGAGACAAATAAACAGAAACTCATAAGATCAAACGAAATCTCCATAATATATCACAAAATAGATGAGACATTAGATTAACGCTAAACCAAAAATTTATTCATACACGCGATCGATCATAGATTATTGAAGATATTAGTTAAAATCTGCACATTCACATATATCGCAAATACATCGAATTCATGAAAATCAATATGCGAACTGCAGATTGTCAGATAAGAGACATAAATAACTCTCTAACCAAATACAGCACAAATTAATCGAGTGTCTACAAATCTGAATAGGGTGACTGACGACTGGGAATTATAAGTGGAGATATACGACACGTTTGGAATTTTCTACTCACATAGGACCTCCTGAAAAATCCGTAAATAAATTATTCGCTAAAATTATTCGTTAAGGAATAAGATTTTTTTTATTATCGCATTTGTCATCCGCAGTAAATCAATATACCTTAAATACATGTGATTGGCCATCAACTTACCCGCATTCACCACGTGAATCAAATTAGTCCGGAGTTTTGTGGGACCCTGACAATAAATCAGATCATCAATTAGAATATTGGAGCGGAGCAAATGGCGTCGGCAGGGAACATGATGTAGACCAACATCTTCATTATTACTTCCGATAACGACTCTAACATAACATGCACTTCACTAACCATTTTAATTAATTTAATTCAATTTTAATCTCTGTAATATTGTTATGATTATTATTATTTTTAGCCTTATTAATATTAATATCGTTACCGGTACAATTAACCCCGTGAACAATTCCAGTTCACTATCAATCCTAACATTTCAGCGCTATAATTATGATTAATGCCAATTATGTCGACCATCCTTGTTATAGATTAATGTCAGTGCGAATTGTTAGTAATATTATCTTTATTAGTACTGTTTTTAATTTTATTGATGATGTCACGTATTCCCCAAACAATACGACAAACCCACCAAGGAACTTCCCCGACAATAACATAGATCCAAAGGAGGAATACGAGAATGCTTAAGCAAACTTTGACCGTGTGCTAATGGCCGAAATGTTTCTTTACCAGTATTATTAAACGAATCTAGGGCGCGATCATAAATAAGAATTAGTATATCAATCCCAAAACGTTGGTAGAGACAGTTTGACGAAATTAAGATCTGCTGCCCTAGCAACTCGCGAAACACCCAAGGGCGGCCTACTAAATCTAGACGCGTAGGCAAGCACCACTATTTCCCCAGAGTCGCCTCCTAATTAATTTGTTCGAACATGTACGTTTTTATCATGTTTCTCTTTCCCTTTTTAGCTGTCTAATTGTAAGCATCGTCTCAACATCTCCTTAAACTATCGGACTCTTAACCACTACTGCCAACAGACTCATGAAACCTCTGCCGATTTTCGAAATGTCAAATCTTTCAAATTTACTCCGCATACCCCGAATCTCACCATCCGTCATGGCCACAATGCAGAAGCTTGACAAGTTAGAAAGGAATTTTGCACCTTGCAAGCCAAATATCAAAAAATCAAGGGCACGTGGAGTTCGCCCGAGACTACCCATGACCTGCATCAGAGAATCTCTCGTCTTTCTCGGGTCCGAGATAATTTAATAATCGAAACCCGGAGCCAGTGGATCACCATATCCGAGCAGAGCGCTGTGCTCCGGCAGATATTCACTGAGAATGAACTCAGGACTCGCCTACCGAGTCGAAGATGGGCACAAGAGTTAGATATTATTCCATCTTACATCTCCCTCTCCATCAAGTGGCTCAACCGCTAAATAGGCCTCCCCCGAGTGGGAGTGCCGAAAATGGAACTGGAATTCAAAGGCGTCGGCCCAACCGAAATCGTCGTCGTCGAGAGAGGCGACGAGCAGAAAATGCTCTCCTACAGGCGAACTTGAGGGTAGGAGAGCAAGTGGAAATAGTCGACCCGCCTCCAGCTTACGAGGAAGTAGAGTTCTCCGTGTTAGATCCAGATGTGATTTATGCCCCGGCATCTCCGTTCTTTCACCGCTCGTCCACTGCCCAAATAAATCTAAACGTCGCAGAAAATGACCAGCCCAATCGAATCCGCATCTCTACGATGCTCAACCTTACGCCTATCGAAATAGGTATCCTAAGTGAACGGACCTCCTAAGATCCCCAGCCCAAAGTGGAATCGGCCAATTCATCTCGAGCAGAACCGAGTCAAGTGACGCAGACTGCTACCCGTCACCCGAAACGTCGACGTTTGCCGGTCGACATCGATGCGGAAGATTGATTCGCGACCAAGTGCGGAAATTTCGGTCCCAACCCAATCAAGTGTTGCAACTTTGATAGACATGTCTTTGTTTCTTACTTATCGTTTCATCTTCCTTGTGCCTTCATGTTAATTGTATTTCCCATTGTATCGCTGTATTATAGTATTTCCGTATTATTAGTAAATATGGTTAAGAATTATATGGTTTAATTTTTGCGTTTGTCTTCTACCTTCTTAACATAATTAATAATCCATGTAATAGTTAATCGATTATTGTTTAATTATACGAATAAATTAATAACTAGCATTTAATTCAACAGTGGGTAATTAAGTTGTGTGGAATTAAAGTAGTAATAAGGGATAACTTCATCGGTAACTTATAGAATGCCGTAATAACAATTGGTGTTGCCACAAATTAATAATTAAAGTTCTGCGGTAATTTCGCAAAAATCCCTTAGTTAAGATTCAACATTTTAAAAAGGGATGTTGCACACAATCAATATTCTCACAATTTTTTTTCAAATTCCCAAATGCAATGAAAAGGATGAAAAGCGTAAGACCTTCTAGCGGCCGCAGTGAACTGGGAACGAAGGTTGTTCGAAGAGTAGTATTGGAAACAATGCTCACCTGCTCGAATGGCATTCGGCTGTTACGTACAGTACCAACATGATTTCGATCATGGGTCCGTGACAGTAAGCGACAATTGTGGGGTGTACGTGGATAATTAACCCTAGAGCAGGAAAAAGAGGTTATTAATGAGGGATACCAATATTCGCTGATAAATTTTTCCCCGTACACCAACAGATTAGACGAAATTAATCCAAAATCTTGATCACTAACCCGAAAATCTTAACGATAACATTCATCTTGAAGTTGAAATACGAAATAACTCCAAAATTTAGATCACGAACCTGAGAATTTTGAAGATGATAATCATGTTGACGTTAGCTCGAATAAAATAAACCTAAAGTCGAACCATTATGTTGAGAAATCCACCAACAATACCATTTATGTCTAGGTTAAATCCGCTTGAACAATATTAAGAGCGGCACGTGAAACGGGAAGTTATTAAGAGCGATGGCGGATACCCAAAGAGAGTAAATAGTTTCGAACTGCGACGTTAAATTAAGGGTATTAGTAACAATAAATCATGTCGATTATAACTCATGAAATCAATAACCCAAACGATCTAGATCGCCAAGTTAACAATCCCGATATCAACTATATTTCATGACCAATAAAGCTAGGAAATTAATTATACTAATATCGTAATTAACTAACCTGCTGAGTAAATCGATCTCCGAAACATAACTGGCATGAAATAGAACCAACCCCATACTACTCATCCTAAACTCGATGACAAACCGCAAAACAAACAAACCGAACATCATAAAACGGCATATACATTTTGTAGTCATAATAAGGAGTGTATGCACACGCAAGTATTTAAATTAAAGGATCGTCTACAAGGAAGAACATTAGAACTGATAGTTGATATCATCTGGACATTGGGCGTCATGATTGTTGAACCCCAGTTAGCTACAAGATCAGTAATCTTCCATACACCATATCATGCCCAATACTGGAGATTCATGACTGTTGACCATACTCTGAGGAGCTGAATGCGGAGATGTGGTGCCAAAGATCGTCATAACGGGCTATTATACCAGCAAAGCTTGGCAATTAGGATTTTATAATTAAGTATAAGAAATCACCTACCGAGATTGTCCGAATGAATAGACGAGCAAAAAGTCTTGTTTGAATAGATAAAATCCACAATATCTGGGTCGATACAACTCCATTGATTACACAAGAAAGTATGAATTAACATATGGATAATGCAGATTGTATAAGACGTGCACAATCACTGCACAAATACAGAAGCTAATATGCCACGTAGTCAGGGCAGAAAAGAAATTCATGAAAATCAATTAGGCACGACAGAAGATCACAGGTCAGCCACGTCACCAGACACAGAAATTGTTGTAACCAACACACAAGCTGACAGACGACGGTGTATAAATAACCAGTCAAATGTTCAGAAGTGAGCACAAATTTAATCAAACTATGCACGCACAAGAAGGGAAATCGTCGACGACTCCGATGAGACGAAATCGCTACAGTATACAACGAGGAGAGTATCAGACGGAAGGACCCATGGAGAACAGAAGGCACAAGCAGGAGGGTATGACTCTATTGCTAATAAATCATTCTTATTTTTATTTTTTAACTTAAAATGAGACACCATAATTCGGTTGAACACAGAACCTACTCAGACGTGCATATAAATGAATCTAGTATGAAAAAACAAGGGCCGATTTTAATAAAATTCCACATCTAACGAATTTATGACCTAAAGAACCCACGAACCACCAGCAAAGGAACTGGACTTGACAAGGAAGATAGTAGGAGTGAGGACCAATATCCCGACCAATGAAAGAACATGAAGTTGGACGTTCACGTGATCCTAATTGTTTTTTTATTGGCAATCAATTAAATAAAAACTTAGTATGATATTTTTGTTGTTGTGTTCAAAGGAGAAATTAATTGGACGATTTGCCAATGTCTACTACATTACTTGCAAAGGCGTGAGTTAATACAATTACCTATGTTTACAGACACATGGAAACAAAACAATAGCTGTACGGTACAATACTCAAATAGAATTTTCTTAGGAATGTAGTGGTTAACGATCATGTTACATATTGCCCAGAAATTAACACTCGATAAGTAAGATATAACCAAGTGAGATTAGAACCAAGATATAGATAAGTCTCGATGGCTCAAGGGATCGATGGACGGTTTCAGTAAGATGCGACCTCACCAAAAATGACGGAGTGATAGAATGAGACCGAATAACAAGGACCCTTGATTAGAACTCCCACTTAAACATAACCCAAGTAACATTCATGTTGTAATAATCTTTAGAAAGATCGAGAAATTCAATAGGTGCCGAGAACTTTTTCAAGTTAACCATTAAGAATTATACCGAGATCTCGACTATTAAGATTTGTTTTGCAGATGGATCTTGGATTGATGCATCCCGGATCACAGTGCATTTTCCCGCACGATCCGCCGCTAGGTGCCGGCACGCAATGTGAGAAGCCGGATTCACTGTCTCCTCTGTAAAGAAATTCAGCGAAGGATGTTTAGATGAACACGAAGAAGTTGATCTCCTCTACATCGCCATCAAGAAGGAGCCAGGCCGAAACCCAGCTCGTGAAAGCCGGCAACGAGCTGAGTACATTCTGGCTCGCCTCGATCAACGGCAAGGCAGACGAACCGGCAGGTTGAAATGGCGAGAAGACATCTGGCTAGGATCAATGTGGATATTGTTGCCGGAAGGATCCCCAGCACAGGCGGATATGCTCCACCATACGGCATATCATACGAGATGGACGACCAGAGGTTAACAGAACCCACTCGACCAATGAATGTAGTAATTCCAAGAACATTGCTATCGAGTGAGACACGGTACGCTGATAGAAGCCTAGTGGGAAGGCAAGAGCACTCGTATGCTCGAAAGCAACGTGGATTCGACCTGGATTCGTGTCGCCGGAATCCAAGATATCAATAGCATGTTGTTATTAATCTTACTCTTTAACTACTGACTATATTCATAGTGCTGATTTTTAAGACCGACGTAAGAAGAACAATGAATTTAGAAAATCATTATAACGCACAACAGACGAATATCTAAAAGAATTTCATTTGATAGACTAATTTTAAATGAACAATAAGAGTGATAGCTGAAGAGAACGCCATAACTAAAGATGTAAGATTTGTTTATGAGTAATATAATTTTAGATATGAATATGATCAACACTGAGTAAGGAGCTAGCAAAGTCCCGCCGAGAGAATGCGGAGCTTCACTCCCAGTCGCTCCAAATAAACCGAGAAATTCAACAAATCCGAGCTTCATGGATTGAACCAGTAAAGGCGAAGAGGATCGATCAAATATTGACGGCCGCCTAACGCGGGTAGGCAGATGAGAAACAGCTCGGACAGGCACAAAAAATCCAAATTCGCAGTTTGGAGGTGGCGTTATCGGCTTGCGAGAAAGGTAATGCCGTAACATACCCACTTGTATTCGCACCGGCCCAGCTAGCATACAGAGAAACAATGAATACGGGCAAGCCGGCTAGAGTGAAATCTTTTCAGCGACGCCAAGAGAAGGTGGAACGCGCTAAGCGTCGAGAACTGCAAGCCAGAGATTAATCTAAGTTATAGGCGTCTTAATCAAATAAATGATTGTTTTTATTTCTCTAGTTTCCTTTGTTTTATTCTATATATGTATTAATAGTAGACTTAAATCCGTTTGATTGAAACTATAAAAAGTGGTTCGTGTGATAATCAATTGTTAAGAGTGTCAAGTTCATACGGGAGGGACCGGAATAAGAAATCGCACAAACCTTCTATAAGTAATGCGTTGAACCCATCATGAGGCCGGGACTTAGCAGTTCTTCAGTAGAGCTGACCTTTGGCGGTCTCATAACTAGTGGTTGCAGTACGTCATCAGTTCAAATTCCGTTACCGTCTATAATATGCCCTAAATACTTAATATTCTTCGATAAAAATTGACACTTATCAGGGCCCATTTTTAATCCAGCATCCTTTAAGATTAATAGTATTTTTTCTAATCGCTCATCATGCTCTTCTATAGTTCTACCAAATATAAAAATATCATCAAGATAGATCGTCTGTCCAATTTTCACATTTCAACACAATATTCCTTAATTTTTGAAAAGTAGCAGGTGCTGAACATAGCCCAAATGGCATGCGCTTGAACTCAAATTTACCACGCTTTGTTGTCTTCTCTTTAATCGACTATTCTATTTCTACTTGATGATACCCACTTACCAATTCAATTGTTAAAAAATATTTTTGCTATTTCAATTACATCAAATATTTCTTCAAAATTAGGAATTGGATAAAATGGACGAATAGTTGCTGCATTTAGCTTCCTATAATCAACACACATTCTGATTGCACCGTTTTTCTTCCAAACACTATAGGAAACTATAGGAAAATTCTAGACTGAGTTCCTTGGACTTATTACCTCAGCTTCCAAAATTCCTCCGATTATATTATTTACGTTTTCTTCCAATCTCATTAGAATTAGCGTTGGTTTAACTGCTATCGGTTGATCTACTTTTGTTTTATTACCGTGTTTCAGAAATTCACATTTTCCCACATTGGTTGGTCCTGTACTGAATATTGCTTTATTACGAAATAAGAGATATTAATTTCTTTTTCATCTTTCTTTAAATTCGTATTAAATCTCTTTATTAAAGTTTTGATAATTTTGTCTACTTTAATATTTCTTTCTTCTAAGTTTATGGCTCCTAAATATTTAGTATTTACGAAATCAAAATTTAAAATTTCCTTTATTGACTGTACAAATCCTAATGAAGCTCAAGTAAATAGTTTTTTGTTACCATCCTCTAATTGTTTCAGCCTTACTAAAACATTCATTTGATGATTTTACTAAAGAATCTACAAGAACAATATATCTTTTTAAATTATTCGGTTTATCTCCTGTAAACAAATAATCGCTCGAGACTTTAATTTTATTATTAAACATATCAACGATTATCCCTCTTACATAATAATTTTACGGATCTGTAATAACACAGTCGCACTTGGGCCCGCGAAGAGACTTTTATTAATTTAAAGACACGAATGGTATCTTCATGCCGTTAACACTAATACAATTTTTTTTGGAATCACTGATATTTTTGGAATCACTGATATTTTGTCATATATCTTATGCCGATAAAACATTCTGGGAACAATTATGGTATTACATCAAAGTATTGATAATGTTGGGCTCAGAGCCACAATTCAAACAAAAATGGTAATAAAAATTAAAATAAAACTAAAAGTAATGAAATAAGTCACTGTACATAAGCACGCACCACAAGATACTAAAAATCAATAAAAACATTAATTAAAACAAATTAAAAATATATCAAAATTAAATAAAAACAAATAATTAAATAAAATCATAAAAAGCATACAGCCGCATACAGAAACATACGAAAAATAAAATAAACTGCCAAAACCTTGCAAAATAAGGTTTAGAAAAAACAGGCAGAAGTGGCGACCAGAAAACAAATGATAAAGGGCTAAAAATAATATCATAAGAAAATAATAATAAAAAATAAAATTCAACCATAAGGTAAATTATATATCAAAAAATAGAGAAAAATGTAGAAAAAAATAATAAAAACAATTTAAGACTAATAAAATAATTAAAAAGCCCTAAAAATGGCGAAAAATCGCTCATTGGTCGCACACAAGCATGAAAATAATATATATACAGTGACAAATTTCATTATTTTAACTTATGCTTTTAAAATTCAACCATTCACAAGTTCATTGAAATCATTCAAATTTTCGATAGTAAGGAATTTTGTTATTGTAAAGTTTCTTTATATGTTAACTTAATATGCATCTAAATGTTTACAATGTCTCCCATTAAATGTTTACTTATGTTCTTCATGTATTTAATGATTGTTATATATATATATTATTTATAATTTCGAGTCCATAAAATCTTATATATTATAAGTATGGCAATAGTCGTCAATGGGACAGATCTCGTGCCGGCTGGTGGATTAAGTTCCCTAGTTGAGCTCGAGGGTCGCGCCTCGTTGACACCTCGGTAGTCCGCAGTAGGGTCTGGCAATCGCACAGGACCTCCACGCAGGGCATCGTTGTATAACTCGTAGCGGCTACTGAAAAGTGGCCGGGGCGAGTAGGATTTAAATTATGGGTAGTGCGAATTCAGATAAGGGGAATTAGGGGAAATCACATAGTGATTTCATAGGTATTTGGAATTTTTTTCAAAAACTCGAAATAAAAATGTTATAAAAACCGGGTAGAAGGGATAGGCATCACCAACAAAACTAGAAAGATAGTATATTAAACCATGAAACAAGGAAGTGTCAGACATTTTTCTTTGCTAATCACGATGCCACGCATAGAGAATAAAACCAAATGGCAATGGATATCACAAATTGTCCATACATCTAACCTGTCACAAGCCGTTACGCAGTATGAATCTACCTAGAATCACAGCACGAATATGGTTCATGAGTCCCCATCTAGGGAAAAGTGAATTGCACGCATAGAATGACCCTTCGAAGGAGAATTAACTTCAGATGCGAGGATATCCATTGTTAGATCTCCAAAATTTTTCGATAGATAGCTGAAATCCATTCATAGTCGAGGTGGCGATCGTGAAAAATCAATTGAGTAATGTAATAGTTCTCTATCATAATTAGACCCAGAGAGTTAATTCCATAACAGACGGAGTATGTACAACGACGTCGGCCGAGCTTGTAGGGACAAAGGCATCTCCAGTAGATATGCCAGAGACTCGATTTCCCACTAGGCAGCCAGATTAGAATTTCCTTATCTCGTGAGAATATTAACCTCGCTGAGATAGAAAGTACGATAATATGGCCGGATACCACTCTTACATCTACGCAATAAACTAATAAAAACAAATAAGTCACCCTAAATCACTACAATCTTACCAAATACTGTGTACGCGTGTTACCTAATCGAAATTTAACGCCGCAGGCATACGCTGCAAGTCATGATCCCGTCATCCCAAAACGAATTAGCGTGCCTCATCCCACTTCACTACTGCGATTCATCCCGTAGAAATGATTACTTCATCAGCAACACCGTAGACATTGATTTAAATCGTGGGGTAAGTCATTTAGTAATCGTACTGATAACGGGCAGAGGGACTAATAGAAACACACGACATACTGCCATGAGTTGTACTAGCATAATATCAACACTGACAATTCAAAATCTACTAGGCACAACATCGTTACAATCGCCAGTTGCATTTCTAGCATAATCCCATAGCTCCCATGAATAGTCATTAACAACTATCATGATTAACGCTATTAAATCACCACTAGTTATTATTATTAATGTTACTATCATCATTAAATTTAGTATTATTAACATCACTAATCAAATTGTTTTAATATCATATTTAATGTCGTTATTATTATCACTATTACTAAATTTATGAGTAAAATCTTGGTGATCACCCATAGTTAAACTAGGAATCAGAAATTCGCTCTCGAGAGGCCCAACATAGTAGTACCACGACGTAATAAAAGTGGTTGTAAATAACCCTGACCATTTCGAGCTCAAACTGGCTAAACAATCAACGTAATTCTTGTTAACATTATTAAAGTTGGCAAATTCCCTTACGGTTTAATTGAATCAGGTCCAGTCATTAACCTCGATAACCCTCATAGACAATTAAAATAGTTATGTATCCTGTTAACATTTAAAATTTTCCGAATAATAAATAGAATAAACATCCCACTCTTTTATCATGACTAAATCTCTCAACGGCTAATATAAGTATTAAAATTTTTTTAATCTTCGTAGTCTCTAGCAATGACGGATCTAAACAACCTCCCCGGAAACCCCCGACTCTCTCCGTCGGTAGTCGCGCTCCGACAGCGGTTGGAGGAATTAGAAGATAAATACAAAACTCTCCGAACCAAATATGAACGGGTGAAAGGCACCTGGACCTCCACCGAGGCCTGCACCAAAAAATCATCAGGTTGTCTCGTGCTCGAGACGAATTGGTCACAGAATCCTGTAGTCAACGGGTACTCATCAAAGAGCAGGGCACGACGCTCCGCCAGATCTTCACGGATGCCGAGCTGCGAGTCCGCATCCCCGGGAACGTCTGGGCTCGACATTTAAATATTATTCCAGCGGAACACCTACTATGGAAACAGCAATCCCGACTCCTTCAACATCCACTCCTCAAATCGCGGAGTCATCTCAAGTCCCCGTGGTTGAACCACGTACAAGAGCAGCCCGTCGGCGCCCAGCCGAAACCGTCGGCGACGCGAACGTCGTCGTATTGAGGCTGATCTCCTTAGAGAGGCCGAACCACCTAGTGCTCAATACAGAATCGACGATCTCCCACCCCCATATCAAGAATTTGAAATGCCGGAATTTGATCCTGACGTGCTCTACGCACCCATAGCCTTATTCCTTTCTCCAAGTCGCTCTATTCACATTGATCTAGTAGACGACGACTACGAGGGGCCAGTAGCAAATCAAGCTCTAACCCAGCTAGGTCTAAATATAGGAGAAATCGCTGTTCTTACAAGCGTAGTGGCCGAAAACCCGTATCGATCAAATGAACCTGGACCCTCAAATCGGGCCGATCCTATCCATCCTGCAAACCCTCCGCCCTACCGTCCAACCAAGCGTCGATGCTTGCCGACTGATATCGACGCGGATGACTAACACTTACTCATCAAACCCAGTCTACACCTCTCTTGAACCATATGGATGTTGATGTTGATATAAATAGGCCTGTGAACTCTGTGTAAATCATGAATAGACATATAGCTCTCTCTTGTTCGTTATCTTATGGTCATAATATGATTAATGTACAATTTCAGTAGTAATAATAAAGTTTATCTTTTTTGTTGTTATAAGTTGTCTGCTCTCTAATTCATAATTAGGACCACTAAGGAAAACTGGATGTAACCACCGGGCTCTCCAGGTGAAATCTCACGATTCTCGATTCAGTTAGGTTAAGGGGCAAGGGATTCAGTGATAGAATGATTATCAGATAATATGCGTAAGTCCTTCTATCGGCAGCAAGTAGCCGGGAAGACGAAGGTCCTTCGAGGAGTAGCACTAGTAATAGCGCTCACCTTCTCGAATGGCATTCGGCTATTGCGTACAGTATCAGCATGATTTCGGTCATGGGTACGCAATGGTTATCCAAATCGTGCGGCGTATCGGGAAGCGTCCCTAGAAACAAAAGGTGATGGCCACACCAGTAGGGTGAGAACTAAAGCTATAAGTAAATTCCTCATACGCCCAACAATAAACATCACAGATTCCTACGTTCACTTTCAAAAAAACGTCTAATATTGTTCGATGATTTTTTAGAAATATTGCCGTCATTAATTTTTTAGCGAGTTCATCACTTATCACATTGAGTTCTGCGTCAGTATCAAACAGAAGTTTTACATTTTCATTTTCTACTTTACATTTGATTGATGGTTTATTTTTAGTCTTATCTGGTCTCCTTTGTGTATTTACTGTCTCGGTAGCTCTTAATGGTTGTTTAGGCCTGGAATATTGTCCATTGATAAACTGGACATATTTATCATCCAAAATTAATTTTCCTTCCATATTTTACTTTCATGCGAACTTTATGCACTGAAAGACCATAAAGTTCGCATGATGATTTTATAAAAGCATAAAGTTCGTATGTTCATATTAATTAAATTTCCGCCATCTTTACCAGCCATTTTCAAATTTAAAAGATATAAATATATTTTTAGCATACCCTAAATGGAAGAATCAAATTTTTAGAATTTATAGAAAGTACAACACCGTAACAAATGTTTGATTTTTTGCTAGAAAAAAAATTGATTAACGAAATGCAAAACTGTAAACATTGCGAGATCGAGATGAAGTGTTGTAAATTTCTGAAGTCAGAATTAGAGAAAATTTGGTGATGTATGCATGTAAACTGTGTGCATTATTCTCTTCATTGTAGCTTCTTCCATAATAGTACGATTTCAATTAAAAATTATTAAATAGTTTATTATACTTTGAAAAAAACAAAAAGATATGTTGGCGTTTCAATTAAATCAATTTGTAGTATAAAAAAGAAATTGTCAGTAAAAATTGAGGAATATTTTAAAAGTAACCCTATTCGATTGGGTGGTAATGAAAAATGTGTTCAAGTCAATGAAACGAAACTGAACTATAATTCGAAGACACATAGGGTCAGACCTACCATTGCTCCTACCTGGGCAATTACTATGATTGATACTAGCACAAATCCTGCTCGTAGTTATGCTGAAATTGTTCCTAATAGAAGTTCAGAAACTATGACAACGATCATCGAGGTATTTAGAAGCGGCACTACGATACAAACAGATGAATGGAAAGCCTACAATCTTTTAAGCAACAAGTATTACTATGAACATAAATAGATTACTCATAAATTTAATTTTGTAGATCCAGTTACCGGCGTAACTATGCAAAATGTTGAAAGTTTTAATAATAAATTAAAATTTGACATAAAAAGAGAAAAGGAATTAAAAGAGACGATAGGCCAAGATTTTTAACATTTTTTATATTTATAGATACTTATAAAGATAATTCCCTAAACAAAATGTTTGAGATATTAAAAATTAATATTTTTGAGTTAACCTTTTTGTAATACAGTAATCCGTCGCTGTGCCCGGTATTTACGTCTCAAAAATGAAGCGCACACACCGAAAGCGAGCATTACAAACCCACTTTGGCATTGAATATCTCAAAAAAATAAAATTAATTTTAAGTAAATACATGCAAATAAATAAAAATAAATTCTTTTATTTCAGACTGTTTAACATAAACAAAAAATTTTAAAAAATAAAAATTCATTTGAATTTAGACAAAACCAAAAACTCTTTAAATTATTTCATTTTCACTGCTCGTTCCTGATAAATTTGTTAATTCTGTTGCGGGTTTTTTAAAAAACTAGTTAGTAATGATTGAATTATAAAAAGGAACATCATCAGAACTAGAAAATACTAAAAAAATATCATCAACGTAACGTTTATATATTTTAGGCTTAACAAAAGGAAATTCCGAAATCTGTTTCTCTAGTTTTAAAAGAAATATTGACGCAAGAGTTGGAGCTAAAGGTGATCCGATAGCCACTCCATAAACTTATCGTTAAAAAGAAAGACAAACCTCAATAATTCACGAAATTCAACTTCATCTAATGTCTGATACATCAACATGTTCCCTCTTTACAAATCACAACAAAGGTCAATAGTCTCATTTAATGGAACATTTGTAAACAGACAACTAGTTACATCGAAAGACATCATATAATCAGAAGAATCAACAGCTTGGTTAGTTATAAAATCAACATATTCAAACGAACATCAACACTCATATTCCTTAGAAATCAAAGGTTTTAACAACGAATTAAGAGCTTATACTGTGCTGAAGCTGTCATGGAAAACTCCGATCGCATTGATAGTTTTAATTAACAGTCACGAAGCAAGACGAAGTAACAATATTGAAAACGATATTTGAATAACATATATCAAATTTTCAAAACAAAAAATTTTAAGATACAACAGGAACTTTAAATGTAACTATTTAGAAATAAGTCATTTTTAGTACTTACTGTAATATTTTATTTCAAACTTTAAGCATTATAATAATTTTGAAATAATCGAATTAAAAATAAATTATTACAAAATTAAACGTTATATTCCGAATTAATATTTTTTTTAAATGTTCAATAACTCATTAGTTAATACAAAACTAGGTACTTACATGTGTTAAATAATGTATTATATCTGTCAAATTTGAATTTTTTATAGAAATCCAAAAACTTTTTCATTATTTGCTCGTTACCCAGCAATATCACTTCCAACATTTTATTGACTTTTTTGTAAGTAGTTTTAATTTTATCAATGTCTGCCTTTAGATAGTATTTATAATAATAACAGATAAATTAATATACATAATCAAATTTGTTAATTAAAGGCTTTAAATCCAATAATAACTGAAAAGCTTCTCCTTCTGTAAACGAATCTATTATTTCAGAAAAATTTGTATTAATAATATCAATGATTCTATTATTCATTATAAATCATAAAAAGAATTTAATTTAAAATTTTAATAATTATAGAAAATATAAACAAATAAAAAATATTTAAATTTTAAAAAAACTTGATGTATTTGAACTCTAACGTTAAATTTAAATTGATTAATTCAAAAAACCCTTCTAAAGTTTATAAACTTACTAAATAAATTTATAATCGGTTAAATCAGAATTATTAGACATAAATCCAAATAATTGTTCATGTTTGTTAAAAATTTTGAAACTAATTTCAAAAAATTAAAACAATTTCATAAATTAGTCTTAAAATATTTCAATATCTTAAAATATTTTTAAAGAGCTTCTAAATATTAAAAGTACATAACTTTCCGATCTTTAGTACTGTGGGGTTAGGGGTGTTTATAAACTTGACCCCTTACATACAACGCTATGCGCCTGCCACTGGTTACCCGTTGCTAAGCAACTTGGGCAATGTAACCAATGGTTCTGAGACCGTCAAAGGTGACCTTTGTTTCCAAAACTGCTAAGACAGTTTATTTCCTCGAACGAATCTTTATCGTCACTAACTTGATAATCGAATCAAATAATCATAAATGAGTTGAATACAAACTTTTATTAAAACATCAAATCCATTTGTATTTGCAAACAAGAACCAAAGGGGTTTTTCATAATGTTCACCACAAAAATTATTTACAATTCTCTCTATTTGTCCTTTTGTGTTGGAGTTTCCTTCGCTCCCTTCGAACACTTTCTAAATCTCCCCATTGTTTCGAATGGTCAACAATGTTTCTTTCTCATATATAAACGGCAGGAAGACTAAGGCTACCTGTACCAGTTAGAAATAAAAATTGTTTTCAGTTCTCGGTCAAAATTTGTTACAACAAATCATACGCATTGGTTAATGAAAGGGCGAAAGATTGAGAATACATCCAATTCAACGGAATTATTAGCCACTTACGGCCGTACTCAGCTAATGTGATACTAATATTCACTACAATAATCCTACACATTCGATACTTATGACACTGTTACCTAAAATCAAAACAAATTTACTCAAATTCGACAAATGCATTGCAGAAATTTTAAAATCGGATTACATAATTGATACTGTACGATAAATTTCTCAAATTAAAAGAGAAAACTAAGACAAAATATATATTAAGGACTAAAATTAACTTATTAAAATAAAATTCAGATCTTCATAGATGCATTTTTCTTACCCGATATATTATTCTCCGAGGTGAATTTGGCATCTTATTTCTTCACCGAACTGGTTTCGTGGTGAATCATATCTCGCTTTCTGTTCTGAATTGAATTTTTCATGGCTTGGTAAACATTGACGATGCGTATCACTTAGATTTGCTATTTATACGGTCGAGTGATTCATACTACTCGTGATCTGGATAGTCACGAGAGAATTTTCTATGGCAGTTGCTGATTGGTTCTAATTGCCATTTTTCCAATTTTCTTCTCTGTCAGTGTTTCATTTTATAGAGAATTTAATGACACGTTGTTTGTCGGGTGTGCATTGCTAGTCGGCTACTTATTTCCTTCGTAATCAATGCACACCAACTTCGGACACGCTGGGAT
Organism: Schmidtea mediterranea; assembly: GCA_022537955.1. NCBI lineage: Eukaryota > Metazoa > Platyhelminthes > Tricladida > Dugesiidae > Schmidtea > Schmidtea mediterranea. The sequence goes on from CM039679.1 coordinate 131,705,507, forward strand.
TGGTGTGAAATTCAACGACACCTCGATTAGTTACTAGTATACTATTACATCATTATATTACTTTTAGATTTTTATTTGAAACTTGTTCAATTGTTGTTTCCAAAGGAGTCCTGAATGTGCTATTTGTCGAACTTCTCCGTTGATTCAACTACAGGGGAATTTCTTGATGAGTATTTTCATTAATTAGTGTTATTATTTTGCTTTTGAAGGTAGCTCCTACAGTGGCGAAGATTATTATACAGAGGTAATTATTGCTGGGTTAAATGATTTCTTTTCGCATTAACTTAAGGACATGGGAATGGAACTACTCATCGTTTCTTATTTACTCAATGAAAAGGTTAGTTATATTTTTTGTGTTTTATAATTATTTTATATTTGAAATAAAATGGTTCATGAGTTATTCGTTTTGTTTTGTTTTTATACTAGTTTCTATGTCTACTTATCCGTGATTTGTGATTATCTCTATATTTTACTAATAAAACGTTCTAGGTTTTGTGTATGTATTATGGTAGTCTCTATGTTTAATAAGTTATTATAACGATCTTTTCTATGCCTGTACGATTTGCTAATTTATCTTGGTGTTATCTCATGTCCTACGGCGACCTTGGTGTATTCCTGTTTCATTAAACTCATATGTTAGTCTGGATTTATGTATGGTTAATTTTATTATTTAGTAAATTGATTTGGGATTTGCCTTAAGGTTTGGGGTAGATCTGCTGTACGTCTATTTCGCGATCTAACACAATTATTTTATCATGTAAGGTGTATTCTATATGTTCGCATAGTGATTTAATGAGTAGGATTACTCGACTGTTATTTTTACGGGTCCTGATCCTTTGCTTTTAATTTTTATGATTTGAGGAATATTCTTCACTACGAAAAGAGTCAGGTACGCAATTCTGGTTTTACCAACGTGACTTTTAGGGGTTGTTTTTAGATTCATACTTGGGTTTCTTTGACACTAATACGTTGGGTTGCCTTCCTCGTGATATTATTAATTATTCCTTAGCGTACTAGATCTTTACATTTTTTATCAAATTTACCGTCTAATTTCTATGTGTACCGGAAAGTACCGTTTTATTTGTATTTAGAATTTTAAAAAAAATTTAACTAACATGATCGCTACATCGATTTCCGCAAACCCCCTTCCCTTTAACCAAAAGTTGACCCTAAGATGTTCATATGTTTATATTGGATTTTAAGAGTGCCCACTGGACTACTTTGTGTGATAATTTTAGCCAATATATGTTAAAATTTTAGGTCAGTTTTTCGGGAGTGAGGAGGAAAGGAGTCAGCCAAAAGATAGGTTCCCGATCTCCCCACTGCCCCTATAAGTGAAATGATTTGACATTCGAGCCCGTCGTTACTCACGGCGTGGTCTCTCACGGGCACGAGCTATTGGCGGACGAACCACACTTACACCCCTCGATAGGGATGTATGATTTTAATTACTTGCTGGTGTGTGGATGTGGGCCGGAAAAATATCGACAGAAAAGAACATTACTACTCTTGAACTCATATAATTATATTCATAAAATATTAGCATAGCATAGTTAGATCACTTACATCATATGTGTATAATATTCATTCAGGCTCACTTTGAAAGTTTCTCCAATAGTGATTAGTAATAGTTGCGAGACAATTGTTCTAGTACTTTGTGATAAAATGCTGTTTTTTCTGATAAAAGCGTTTTTTTTACTAGAAAAAGTAATCCCTCACGAGTGATTAAATTTATGCGAAAATGAATTGGTATTTATACCTATTTTGTGACCCTAACCTTGCGTGTTAAATTTAATGCGATAAAACAAAATTTGACCTTGAGATTATTTGTATAATCTAACTCTAATTTTTATTATTTTCTTGATTTAATTTGACAATTTATTCATTAAATTTTTAGTGAAATTATTTCTAACCAAAATTATTTTATTTTAATTCAACTTTTTCATTAATTTTTTGCTTTTACGTAAATTGTCAATTTTCGATCAAATCTTATGTGATTTTGTTATTTTCGTGCGGATCTTGATGCATTTTGTTATTATTTTAATTTTATATTTTTAATTATATCTTTCTAGCATTTTAAGGTGTTTACTTGATGTTTTATGGGTCTGATTTAAATCTGCATGTTATGTTTGCGTGCTGTTTCCAATTCATTTAAACAAAACTTAGTGCTAGCCCAACAGTACCATTGTCACTTCTTCAGTATTAAATTCTTCTCTTTTTACGGGTTTTCTAGTTCACTTAGTTTGGTGAAATAAATTTGATGATTTTGTATGGGCCTTCATATTTTGTGGCTATTTCCTTCTAAAACCTCTTCCCCCTTTCAAAAACTCTGCAACGTGTTTTGTTTTTATCCTCATTCTCAATCAAAATGCTAGGTACCTGATTGTGAAGAAAATCGGTAGCGCTTCCACTTGCAAAGGAATTCCCAACGGGTAAGCACATAAGAAAAATATCCATTCAGCACCCGTCACCAGTGAAATGTGTTCAAATGGGCAGTCGTCAGTAAAAAGTAAGCCAAATCGCTATGACTCATAACAATCTGACGCACCATAGGTTCACGAGCTAACATAGAATGTTAGGTGATGTTTTCTTTTCCTGGTCCCATTTTTAAATAAATTTTTCAATTTTAATCAATCTGAAAATTCATACAAATATTAATAATATTACGTAAAACAAAAAACATATAATCAAATATAATATTTGTTCAAATATCGATTTATTTCAATCACAATAATCCAATCGCTTTCGGATATGCGTCATCAAATGAGCTGCTTTAACCTTTTTAATATGCTCCCGCTCGGGTTTCCTGAACGAAGATTTCTGGAACCTTATTGATTAGGCCAGCTTCAACTTTATTTGTTCCTGTCATTCTGTCCTTATTACAATTGATCTGAATATTTCAATCTATTTTTCTCCACGTTTCACCAAACCTGATATAATTTAGTCTTTCAAGCGTAGTTGTTTTAATTTTTGGTGTCTTCTTGTAAGGTCGTTTTCACTTGATCTGCGTTACGTCTTTCTTCATCACTTCGTCAGCAAAGTCCATCTTTCTGCTGCTGTTGCTTCTTTGCAACTTTTGGACGTACCATGGATTCCGCTAGTTAGTTTTGTCTGATCGCTTCGTCCTGACATCTTTACAAAATTGCTAATATGGCGTTTTATTTTGATCTACTAAAGAAAACGGATATTTAATATAAACAGTTTGGCAGTTCAAAAGAATATACATTTAAAAATTTATTTAAAATTTTATGGAAAATAGTTCATTGCGCAAGGTTAAGGGAAACATGATGACAACCTTTTCTATTTTTTAAATTCAACACTTTTATGTTTTAAAGAGTTTAGATGATACCTACAATAATACCAGAATCCAACAATCTCAGGTTGATGCGATTGTAGTATTTTCGAGGAAATCCAACATATTTTCATTCGTTACTATCTACTCAAATTGCAATAATAACACATTTGATATAATTATTGTTAAATAAAATAATAGTGCCAAATGTGTTTTTATTGGTTTTCTGCAGTGGTCGTGGTTATTTTTGTTTCAATTTGTTGGACTTTCATGAATGATTTTCGCAGTTTGTTCGCTTCTTTGTTTCTGTTTCTAATATCTGAAACAGGGATTTCGTTAGTTCGAGTTCCTTTAGTCCTGTTTGTAGTTGTTCGACTTCATTTGCATATAGGTGTTGATTTTAAGGCTTTCTTATCATTTAAGTCTTAGTCATTCTTTGTGCTTCTTGTTTTATTTCTTGGTTTCAGACTAATCAACCTCAGTAATATTCTCTTTGTCGTTCTACATGTTATATGGTCTCTTCTATGAATATATATATATATATATATATATATATATATATATATATATATATATATCGTATTCTCCATTGAAGTGATATTCTTGGTTTTTCTCATCTTTAGTTACTTTGCATTGAGGTTTTAATTCAGTAGCTTTTCCGTCTTAGTCACACATATTTCTATGATTGGTTCTTTTTGAAGGTTTTTGACTATAACAACTTCATTTGCTTATGAGTTCAGATCTACACTCATTAATATTGCTTTGGTTTTGGCCATTATTGATTTATAGTAATTTTTGTTATGCTTCGGTTCTAACTTTTGCTTTTTCCATTTTCGTATTGCGATCGGTATCTTTTTTGTTGTAGAATCATTTATCGTTAATGTTACTTTACTAGTTTTCTATTAGTTATTTTCTTGAATTTATCTTTTAACGTTTTAGTTAGCATACATACTATTTTCTCATTGTTTCCGGCACATATATGATAATTTGACTTTTGTTCTATATTTTCCCTTGAACATTTTTCGTTTTATTTTAGTGACTGCGTTTCACACATATATATATATATATATATATATATATATATATATATATATATATATATTTGTTTGATTGGTTCGACTGCCGTGTTAATTATTTGTACGTTAATCATTCCTGGATTTAACCGCATTTTTATTACTTCTGGCCTACTTTCCATATCCTACCCTTTTTTAATGGTGATGTTGTATTATAATCTCCTTTCGTTTACTTTCCTGTAAGCACATCAACTTTTATCTCTGTCCATATATTTTCTTTATTTCTTTGTAATTTTATGAACAAATTTGTTTCAGTCTGCTTTTCATTAGTATTTTTATTTAAATATTAAAGTTTTTTATATATGTTTTATATCCCGAACTAGTGAAGAATATAGGATTCTGGGCCACGGAGCTCATTATTAGAGAATCTTAGAGGCGACTGCTATCAGCGTCGAAAGCATTCTTATGGAGTTCAAAGAAAATAAAACAACTGCGATTAAAACAGAATCTCTTTGCGGATCATCCTGCTATTGTTGCACAAATTGGAGGATGGAAAAGGCGAAAACCGATCTTCTTTATATATTGGCAAGATGGAGCGAGGATTTTATTGAAAAATAAATTATTTTTATTTAAACTTTGTAGTCTTTTTATATATGTTTTATTTCCCGAACTAGGGAAGAATATAGTATTCTGTGCCACGGAGCTCATTACATAGAGAATCTAAGAGGCGTATAAAATCATCTATTGCCTTTTTGAATTTATTAATTCAACGCAAAGATAAACATTATGAGACAGAGATTTATAGAAAACCAACTGATACTGGTCTTTATACTTCTCCAGAAAGCTTTTGTCAATTTAAGTATAGGAGCAATATGGTGAAGAGATTGATTTATTGTTCATGGTATTCATCTCCTACTTTTGCTAATTCGGTGAAAAGTGTTGATAAATTGGTTGAGTTGTTGATAAAGAATGGGTATTCTAAATAATTTTTATTGTTGATGATAAAAGAGACTGTTAACAAATTGGTTAAAAATCCTAAAATGTTGTCATGCATATACCCCGGGTGGGGTAAAATGTTTAATTTTTTTTTAAATGAAGTGAATTTAAAATATTTTTTTGTTTAAATGCATAAAAACTTTTTTATTTTAATTTTTTGTTAAAATGCATAAATTTAAAATGTTTTTTTACATGTCAACATAATGGTCACACTATAGTAAGGTCTATATTTAGTCTCGTTAAAAATAATAATAATAATAATTATAATTATAATAATATTAAAAATAACAACACATGTATAAATATACAATTCACACAACAATAAAAAAATCTATAAAAAACAAATAAATAAAAAAATTAAATAATTCATATATAAAAGATTTAAATAAAAATAATACAACAACTATAATTGATTAATAATTTTTATTTCATCCGGGAAATGTGGGTGTCGAAATCTGTATTCTTCGCGAAAATCTGGATCACTTTCGTCGTCTGGGAAATGTGGATGAGAAATTTGATCATACATTTCATCATTGTTTCTAAACCCATAACCGCGTCACCCACATTATAATGTCCATATTCTATTTTATTTTTCTCAACCCAATACCTCTTGTCATCATTATTTGTTAAGGCTATTTTGGGAAAGTCTGAGTGTAATTTGACAAACGAGTGTGAATTGAGTGTTGATTTAAATAATAGTAAAAATGGATATAAGAAGAAAGAGGCTAAAGTGTTTATTTAATAGAAAATTAAATTAATATAAAAAAATAATTTGTTAAAATTATAAGTTAATTTTCTAAAAAAATTTGACTATAAATCGGATTTATTTAAAGCATTCACTTGGAAAAGGCTGTGTCGAAAATCCGCGAATACCTTAAATAAATCTGATTCACAGTTAAATTTTGTAGAAAATATTATGTCACTTATAAAGAAATCAGAGGTGAAACACAAAAAAAGTCCTTATAATATAAGTTAATTCATAATATTTTTAAGGACTACTAAGGACCAATACAATCTCGGGTCAAGCGAGCTACCGTTAGAAGGCTCACACTCGTCTTCTATGGTTGGTCCTTTTTCTTCTTCAGTTTTATCTTTCCTTACTACCTTTCTTACTTATTTATTCCTGGTTGACTGGTTGTTAATTTGAACATAAAAGATTGAAATTAATCCAAAAACAACACCAAAACTTATTATTTCATTTACAAAAGAATCATCGATCACAATTTGAAATATTCTTTTCGGGCCTCCTCTAATGCTTAAAAGCGCCATCGCATACGTTCAGATCGTCAGGGCGTGAGTGAATATGGCTGGTCTGAGCTGTTTGTACTGGATTTTCCCTCTCATACTATGCTAATTGTGCGGAGCAAACACTACAGGGTAAGAAACCACGTTACAGTTAAACGCGTTGACGCACCTCTCGAGCAAGGTTTCGGCCAGGCTCGTGCTTGATTCCGAGGCTAAGAAGTTTAGTTTCGTCATCTCATGAATTGATGCGAATCTGCCAACTTGATTCTCCTATTGTTGAAATGCTATAGCGTGCGTCCCAGAGGGCCTGTCGATATTTAGCGCCCACTCGAGGCTTGAACTTCATAGTTACTCTTTCGTCATCTATCCACATAGCCCCAATTTTTGAATATCTGAATCAACTGAAATATTTATATTAACATGTGAATCGATAGTAGTTGCAAGATTATTGACGATATTGTGAAGGATACTAATATACGCCTGAGTATTTTATGTAAGCCTAGAATAAGATTCCTACATTCCAATACTCCTTCTAATCATCCAAATCCTTCCGTTCATTATGCTTCCCTGTAATAACTTTAATTAAATTGTATTTTAAGCCGCAGCAAGAACACATTACCTCGTTCGCAATGCCTAGTTTCAGTGGGTTTCGATCGGTGACTTTGACTTGCTTCTGCCAGGTTGCAGCAGCTATTCGACCACTTGAAAGCGTACCAGCGGCTTCTGGTGATTCCGGAATACTTGTGCCTGTTGATTTATTCGTAGACCGCATAATGTTAATGGATATATGGGTTAAGTGGCTTGGTTTTACACTTCTGGCGAGTCTTGCTGAGTCAGTGACCTATTTTTTGATGTCTAGTTGTACTCTTCACAGTTCATGCTACGCCGAAATTTAATTTTGAAATTTAATTTATTTTATGTTAGTTCATCGCTTTAATTTTTATTTGCGATTAAATATTTAATTGTGATAGCCTTCGTTCGATTCCAATTACTAGTTGACATCGGCAATTATTATCGGCATCTGGTTAATAATTACGAAAATTGGGTTAGTTATCAATCTATTAAATAAGCTAGTTGGAATTTTTGGGTTATTATACGGGTTTATCTAAAGGCAAATTCAATGTTCTCCATACGTTGGATTGCTTTTAATGTCAATTTGACGGAATTATGCCTTCAAGATGCCTAGTCGCTACATTCGGAGTGAGTTATTGTGTCGTCGGATGTACTGGAAATTATTACAACTTGGGATTATTTAAGGTAGACTACTGCTTGGTATTTCGTTTTATCTGTCTTGGGTTGAATTTTAGTCGCTTCTTTCAACTAATTTATTCAGGTTTGAGTAAGGTATTAATTATGCCCTTGACAGCAGTTTATCGTCATGTTGGTCAGATAAAGCCGTGAAATTCGTCTTCAAATGGCAGAATTTACACTCGTTCTTGGTCAGAGAGAAAAATGAGGTGATGTTCTACTCGTATAGTTTCATTTGTGGATTCATGTACCATCAATTAAGATCATCTACTATATTCCTGTGAGATTAACGATCCTTATTGGGTCTAGACTTCCTGCTTGTGGTTATTAGCAAGGTGGAATTGGATTTGCTATGCTAGTTTAAGTAACATTGCTCCCAAATTGAAATGTGTGGTTGTTTGTTAACGATTGAGACTCAGTTTGTGTTTTATTACATTCTCCTAAATCAAACTCAATTCTTTTATTTTCTTAATTGTTGTTGTTCATTTTTATTTTTTCGTTTCCTACTCGAATCGCGCATTACTATATGCCAATGTGAATCCGCTGCGTCATGATAGGAAACAACACGCAAACACAGCAGTAAAGATTCAAAATCAAACCTACAAACATCAACTAAGCACCCTAAAATATGAGAGAAAGTATAATTAAATACAAAATCAAAAAAGATAAAAGTAAATTAAAATATATGCAAAGATGCACCAAGAATTGCACGAAATCTACATAAAAAGCAACATAATAACACGATGATTCGACGGAAAATAGACAGATTTATAAAACCAGGAAATTGATGAATAAAACCAGTTAAAATAGAATATTTTTTGGTCGGGAATATTCAATTAAAAATTATAAAAAATATATTGTCCATTTAATTCAAGAAAATAATAAGATTTGAGTTAGATAATACGAGTGAATTCAAGGTCGAATTTTGTTTTAAACATCAAAAAGAACATGCAAGATTAAGATCACAGAATAGGTATATATATCGATTCATTTTTACAGAATTTTAACTACTTTGTGAGAAATCACTTTTATTTTTGAAATCAGAATGTATCCTAATAAAACCAACTATGTTAAGTGTGAAACTCTTGAGAAAATTTTGGAGAAATAACCTTTCTACGTCACGAATTCAAGTAAGTAAGCCACTAATTGAACGTGCCCTCTAGAAGGGTGATAAGAATGTCTAATGTTGCTTGATTTTTTGAGTTAATATCAATCAACAATTTCTCACCGAATTCCCAGAACTGATTAATGTTTTGATAAGAATCTCAATTCAATCCAAATTGGTTAACTGGGCTACCGTGTATGTAAACAATCTTTGAATAATGCCGTCGCAATTAGATAGGCGTCATAGTAGCAATGAGTCACCCAGTGTGAGAAAATTAAATTAACCGAGTTTATTAGATAATTCGGATTATTACTAAAAATAGGGGAGATACAGAAGGATGAATGCAGATTCATCCTGTGAAATCTCCTGATGTTATTGGCGGCCGCTGATATCAACAGTAAATCGATATAAAAGTAAAAGCCCACCATTAGTTTTAGAACTTGTTATTACACAATAAACTGATAACGCTAGAACACGATGAAATTCAACAAAATATGTCGCCAATAGTAGGTTATGGATCAAGATGACCGGGAAACAGGAAAGTGGAACCCAATCCTTCTACAGGCTGGGATAAGAGCAGTGTCAATATCCAAATACGAACGAGAATGATATTTTGTGATACCACTGTTATGATCTCTGTCCTATCTTGTGTAATGCTTGTTGTCAACGTTTTGGATTATATTAAATGATTTGTTATTCTTCTTTCTTCCTGGAAGTTTAGTCGGACAATATTCGTTAAGATGACTCAAGTACAGCTTCCCGTGAAATCAGAGTTTGAGAGGCGCTGGTAGGACGAAGGCAGCGACCACGGTGATTAAATAGTCTATATTCGTGTTCCATCCAACCAATTACATTCAGATATAATGAACCTAAACATAATTACACCTTTAATTGGCATAATGATGTCAATTTTCGTCACTATAATACCCATTTAAATTCAGCCAACCACAGGTCGTTGGATGAAAACTCGTGGGACGATCGCACTTGAATCACAATGGATTTTTCTACTCGTATAACTGCGAAATGTAGACAGGCCTTGTGGGACAATGGATATACGATAGCAACAATCGGAGGTTCTGGATGGTCGCTCCGGCCAGGAATGCGTAAGGATGAAGAGAGAACCGGCATGGAACCAGGCCCGCGAAGCTCGCCAGCGTGCCGAGTTTTCGTCATTTCAACTTAAATCATTAGAAAAGAAGATAAAATGGAAAATCAATGTGGCTCGTCGTCACATCGACTTCATTAACCGCTGAAATTCGAGCTGGACAGATTCCCAGCACAGACGGACATGAGCTTGAGTACGGCGTATCTTTCGAGCTTGATGACCTGGCTGTTATGGAAATGGAGACCCCCATCCGAGTTGTCGTCATTAGACACATCGTGAACAATTCACTATGTGAGCGGTTCGGCAGAGGACAACAGAAAGAGTAGGCCTACACCTGGCGAACACGACCTAACTACTCGGATGCCGAATACCCAAACTGCAGCGAACGCAATAGTCGGAGATGAAGATCATTAGATCAACATTGAAAAGCATGTGTACTGGATAAATAAATGTTTTTTCTGTTTAAATCTTGGTTTTGCTCGTGAATGGCCACTAAACTATATGAATGAATCGTTCCAAAGGTGTAATGGAGTAGGTACCCCACGGCTTCAAATTAGCATGACTTCAGGAACTAGCCTCAATTTTCACAAATATGCCCAGAATAACACACACTCTAACACACCGAAAGACAGCTACAATTTTACACCTACATACTCTAGTACACGTCATAACATTCATCACACTAAAGAATTTTATTTCTGAAAGGTCATAATTCAAAGTAATTTATCTTGTTTTCTACATATTGTGGTGGCCAAATCATTGTGAAAAGAATTGAAGCAGATACGGCAAGAGAATACCGAACTTCACAGACAATTATAACAAATGAGTCGCGAAATACAATCAGTAAAAGCGACCTGAGTAGACCGGACATTGGTTAAACGAATATACGAGAGGTTGACCAAAGCTCAGTGGTGCTGGAAGGAAAAAAGACAACTGGTCCACTCCTAACGTGTTCAAATTCATGGTCGTGGAATCGCTCTATCAGCTAGCCAGGAAGGAAACGAGTTTACCAATCCTCTGGTATTCGCCCCTGCACAGTTAGTTTAGCGGGAACTGAAGAATTCAAAAAGATAACCGAAAGGAACTTGCCAAATTCCCGGTTAAGGAAAGCCGAGCAACTGCAAAGACGTGCACAACTCGCCGAAAAACTAGCCGCAATTAATGGATAAAAAGCTGATTAAATGTACCCAAATAACATTGAAATAAAAGTTTTTGTCTGTTTTCTCTTGACTCATTTCCTCAATAAAGTTAGTGTTTTTCTAAAGTAAATAAACTGACTGAGCTAAAGTAAGTAAAGACGATAGAGACCTCAATATAAAAGACGAAAACAGGCCTTCCAACGGCAGCTCACTGGACCCATAATGAGACCGGGCCTTACCAGTTTGGAAAGAAAGGCTCATCTTTGGCGGCCTCATATCCATTGGCTACAATACCAACGTTGCCTAGCAATAGGGGCGTGATATTTTGTACACATGGGTCATAAAAGGTCATTGACCACTAACCAACCAATATTTAAATTACCTTATGTCTAAATAACATATTAATTCGTACTTTTTATGAAATTAAAATAAATTTTGATGTAAGTAAAGTCTTTTTAAAATGAGTTAGATTTAACTTCTATTAGATTACAATTAACTAAATGTTAAACAAAAATAAAATTTAATGATCATTTTAAGTCAATTTAATCTTTTGTTTTACTATGGCAGTTACATTTATTACTTTGTGATAAAAATTTGAGCAGAAGTAAATTTATTATATTCAAGTTTTAAGTAGTTTAAATTATGTTTTCATTAAAAAAGAACTCAAAATTTATAAATAATGTCCAAAGTATTATCATTCTTTTTTTAAAAAAATAAAAACATTTATCATAGATAATTTTATTAAACGATATTTTACTTGTAAATCCCAACCAGCAGCTCTTAATTTTCTGCTAGACCAAGCAATAGCTGAAACCAAGAAAGCTGGAATGTGGAAATCGGAAAGAGTGATCACTAGCAAGCAGGGTCCAAGTATAAGAGTAGAAAATTTAAATGACGAAATTCTGAATTTTTGTGCGAATAATTATTTGGGTTTATCGGTATAGAATTTCTAATTATTGTTTCTATTTTCATTTTTATTTTAAGGGTCACCCGAAAATCATTGAGGCCTCCATATCGGCATTGAAGTCCCATGGAGCTGGGCTGAGTTCAGTGAGATTCATATGTGGAACAACGGTAAATACTTTTGCATGTTACTAAATTTCTAAAAATAATATACAAAATTTTAACGGGAGTTTTTCCCCGTTATTCTCACCTTGGTCAGCATTAATAATATAATTTGGTTTGTTGAAGGTCTGGCCAATATTGCTCTGACTATTGAAATTATTACTGTCAAAGGTCGATGGAAATAGGACAACTGCTTTGACATAATTCTTAAGAATTCGAGGTACAGAATAAGGTCAAAAGTATGGCTCAAAAATGTTATTACTAAATTTTGAACAAAAACGGAGAAAGACTAAATCCAAGACAAAATAAACCGGAAACGAATTCATTCAAGTCCGGAAATGAGTCATAATGAAATGACGTCAATTCAGAATTTTAAACATTTTTTGTCAAATGTTGACATTTAGTTTAGTCCACAAAGTATAAATAACGGAAGTCTCAATTTAAACGGATTATAAAACTACACAAATGGGGAAGGCGTTAATAATTATAAAAACTCCATGAGAATTCTGAAGTAAAATAAATGAATGGCGGGCTTTTGATGCGTGTTAAAACATTTACTCAAATATTTAGCGTATTCAACAAGTTTTGCAAACAAAAAATACAAAAAACGAAAGCATATTTTTTCAACTTTTATGTCAAAACATGTTGTCAAATTTTATGAAACTTTCCGTTCTCTCACTGCAGTGTCGAAACGTTTTCAGGATCATTTCCGGGTATTGATTTGCAAAACTGTGTAATTTCGTTTGCTAGACTTTGAGCGCTTGTATCATCAGTTAGATACTTTTTGATAAGGTCGAAGAGCCTGAAATCTGCAGGGCAAGATTTAAAAAGTATAGTGGAATTTGAATTTATGTGAATTCTTGCTATTCCAGAAAACTTACAACCGGTTGAATAACATGATGTCATGCATTGTCGTAGTAGAATTTTAGAGTTTTGAGACCAATACTCAGTTGTTGCTTTATTATGATTCGAACGGATGGTTGTAAGCAGTCTACTGTGTACGATCCGGCGGTTATTGCAGCTCTTCTTTTGCAATAGGTGACTTGAATTGTGTCGTTAATCCTAAACATGATTCTTATCGTCGTTTTGGGATGGAATCAATCTCGTCTCACTGTGGATTTTGTAAGTTCTCGTTCTCTGAAACAACCTTTGCTGAATTATATTGTGCCATTTTTTCTCCAAGGAAATCATTACTCATTCTTTGCGATAACATCGCCGAGTTGATAGGTCTTGTTTTTAAATTTTTCAGATTTTCGATGGATATCTGAACACGGTTTTGTTTTTTTCGACAGAGATATTTCAGCTTAGAAATAGTATGAGTTGAGAATGAATTATTCTCTATAATGACACGAACCAACTAATTGTTTGCAATTGTTGTTGCTATTATGGTAGACGGTCTACCAGACTTACTCGATCCTTATTTGCAAACGTTTTTCGCCTCTCCTTGATGTGGTTGACAGATCTCAACTGTCGAATAATGAGATTCTTGATCTCAGTAAACACTGGTGAAATCGGTGTAAGTTGATATCGGGCCAAAGCCCTGTTTATATTGCATGGAAATGTATAACTTTATGTGTTCATTTTAAATTTTCGTGTATTTGAAATCAATATAAATAATTTTATAGTTTTATGCATGATTTTGTAGATAAATGAAGCCCTATCGAAACCCTATTTGAAATCAATATAAATAATTTTATAGTTTTATGCATGATTTTGTAGATAAATGAAGCCCCATCGAAATTGATTAGCTCCGGCTCTGGCACCAGCTCTGAAACCTGTTATATCTTATACTTAATGAATATATATAAAAATAGAACAATTTTTTTGAATTTTTATTGTTTTATTCCTGACTGATTCTATTAACTTTATGTTTTATAAAATCACAGAAAAACAAATGAGTAAAATATTAAATTGTTGATTTTTAATAAAAATAGAGCGCTCTGTAGCAACGAATTGAATTGTTTATCGTTCGGCGAACTGTCAAGCTACGATTGATTTGATTTGTCATTTTTTCAACCAATTCAATAATTTTTGAAAGTGGTTCAGTCGTTAGGTTTTGTGCTGGTCTCTCAACACAATCGGTGTCTGAATATTTCCCGTTCTTGATTAAATTGCTTGATGGAATTAATTTTGTTTAAATCTGTGATCATTTGTTCCAATCTTTCTTGCTTCACTAAATCCTTACTTTCCTAGGGTCGATGCTGTCTCACCCAGACGCGCCACAATTTTGACCTTACCACTATTACCCAAGAGTAAGCTCATGTTGGTACTGCATATAGCAGCCAAGAGTCCACGAGCAGGTTAGCCCCATTTCTAAGACTACTCCTCGTGGTAATCTCGTTTTCGGGTTCCTGACTGCCGTTAGAAGGACTTACGTCTACTTAACTCCTCCGACTCCCTCGACATTAACACTCGCATTTCCCATTCTTTATTATCGATCTCATGTATGCGTCCGGATAGAATTTTCTCATCGACTTTCAAGTTTACCGTTGAATACTAGTCCAAGCTATAGTTCGAGTCATAATAATTAAAACTTGATTACCCAGTTATCATTTATAATTCATTCCATAAAGCATTAATTTAAATATCTAATTAATAATTTTAAATATTATAATTTAGAAATTTCCTGAAGGCAAAATCTTAGTTAATAAGGTTTTTCGATTCTACTTTCTTTAATTATCAAAATTCAGGGTTAAATTCCCTCAATTACGACGAAAAAATATAATAATATTATCAACCTAGAACTTTGTTTAAAATAGTATATTTTTTATCGTAACTAACATGCGATAATTTGAAAATCCATCGAAATTATTAAATTTGCTGTTAGATCAGGTGTTTTTAAATTTATAAAATGTTCCTTTTTAACTTAAGATAAAATAAGGTTGACTTAAGGTCTATATCTTGTCTTTCACTGGCAATAACTATTTTACTTCCAAAAAACCTCACACAAATGCTTATAATTAATTTAACGAGAACTATATTTTTTTCTAATTTAACTCCATTAGTTGAATAAGCCTTTTTAACGATACTACTGGTAGGAATTAGGCCTCCAATATCCTTACATCGTACTCTTAAATGATTATTAACATTAATTGAATGTTTATTAATAAAGAAAAACTAAAATTACAAGAAAATAAGAGTAACTATAAAAATTTAATTTTCGAATAGAATTTACATTAAGAGAAAAAAAATTATAAATAGCACATAAATATGTTGTTAGTCCAATGGGGTTCATAAATCGATGGAGAAAATCGGAATTTCGTCATTTATATCAACGGGGAATTTCCGCTTTCGGGAGAAATTGAATTTAGTGGTTCTGACTTGAGGAACTGAGTGACAGAGCTTGTCCCCGAAATCATCGGTCCAGTATCCAGCAGAAGTTGATGAATTTCTAGCCTCTTAGATCATCAGTGGGGTTGTTTCTGCCTAGGACACGTCCATGCGGATTTTCATTTCGTCCTCCTTGTCGGCTCAAATTCGAGGCACTGATTCTACTGGTTTTGCCGATTCGAGCAATTGCTCATCCGGCTTCACGAATTCCGGGAATTGCTCGGCGACCCGAATGGTGGCTTCTTCGAGAACTTTGGCTGCGTCCACCATTATGGTGGCTCCCTCAGCTCGACGACGTTCACGGCGTCTCCGATTTTTGCTGGACCAAGTTCGTGCTTTTCTGGGATATGGGTTGACGGAATCAAATTTAATTGTACGGCCAAATCGCGTCCAGCTATCTGTTTAGTTAATTCGGCCTCCGTGAATGAGGCAATTAGCACGGCTCTCTGATCGTTGATGATGATCCTCTGAGCCCGGTTTTCAGAAATCAGATCATCGCGACATCTGATTAAGCGATGGATCTGTTTATGTAGATCATTCACGACTTCTGGAGCGAACCATGTACGAAATGTACGTTCATGCTCAGAAAATAATTTGTTGTATTTCTGTTGGCAGGCTAGGTGGGAGAGGCTGTCCTTCTGATTATTGAATTGGACACAGTGAGCTGGTTTTGACAGCGATATTTTCGGGATTTTATAACCGCCTTGCATTTTTGATAAATTTGAGAGATTTTGAGAATTATTTCGAAAGGAAAAATATTTTACGACGTTTGTCGGAAGAGAGAAGAGAAATTCAAAAAATTTTTAAAGTCCAAGGGTTAAATAAAATTTGAAAAGTTCTAAATTTTGAACAGTCTTTTAAGTTTTTAAAGTTCTTAAAAGTTAACTTATTATGAAAATGGCTGCTGTATATATAATGTTTTCGTGCATGGGTGAGACCAATCAGCGAATTTTAAATCTTTTTTGGCCATTTTTCGGGTATTTTAATGGCTTTTATTTATTTTAATATTTTTTTCTTTTTCTATTTATTTTTCTTAATTTTTTAATATTAATTTCGTTAAATTTACATTTTTTTATTTTCGCTGATTGTAATTTTATTCTGGTCGCCACTTCCGCCTGTGTATTTTCTAAACCTTATTTTGGAAGGTTATAGGCGGTTTTGTGTTCTACTTTATTTTTCTGTATCCAATTGTTAATTATTATTAATAATTTTATTAATTATTTGTTTTTAATTAATTATGTTATTTTTTAATTTGTTTTATTTGGTGTTTTTATTTTATTTTGTTTTCTGCTTGAGGTATATGCTCATGTTATAGCAGCCATTTTGATAATTTCCAAAATGACATTAAATAGTCATTATATTTTTTTAAAATTATGGCTTATAGCCAAACAAAATTTAAATTCTCAAATTATCCTTAAATTATCCTTGTTCTTTATTAAATTAATTAAAATTAAGGTGGGTTGGTTAATCAACATATCCAGTTGAATGTCACGATAATGGGTTGCCGGAAATAAAGTTCATTGGCTATAAATTGCCACCATACTCAAAAATGTTTTCCGTTTCCTTAAGTATAATTAATCGGCGATGAATTGATATAAAAGCTGAACGCATAAAATAACTTGCTCGAAGTTGGTCTAAGAAAATTTCGAAACAAATTTTAGTTGAATCTGAAAAAGAAATAGTACTGAGGAAATTATAAAGTCAAATTGTGTTTGATTTGAACAAGGTGATACCCATTCAGTGTTTACTAAGGGTGTAACAATTGTGATTTATTGAAAATTGTGTTTAATTGAAATTTGAGGAAACAAATAATTTTTTGATTAGAGTTTTCTATTATTGATTTGATTTATTGAACACGAGGATGGGATCGAGTTTTAGTTTCATCAACAAACTTCTTACTATCCAAACAATGTAAAGGGTGAGTTCTATCATAATTAGATGTATCCAGTAGATTGCCTGAAATCATAACAGGTAAATTTTATCTATTTTGATATTTTTAATTTCTATGAAGAAGGAATCTGCATCTCTTTCAACAATTCTGATACTGTTAGGTTTATTTGATTATAAGTCTGTTTGGTCTCTGACCCCTCGTGTTCACATCTTGCAAACAAAAGCCAAGACAAGAAACTGTTATTCGTATTTACCACAATAAACACAATCGTCAATACAATATCTCTTTATCTGCACCTTTGTGATAGGGTTAAGTCCACCTCACCTATCTTATTCAAATATAGATACGATTTGCCTGTTTCAAATATCTAATACATTTCGACTATCTATTAAATTTCCAAAAACCCCGATCAACTTCAATTCACCTTTATTATACATATTTTATTCTATAAACTAATCGTATTGTTTTAATCTAAGAACTATTTTTAGTTGCACTAATTGGGTAGGCGACTTCCCGCTTCTTTAATCGATTTTATAAGAAAATGGGTCAAATTATCTCGAGTTTCTACATGGTTCGGGCTCTTCACGTGCCTAGGGTTTCCCATGTGGCTACATGTCTAATTTTTAATTAATTTTTATTTATTGAAAATCTTTTTCTGGAGACCCCCGTTAATTTATAGTCCCAAACTTTTGTGAGATGTAACATAATCTGATCTGTAATTTTACTAAAAATAAATGACATGTTTAAAGAAAACAAAAACCAAGTACAAGTGAAAAAACTAAGGAATTAACTCTTATTTTTTATTCAGTTTAGTTTATTTATTAATAAATCAATAAAAATATAGATTTTACTTATGAAATGTACATTATTTATTTTCATTAAAACTATCGATTAATCTTTTTTCCTTCTATACGTGTTACTTATTAAAAAAACAATTTATCAATAGTCGAAATAAAAATTAAGTTATGATATTGCATAAAATGTCAAAGACAGAATGTCAATCAGTTTTATTGTTTATAGCTAATCCAATACAATTTGTTAGTGATCATGAATGCTATTATTATTTGATGGTATTTAATTAATAAATTTTATAAAAGGGGAATGGAAATAAATGGAAATTGTTAATTTTATTGACTAATTTGTTGAATTGATTTATTATAAAAACAGCAGCAGAAGTATTTAAACAAAATAATAACATCAATTCGTATGAACATTTAATGTTTAAAACTATAAAATGACCTTATAGAAAGTTTTATGAAGTATTGGAAAACTTAAATAATTTTATTGAAATAAATTCTTTAAGGATCTTCACGTTAATTTAGAAGAAAAATTAGCAAAATTTCACAACCGAGAAGCTTCAATTCTTTATGCTAGCTGTTTTGATGCAAATGCGGGAATCTTCGAAGCACTTTTATCCCAGGATGATGCAATAATTTCAGACGAACTGAATCACGCCTCAATCATTGACGGTATTCGGCTTTGCAAAGCTAAAAAATGGCGCTATAAAAATGGGGATATTAATGATTTGAAAAGGTGTTTAGAAGAAGCGAAAAGTTATAGATTAAAGATGATTGTAACAGATGGAGTTTTCAGTATGGATGGAAAAATGGCACCTCTTAGGTTAATTCTTGTTAGATTGGAATAATTATTTATTGTTGTTTTTCAGTGATATAATATCCCTGAGTCGAGAATATGATTGTTTGACTTTCATTGACGAATGCCATGCAACTGGATTTATTGGGTCAACTGGAAGGTAATTCTGTTTTTTATAAATTTTGTGAATTGTTTTATTAATATAAAATTAGAAAAAACTTTAATTAGAATCCTATCTAAAAATAAAATTTATTATGTCATAAATTTAATGGATCAGATTCTTCTTTCACTTCCAAGAACCTATTCTTCGAGCACTGACACCTAACATTTGTTCAGGTTCCCGAAATCTCAACTTGTTTTCATCATTTTAAATAATTAATAAATTAATATTTTCTTAATAAATTTTTCTATGGGTCCCAAATTAATTTTATATAATTATTTTCATAATCGTCTCGTCAATTGGTATCGGTATATACCCCGAAAAATATCGATTTTAATTTTTTAAATGATTTTTAATTGATTATTTTATTTTCCAATTTTTTCCCTAAATATTATAATTTTTGTAAAATTATGCACTCCCAACAATTATATACACATGATACCAAATTTTTAACTTTAATAAAAATTATAAAATGATTTTATTTATTTTTTTATGTTTCCTCTGCTTTATTTTCTTATTTGCTATTACCTGAGCTTTTGTAATTTTGTATGCTCGAGTTTATATTACAACATCAATTACTGAATTTGCAACTCTTCTTAGTTTACACTTTGACTGAGCAAAACACTGGTTTACATACTAAAATTTTGTTGCTCTTGATTTTAAGTGGCAGGAATCCTCAATTGTCAATAATATTTGTTTTAAATAAACAACTTTCCGCTTTTAAACATACAATCAACAGTTTCCATTTTTAATTTCGTCGCGACTCCCAGCATCTCTGAGGTTAGAAATGTAAGGGTCTGTTGTAGGTTTCCGATAAACAACTTGTTTAAAATTTTTATGCAATTTAATTTATGAAGATTCCGGCTCCAAAGAGAATTGTCGACAATTTGCTAATAGAGATTTCTATATTGGAAATTCCGAAATCCCAAAACAAAATATTGTAATTTATTATATTAGAAATGAACACTTTAGCGTAAATAATATATTTCTCAAATGCTAAAAACCTTGGATACTAAAGGGTAACAATGCCTGTTTACTCTTTCTGTGGTTACAAAGTTTGGATGACGACTGGAAACTTTTATCATTATTCTTTCTTAATCTTTTATTATTTACGGCAACTGGATTTATTCACAAATTTAAATGCTAGAGGGAGTGAGGAATTCTGGAATCTACCAGTTCCATGTGTGGATATCATTAATTCAACTCTCGGTAAAGCTATGGGTGGAACAATGGGAGGCTATACAACTGGGTCAAAACGTATAGTGGATATGCTACGACAAAAGTCTAGACCTTATTTATTTTCCAATACTTTGCCTCCAAGTGTGGTGGCTGCTTCGATTCAAGCGCTAGATTTAATAATGGATGACCAAGATGGTTTACTTGATAAAATTAAAGCCAATACACAGAGATTTCGAACTGAGATGACAAATCTTGGATTTAATATTTCGGTACATTTATTTGTTTATATTTATGTGCATTTTGTAAACGTTGCATTTCAATGACAATGACAATACTCTACAATAAGATTGTACTGTGTAATCTAAAATAATAATAATAATAATAATAATAATAATAATAATAATAATAATAATAATAATAATAATAATAATAATAAAAGAAAGCGCCAATTCAACATATATATTATACTACAATATATTTTGACAGGCTTACTGTCATCGTCAGGTAGATTCGAACTTAAAACTATATTAATTTAAATGGCTTTGTTCAAACAAATATCTTCATTTATATTTTAAAAATTAATTACATCAAAAATCTCAAATATTTTAAGTGTTATTATTCTAAACAAGTTATTTCGAAAAATTAAAACTTCCTTGCTAACAGTAGTTAATAATTTTTCTGGAACATTCTAAATTCATAAGATTCTGGCTTATATATATGACTGCAAGTTATCCGTTGATTGGTAAAAATAATAATGAATTATAAATTTGATAACTGAAAAAAATATTAAATTTTGACTAACCTTGTAAATTTAAACAGGGAGATTCATGCCATCCGATTTGCCCAGTAATGCTAGGTGATGCTCGCCTTGCTAGTCAATT
Organism: Schmidtea mediterranea; assembly: GCA_022537955.1. Classification (NCBI taxonomy): domain Eukaryota; kingdom Metazoa; phylum Platyhelminthes; order Tricladida; family Dugesiidae; genus Schmidtea; species Schmidtea mediterranea. The sequence continues at coordinate 131,726,749 of CM039679.1, forward strand.
TGCTGAGAAAATGCTTAGTAAGCTCGTGTTTTGACAAGTTTTTTTTCAAATTCATTGAAATATTTAATATTTCAGCAAAAGGTATCTATGTAATTGGATTTAGCTATCCTGTCGTTCCCAAGGATAAAGCCCGTATCAGAGTTCAGATTTCCGCCGTCCATACGCGCCAGCAAATTGATAAAGCCATTTTAGCTTTCAAACAAATCGGCAGTGATTTGAAGGTGATCAAATGATGAATTTTACAGGGGTTTTTGTTTTGCAAAAATATTTTGATTTAAATGAAGATGTTTCAGCATTTTTAGTTTTATAATATTTCCTTCTGAAATTTATTAAAAACCCAAAAATTTAATATTACCGATGGAGAGATCAAATAAATTTTCTTATAACTTCCAATAAAATTCAACAACTTTATTGAATTAATTAAAGATATTAATCTTATTTTGATCCTTTAAAAGTTTTAAACGTGATATTCAAATGGATTTCTAATAGCACATAATTTTGATCTTATTTGGCTCTGAAAAAGTTTTGTGAAGGAAAATAAATCCGTCAGTTGATGTTGTTGAGATAATAAGTCTAAACGTAAAAACATAGTTCAAACTGTCAAATTGTGATTTTCGCAATTTAGAAACAGGGTTCGGTGGTTTCTATCACAAATCCTCTGTTGAAGACCATATATGTTTGCAGTCATCACGGCAGCATTGTCATAACATTGTAACCTAAAATCATCTAACGGTATGTTGTCAGATTTTAATTTCTCAACGATGACTGTTTCAAGGGTAGCTGCATCTTTAGCATGTATCTCGATGAGTCCAAGAAACGATTCTTTCATATTAATGGTTTTCAAAATTAATATCTACAAATCCGATGACTTTAGACAATTGTTCCTGGTATCCGAGATCAGGAGTTGAATCTAGCAATATTCCGTAATATTTATTTCGTTTTATGTCTTTCTTTAACGTATTTGATTATATTCGGGTCTCTTTCGATTTCCTAGTAGCCACTAGTAATAAAGTACTGTGCATAAAACTAGATAGACCGATATCCAAATAAGATTTATGTTTCTTGTCATAGGCAGGTTAATAAATCTGTAGTCTAAAAACTAGGTTAAGTAGATTTAGCAATATCACATTCACACAATAAGATTGATAGTGCATAACAAAAGGTTAGCTGTAAGAGAGTGACGAACCTTTAATCTTGATAGATATCATATTAGAACGATGAAAAAATAGTTACATAATACAAAATTAAAAACATTTCAAACTCTATTTTGGCGCCCCCATGGTCTGGCGCCCGTGAAATTTTCCCCCACCCCTGTCCCCCTAGCTACTCCTCTGAATTGGAAGGATGCAGAATATTGAAACACATAAATTAAATTGAAAATTGTATTTATATTCTAGTTCAATGGAAATAGGTTTTCGTTCCAAAGAGGGAAGTTCGATTATGGAATAGGTCTTCAAAACGTTTTCTACTGATTTCAAATGTAAATATGCAAATAATTAATAAAATTAAATAATCAACGTCTTTTTTACTATTTTCTAAAAACCTAATCTTTAGTAATTTTATCTCATTTTCTATCTTTATATTTCCGTCAGAAATTGTGGACATAGAAAAATCCTTTGGGTTGTACTCAACTGCCAATTTTTGGGAAAATACTTTTATTTTTTTTGATTAGGACAGTGGTTTCCAAACTATTGGGCGCTTTCCTAAGGGGGTGATTGATTATTTCAAGGGGGCGCACCTGTGCGCCTCAAGAGCCATCATCAGAGTTCGGTGACAAACATCGGACCGGCGTTTCCAGAAAATATTTTTGACTCATAATGTTGGACACGCAACATTATTCTATTCGCGAATAGCGATTGCGTCATTGTGCAGTAGTAAGTGTTAACGTTTCATGGTATATTTGTTAATAGTGCCTGCAAGAACTGCATTGTTACGAAAAACTTAACACTTGCTTTAATACAAATATTAATAAGTGTACTTATGAGGTAAAATTCAATTCCCTAAAGTACTTTTAAGAATATAAAAATAAATCCGAATTTGACATGAAAAAATTGTTAATTTTTCTTTTTCTTTCCAATTTCGTGATAAATTCAAATTTGCAAAAGGCAAAATGTATAATAAAGTTCACATAATTGACTGCATTATATTCATTTAATATATATAAATTTAGAATTAATAAAAAATTTAATAAAAAGAATTTCAGTATAGGAATCGGTCCCATTTTTATATTTCGTTTTCAACGGTCTTGGATTTACCACAAAAATAGAAAAAAGAAGAAAAATTGACAATTTTTTAAGAGTCAAAATCAGACTTGAGTTCACTTATGTCAATTATTCATTTTAATTTATAATATGTGATACTATCCATGGTAACTGGTTGAAAAGAAAATTGAATGAAGTAGATGATGCAAGTATGAATAAAGATAGTGTAAAAAGCTAGAAAACATTTAGGCAAAATAGTAAACCCAAACATAGAAAATATGATCCAAATTATTTGTCATTTGGATTTACATATAAGATTATTAATGATCAAGAAAGACCATTGTGTTTGTTCTATATGAATTTTTTGGCTACAAATAGCATGAAGCCAAATAAAATAAATCTTGAAAAGGTACATTCAGATCACGTTGGCAAGACAAGAGAATTTTCCCAAAGAAAATTATAGATTGTAAATAAACAACTAAGACCACGTCTGTAATATCGAAAGCATTACATGCATTGTACAAGGTTTCTTATAGAATCGGTAAATAAAAAAAAACCTCATTCAATAAGTAAAACTTTGGTGCTACTTGTGGCTATCGATACTGTAGCCACGATTCTTGGCGAATCGTGTGCTGATCAGCTTAGGATGATTTCACTTAGAAAAAATAATGTGGGAAGAAGACTTTCCGATATATCTGAAGATCTTTGCGATCAATTATTAGTAATATTAAGACAATCTTATTTTATGTTGCAAGTGGATGAAGCAACAGATGTGGTTAAACGAACCCACTTGTTTACACATGTAAGATATGTTGTAAAAACTAATGTTAAAGAAGATTTGTTATTTTGTAAACCTATTGAAGGCAATTCCATAGAAAGAGAAAATACGAATCATACATTTTTAATGGAAAAGACATTATGTAGGATAACTGTATTGGCCTATGTACATATGGAGCTTCCTCGATAACCGTAAAAAACGCTGGTGTACAGGCACTAGTTCAAAAGTTAGCTCTTCGTGCTATTTGGAGAATTGCATGATTAATAGAATATCACAAGTTTCAAAAGATATTTGCGAAGATCTACTAACAGTATTTGAAATTATTGTAAAAGTTATAAATTCTATTAAAAAATATCCCATTAAGAGGAAAGCTCTTCTCAAAAATTGTTTGATGACATGAGTGCAGAGTATATAGCAATTCTATATTATTGTGAGGAACGTTAGCTTTCTCGTTCTAAAGTAATTCTAAGGGTGTTTGAGCTAAGAGAAGAGATCGCTTTATTTCTGAATGATAATAATAGAGCTGAAGCAAACGCATTTTATGTCATGTAAGAAGATTACAATAACAATATGTGTGAAGAATTTATAATGACAGGCAAATAATATATATATATATATATATATATATAATACACGTTTGTCTACAGCACATGTGTCGTTGGTATAAATAATAAACAATGATGCAATTCGATGACCCAGGTAATAAAAGCAATCAATCAAACATGCAGGAAATCATAAACATTAATTATAAGAGTTTACGTATAGAGAGCAGGGAAATCAATTATCCCAATACAATTAAATCACATCCCCCTCGCTTTAAATGGCTTTGGCCATTCTACATTTCTTTTCATAAATTTTCCATTTAAATCTTTCAATAAATAACTATTTTTGTGATCTTTTTCTATTATTTTAAATGGACCACAATATCTATTTTCTTGTTTATTTCTCAAATCTTCCTTGACGAGTACTACTTTTGACTCATAATCTATTATCTTTTCTTCATTATTGTCGCCTTTTGGGGATAAAACAGCACCTATACAGTCGAAACTAGCAGCTATAGCCAAAATAAAGGTTTTATTAAAGTCTGAATAGCATAGTTGTGGTACACTGATCAAACTATGTTTTAATTTACCAAAAGCTTTTTCACATTGTTTTGTCAAAACAAAACTTTTGTTTTTACCACCTATCAAAAATTCCAACCGTCTAGCTATCTTTGAATAATTTTGAATAAATTTTCGATAATAATTACATTATTCTATAAAACATCTGAGATGTTTTACACAGTTAAGCTGTTTCACGTTTTTAATTGTTTCAATTTTGGAATTATCCGTCTTAATACCTTTATCATTAATTATGTGACCCAAAAACTTCAATTCAGATACTACAAACTTGCATTTTTCTGGATTGATTTTAAGTCCAGATTTTCTAATTCGAAGAAAAAGTTTATTAATTCTATTTTTGTGTTCCTCAATTGATTTTGAAAATATTAAGATATCGTCTAAATAAACTAGTGCTTCATTTCACATCATACCACCAATAATTATTGTCATTAGTTTTTGGAAAGTCGAAGGCGCCGCAGCTATTCCAAAAGGCATGCTATTAAATCAAAATTGACCCTGTCTCGTAGAAAATGCGTTTTCAATTTACTTTCCTCGTCCAATTCAACTTGGTAATACGCATTTCCTAAATCTATTGATGAAAAATATTTTGTCCCATTTAGAGAATCTAACTTTTCGTCATCATTTGGGATTGGAAAAGCTGGTCTAATCGTATTTGAATTTAAAATTCTAAAATCTACACACAATTGGGGAATTCCAAGATGATTCACATTTCTCTATTATTTTATTTTCCTCCAAATTTTTAACAATTTTTTCTAAACTTTCTTCATAGTGCATTGGTCATCGCCAGGATTTAATTGGTATCGGGCCACAATTCGTTTCTATTCGGTGTTTTAAAATATCTGTTTTGCCTATATCCATTTATTACACATAAAAAATATCTGTAAACTGAATGACAATTTCATATACTGGATTACAACTTTCAATTTTTATTATCTCACCTAAAGTTTTATTATCTTTCTTATTATTGCAGCCAAATTTTGCTTACAAACTGAGAATATTGTAATTACTAATCTTAATTAACTTAATATTTAATTCATTTTATAAATCTATTCCTATAATCACTTCTGGGTATATTTCTTTGGCTACAAAAAATTGGCCGATTATTCTCTTACAGTTAAATTCCATTTGTAAAGAAAGTTTTCCTAAAATTCCTTATATTTTTTTATTTTTTCATTAATGTACCTTACATTCAAGTTTTCAACAATCAATTTAGAAATAACACTTATTTTTGCACCTGTGTCAAACAGTGAATAAAATTTTAAATTGTTTAATTTAATATAATTAAAAGGTCTTGCATCAACATAATAATATCCTATATCACATACATTTTTCAATACATTAACTTGAGCTTTAAAATTATTATTAAATTTACTTATATGCCAATCATTTTTATCATCATTACTCAAAAATACATTTTCAAAATAATTTTGGTTATTAAAATTATTGTATGGGGAAAAAAATCAATATTTGTGCTAAAATTATCAAACATACAATCAGTCAAACATTCATTACATTCAATATTTAAGGTCCTCAAAATTTTATCATTTCTTACATGTGATTTATCGCTCCTAACATATCTTCTCTTCTTGGAGCTTTGGTATTTCCCGAAATCGCAGAGGGATCGTCATAGTCATTTGGCTCGTCATTGTATACTGCAGCAACATGATCTCGGTCATTCTGTTCATTTTGTCAATTTGAATTTTTCCATTGAATTGATTGAAATTTCCTTTGTATTAATAAGGGTTTCTTTCAAATCTCCTTTCATACTAATTATGCTTCTGAAAACACCTAAAACTTAAAAGACCTGGCTTACCACAGCACAAACATCAAATATTTGGGCATTCATGACGCATGTAAAAAATTTTGCGAGATGCATAGCATTGAATATTTGAATGTATTTCTGAACTTTTATTTTAAAAACTGGTCCGAATTGGTTGTCTACTGTTGAAATCTTGAGTGAAATTTCTTCTTCCTTGAAATTGATATCGTGGTTTTTGAAATTCGTTTTTTCTATCAATCTGATTTTTATTCATGAAATTTCTATCATTGTTGTATCGGCCATTTTTCAAAACTGCAGCATAAGAGTTATTTGCAACCACTGCCACTTGTGTCTTCGACTTATCTTTATCCATTTTCGACAATGTCCTTTTTATATATTTATTTAACGTTGGACCTTTCTGTTCTGATTCACAATCAAGTTTTGCTTCTTCTTTAGTTAATTTTCCTTTTAATAAATCTTCCGTAATTTCGTAACGTGTAAGAAGATTAAAATAACAATATGTGTGAAGAATTTATTAATGACAGGCAGGCAATATATATATATATATAATATATATATAACATCTGTATTTACAGTACATGCCTCGTTGGGATAAAAAATAAACAATGATGCAGTCCGAAGATTCATACAATCAAAGTAATCAATCAAACATGCAGACAATCATAAACAATTATAAGAGTTTACATATAGGGAACAGAGAAATCAATTATCCCATTAAAATGTTGGGCCTGAACACAAACTACCTTGAAAATTGTTTAAATGTATCAGTTATATAGCAAGAAAACTCAGCAACAAGATAACTTAAAATTCAACTGACAACATCAACTAAACACCCAAAAATTTGAGAGAACATAAATAAAAATAAAATCAAAAAACAAAAAAAGTAAAATAAAATAAATGAAAAATGCATCAAGAACCACATGAAATTACATGAAAATAACATAATAACAAATTTGTGATAAAAATATGAAATGAAGAATTTTAATGAAGAATATATGTTTATGCATCGAATATTTTACCTGACTGAAACTTGGATTCACTTAAAACGGTATCATTTATTTATTTATTTTTTCGGCCTACGTCCAAAACCTATCACAAGGTAGTAAAATTCACACAGAAGTCGAGACGTGTAACAGCAGGTGCATCCGTCAACGTCTCGTGCCCGTGAAGGCTTAGTCGTGTGTAACGAAGGGTCCGATCGTCAAATCATAAAACTAAATAGTGAAAGAAGATGGCTCGAGAGTGGGTCTTTTGGCTCAATTTTCTTGCATCCATTTAGATAAAATCGACATAATATATTTTACAACAGTCGGCTCAAAATCACTAACACAGAGTTGTCCAGTGGGCACTCATTTAATAAAATACGAACATAAATAGATCCTAAAGACAAAGAAATGGAAATTGTAGCATGGAAATCGTTGCAACAGTTAAAATGAATAGCCGTCGGTAAAAAATTAATTCGAGCTACCAAAATCATAAAAAATCAATAATTTAAATAATATATTAGGAACTACATAAATTATTTTGAATTGAGATGGAAAAGATGGGCTCAAATTTTCCAAAATTATTAAACTACTTTATTCAAAAACTGTAAAATAAGGGCGGAACGCTGCTCAAAATTTCCGAAATAACTAAAATATTTTATTGAAAACTGTAAAATAAGGATGTAGTAAGGCTCATTTTTTATATAATTAAAATATTTTAATAAACCTGAGCACTAAGGGCAGATCCTCGCTAAAAAGTTGATAATAATAATAATAATAATAAGAAGAAGATTGATAATGGTAATAATAATAATAATAATAATAATAATAATAATAATAATAATAATAATAATAATAATAATAATAATAATAATAACAGTAATAATAAATTCATAAGAATAATACATAGGATAATAATAAGGAATAATAAAAACAGTAACAATAATAATAGTTATGATAATAATAATAATAAAAATAATGGTAATAATAATAATTGTGATGATAATAAATATATTTATATATATATACAGGCCCGGCTAGTGGTTTTTTTGTGTGTGCGAGGAATGTTTGGCGCCTTTGATTTATTTTTTCAATAAGTTACTAAAAAGCTATATTATAAACAAAAACCAGCCACTATTTTCTATGGTTTTATATTATTATAGTTTTATTTATCTCATCTTGTTATATGCTCTTTGGTATTAAGCACTTAAGTTAAAATATTTTACTAAATTAGAATGGTTCAAATAACTTAAAAACCAAAGAACCGAAACCTAATTTCAATGCCTGAAAATAGGTATAAATACAAAAAAAAGTGGTTACAAATTAATTGTCTTGGAGGCGCTTTTTCATTTGAAAAATAAAAATACCTGTGTTTAAAAACTTAAAAAAATTTTATTTGTCAATACTTTTTGTTAAAACTTCATTTTGTCTTGTAGGCACTTTTTACTTTTTTGCGCCTGTGTGCATTGTACACTTCGAACACGCTCCGAGCCGGGCTTGTATATATATATATATATATATTGCGTTAATGATGAATTCAAGGATAGTGGCGAATGATGGGGATCTGCCAAAGTAATGAGCTGCCAAAATTTTAAAAACTGGTTCTTTCAAAACTAAAAACTAAATATTTTTTAATAGAAGATCGTTTATTTGAATAGAATTAATTTTTTTATTTATTTGATTAACCTCTGCTGAAATTATATATTATTATAACAATTTCCAAATAAGTTCATTATTTTCATTAATATTTTTTTGCTTTATTTCGAACCCTGGTATCATCAGTTGAACTATGATTCCTTAACCAAGTTTTAACATATTCTTCAGCATTCCATCTATTAAGTGGTGGTCCAACCATATTAACAGTCATTAAACTATAAATATGTTCTACCGAAAGATTAGATGTTTTCTTTTCTCAAACGATATTCATTAATGAAAACCCTGGTTTGGGCCTCTGCTGAACTTATAGTAATAGTATTAATTTTATTTTTAGCTTTTTGAATTGAATGTAATACGGAGTTTTTTTCCTTCAATTATGTTTTGTTCATAATCTCTAAAATCATTTATGGGAATTTCACACCTAGTTATTTCATACGTGGGGCATGTAACTTCTTCCAAATTCCAATCACTTCCTTCTAGTAAATTAAATAATTCGGCTACATTGTTTTTTTACCTTTTTGTTCATTCTTATATGTCCACAATTTAACATTCGAGAATTCATTTTGTAAATTATTATTTCAATAAGTTTTTTTCGTGTGAGACTTTCAAATTTTTTATTTTCTATAAAAGGAATATCTGCAAATGCAGGTGATAACATTTCTTCAACTTTTTTTCAAATATTTCTAAATTTTCTTTCATTTGTATCATAACATTTACAGTTCTATTTACTAGTTTGGTTGCCTTTTGAAGAAAAACAAACCTGGTTTGCAACCCTATTGATAAATAAGAAATTTCTTGAAGAATATCGATCATAAACGCTAAATCCTTTAAAAAATATTGATTTGCAAGTCGGTTCGCAATACCAAGATATTTGGAATCTTCAGTAAAAAATTTATAAAGTGGTACATAAGCACGTCAAATAGCTAAAGCAGATCTCAAGCTACATGCTGCCCATCTTGGTTTAAGCAATGCCAAACTATTATATAAGGGAATTCTTAATAAAATAAATTCATAATAAAAAGATTTAGTTTTTTCTTATTTTTTAAAATTAATTTATTTAATATCACAAAAGTTTCTATAACTCGCTTTTATACAATGTAATTATCTATATATAAATGTGTAGAGAGAGAGAGAGATTTTAAAATGTTATATAAAAACTTCAGTAATAAGTGTAAAAGAATTTTATGTGAGGCTTTGGTGATTAAATCAAAGTACCCTAAAATAAGCGTTCAATCAGCAACAAATTTATTGTGATTATTTAATTAAATCATAGCTATTACATCATTATTGTTTCCGTATATAAAATTTAACAAAAATTATGATGGCAGACTGAAGATAAGGATAATTCCCTCGAAATATATTTCTTTTATTTGGCGTTTTCGAGTTTATATATATATATGTAGTGAGATGTTTAAATTTTAGTTAATCAAAGAAAGAAGGCAAGGTTTTAATAATTGAAAAACGCCAAATGTATATTCTATAAAATAACATTTCACTATATATTTTGACAGTTTACCAGTCTTCTTCGGGCTGGAAATCACATTTACAACATCTAACTGAAAATAGGAAAATCTAAACAAATTAATCAATAATAATCGTATTCAACTCGTATTACAAAATTGAATTTTATTTATTATCTTTTTTTATTTATATTTTATATTTTTAAAGCACCTAATTGTATTATGAAAATTGGATAATATTTATGGAATATTTCATTATTTTTACAAATAATTTTAAATTTAAAATTTGCAAATTATATTTTTAAAATAATTTAACCATTCGAAATATTAATTTAATTTTAATTATTAATTCAAATATTTTTTAACCAATAGTTTTAAGAATAAATTTTTTTTATAAAACTAACATTCATTTTGATCAAATTATTTTTGAATTGTTTATTTCAATGGAAAACGATCAAGAATGTTTAATATGCTTTTCACAATCGGCCAATGGGACCAGAATAATATTAAAATCTTGTGGTCATTCAATGTGTCGAGATTGAGCTAGAGAATGGTTGGATATCAACTCAACATGTCCATATGATAGAATAAAGTCAACCTTTCTAAAAGTTATAACTAAAACCAAAGAAAATATACTAAAGGTTGACCATTTTGTGGACCTATCAAAATCCATTCATAAGATTAATTCGATTCTTTTTGATTTGCCAAGTATCTTCCAAAGTACAATTTTTTTGCCAGATTTTATTTCTGTCGAACAAGAAACATCAGAAGAAGAATGCAATGAAATGATTAAAGATTGTTCTCAAAATCTTTTGAAGCTGCGGGTCTCAGTGGAAAGTATTTCAGTGATCCTTTACCAATTAGTTAGAAGAATATTCGAAATTTCTACGGTTTTAGATAATTATGAAATTGCAAAGAAAAAGTCTTATTCTATGCTCTTTTTGGAATGCCATATCTTATATCTGCAAACATTTTATGTTCATTCTAGTGATATGAACTGCCTTAAATCATTAAAAGTTTGTATCGACTCTTACCAAAATGGCATTATAAGTAATAACGAATCTCTCAAGCTTTTTAGAGACTATTTAAAAAGTTTCCAGAACACTAAGCGACATTATCATATTTCTGTAAAACTATTCGAATGGTCAGTGAAACAGATTCTCACCCTTTACAACCAATTCATATCGACAGAATTGGATGGGCTTTCCAGTTTTGGCGAATAATTATAGCGAAAAAAACTTTCTCCTTATCAAAGTTGTCAAGTACAGATATCGAATTGCAAAGAGAAATAAAAAATATAACATTAAGAATCATAAAATGCAGCGAGAAAGATGCAAAACATTTTATTTTCAACGGCCAGTTACAAATAGTTTTATTGAGCTTGAGAATTTGTTGACGTCTGTGGAAAATGCTTTGAAAAATTCTACAAGAATTGGAATGTCCAGTGCTTTCCATGATTTAAAGTTAGACCTTGAAAGGAAGTCTATAAGTCTGGATATTTTATCCTATAAAATATTTCATTCAAGTCTCAAGGTTTTGATTAATAACGCTTCAAACGTACTAAAATTTAAATATTATTTGGTATCCGTTTACAGGAATAACACTAAACACATTGACCTGGACCGTGCCGTTAATATGAAGGCCAGCTTCATTAAAACGTTAAAATCTATAAAACGTGAATGCTCAAAATCAGAAATTAACGAAAAAGCTTCGAAAGTTCTATCTATAATAGGGAGCTTGTTATCAATTCTGACAGAAAGTTAATGAAATCTTAATAAACGTGTTGAATTTTGACTTAACTCAATTAAGGTATATTTTATAAATATTATTGTCATTCTTTTTAATTAACAAAATTAGGTGTTTTTCAAGATTTTATTTATTCTAAAAATCTGTATATTAAAACAAAAATATTTTACGAATTTTATTCAATTAAATTGAATAAGATTTAAAATATATTGTTAGTATATGATTATGACCAATTAGACCACTTCTCCCCATACGCTGCGGTGAAAATATTAATTTTCAAAGTATTTTTATGTGGGACACGTAAATTATATTCTCTTGTGTGGTATTCGATCAGGCCAATGCTCTACCTCACAATGCTCGACCTCACAATGCTCTACCTCACAATACTCAACCTCTCAATGCTCACCTCACAATGCTCACCTCACAATGCTCGTGTAATACACCAGTTTCTCCAAGAAGTCATCTCTATTACTCAATAGCCTTCATTAAGTCCGATTTAAATCCGATAGAAAATACGTTGTAAATCGCATCGTAACAAATGTGAGTCGGACAATTGCGTGCCGACATAATTGCACAATACCAGTGACCCTAAAAAATGCGCGCAAGACAAAACCTCGTCAAAATGATGTTGGTTCTAAGCTTTATTCCTGTGGTGGATGTTCTTGCCTTCCTCTAACGGCACCAATTATCAACAACTGTGAAGATACATACATAGACTGAAGTGAAAAACCAAGATTTTCTTTTCAACCGTGGAATGTTCGTGCAGGCGTCATTGACAACCTATCGCGTACCAACAACTCCATCAAGGCCTACCACCGATATTTTCAACAATACTCGTTCCTCTACAAAATGATTGAATAATTACGTCAAGAACAGGTTGACTACAAATTGAAGATCGAAAGGTTTCGTTCAGGAATCAGGCAGCTAGAATCATCCAATTTGAAATATGCTCGACTTTGAAAATGTTCCCAGCATATGGAAAAATTTTAGTGGGGTTTAATTAAAAAATACAGGCTACCATTATTTGGCTTTAGTGTGTTTTCAACTTATGAGTTTTGGACTTATTTGTGCTAATGCGGGATTTCTATTTAATAATGATAGAGATTTTCATTTCAAAAATACATCCAACTGACACATTCAGGCCGGACTTTTACTGCCAATTCCTACATACTATAAGAGTCCATTAAAACATCAAATATTACAAAAAAAGCTATATTTATTAGTTCAAATTTTACAAAAAATTATTTTTCTTTATAAAATGAATTTGTATTTTCAGGAACACTGAGGAGGCCGTATCTGTATCATTAATAGATTATTTTCATACTAATTCAAACAAAATAAACCTTGAAATAACTGCAAATGAGACCTTTCAAATACGTCGTAGCTTTATCTTGATTTGATTGAGAAAATACCTATATCAATAAAATGATATAAAATACAAATGCATTTAAACAAACAAACTCAATTTAGAGCATAAATACCGATATTGAAATCAGTAATTGGTCGTAATATCTTGTATAACCTTTGCAAATGGGCAATAGATTCGGAAATGCAAAAAAATGTTATTTTACAGTATGTGGCTTCAATGTTTATTTGTGTAAAACTTTGTGTGTAATTTGGATAGAAATGACTCTAAGACCGCTTTTTTTAAAGTTTCATAAGGCAGTTTGAGACTGTTTTCTTTATTTTTCATTCGTTTTGATAGTCTTACTGAAGAACCTTTCAACTATCTCGGTCTATCTACTAAAACATCCAAAAGCACAGCAGTATCTGGACATGCTACCTTGCATTATTTTGTCCTTGAACCGATTTAACAACTTATTGGTTTCCGATAGTTTCATTACTATAAATATTGCAAATATTAAACTGATTAATAATATTTCTCAAAAAAATTTTGAATAGCTTTAGCTTGAAAAATCTTCTTTCTGCTTGTGATGCGGTAAGTAAGGCTCTTTAGACATTACCAAGATTTCCATAATTTATTTCATTTAAACTATTTTCATATACAAACTGTTTGTACTTGAATCATAAAGAAACTGATCAAAAACCTTTCCTTACGGCCGTTCTATCTAAATGCTATGATACAAATATTCAAGTGTGGAATACCAACTTGAAGAAAAATTCCTAATTATTAACTATGAAAAGAAAATTGGAAGAATTTTTAAAATAATGATTCATGAAAAATAAGACATTTTCAGCAATTTTTCCCCACAAATTTTAAGAAGTCTCACAAAGTGTCTTTATTTAAATTTTAACCCGATCATGAATAGTCACAAACCAAATATCTCAATTCAAATTTCTATCGAGTTCTAAAGCTTTAATTCGCAAGAATTCAGCCGTAACAATAATATGATTAATTCTCTCATTGAAAACCACAGATAAAGAGCTTTTGCGATTTCAGGAACTTTAATAGTGAAAATGTTTTTGGTTTTTGCAGATTCTATCACTTCCTTTATATCGTTTGTTCTGTATCTTAGAGACGGTACTTTTTTTTACTCTTTATTGTTTGAAAATATCTTTTGGTTTAGCATTATCTTCTAATGAATACATAATATTACATTTTTTTCGTTAGATAATTTTGGTGAATCTCATGTCTTCACCAAGAAAAATGAAAATTGAACACGTTCGCTACAGTAAATATTTCAATACAGTAAAACATTGGATTGTGAGTAACTTTGTTTGCGAGTATTTTGCAAGACTAGCAAATTTTTAAAATAAATTATAACTTGATAAACGAGCTAAGTATTGTAATACGAGTAACATGTATACGTATGTCTACCAACCGCCACGTTCGGTTTCAGTCGGTCGGTCTTGGTGTGTTTTAACATATTTACTCGACATTCGTACGAAGTATTGTTTATTTTCTTTCTAAACGTGGTTAATGAGTATTTATTGATAACAGTACTGTAACCATGGCTCCCAAAAAGAAAACTGTTGATAAAGAAAATGATAAGAAAATTATTACGGTGGAAGTTAAGAAGGAAATCATCGAGAAGCACACACGAGGTATGCGAGTTGTCGACATCGAGTATTTACAAAATATTAAAAAAGAATTAAGGGGAATATATGTAGCAAAAAGAGTCACGCGACTATTAAAGTAACGGCAACGTGTTCTGGAAGATGTAGAAAAGTTGCTTCTCGTGTGTAAAAAAGAGAAACAACTAGCATGTGATACTGTAACGGAAAACTGTATCTGCAAGAAGGCATAGATTTTGTACACCGACCTCATAAGTAAACTACCAGATACGTCGATAAGATACGGTGAAGGCTTTAAAGTGAGCAGGGGCTGGTTTGACAATTTTAAGAAGATAAGTGGTATCCATAGTGTTGTGCGACACGGAGATGCTGCGAGTTTGGATGTTAAGACAGCTGAGGCGTTCGCCACCGAATTTCCGAAACTCATGATTTCCGAGTGTTACCTACCACAGCAAGTTTTAACTGAGACGACACAGGTACCAAAAAGACATACATTACTATAGAAGAGAATGCAATGCCTGGTCATAAGCGCATGAAAGACCATCTCACCCTCTTTTTTGTGCTAATGCAAGCGGGAATTTTAAAATTAAGATGTTCGTGGTGTATTATTTCGAGAATCCACGAGCTTTCAAGAAATGCATGGTATAGAAGAGTCATTTAAACGTTAAATGGAGGTATAACATCAAAGCTTGGATCACTAGTATCTTCTTCGTTGAGTAGATCAATGAGATCTTCGGTTTTACAGTGAAAAAATACTTTTTAGAAAATAATCTGCCACTCAAAGGTTTGCTAATTATGGACAATGCCCTTGATCATCCACCAGGACTTGAGGATGATTTACTGGAGAAATTCGAGTTCACTAAGGTTAAGTTTCTTAATCTCTATACCAATCCCCTACTTCAGCCCATGGATCAGCATGTCACTTCGAACTTTAAAAAGCTTTACACCAAAGCATTATTTCAGCGATGAGTTGAGGTAAATGAAGGAACAAATCTTACTCTCCGAAAATTCTGGAAAAATCATTTCCACATCGTGAACTGTCTCAAGATCATCGATAACGCTTGGAATGGGGTCACCAAGGGAACGCTCAATTTTGCTTGGAGAAAGCTGTGGTCTGATTGCATTCTAAGAGATAACTTTGAGGGGTTAGCTCACGAATAGGAACTATCAGTTCTCGATGAAATTGTCTTCTTGGGGAAGAACATGGAGCTGGAAGTGAATAAGGATAACATTCAAAAGCTAGTTGAGGAACATGACCAGGAGCTGACCACCGACGAGCTAATGGATCTGCATTGCGAACAACAGTAAAGGTTTGAGGAGGAGATCTCGTGTGAGGAAAGCGAGAAAAAGGAAAGGATATTATAAAGAGAAGGCAGAAGAAAAATGTCCCTTGATAGTTTCGTCGTTAGAGTTACACAAAAGAAAAAATATTCCAGTGTTCCAAACGCAAATTAATTGCGTGTATTATTTTTATGTACCCATATGTATTATTTTTATGTACCCATATGTATTCTTTTTATTTTGTATTAAAGATTTTATTAGAATAAATTTTTTGTTGTAGAACAAATCATTGGGGTTTCCATTATTTGTTATGAGTTATTCGCTTTGATATACGAGTGCTTCGGATTACAAATACATTTCCTGAACGAATTAATCTCGGTAACCGATATATATATATATACATACATACATACATACATATAATGTGTGCGTGAGATTTGTAAGATCTGTAAAACATGGTACTAAACGTGTTACATTATTATTTGTTACGTTTTTTATAAAGAGATTTACAAAAATTTTCATTTTATAATCACTGGTCTGGTTTGGTTTCTTTATGATATCCCGGTAAGCAACCCAGCCGTGACACATCACATGAAAGGTTGCTTTATGCAGTTTCTAAAATTATTAATACTTTGAAGTTCATCTTTTCCAATCTTTCTGCATTTGGATACTTTTATTACTTCTGACTGTCCTTTGAAGAGTCCAAATAATTTAATTATTTTTGAATTTTTTTGGTCTTATTATTTATTACTTGGGCTGGTAATGTTAGTAAATATTTTTCAATTGTTAATTTACAATTTAATCTTTTTGTTTTTACCTCCTTGACTCTTTGTGGTCCACTCGTGGGGTAATGCATAATGCTTAACCGCTGTTTTGTAAATTAAATATATAATTACTAATTAATTACGGAAGGCATGTCAAAAGTGGAGTTTTAATAACTGAAGGAAAACAAAATTAAGAAAGAAAACAGCTTCTTATTATTGGGCAAAATAAGGGATGATATCCTTCAATCACTGATTTTAATAAAGCGCAATTATTTGCTGAGCACCGGTTAGTAAGAATGGGCTGGCACTGGAAATTGAAGAAGAAAAACAGACTTCTTCAAAAGATTACTGAAGGCACTAAAATTTGAATGATAAAAAAAAAGCGCATGTTGAAAGTATTTTAGTGGATAATTCCTAGATTACTGTCGATGTAGAAAGAGGTTCTAAAATGAATCGAAAAAACGAATAACATAAAATTATTGTTATACTTTGTATAACTGCATTTTGAAATTCTTACTTATTCGTAAATTATTATTTTAGAAAAACGCTCAAACAAATTAAAAGTTTGTTCAAATATTATCGTATGTGAATAAATTGTATTTGAATTAATTTGATTTTATAATTTGCATAAATAATAGGAATGTGTTGGCTTGAGGTTATTATTGAAAATCAGTATATAATGGACAAAGTCGATGGCAAGTGGTAATATAAATGGGAAATTTCATGGGAAATATTTGTCATTCAATAAATATTTGAGTATTATCAAGGACCAGTTGCTTACTAATTATAACGGATGTTACTTGCAGTCACTCAGTTTGTGTACGGATTCTAATGGGAAAATAAAACTAAGGGTTACATTGAGTACTTACTTTATTAATAATAATCCATGGAATGTAGGCTAGTTTTGGTACCAAACTGGAGGTAGCTAGAGCATATTTGTGCTGTAATGAATTGCCTTTATCCCCTTCGAAGCATTCGTTAATCAAATCGTAATCTAAATTGTATTCTTCGCAACACTAAATAAAGATTAAGAAATGCTTTGATTATGATTGGCTCTTTACTGTTTTAAAATTGGCCAATGGGTTCAAGTTTTTCATTAAACAAGATGAAAAAGGCACATAGGTTGATTGGTTAGTTATAGATATGGCGCAGGCCTGGAAAGAAATAATTAATTTTAAAATCTTCAATAAAAGAATCATACCAAAATTGTGTTTCCCTGACACTCCTGTGACCCATGTTGGCAATTGAATTCCCATTTGCCATTAACGAATTTCTCCTGTAAAATATTTCATAGTTATAAATGAGGTGTTTTACAAAAACAAAAAGTAGAAACCGTCGTCGTGACAACCAATGGTTATAAAAATCAAACAGGGATCCTAATTAATTATCCCATACAATGTATTTGTCTGATTAACTTTTTTTAATGCATTATAATTAGATTTCTAAAAGGTAGATTTAAAACGTTACTCAACTTACGGTTATAAATGAATAAAATATTAGTTTGACCTTCCATACATTTTAATTATAAAATAAATCTACATAACAGTGCAGCACATGTAAGAGTCAGGTAGAGTAAAGTATAGAATTTCGAAATATTAACCTCACGAATTCTTGCGCGTCCCCGGTAGTAAAATAAGTCATTTGAAAAGTTAACAACAATGATCAAATGTTTTAACTATATGAGTTTAATTTGAAACTAATCCACATCCACTAATTTTCATTAGTGAATACAAATTATAAGGATGGCACAAAATATCATGATTTTAGTCGAAATTCGAACTTCGAGGCTTTTAATCTTAATCTCTTGGATATCAACTTATTGCCACTGACTTTTCAAAGCAAATTATTCAATGGATCCAACTCTACTGTTCATTTTATATATATATATATATATATATATATATAGAACAGAATTACCATTATCATGACAATTATAAGTAGGTTGAAAAATTAGATGATAAGTTCTGCTATTTCTGCTTTAAAGTAATAGGAAGATGCGAAATCTAAAAGTGAAATTAATAGAAATAAGAAATTCTTTGGTTGTTCTTAAAGTCGGAAGGATAGCTGAAAAGGCAACACGACCGAAATTATATCACAATTAAATTCATAGTAAATATGAATTAAATGGAATGCGCGGTTATAAAATAATATATCATAAGTATATCAGGTTTGATCAATGAATGGAGCGACATAATAGCATTGCCATGTTTGCCAAAAATAACTTGTGACCCTTTTCAATTTGCGGTGATTGGCATGCATTTCAAAAGCAAACATGTTCAAACAATAATATAGAAAAGCACATTCAAAACTGACAAAAAGTCATATTTATTACAAAATATGAAATCGATTTGAAACCGGAAAATTTTATTAATTCTATTTATAATGAAAAGCACTTTCATAAAAGTTCAAAGATTTTGCCGCCGATTTATTGAATAAGTTTTTATTTTGTTGCTTTTTATAAAAATTTACTTAGCAATTTTATTTATTATAATAAGCCATTTATCTTAAATAAAATGTTCAATTTATAGCTACACTCTGCCGAACAATAATTTCAGAAACCATTCCCAAGGAAACTTTGGAAATTTATCACAAAAATGAATTATAAAGTATTTTAATAATTATTATTTATTATTTTCATAATTTAATTTTAGGGACCGTTGAGGTAGTTGTAAATGAATCATATACATCTATGACATTCGGATTAATAATAATAATAATAATAATAATAATAATAATAATAATAATAATAATAATAATAATAATAATAATAATTCGATTTCATTTTATTCAATATAATTTACATAATTTTTGCATTTATTGTTACAAAACATTCAATTTGGTAATGAAATTAATAAATTTTGTTTACGGAAAAGACAGAAATTGTCACACATTTATATTCAGTACAATGACAAATAAAAGAAATTTGTAGTTTAAGTTGAATTCAAAAAATGTAAAAAAATGCGAAATGAATATGAAAGCGAGTTAAGGCCTGTACAAGAATATTAACATTATTGTGATTTTTGCAATTTTTGGTGCTAATCAATGATGTGTATTTCAAAAGTAGCAAAAGTATGTCCTACTAATACATATTAAAGCGACTACACATTTGGGATTTGAGTGGTTTGTCACTAACTGAAAACATTTTTGCATTAGATATCTAACGCTTAACATTTTCGCGATTAAATCTTTTTAAATTTTGTATTAAATCATATGTAAAAATTTTGTTAGATTTATTTACTAGAAATTTTATTATTTATTTTAAAAGTAAAAATAACATTGTAGTTCCTGTTCTATATGTGACGATTGAATATATATATATAGAGAAATATGCTGTCGATCACTAAACAAAAGATCGGTAGTTTAAGAACCTTCCAGTGACGTAACAAAGTCAATAGAAGTCTGCATTTGAAGTTTTTAAACAAAAACTATTGAAATTCAACTTCCGAAAAACAGTTAATTACAAATAAATTTAAATCAGTGTTAAATTTATTGATTTTTAATGTGAGCCTTCATAATTTTCTTTCCAGAGCTCCAAACTTTCTGTGATCAGCCATGTTGATTAACTATAATATCAAGGCGTTGTTTTTTTAAACTGTTGGATTGGACTGTGTAGAGTTTTTATAGACAAGTTCAACGCCTCTCATTTTATACAGTCAAAATTATCAAAATTTTATACCTTATCGTTTATGTTCTTTTCTTCCGTAAAAATTATTTCATGTGCATCCTTGTATTCATTTTTTAATAAATAATGAAATCTTTGAGAAAGTTTATACCACCAATTATTATTGAAATAACGCCTCGATTAACATAAAATTCTAATGTTTTAGAAATATTACCTAAATTAATATTTACATTTGATTTTCCCATCACAATTATTTTACTGACATTCGCAAATTTCACTTTTATATCAGATTTCTGCATTTTTAGATTTTCAAAAGTGTTGAATAAATTATATTCCAAAACACTAATCTTTTCTCTAGTATCAACAATGTACATCATTTTCTTTTTATATATTTCAATTTCTACAAAAGACCGACCTCCCAACTCTTTAATGAATAATCATCTGTGATCTTCTGATGTTTTAGTAATTCAAAATCTGTTTCTTCTATAAATTTTTCAATGTCATCACCAACTTCAAATATTTCAAGTCGTCGAATAAATTGCAACATCGGCTTAGTCGCCATATTAAAATAAGATTTAACTTTATTCATAAGACGTTGCAAAAATACATATTATTTAAACAAAAACCATTTTCCAAAATAATATATGTGGAGAATTTTCCTAAATAGAAATAATATCCCGCGCCATGTAACTATACAATTTCAACATTCCACAAATATACGAATATATAATAATATTTTTAAATACATCTTACAATCTACACAAAAAGCATTTTTGTAATAGTACAAGAATTATCAGTTGTCAATAAGTGAATGAATGTTTACAACTAGCATAATTTTCTAATTATATTATTACTTATTGTAATTTATTGACATAATCAATATTGAAAATTTTACAATTTTACAATAACTTTTAATTTTATTCGACAATATAACATTTTTAGCTTAATACTATTTTCAAATTAATTTTCTTTTTTTTCAAATGATGCATAATTTATCCAATTTTGCCAAGTAGTTCTTTTAAAACCTATTTATTTTTGTGAATATAACTACAGTAACCATAAAAAGCATATTTTATAAATTATTCAATTAAATGAAATTGAATTAATTATAATAAATAAATATTTAAAAATCTTCAGTTATGACTGTAATTAAAGATGACGACAAAAATAACATACAGCGAAAACTAATTCCTTAAAATCACTTTTAGAAAAATTGACTGATAAAATAAAATGTAAATAAACTGCTAATTTTCAATTATTGTTAGTTTTGCCCTTCTTTATTCAATGGCGCTACCCTTATACAATGTAATAGGAAATTTATCTATGCAATAATTGCTGGTTGACTAGACGGTTGAAAAATCACTTGGTTGACATAAAATTATCAATTAACGTTTTAATTTCAATATCTATTAAATGTCGTAAATTTCCCAATTCTTTGCAAAAAAACACATGTCACTTTGTAACATATTAACTATATTTCAACGGCACTGTGTCAATAAAAACACGGAATGTTCAATAAGTAGATTAATAGTGCACTGTTAGAAAAAGCCCGGTGAAAATCCCACTTTTAAAAAAAAATCTGAAGTGTCAAGAAAGGCCAGATTTACCAATGAAAACTAAAAGCATTTGGAATAGAATAATGAATTCAAGGACTTTTTTGACAAGTGATCACTCAATAATGGGAATATGTTGAAGAGATTTATATTAAAAAATAATTTATTTTGAAAAATAATATCTCATTCTTGTCTTCGATATTCGTTCTTTGATTATTTATTCTTTTTAATAATAATATAAATTGAAAAATAAATACTACCGAAAAAATTTTAACAAATAATGAATAGTTTGTCCATTAAATACAATTTACGTCTGAAAAATTAGTTAAAATTTCAAAAGAATTGAAAAAACTTAAAACGTGTTTTTCATAATATTTTTCATTTATTTAATTTACTAAAAATGACGATTGCATTTCAAGTACTTGAGCACTAAGTATTTCACTAAAAATAATATTAACATTTCAATGAGAAACTTCAAACTAATATTTATTTAATTTACATTCAGTAAATACTTAAAATAATCTTAAAAATTCATTGTCTTCATTTACTTTCCAACTATAGATCAAGAACTGTGTTAATCAAATAAAAATAGAAGATTAGTAAAAATGATAAAAGATCTACTATTAAAATGATTGCAATTTGATTTATTAGAATATTGAAAAAAAATTATACAAGAAAGTGTGATAAGAAATTATTTAGATGTTAAATAAATTGATTGTAAAGATTTAATTAGTTGTTTAAATACTTAAATTTCAGAAGTTGTAATTTCAAATATTAAAATTATGTGAAAAATGTGATGAATAAAATGAAATATAATAATTATTTGAAATATACTTTAATTATTAGTAAAGATATTATTAATTTGTTAAAGTTGTAATTATATAAATTTTTATAAATTAAAACTATTAAAATAATACTTACATCAGCTTTGCCATAAGGATAAAGATTGACAGTGATAAAGCCTCCCAACAGTTGCGTTACTGGAACTAATTGATCATCAATGAAAACTTGCGTATCAGGACATCGAGTCTCCATGTAGACATCAAGCACCAATTTGTTGTCTCCATCAGCATCCTGAAACTGTCAACGAATAAATTTTAATAAAACAAACTTTAATTGTTATTCACCACCTGGAAATTCAATCGATAGAATAAAAAATAGATAATTCCATAACAGACAGCACAGACAATTATAATTTTAAAAAGAACTGATTTTTTAATCATAATTTTCATGTAAAAATTCAAGAATGCAAAATGAGTATGTGACTATTTGTAGAATAGTTTCAGTGAGACGCACACATACTCACCAATCTGACAAATTGTCGGACAAATTTGTCGCCGTGACTGTGTGTATGCTATACACACATGCTAGCTGATGATTCCTATGCAGTGTGTATTCCAATTGTATCATTTTATTTTTGCTACACAATTAGAATTAATTACGTAATCAATACATATGCAACGTATATGACATGTTACAGTTAAGTAATTTATATATTAAAAATAAAAATTTTATATTTGCTTATCTTGAAAATATTTTTAAATTCAACATTTAATTCTGAACAAAAATTTTTATACTTGCGTAAAATTTGTAAATTATTTATTTGTTTATTGTAATTCCATTTAGATAGAAAATATTGATTTATTATTTATTTATAATGTATAATATTTGTTTTAATATTGTGAATATATTTTGTATTCTCTACAAGCCACCTGACAATGAATAATTTTAAAAAAGTTTTGAGTTTGTATGTAAATGAGAAACTATTTTTGAGTTTCAGGATAAAAATTTCATTCATTCTCATATCAAAAGTAGGTTAGGATATTTTTCTAAAATTTTAGAACAATTAATCCAATTAAAAAGACATGTTCAGATATATTTTCTATTACTAAGGGAAAGATAAAATTTAAATTATAGAAAATTATGTGAGGATAAATAAAGTATGTCAGTGAAAACAAACTAGCTCCACAAGTCACCAGAACGAACACAGTTTCTGTAATTAAAAAATATTCAAAACAAAGAAAGTTATAAGCTAATCAGAGGGTTCCAGACTCTTAATATTACTTTTGAAAAAAAGATTTTACTCGATAACCGCAACTTCTTGAAATTTACATTTTCTAACTATTTTACTCGAATTTCGGTTAAAAAAATTAATTTGTCATGGAAAATTGAGAAAACTGTAATATATTAGTTAGCTAATTGCCTGTGATACAGCAAGAAATATAAAATCTAGGTACAAATAATAGGATCGGCCTACGTGGAAAATACAGAAGTCATCAAATATTTGCAGAAGAAAATGTAGAAAGAATTACTGAAACATGTTTATGGAGCAAATTATTGTAAAAATTTCTAACTTCAACTTTAAAAATGTTATTTTTAATTAAAACAGTAACGATAAATAATTGCAAGCATATGCAATATCTGAAAATATATTTAATTAAAAATATGAAAATTTTTCTATGGAACTTAAAAATATTTAATTATAAAATCACATATTTCATACAGAAAATATTAATGAAATTTAGATAAATCCAGCACATTCATGAACATTCATGTTTCCAGCAAACATTTCAGTTAGCTCATTTTTACAACGATGGAATCGTGCATTGTCAATGAGAATAAAAATTTTCTACTTTGAGATTTGCTCTCTTTGTCATGTACCTTTTGGAAATATCATTTTTACCCATAAATTGGAATTGCTGAGAAAGCCAGTCTAGAGTTCTGGATTGAAATTGAGATGCTTGAATAATCTTGACTTCTTTGCTTTAGTATTTTTAAGTGTGTTAAGTTTTTCACTTCACGTAGAGTTCGTAAAAATACAAAAAATAATTTGGTTCTTTGATTTTTTTGACAACTAATCAAACTTGAAGAAAGAGTTTAGTTCGGCCTGAATTTATATAAAACGTTCAGTTTCATAAAGATTATAAATTTTATTGATACCGAATATTTTTGACCATATCTTTCAAGTTTTTCAATTTTTATGAAACTGAGTTTGTGAAGCATTCCCACTTTTCCATGCATTACATGTGTTTTGATGTTTCTTTGCTTGAATTTATTAATTTATCTGTAAGAGCACTTAAAATTAGTTACCTCTAAGCTTTATTATTTAGCTTTACTAATAAGCATTTCAGTTAAAATTAGTGCTCTTTTCATGTTAATTTTGTCAACCGGTATGCACAAACATTTTTTAATGTTCTCAAAACTTTCTCAAATTTCTTGCTTAGAACATCATTTCTGTCATTCTTGTTCCCATTTTTCAAAATTTTCCCTACAGTAGACCTTCCAGCATCCACTCCATTTTCATCAAGAACTGCTTTTCGTATCCATTCTATGGTATCAATGGATAATATCCGAGTAGGTGAGTAAAACTATTGAAAACTGATGACATATTGTGATGACATAACCGGTAATTATGTAAAATACGGTTAAAATAGCTGGAATAAGATTCCACGGGTTTCTGAGGAATTAGAAATTGATTAAGTTCGAAACTTTGCGATATAATAATAGACCAAATACCAAAGTGAGAAATGTTTAGTGTAGAATAATTAGATCTTCATAATTATGATTTGGCGTCAATTGAAGAGTGAAAGTTAAAATTAACATTTTATTTTATTTTTCCTATTAATTTTACCTATGTTATACCGATTTATATTTCAGCTTATACGCAGGTTTCGGATTTGGACAACACGAAATATCAAAATTAAAATTTTGAATTAGCTATTTAAATTTATGTTTAGGTAAAATTCAGGACTCTTTACTTCCAATGATCAAAAGAAAATGAAAAGTAGTCAAAAAATATTAAATTCGAAGGAGGTAAGGACTCAGTCAACTGAATCATATCACAAGGTGTGATCACCAGTTGATACCAAGGAAAATGATCAAAAAAACAGGTTGTCTAAAATATATAAAATTGTTAATTTTTTATTCCAAATTTTTCATTAACCTCGTCTATGAGAAAAAAGTGCTATGAATTCCACCTATGCTACCTACTAATACCGACTTCTTAGAATTGTCAGGACTTAACGAAAGTTGCTCTATTAGGAACGAGACAGTCACAGCTGTTGATTGTGAACCTTATTACAAATGTGAACCTTAAAAGGGAAGCATTGAATAAATTGGCATATTTAATGGATTTCCCATAAAAACTTCGTGTTCTACAATTCCCAAATATTCTGTCACATGATTATTAATTTGAATTTAATGACGAAAATTAAAAGGTGAAATTTCTAGGAATCCTAGAAATCCAGAGAGAATTTAGTGCAAGTTTAATTATTCCATATGTCTCAGTTGTATATATTTTGTATGTAATAAATAGGCTATAAAATATTCCAAAATTACACTAATTAATTTTAAAATAAAATATCAAATAATCGAGCTGAAAGAAGTGCACAAAAAGAAATTTTAAATTAATGTTTCACTTATAATTTGTCAGTAAAATAAAAATTATTAAATAAATCAAATTATTATAATGAGAACTACAATTATTTCGAGAACCATAATTTTTAATAATTTAAAATTCGTTAATGACAAATGATATTAACAATATTCCAATTATTTATCTGTTTTACAGGTTTTTTAAATTTTATTTTGATAAAATAATAATTACTTAAATTATTATTACATTATTTTAATAAAAATTTTTAATTTTAATGAAAAGTTGAATTTGGGCAGGAGTGAAGAAATTATTTCGGTTAGAAGAACCGGGTTTCATACTTCTAATGTCATCAGTTTCAGCTAGTTTGTGACCCAAATACGTTAATATGCTTCCTGGGACAAATAAACTTTGAAGGAATATAAAAGGATTTTCAGATATTTAAAGCTATCAAAGACTTCTAAGCGTTTGACTTAAGCATAAATCTAAATTTAGGGAATCACTAAGTGTCCAATGTTGAAGGAAATTGGTTACCTAAGGAAAAGGTTCCAAAAAGGTATCCTATGTTATTAGTCAATTCTGAAAAGCTTTTAAGGTTTGATTAATATCCAATTGCAATTATTTCATTCTGACGTATTTTGAAATTAAGTATCAATAAATAACTCTCAGAAATATCTTATATTTTTGTGGAGATTATTAATATAAAATCACATACAGATTCTTATTTTTACAATATTGAGAGGTCTCCCCAAAGTGCTTTTCTTTTAGATGAACTATTTGAATGATTAGATAACTATTTTTCTTCATACAACTACACAATTTTTACATTTGTTTGGATTATATTAAATGAGAAATAATAATAGTAGGTTAACTATTGAATTCTCGTGTGTTTTAATAAATAGAATATAAGAAAAGTTATCCAGCGCAATTCAAAGCAGTAGGTGATGGACCGAATGGACCATAGGTACATGGACCACTATTTTAGAGAGCATAAAATCTTAAGTTTTTAAATATAGGGTGATCCATAAAAACTTCGTTTTTTATTGTATAGTATTCGACCAAATATATATGATGTTATTAGTGTACATACTCATAGTACGCATTATTCAATATTTTTTACAGTTATTTCTAATTATTATTGGATCCATATTACGTGGTATTACGTTTTTCGTATATATGTGCTTTATTTCATTATTCTTAAGATGCGTGTTTGATTATGAATCCTACTACAGAGAAATGGATTTTTTCGTTGCAACGATGAAAAGGAACGACTGTAAAGCCACTTAAATTCACAAACTCTTTGCTATTGCAAACAAATTCTCCTCAGGTGAAAGAGAAGATTTTCGAACTGAGGCTCGAACTGAAGATAACATCAACCCCATCATGAATTTGGTTGCCAACAACTCCTCTGTGAGCATCACAGTACTTGCAGATGATACTGAACTGTCTTAGTCATCAGTGCGCAGAATTCTTATCGAAGACCTCAAGAAACAAAGCGTTTGTGGAGATGAAAGAAGCATTTCTATAGCAAAAGGAAACACGGCGCATCTTACAATCGTCGTATTCTCCAGATATAAATCTGATGAACAGATTTATTTTCCGCAACATGGAATGTGCTCAAAAGAGATCCTCTCTCAATCACGAACTTCTAAACTTGTGACAGGATCTCCAATTAATAATTGATTCTGGTGGAATGTATTTGTGATGCATTTCTCCATTACATTTATTATTTGGTCATTTGCATGTCATATATAGAAATTATATCGTTACTGTGTAAAACCTGCATGAATACTGTTATTATAAATACATTATATTATAAAAACGAAGTTTTTTTTGGATCACCCTATACAAATTTTGAGCTTTAAGTTTTCTTAGGATTATTTAATAATGTTATTAATATCTTTTTTGTTTCAATTTGGTAACAACATTAAAAACCTTTATTAATTAGTAATTGGTTGTTTTTTTATTTTTTTCAAAACCTAATAATACCATTTGTAAATACATAATGATGGTTTTTGGTAGTAGCATAAATTAAATGTTAGACAAGTAAATTACACAAACAGTCTTAGCTGCAAAATTTTATCGAAATGAATATTTTTCAATAAAATCTTATTTTGTTTAATTAAATATATCCGAATAATATTAAAATTATTAAAAAAATAAATGTTTAATAATCCCCAAAATATAAACTTCAATACTTCCATTCGCCACCATGTATCCAGATTCTGTATGATATTATATCACTCCCAATAGATAACTGTTCTAAATTTCTTTTATATATTTTTCTTGTAAACTCATAATAAGAGATTATTAACAATTTACCTACAGAAGGAAACAAATTAATTGACATTTCTTGAGTTTTTAACATTTTTCGCCACAATGTCTAACTTATAGCCAGTCATTTGTGTTGAAAAGTTGTAAATATTTGCATTTCACCCAGTGAAATCATGTAGTAACTCAAATCACGTAACAAGTCAGTAAAACAAGGTTTAACTTTTTATGATATATAAGATTGTATACAAGAACTTCAATAAGTTTAGTAGAACATATGAAAAATCACTGTTATTTTGAATGTACATATCTCGTCTGTATCACCGCTTGTAATCGATCAGACATTGATGTTGCAATTTCCAAGCATGTTTCAACCAGTGAAGCGTTCTTCAAACAAACATCTACTATATCAATGCAAAGGTCTTGAGCAGGAGGTACCTCTTTAATGTCCAATTTAGATTAAGTTCATTACTATTGCCCGGTCACGGTAATACTGTGTTATTTGATAAAGATATCCATTGACTGTTTATAAATGTGGCAAAGGGTTCCATCTTGTATAAACACAAAGTCACCTTGAAGAAACCATCCCATAATTTGTGATATTATTTGTTGTCATCAAGTTATTTGTTCTCTATACTCTATTATCCTGCCAAGATTTGAATTTACCAAATATTCCTATTTCAACTCTTCCTTCTTTTGCTCAATTCATGCATTACCTAAGTAAATACCTAATTTAGTGTTTTTTTACTAATTTTTACCTTTAACAATTCCACAAAATGTTTGCCACCAGCTTCATATCTAACAAATTTCTGGTGCTCCCATATATATATTGAGTTTTGTCCTAATACTGACTCTAAGGACTTTCAATAACTCAAATTTACACCATTCTATCTTTATCATTGTACATTATTTTCTCAGGTCCTAGAACATTATTAATAATGATCTTCCTTATTTACGCATTATTAATTATACCTTGTATCTTAATTGAATACGATAAAGAGGTCAACCCCAAAGCAAGGTTATCCTATAACTCTGTGTTAATAATCTCTATGAAGTCTTACCTCCAAAATAGTATCCCTATATAAGGTCTACTCATTTTAATGTTGTTATCATATTGCAGATATATCGCTTGGTATTGTTGCGGACATTAGTGCAGCGTCATTTTGTCACTTATCTATTGTGTAAAATATATATGTAGCATGAAATCGGTGTAACTTTAGTGTGCACTTAACCGGTAATCAACAGTTGACATGAATATTTACAATAAAGTTTATGGTTTATTGTTTACTATTTCTTATAGTTCACGTCCATCACCATGTATATATTTAAAGGATTTTAACGTAAATATTCTTTTATTTATGTATTACCAAGAATACCAGTGTAAACCATTTTGGAGCCACTTTACAAAATTATTTTATAAAAGACAAATGTTTGCAAAAAGCACTTTAATTTTAAAAAACAAAACTAAATGACTAAAATTAAAAATATTTTTCGCTAATTTTAAACTTAATAAAAAATTTATTTTAAAAATTTTTATATTATTTTATTATATAAAATTAAATCCCGAATATATTTTTGTATAATTTTCCAATGATCCCTAAATTGCGGCTGAATATTGCCATATTGGTTGGGATAAATTATAATAAATAATACCAACAAATATTAAAACCCAACCAACACGAAACACATTTTTAATAAATTATTTATTTATATTCAACCCACTTACCAAGTATTTGCTACTTTAATGAGTTGTGCTTTTTAAATAGAATAATTAATTGAAAATTTTTTTCTAGTCCGTTGAATGCAACCATTCACAATATTGGTGGCGAGTTGTGAGCCCGCCAGAACAAAGACATTTTCCAAAAAATTTCAAACAAGAAATTATAGTAAATTTCAAAATAGAGAATTTTTGTCCAGAATTTATTCTCTAAAAACTGTCGGATTTTAATTTCAAATTTACGCAAGTGACTTAGGTAAAAAAGAAGCAAAAATAAGCGTTATACTTATAATATAATTTTAAAGTCAATTTAAATGAATTAAATTTTTTTAAAAGGACATTAAAATATAATGAAAACTAATAATTTGTTTGAATAAATAAATTAAAAATCATAATATTTTTTTAATTCGATTTTTACCCAATGACAGTAAACCTGTCGAAATATATCTTAAAAATGTATTTGATTGGTGCTTTATTTTAAATAATAATTTTAACACTCAGTCAATATTGTATGAATAAAAATAATTAGAAAAATATTTTTACACAACCTTTTTTAAAAAATTTGAATGGTGCTTTATTTTAAATAATAATATTAACACTTAATCAATATTTTATGAATAACAAGAATAGGAAAAATATTTTTATATATGAACTTTATTCAAAGTGTTTTAAATGTAACGTTAATAATTATTAACAAAATAGCAGTTGATAATTTTCGAAAATTTAAACAAATATTTTAAAATAAAGCTCTTTCTTTTGGTCTTATATAAATTATAATACGTTAAAAATAATAAAAAATTCGATTTATTAAAAATATATATATACAAAATATTTTCTGATTAAATTGTTTTTTAAGTTTCATATTGTATCTTTAATAAATTGAATATTTTAAAATTATTATAATTACTGCTTTTAATATTTAAATTCTTAAAAATAATGGTTTATTTAAAAATTTTATCAAAATATGGAATGAAACAACAGAAATCTAATTAATATTACCGTGGAAAAGCATCCAGAAGCTGCTTGAGAAATGAGGAAAATCAGCAAAGTGAAACTCATGATCTGAATATATAATTTATTTGAAAATATTTTCTAAAACTGAAAAAAATTTGCATTAAAACAAAATTTATAGCAACACGTGGTGCTATATAGCGACATTTCACACAAATATTTTCAAATTGGTGCCGGTATGTTCCAACTGAGTTTCAAAATATATGAATGTTAGCTCTCAATTAATTAGTTCTCAGTAAGAATAATCAATAAAAATTGCAGAATTATCAATGGATTGCACAATTGCAACTTTGGTCAACGATTTTCTGAATCTCGGCACAGTGATAAAACTATGGAATAAACAAAATCATTAATAATGTGGAACTGCCAGTGAAATGCTATCAATTTTATGAGCGATTTGGACTTTACATTGTCATAAAATTGATTTAAAAAATTTCCAAATTGAATCTAATATAAACAGGCAGTTTGCAGATCTCATGCGAGGACACACAAAACTGTTGCTTATTTATAAATGTGATGGATGTGGATAGATCCCAATGTATTTAATATCAGTTTAATAGCTGTTCTGGCGCATGTCATTACTGAATATTCCTGCATTAAGATTACAGTGTGAACATTTTTGAGAAAATATTAAAATTAAAAAGAACCGTTTGTTTGACATAAAACCTAAAAAGCGGAAATACAAATAAAGCCCAAAGGATAACTTATCGAAAAATAATAAATGAGAACCTAAAATAATAATCAATTGAAACAAAACCAAAATTATCAAAAATAAATATATAAAAACAAAAACTACAAAAAAGTAATTAAAAATATAGATAAAAAATTATAATATTTATATAAATAACATTTTAAAATTAGTTAAAAGTATTTGAATATTTTTTAAGTTTTTATTTATTAGAAAATTAAATTAATATAAAATAATTTGGTTAAATTTTAAGTTAATTCATAATATTTTTAATTGGTTTTGTGTACCTGAAAATGACAGTTATGCTGTCGAATTATATCGTAAGAAGAGTTTTTTATTAGAGTTATCTTTTAATTAAATCGTTGCCAAATTTATTTAATTATTTATTTATAAATCATGTTGCAGCTGTTCCAATATTCAAAAGGTTTATGAAGGTTTATAACTCCATCAAAAGAAAGGAACTAGACATTAATTTTCTTGAGACTTGTTTAGAAGAAAAGATGATTCCTTCGTTCATTTTTAAAATGAAACTAATTGATTGTCTTTCCAGTAAAGATGTTCAATTAATACATAGAAGAACGTTAAGGTGAATGTTGGAATCAGAGAAAATAAGGAGAACTTTCATTGATAAAAAACTAACAAATATTGAATTAATGTTAACTAATGCTACGAATGAGTTTTGTTTACAAGTATGTGTAGAATGGTGTTTCAAAAATTCGATTGTGCAAATAAAATATAAAGAGGATGCTCGTATTAAAAAATTGATTAATTTGAGGAAAATATTTGGGATAACTAAATTTAGTGTTGAGATTACTATAATAAATTTGAGTAAAGTAGTTTTGACTGATGAAGAAGAGCGTGTTTAAAATTTGGTCCAAATCCCTGTATTAAGAATCGCTTGGATGAAGCAAAATTGTGTGAAAAAATTGAAAGTTTATATTTTCATATATCCAGATTGATGAAAGGCATTAATGGTAATTATGTAAAGAGCTCGTTAAGTGCAAGTACGATGGAGTATATCGATAAAAACAAAAAGTAGAATATTAGGGATTTTATGACTTTAAAAAACTTAGCTCAAAAAAATATAAATATCTGTAAGTTTGACAAAGGAAATGGTTATTCTTGACCATGATGTGCATGTAAATAAGTTGAGTAATTTGTTAAATTCTCCTCAGTTTGTGAAATTACAAAAGGGTCGGAATAATGGAAAATTGCCTCCTCTTAAGGATGAAGAGTTTGTACAAAAATGTTAAATAATTTTATTGAAAAGAAGCTTATTAATGAAGAGGTAGGTAAGTTTATTCGTCTAATAGGATTGCAGCGAACAAAACTATATTGGCTTCCAAAAATCAAAAAAAAAGATGGTGTATCTATGAAACCAGTTTTGTCTATGGTTGGTACTGGCCATTATAAAATAACGAAGTTTTTAGATGGATTATTAAAACCGTTAATGCGATCAGAGTTTGGATGTAAGGATAGCTTTGAGTTTGTGTCTTGTATTGCACAATTACAAAAACGAAGTATGAATGATATTATTATTTCGTTTGATGTTTGCAGTTTGTTTACGAATGTACCACTGGTTGATACAATTGACTTGTTCTGTGCGTTGTGGGATGAAAATTATTCTGAACATCACATTTCGGATAGAAGGGCATTTTGTAAACTTCTTAAATTTGCTACTTCAAATGTCAATTTTCTTTTCAACAATGAATGGTATCAACAAATAGATGGAGTCGCTATGGGTTCCCCTTTAGCATAAATATTTTTGGCTAGTTTGGAAAAGAAAATTGCTTCCTTCCAATTTGAGCAACTCATTGTTTATAGAAGGTATGTGGATGATATTTTCTTGTATTTAAAAATCAGAAACATGTAGAACCATTTATGCATTTTATGAACAGTTTACATAAGAACATTGTGAAACGGAGAGAAAGTCATTAATTGCGTTTTTGGATTTGTTAATTCAACGCAAAGATAAACATTATAAGACACAGATTTATAGAAAACCAACTGATACTGGTCTTTTTACGTCTCCAGAAAGCTTTTGTCAATTTAAGTATAGGAGAAATATGGTGAAGGGATTGATTTATTGTTCATAGTATTTATCTTTTACTTTTGCTAATTCGGTAAAAAGTGTTGATAAATTGGTTGAGTTGTTGATAAAGAATGAGTATTCTAAATCATTTTTATTGTTGATGATAAAAGAGACTGTTGACAAATTGATTAAAAATGATATATATATATATTATAAAATTGAGATTAAAATATTTAGAGTTATTTTATACCAGCATATTATGTCTATGAATTACAAATATTAGGATCCTACTAGATTTTATAATACTTTATTGAAATAATCGGTTATAATAACTAATATTTATTTTTATAAACTTCTTGCAATGTTTTATAATTCCTAAATGATATAACAAAATTTCTATATTTATTATTATACAAGTCTATAATACAAAAAGGTTTGTTTATTAATGAATGATAATATTATCAGATATTGCAATATTCGATGAAGATTTTTATAATAATAAATATATAAATTTATAATAACATTTCGGTTAAAATAATTAGAGTTATTTTATTTCAGCATATTATTCCGATGAATTACAAATATTACAATACTTTATTGAAATTATAATAAAAAATATTTATTTTTATAAATTTCTTAAAAAGATAAATTTGTATTACCATAAGAATAATATTAATAATAGTTTGCAGTGAGAATGCAGTTATTTTAACTTCTTGCAATGCGTTTTATAATTCTTAAATCATATAACTAAATTTCTATAAGAATTATTATACAAGTCTATAATACAAAAATTGTATATTAATGAATGATAATATTATAAGATATTGCAATATTTGATGAAGATTTGTATAATAATAAAATATATACATTTATTATTTTATAAAACTTTAAAATTAATTTTTTTATCAGGTTCTTTTTATTCGAGAAATTGTGTCTCATCAATCAGACATGGTATAAGATGCCATAAAAATATGAAAAATATTTTCAGATTTAATGACATCAAATTGTTTATATGTGTCATATATTAAGCTTCCCAGAACGTTAGATATAAAGATTTTTATACTGAACACTCAAATCAATTAAATTTATTTAAAGCTAGTAAAATAAAACATTTTAAGAAAATTAATAAAAATAACTGATATTTTAAACATTATGCTAAATAAAACAAAAAATAAATCAAATAAAATGCCTGCTGAAAAAAGGAAAATAATATAACCAATAAAATTATTAAAAAAAGAAGTCATCGAGATCAGTGATACTGATGACTCTATAAATTTTGTAAATAATATTGTACCTATTATAAATAATGAAATATTATACCTATTATAAATAATGAAAATATTGTTCCTATTGTAAATTATGATATTATTCAATATGGATGTTTTTCATTAAAGAATGAACCGTTAGTAACTGTAAATTTAAATGAATCTATCAAAACTTTACGTTTCGATATATCTGATTCGCAAATAAAGAAAATAACTTTAACTGAGCGAATCAGTAATAATTTAATTTCAGAAATAGATAAAATGGAGAGCGTTAAAATACAATTTACAATATTAATTAAATTTGAAAATGGTGGCGTAATCCGTGACAATTACCTTTCAAATAATACTGAGACATTTCCAGACAACTTTAATGAAAAATTGAAAAATTGACCCATTTAAGTAGTAGATTGAGCGTTATCAATATTCTTGAAATTCATTTTACTCTCACTAAATATGGTCCCATTAGTCGTCTGTCAGGACACAAATATATTAGATACCTTTCTGCGTTGAGAAATAAAGGAGTTATCGTAAACACCAAAAATAATGACGACAACTGCTTTCTTTATTTCAATCTTTATTTATTAAAGAAAGATTTAATAGGTGAAAATCACCAAATTACTTACACTAAATTAATTACACCAAATCACTCAAAATATACCTACCTCAACATAAAAATCTATTTCATTAATTTTTCACATTAACAAATTGGCTGATCGGTTTATCGACAGTATGCAATTTGTTAATGTTCGTTAGCTAAGGCTGTGAAAACACTAATTTCTTTTTCTTTAACTTCGTCTGTCTTTCAAGGTTCTATAGTTGATTGTAAATGTATTTTTCAATATAATTTCGCTACTTCTTTGCATGTTCTTGAGACTACGTATGAATTGCCTCATATTTAGTCTGATGTTACTGAAAATGATTACGACTAATCTGAATACAGCAAAACTGTAAAACTTTGCGTGACTTTATGTTAATTTACCCCAAACGTGATTTATTCCTTCTTGAGGGACTACTTTTAACAATTCCGTGCAAATACAGTTAGTAAATTTTAAAGAGATTTTATTTAAATTGTACAACAATAACATTTATGGTAAATCCGCTGAGAACCTTAAAAAGTGAATGAATTTGCGATTATGCTATTCAGTTGAAAAGTTAATTACATATTAACCAAAACCGGCATTTAGAAAAACAATAGAAATAACTGAATGATTTGTCTGCCACGCATCTTAATAAGGACTCAAAATGTTTGGATAGACCTATGTAGGTAGATGTGTCCCATCTGGCGCACTTTCCGGCCCCCCCTTTCCTAACAAAAAAAAATAAAACAAACTAAAATATAATGTACACACAAAAATTACAAAAATAATGAATAAGAACAAGAACGTATATAGGTATACATTTATTAATTCAATGAACAGTTGGCTGAGCTGTTGGATGATCTGTTTGATAGGCTGTTTGGTGTGCTGTTGGATAATCATGTGGAAAATTATTATCTCTATTCATTGCCAGTCTTAATCATATAATGACCGTATGCTAGACTTACATTCTTTTCTACCCAATCCCTTTTATCCTCTTTGTTTGTTAGTGCAACCTTTGAAGTTTTAAAACTATAAAATTGATGATTGTTTATACAAATACAAAATTGAGGAACAGAAAACATAGTGTTTCTCAACATTTTTAACGAATTCGAACATTACAATCATTGTTTTTATGACAATTCAACAAGGATTGTAAATTAGTTACTGCTCTATAATGATATTTTTCACCCTCCTTTATCAATAATAAATAAATTGGATCCACTCCAGTTACTTTTGTTCGGTGAATTATATTTAAATATGGATGCTTCATTAGAAGTTCTTCTCTATCCTCAAAATTTTAGTTATTATAAATTATTACATTAATTGCTAAGCCAGGATTTATTTTCTCAAAAGTTGGAATATCACACAGTTTCATTGGCATATCGTTAGGATCGTATATCAAGTCATTCATATACGGTAAATATCTCTATCTTTCTTGATTTTATCAGATTTTAATACAGTCAAAACACTATATATGAAACATAAATTATTGGTATTTTGTACGTTAACTATTGCCATTTACCAATTAGAGCTTTAGGTGTTGGAATATGACTATGTCCAGATAACTTACATATATTCGAAACTTTGGTTACCTTGAAATTTACTTCTATTATTCGGTTTATTTTCCAACTCCTTCCTAATTCTGTTCGTTCAACAATCCTTTCATTTATTTTTTTTATACTCTCAACAAGAGAAGTTGTAACTACTTTGAGTTCTCCATCTTTTTCAAATTCTACTTGGACTCCAAATTGAACTTTTGAATGTTTCATTTCATTTAATGTAATTTTAAATTTTTCCAAAAGAGAAGATGGAAGAACTATTTCCTTGACATTATATCTTCCGATATTCACTTTTATAATTCGATTTGAGCGTAGTAAATCATATTCAATTTCTGTTTCAACAATAATGTCACTTAACCCTAGTCCAATTTGTAAATCATCTTTAATAAATATTTTTTAAAGTGTTTTAGATTTTATGGTGCTTTTTCGTTTCAAACTGAGTTTAAACAATGCTTTTTTATCCGTATAAAATTGAGTCAAGCGATATTTATGGTCATTATAAAATTTAAGGTACGGGTCAGAGGTTTGGATCTGGCATTCAGAACATATATAATAATTATTCACTTGATAATATCGATTAATTTTATTGTGGCAGTTGTCATCAAGGCTTGTTGATTCACAATACTTAAATTAAAAATAATTAATCATTTAAATAAAAGTAAAAAATTACCATTTTTATATTCATTTCTTTCATTACTCGATCTTGAATCTTGAATAATAAAAGTATCTAACATTTAATAATTTAAAAATCATTAAAAATTATCAAAAGATTACTTGTATCATATATATCAATATGCAA
Organism: Schmidtea mediterranea; assembly: GCA_022537955.1. NCBI lineage: Eukaryota > Metazoa > Platyhelminthes > Tricladida > Dugesiidae > Schmidtea > Schmidtea mediterranea. The sequence continues at coordinate 131,764,962 of CM039679.1, forward strand.
AATGTCTTGAAGGGTTGCCCTCTTTGCCAATACTAAAAAAGTTTAATAGTTAGTTATATTATACATAAACTTACTATTGGCAACTATAATACTTTTCGATTTTCCGAATTGTCTGAGGTGATGCTCGTGTTGTTGTAAAAACATTGACCATCTACCAGATGTTATGATGAGACATTCTGGACACATAACCAAAGAAACCAACATAATTTATCTTGAAATATGAGGATGTAACAAGCTCACAGTAGTGAACATCTTTGTGACTGATAGCTACGCAAATTTATATATATTGCAATAATTCACTACAAAAATAAGAAATTAAATATATATAAAAAAGTAAACTTACTTATGATAATATTTTGATAATAATTTAAATAATAATTCTTTGTTTATACCTCAAAATCATTCGTTTATATTAATTAAAATCGATTGTTTATACTAAAAATTACAACCAAATTGAAATTTTTACTCTACTTAAATTGAATAAATTATAAATATGATGTTTGAAAATCAAATTTAATAACATAGGTTGCTATAGTTACATGAAAATCATTAATATCAAGATTGAGTAAAGTACAAAATGAAAAATACTTATTGATTTATTTCTCATCGATTATTTTTTGTTGTCATTACAAATTTGTTGTCATTTTTAAGGGGTTGAGTTTGTTGAATATCTGTGTTCAAAGGGTAAATATTTTCTAAATGGAGAATATAGAGGAGGAATTTATAATATTTTTAGGGGGATTTATTCAGATAGATATCAATATGTGTGCAAATCTTTTGAAAGAGTAAAAATATTGTCATTTAAAGAGAAGAGAATTTATGATCTTTTAAGGGGAAATGATTAGTCACGAGATGAATTTTATTTTAAGGGGATTTCAAGAAATTTATTCGGTTGAATATCGATATGTCGGTGATTTTTATGAAAATAATGAATATAGCTGGAATTATTGTCATTTAAAGAGAAATAATTGGTTAAGAGTAAATTTTATTTTAGGGGGAAACAATTGGCTAAGAAGAGAATTTATGATATTTTAAGGGGAAATAATCGATTAAGAACAGATTTATTGATATTTTTAAGGGATGAGTCGGTTTTCGTTATTTAATAGGTGATTTTTATAAAGAATAATGAATATAGTTGATAAAGTAGGGGAAAGTGTTATTTGATTGGAAACGATTGGTCAAGAGTTGAATTTATTTTAGTGAAAAATAGTTGATTAAGAACAAGTTTGTTGTCATTTTTAAGGGGGTGAGTTGGTTAAATATTGTTATTTAAAGGGTAAATATTATCTAAATTGGTATTTTTGTGATTTTTATGAAAAATATTGAATATGACTGGAAATATTGTTATTTGATAGAAAATGATTGGTCAAGAGAGGAATTTATAATATTTTTAAAGGAATTTATTGGAATGAATATCAGTGTTCAAAGGGTAAATATTATCTACTTGATAGGGTTTTATGAAAATTATGAATATAGTTGCTATAATGAAGTGAAAAATAACATTTGAAGAGAAATGATTGGTTGAGAGGCGAATTTATAGTAATTTTAAGGGGATTTAGTTGGTTTAATTTATACTTAGAAAACTTAGATACTTTGGAAAATTGTTACTTTTTCATTGATTTAAGGTTAATCAGAATATATCGATAAGATTTCAGTTCTAAGAAATTGTTTGATTCATGTAACTATTTATTTGATTTTATTAAAATATTTGTAATTCAATTAAATTAAAAACTAAAATTGAGTAGTATCTAAAAATGTTTTGTTACCTATTATTTATGTTTTTATTGACAATTTTCTGAATAATTTAAATATTTACGATTATTTCCTAGAATCAAAAATTTAATAATTATTTATCTGGAAATTGTAAAATTAATGATTGTGAGCAGTCGATAACATATACTAATTTTCATTCAACAAGTACCTATAACAATTACCTAACAATCTTATAAAATTTTAAAAAATTATCAAACAAATTTTTCAAATATTTTACAACTTAGTTAATTTAATTAATTTTTTAATTGATAAGTACTATTTTCTTTAAAATTTGCTACTATGTTGAAGCTTTCTTTTAAAAAATTTATTTAAAGAACTAACAAATTTAATCAAATTTATTTTACATTTACATCTTTCCACTACTTTAATCAAATTCTATTCACCAGCTAATCACAATTTAATAAAAATAATTTCTACAAAGACTAATAAACAATCACATACATTTGTCTTATAAATTTTGGTTTTCAGTAAGTGATATCAGTACACAAAAACCTATGTATGTATTGAATCATGGTATCAGAAATTTACCATATTTGGTAGTAGTTGATAATTATTTGATTTTAGTAATGCGGTAGATATTAATTTTATATGTATTATTTTTTTTCTATCAGTTTTATTCGAACCTTTAGAGATCTTTGAGTTAATAATTTTAACAGTCGAATCATTTTCAATAAATGTATGACAATTTATTCCAAGTATAATGAAAGTAATACATGTTTTGAGAAATTAATTTAAGAATATTTTTTCTAATCAAGTTTCTTTTCACTAGCAATTAGATTAACTACTAATTGTACTTACTGATTAATTTATCATTCAGTAAACAATAAGAGTTGGAAATAAAAGATTAGGAAATCTATAAAAATAAATTTAAGTAATCTTTTGATGTGTTAGCAATTAATTTAATTAGGTGCATGTGAACATTAAATGAAAAGGTTTACATTCATCTTTGAAAATAACTTTTAGTAATTGTTCATTGTTAAACGCAATTAAAAATATTAGAAAAATTTCAAAGGTTTTTTAACAAAGCTATCAAGTTTTACAAATTAATTTCAATAAATCACATACAAAACTGTAAACAAAGCAATAAAGTTTTATTTAGAGGAAATACAACAATTGATTGAGCTTCAATGATTAATAGTTTCTTGATAGCAATCAGGTAACTAAGCAACCAAACAAATTACTAATTTGGAGGCATCAAGGATCGATAAAAGAGTCGAGAAGTTAATAAAATTTGTAATTGAAATTGTATTTCTTTTGATTGTTCAAATTTTTATGTGCTTTTATTTAAAGATTTCTTGGTCAGTGAACAATTTTTGATATTGATTTGTTCAGTAACTAGTTATTGATAACATATTGTGAGTGTGTGAATTACCAAGTATTTTAAGGGGAAATGATTGAGAGAAAATTTTATTTTATTTTTAAGTATGTTAAGTTGGTTGAATATCGGTGTTCAAAGGGTAAATATTATTTAAATATGGCATTGTAATGAATAAGTAAATTATTCAATGCCTAGCATGTATATTGTGAGTTGTACAGTACTCAGTTATTTGTATACAGTACCTAGTGATTGTTGTTAATCAATGAATTATTCACCGTGTATGGGTATTCAGAAGTTGATACCAAGTAAATATAACAATGGATTTGATTTCAATGAATTTGATTAATTATCGCTTGATAACAACAAGGTAACTAAGCAACCAAAAAAATTACCAATTTCGAGACATCAATGATGTGAAAGAGAGGGAAGAATTTAATAAAATTTCAAATTGTATTTCTTATGTTCAATCTTTTATGTGATTTATTTCAAAATTTGTTGGTCAGTAACCTATCATCAATATTTATTGGTTCAGTAACTAGTTATTGGTAACATATTGGGTTTATTGTCAATAACCATGTATTTTAAGGGGAAATTATCGATGAGGAACAAGTTTATTGATATTTTTAAGGGGTAGAGTCGGTTGAATATTGTTATTTAAAGGGTAAATAATATGTAAATGAATATTTTTTATGAAAAATAACATTTAATAGAAGAATAATTGTTCAACATTGGATAAACATTTTAAAAAATAGTTGAAAAGTGTTTGACAAAACGTATTGACTTTTACAAAATAATTTCAATGATATCAGTAAAATACAATAATCAAATACAAAGTTTTATTCAGAAAAGGTAATTTTTCTTGCTAAGTACTCATTAAATAAACAACCAAGTGATTTACAGATATAGAGGAATTAATGATGTGAATGAGAGTGAAGAGGATTTTATTAATAAATTTGTATTTTTACTTGTTTTTCTTGTTATTGATTTAGTTTATTTAAAGTTTTGTTGGTAAGTAACCAAATATTTATTTGTTCAGTAACTAGTTATCGGAAAACCTCAACATGTAGTGGATAGAAGCGGGAAATAACCAATCTTATTCTTCAAGGGTGGAAAATGCCGGATAAGGGTCGCAAGAGACTATTACAGGAATAGGATCTCAAATATCAGATTCAAGATTTACTAATTCAATCATTATCTTTGAACATTCACATGAGTAGTCGAATCAACTTTTATGATTTGTCTACCAAAACAGAAAGCATTTACGAACCAGAACTGTTTCCAGCATTAAGACTTGTCAAGTATAATCCCCTTTGTTCGAATGTATTTGCAATCGGAAAAGTCGTTGTCATGGGAATAAAAACACTGGAATACAACAGTCTGGTACAAAAAATATTTAATTTTATAAAACTTAAAATTGATAATCTTAATTCCGACGAAGAAATACTAAATTATTTATTAAGCACTGATTATGTTTAAATAGATTGAATTCTGACGATTGTAAAAATTAAAAATGATCGACGAGCAAGAAGCATACGTATTCGAAACAATTCTGATGAAGATGGAAGAACTCTTTCCGAATATGAAAAACAAGTTTTCATATTGTGCTCCTGAATATTTGGCTACACGGATCTATCAAATGACAAGAATCAACATCGAAGAAATCGTACGGATGCATTACGAATCAGTTCAAGGATCTAGTTTGAAATGTTTAGATGGCTGCATTGTTTGTGCAGACCCCTCAATGTTGACTTGTCCATTTAGATTCAGATGCTGCAGAGACTACAAGAAGAAAGAAATTGTACATATTTTGTTGACCGAGCTAAGAAGAGCTTATTATAAGCAGATTTGTGATGATGTAAATTAAATAAATTTTTGATCTTTTTATGTGTTTATTTTTTGTGTTTGTGTTGAAAATTAGTTTTTTAATAAGTTTTTAATTGGTTGAATTATTATTATTATTATTATTTTGTTAACACTACATTTCTTTGACAATTTGATTTTTATCAACATGTATAAAAAATGTCTTTGTAAAAATTATACTAAAAATTCTATTTTAAAATCAAGTTTCAACATTTTAATTAAAAAATGAAAAAAAATTTTGAATTTCAAAGTATCGCGCCGAAATTTAAATTTTTAAAAATACGCGCCAAATTAAGGAAAAAAATTGTGCGCACACAAAATTATTTATCTTGATTACATAATTATGTAATCAAGACACACAGTGACTAATTGCGTAATTACGTAATTATTCCGTCGCAAAAAAGGGGGAGGGTAGGTTCCAGGGTGCTCCTAACTACATACTTTCGAACATACAAAGACATTTTGTTGACATGTTGTATAGATTCATACAATGTCCCATATCCATGGTAACCTTGACTGACTGGATTTTAATATCCTTTATTCTATATTGTGATTTATTAACATCTAAAGGTTTCTTGCATCCCATGATTCTGCATTTGCCGGATTTGGAAAATAATATAGGGTATTTTCCACTCATATCAACAATTTGATGGGGTTTACCATTCGGAAACGTCATTTTTGACACGTCGAAAGTTCCTTTATAATTTATATTTGATAACATAATTAAACAATAATGAAATATTAATCTATATATATATGATTTTTAGAAAGAGTTCATTAAATTGTATAATATAAACAAAATGTAATATAAATCTATAATTATACAAATTAATAATGGAATTAAGAAATGATGCGGTATATCAAATCGTCGGCCCAAGTGGTAGCGGTAAAACTATGTTTGTGTGTAAATTACTGAAATCTAATTTATTCCAAACAAAATTCAATAAGATTTATTGGCATAGGGGTGCAGATGAAGAACATGGATTAACTCAAGAAAATTTCTGTAAATTGAAAAACATGAAAATAGTAAAGGGTTTAGATAAAAACTAATCAAGTCGATTAAGGAAAGGCGATGTCACCACTATCGATGATTTGTGTCAGAAAGCTAATAAAGAAAAGGATATTTGCTTTTCGGTTCTTTACTTGTTCTGACGATAAGCCCACGCAATCTAAAGATACTCAAGAGTTAAACTATCTACTTGGAACGAGTGTCAGTATACCTATTCAGTTTTCCACTGACTTCACCAATTATTCATAAATGGAGATAGTGTCATCTTCAGTAATCTCCTATATTATTCCCAAGCCAAGCCGGGAAGACGTACATTGAAAAGGTATCTGTTTAAGCTTTGTCTAAATTGTCACAGTTTCTTTGTCCTTTTCCGTTAGGAAAATAAAGGAAAAATTTTTGATCTTTTGATACTTGACCACTAACTTCAGTTTCTAGAGCCAAGTAGAAAACTCACGTACTTCATCGTAGGTCTTTATAAAGTTTCGATTTCTATTTGGTCACGATATCTGATGAAAAAATCTAAATCTATATTTATTGTAATAACAAAATGTCACTCTTCGCCGAACTGTTATTTTAATTTTGTTTCTTTTTGAAAATTAATATATATAAACAAATTCTATTTCTTAACTTAATTATTTTATAATTTTATTTAATAATCACAGGCATGAAAATTACTTTAATTAACTAGAAAAGTAGAGTGTCACTTGAGCACACCCTTTCACTACCGTCGGAAATCTTTTTTGTATTGAGCAGTTCCTACCATCGACAAAAAACAGGTCTTATGGTCATACCTACTTTAGAGCATTCCTGGCATCCTTAAAACACCTTTTCTTTCGAAACGTCAATCCGATAGAAACGCTTTCTGATAAAAAGTGATAAAGGGCATTAGATCCTCTAGAGACTGCTGCCATAATGACTGAAACGGTAGGTGGGATCCAGAATGCTCCAACAACTGAAAGGAAGAATTGATAATCCAACACCATAGGAAGGATTGATAATGATTTAGTAGCAGTTTTGTTAATTCAAGAATCAGTGTGCTTGAAAAGACCAAGTTACGTTGGTCAATTTGTTCTTGACTTGACAAACATTACGATGGATGAATAATAATAAATCGAATTGCAAAAATGTAAAGATCAATTCAACTATTAAATTAAGACGATGACGATGACGATGATAAAGCATATAATGACTGATAACAACGATAACATTGACGACAATGATATTGTGTGTGTAATGGGTTGGGTGGTTCCATTTTATCCTTTTATTTAATTATTCATTTGCAAACTGATCGTTGTGGTGTGCGGCGGTAATCTAACTAGTCAGATGTTTCTGCAAATATTTATTTTTTTATCAAAAACAAATAGTTAATTTAGTCTTAGTGCCGATGATGATTGTCGTGACAACCCAATATGATGCCCAGGTACCTTTTGACCCAAACTTGCAGTTGCATCATTTATTTAAACATAATTTTAATAAATAACAGTATAAACTAATTTCCGTACTGTTTTTTTCATAAAATGAAATATTTCGACCTAAACTAATGTTTGATTACACACAAAATAAAACTTAATAAGTCTTTTGATTTGTGCTTCCTCTCTGTCTGCCAAACAACACAAAGTATTCTTTTGAGTCCAAGTTCTTTTTTCCCATCTGAAGTTAATCTAAAATGACATTGTTTGACTGATATTATTACAGTAAAAAGGATTGATTTAAACAAAAATTGCAATTCATATGCATTCTTTATTAATCGATCTGCAATATTTTGTGTTGTTTTTGCGGAAATAAGCTTTAATAAACAGGCAAACTGATATCTAACAATTACAGTTCAAGACTTTAAAGTGAAACAGAACGATTTATTTTCTCCTATTTGAAAAATAACGAATTTCATTGCAGGAATTTAGAAGATGTTGTGGTATCTTAATTAATATATTTAATAAGAACTGTCATTGTTTTTACTATGAAATAATAATTAAAAATTATAATAATAATAATAATAATAATAATAATAATAAAAATTCTCACAGTTTTATAACTACGGACGAATGAGAAATTGTCCGAGATATTGAAGAAAATTGTGTTATATTGCTCTTGATTTTGAACAAATAATGCAAAATGCATCCTTTTCATAGTCACTTGAAAAGAGTTATGAACTTCCATATGGTCAAGATATTACTATCTTTCAATTTGTACACCAATCACTAGTCCATCTGGAAGCTCATGGCTTTTTTTTTCAAATATAGTCAAAGGTTCTACTACTTATAAAATGTTGAGAATGGATATTCTATAAAAATAACTGTTTTCGGAAAAGTTCCTAAAAAGGTGGTGTAATTTGGGTAAGGAAAGATTAAAATATTCAGCTAAAGTTTATGTTTGTCTAAATAATTAAGGTCCTAATATATGTATCTCATGTATTACAATTTGAAATGATATGACTATATTGTCATTAACTTATGTGAAGAAATTATTAAGGATAATGTCCAGATTCCCCCAAAGCAATCACAAGTGAATGCAAATTTCATGAAATCAATTTTACCTTTATAAGATCAAAAAGATCAAAACAAAATAAACCATGTGTACTAATTAAAATTAAAATTATTAAATGTAGCCAATCAAATCCTAGTAAAATGTTATAAATTTAATATTATCTTCAATTAATAAATATTAATATATAATAATTAAAATTTATTGAAATATGATGGAAGAAGTTGAATGTCCAATTTGTCTTACAGAAATTCCTAAAAATGAGCTCGTCAAAACTGAAACATGCAAACACAAATTTTGTAAATCTTGTTTCACTAAATGGGCAATGATGAAGAGAAATTGTCCACTTGATAGAATTTGTTTTAGGACTGTCACAACTTTTAATGTGAGTAAAAATCTTATTGTAAAAATGCCATTTAAAAATTTGATTATAGAAACAATTTTGGATGGGAAACAAGTTGTAATGGGAAAACATACATCTACAACTGTTGAAATACTTTCAAAACTTTTCCATTTTTACTCCAAATACAAATTATTTTACAGTTCATTTAGAAAGGTTTACAGAAGTTGTAAGAGATCTGAATTTTACTTTTATATCAACTTTTATTCAGAATTTTCAAAAAACAAATTAAACAAATATTTTTCACTTTTAAAAGTAGAAAGCGAAAAATATCTGAGAGAATTTATAGATTTTGAAGAAGAAATAACAAATTGCAGTAAGGCTTTAGATGAGAGTTTAGAAATGGTTAATAAAGTCTTACATGATGAAACGTATGAGAATAAGAGACAGTTAGAGAAATATAATCAGGAATTAGTAAATGTTTCGGATTTGATGTTAATAGGTAAAAATATGAATAGATCATTTAAAGCAATGCATGAAATATTTCTAGAATTCACAACTCTTTCAGTTAACGAAAATGATTTGATATACAGTAAAGATTTATGGGAAGAAGGATTTTATAATATAAATATGAATACTAAACTAATTGAAGGAAATATAAGTTTATGTAAATCAGAAATTATTCAATTTCCAAATAATGAAAACCAGGTGGATTATTTAGACATATTTGAGAGTAGTTTAAAGAAATGCCTTATTTGTTCAAATAAAATTATGACCGCTCATAGCTTGAAATTTAATGATTGTGGTCACAAAATTTGTAGCAAATGTCATCATGATTACCAATTGACAAAAGTTTGTTGTCCGTTTGAAAATCATTCCGAATCTCACAATTTGGCAATCAACAAAAAAACAATTGAAGAATATTTATCAATAAATTACAGAAAGATTTCTAAAATTTATTTAGATAACATTTTGGAATGCATAATCTTTATAAAGACGAATTTTTCCAGTATAATGCTTGGAAATAAATCAAAACATCTTCATTGCTACGAGGAATCCTTCAACAAATTTTTCAATGGAGAAACGAAATTACTAAATGATATGAAATTTATTGTTTGGAAAATTAATTTTATTACAAATCGCTATTGCAAATTTATTTCAGACAATTCCAAAGATAAATTAGACATTCAGCAAGACAATTTTTACAAATTTAATGAAATGTATGAAAGCATTTTAGAAATTTGCGGCAGAATTGCAAAATTTGAACGGTTTTACATGAGCTCATCAAATACCGAGACTGCAACAATTGATATGAAGGAATTACATAGAGATATTATGAAGTACTTTGACAATTTTGAATGTTCATTTTTGACATCTTTTGCCGAGGCCTCAAATAATTCTTCAAATAATTCTTTCCAAATCGAAGAGGAAAAAATAAGAAATTCACTTCATTGCATGTGCTTTTTGTAAATCGAAAGGAGACTTAAATTTGAATTTAGAATAAATTTATAATTTTTTTAATTTAAATTTTATATATTGTTATTGTTTGTTATTTTATTGTTATTTTTATTTTCTTGTAATATTAATATTTAATATAAATCAAAATACTGAAAACTTACCTAGTTATTCAAATTAATTAAATAATTCAGATTTTATTTTATTTTACTTTTTAATGTTATTTGACTTGTTGGTAAAACATCGTGTATTTGTGGCATATTATTTTGCTGTCAAGGAGCCTCACTTTAGTTAGAAAGTAAAGTTTAATATGAATGAATTAAACAGATAAGTACTTTGATATTTTTGAATGTTCAATTTTGATATCTTTTGCAGAGGCTCTTCATATAAGAAATATAAGAAATCCACTTCATTGCATGTGCTTTTTCTAATGGGAAGAGACTTACAAATATTATCCATCACATCATTAAAATATAATTATGCTTTATTAATTTTTACATGTATTCTAGTTTTTGTATTGCTATAAAATTTGTTTCTCTTCCAATATAAATTAATATTACTTATAATAAATATTTGATGTATATACATATGGTATAATATTTTGTAGCCCATTAAATAAATTACGATATCAGGTGAATGTTAATGAAATTAGATTCTCACAAAAATGTAGGGGGCGCAGGTTCAAAAAGTTTGGAAACTTGTATCAATATTTACCATAAATCAAAATAGACATTTTGTTGCGTATCATTGATTTGTAAAATTAAATATTAAAAGTAATGATAAATGAGAACATATTCAGAACAACTTTGGCTTTGATTCAAAAATATAAAGAATTGTTGAAAAAATTGTTGAAAAAAAAAAAGCGGAAATTATAGCTAATGATCAAAGAAACCATACAACGTCTAATTATGTTGCATTTACAGATACAAAACGTTTGATTGATATGCCACAAAAAATCAAGATGCGACTTTCGATGCAAAGAGATCGATTGACAAATTAATAAAAATACAATTAACATGAAAGAAAGTATAAAAATATTCATATTAATAATATTAATGATATTAATAATACAACTAATAATAATTTTTGAATTCTCTTTCGTTTGTTATTCATTATGGTAAAAATGTACCCTCGTTTACTAAATGTGTTCACCAAATAATTTGCATGAAGCAGCGTATAACCTTCATGAATCGGCACACTAAGTGATACACTATGCATTCGTGTCATTTTGTTAACTGCAGCTTGAAAAGCGCTGTAAATCTGAATTTTGGGGAAATATTATCAAGTCTACCATATAATTTTGCAACTTCGTTTAGAAGTTTTAGAAACCACATGCAAATTACCGCCAAGTCAGGGAGGTCTAACAGAAGATCAGTTTCAAAAGATAAAGGAAATATGGAATGAGATAAATTGTGTAACTTGCTAGATTAAATGCTGATTTATTTAGAACTTGAAGAATTTTTACTTATCGACGTTTTTCAACAATTTCGTGTAAATTCATCGCACATAACCGTTGAATTTCTTTGATATTCCGAATATGTTTTGGAATTCGGCTTTGGTTACATTAAAGTTTTCTATCGAGTTACATAACTTTTTCGAATGAGGGATTTGTAGTATCTTCTCAAATCACTGAGTTAAATATTAATAATTTATATAGGTGGGTTCTTTGTCACAAACGTTCAAACAAGAAATAAAATATTTAATGATTGTGTTATTGTTGATTTTGAGATATTACCTTACGGTTATACTGTTGAAGTTTATTTGGAAATTCCCGAATCAATCCACAATAAATTAAACGTGTCTCAATGATAAAAACATTGATGCTTACATAATACAGTACAAAGAATAACTTTAAAACTTTTTTTCTTTTTAAGATTAACGTAACTAAAATTCATCGCGCCATACAATTTAAACAGGATAACATTTTTAAAATTATGTGGAAACTAATAAGTAGATGTGAGCCTCCGCGTCACCCTTAGTTACTCGCACTGGTTAGCAACCAAACTCCCTCCTAGCGAAAACTCATAATGGAGATTATTGATTTTTTCGATTATTGTTTTTAACCATTTTTCCTTTAACGAAAATCAAGATTATATACAGAAATCAAGTAAAATATTTCTTTTTGATACTCTTTTTGTGTTTTTAAATAAAACGTTTTGGGAAAATTGGAAACACGACGTAACTATTTGAGACAACCGTCATGAAAATGTTTCTTGGTTCTTCCAGGAATCAAGAAAATTCGGCTATATTTGAATGGACGTTTTTTGTATGAGTAGTGTAAATATAGGGAGAATCGGGCTCAAGACTGAGAAATTGTTTAATTTGACCAATGGAACCTTTGAAACTTTTGAAACTCATACATTGGCGAAATTACGTTTCATAGTTCTCGTTTCGGAATTTTTCAACCCGAGGAATATTAAAATGTAATTGAACCCGATTCTCCTTATACACTACTTTTAGTTGTTAATTTTTTCAATATTCAATATTTTAATTTTTTAAATATTTCAAATTTTTCAATATTAAATATTGAAATGTTTTAAAATGATTTCTCGGGTGGCTAGAAATTGGCTTGAAAGTGCTATTATGGATTATTGAAAAGTATTAAAAATGCAAACATTTACATTTTAAAAAAATAAAAAATTGGTAATTGACAAGTATTAAAAATTTTAAATTTTAAAAAATAAATACAACATGACATCTTGTAGGATAAAAATAATTTGACCAAGATATACTTGTAAAATTTGCAACAAGGAAATTAGTAAAACTATCAAAGTAAAACATGAATAAAGTAAAAATCACATTGATAAAATTAAAACTCACACTGGCGGAGATTTTCCAGAATGGTCAGGTGGAAATTTTCAAAATTCAAAAGTTGTTTCTTAAATATTAAAACCATTTACAAGTGAAAAATATCGAGGTGACAGACATTTATTTGGACATTCATTCACTGGTCGTAGAACTCGTTTAGACTTTCAACTTGATGAAAATAATGTTCCTAAACCTGGAAATGAACCAATTAATCGAGTTGATCAAGCAGCATCCAAACATGATATATTCGAACTCGACAAAAAGCAGATATTGATTTAATTCAAGATTTAAACTAAGTGTACGAGAAAAAAAGAACAAGTAATTGTAAAAATGCAAAGATCGCCAAGGGGGATGGGAAAATCCCGATAGGTTTTGGTGGTGGGGAATTACCAACTTAAGATGAAATATTAGCAACCGAATTGTAAAAAGAATATAGAAAACCTAAAAAATATTTAAAAATAAAAGTTTTCAATAAAGATGATATTTGGTCAGCAGATTTAATTGAAACTGTAAATCCTAAAAATAATAAAAATTATGGATATATTCTAACAGTTATAGATTTGTATCCAAAACAGCTAATTCAATTAAAGAAGGATTCGATTTTTTATTTGAAGAAACCCTAAATAGAATTCCAAAAAAATTATAAGTATTTTGATTTATATTAAATATTAATATTACAAGAAAATAAAAATAACAATAAAATTTAAAATTTAAATTAAAAAAATTATAAATTTATTCTAAATTCAAATTTAAGTCTCCTTTCGATTTACAAAAAGCACATGCAATGAAGTGAATTTCTTATTTTTTCCTCTTCGATTTGGAAAGAATTATTTGAAGAATTATTTGAAGCCTCGGCAAAAGATGTCAAAAATGAACATTCAAAATTGTCAAAGTACTTCATAATATCTCTATGTAATTCCTTCATATCAATTGTTGCAGTCTCGGTATTTGATGAGCTCATGTAAAACCGTTCAAATTTTGCAATTCTGCCGCAAATTTCTAAAATGCTTTCATACATTTCATTAAATTTGTAAAAATTGTCTTGCTGAATGTCTAATTTATCTTTGGAATTGTCTGAAATAAATTTGCAATAGCGATTTGTAATAAAATTAATTTTCCAAACAATAAATTTCATATCATTTAGTAATTTCGTTTCTCCATTGAAAAATTTGTTGAAGGATTCCTCGTAGCAATGAAGATGTTTTGATTTATTTCCAAGCATTATACTGGAAAAATTCGTCTTTATAAAGATTATGCATTCCAAAATGTTATCTAAATAAATTTTAGAAATCTTTCTGTAATTTATTGATAAATATTCTTCAATTGTTTTTTTGTTGATTGCCAAATTGTGAGATTCGGAATGATTTTCAAACGGACAACAAACTTTTGTCAATTGGTAATCATGATGACATTTGCTACAAATTTTGTGACCACAATCATTAAATTTCAAGCTATGAGCGGTCATAATTTTATTTGAACAAATAAGGCATTTCTTTAAACTACTCTCAAATATGTCTAAATAATCCACCTGGTTTTCATTATTTGGAAATTGAATAATTTCTGATTTACATAAACTTATATTTCCTTCAATTAGTTTAGTATTCATATTTATATTATAAAATCCTTCTTCCCATAAATCTTTACTGTATATCAAATCATTTTCGTTAACTGAAAGAGTTGTGAATTCTAGAAATATTTCATGCATTGCTTTAAATGATCTATTCATATTTTTACCTATTAACATCAAATCCGAAACATTTACTAATTCCTGATTATATTTCTCTAACTGTCTCTTATTCTCATACGTTTCATCATGTAAGACTTTATTAACCATTTCTAAACTCTCATCTAAAGCCTTACTGCAATTTGTTATTTCTTCTTCAAAATCTATAAATTCTCTCAGATATTTTTCGCTTTCTACTTTTAAAAGTGAAAAATATTTGTTTAATTTGTTTTTGAAAATTCTGAATAAAAGTTGATATAAAAGTAAAATTCAGATCTCTTACAACTTCTGTAAACCTTTCTAAATGAACTGTAAAATAATTTGTATTTGGAGTAAAAATGGAAAAGTTTTGAAAGTATTTCAACAGTTGTAGATGTATGTTTTCCCATTACAACTTGTTTCCCATCCAAAATTGTTTCTATAATCAAATTTTTAAATGGCATTTTTACAATAAGATTTTTACTCACATTAAAAGTTGTGACAGTCCTAAAACAAATTCTATCAAGTGGACAATTTCTCTTCATCATTGCCCATTTAGTGAAACAAGATTTACAAAATTTGTGTTTGCATGTTTCAGTTTTGACGAGCTCATTTTTAGGAATTTCTGTAAGACAAATTGGACATTCAACTTCTTCCATCATATTTCAATAAATTTTAATTATTATATATTAATATTTATTAATTGAAGATAATATTAAATTTATAACATTTTACTAGGATTTGATTGGCTACATTTAATAATTTTAATTTTAATTAGTACACATGGTTTATTTTGTTTTGATCTTTTTGATTTTATAAAGGTAAAATTGATTTCATGAAATTTGCATTCACTTGTGATTGCTTTGGGGGAATCTGGACATTATCCTTAATAATTTCTTCACATAAGTTAATGACAATATAGTCATATCATTTCAAATTGTAATACATGAGATACATATATTAGGACCTTAATTATTTAGACAAACATAAACTTTAGCTGAATATTTTAATCTTTCCTTACCCAAATTACACCACCTTTTTAGGAACTTTTCCGAAAACAGTTATTTTTATAGAATATCCATTCTCAACATTTTATAAGTAGTAGAACCTTTGACTATATTTGAAAAAAAAAGCCATGAGCTTCCAGATGGACTAGTGATTGGTGTACAAATTGAAAGATAGTAATATCTTGACCATATGGAAGTTCATAACTCTTTTCAAGTGACTATGAAAAGGATGCATTTTGCATTATTTGTTCAAAATCAAGAGCAATATAACACAATTTTCTTCAATATCTCGGACAATTTCTCATTCGTCCGTAGTTATAAAACTGTGAGAATTTTTATTATTATTATTATTATTATTATTATAATTTTTAATTATTATTTCATAGTAAAAACAATGACAGTTCTTATTAAATATATTAATTAAGATACCACAACATCTTCTAAATTCCTGCAATGAAATTCGTTATTTTTCAAATAGGAGAAAATAAATCGTTCTGTTTCACTTTAAAGTCTTGAACTGTAATTGTTAGATATCAGTTTGCCTGATTATTAAAGCTTATTTCCGCAAAAACAACACAAAATATTGCAGATCGATTAATAAAGAATGCATATGAATTGCACTTTTTGTTTAAATCAATCCTTTTTACTGTAATAATATCAGTCAAACAATGTCATTTTAGATTAACTTCAGATGGGAAAAAAGAACTTGGACTCAAAAGAATACTTTGTGTTGTTTGGCAGACAGAGAGGAAGCACAAATCAAAAGACTTATTAAGTTTTATTTTGTGTGTAATCAAACATTAGTTTAGGTCGAAATATTTCATTTTATGAAAAAAACAGTACGGAAATTAGTTTATACTGTTATTTATTAAAATTATGTTTAAATAAATGATGCAACTGCAAGTTTGGGTCAAAAGGTACCTGGGCATCATATTGGGTTGTCACGACAATCATCATCGGCACTAAGACTAAATTAACTATTTGTTTTTGATAAAAAAATAAATATTTGCAGAAACATCTGACTAGTTAGATTACCGCCGCACACCACAACGATCAGTTTGCAAATGAATAATTAAATAAAAGGATAAAATGGAACCACCCAACCCATTACACACACAATATCATTGTCGTCAATGTTATCGTTGTTATCAGTCATTATATGCTTTATCATCGTCATCGTCATCGTCTTAATTTAATAGTTGAATTGATCTTTACATTTTTGCAATTCGATTTATTATTATTCATCCATCGTAATGTTTGTCAAGTCAAGAACAAATTGACCAACGTAACTTGGTCTATTCAAGCACACTGATTCTTGAATTAACAAAACTGCTACTAAATCATTATCAATCCTTCCTTTCAGTTGTTGGAGCATTCTGGATCCCACCTACCGTTTCTTCACATAATTCTTTCAGTCATTATGACATCAATCTTTAGAGGATCTTATGCCCTTTATCACTTTTTATCAGAAAGCGTTTCTATCGGATTGACGTTTCGAAAGAAAAGGTTTTTTAAGGATGCCAGGAATGCTCTAAAGTAGGTATGACATAAGACCTGTTTTGTCGATGGTAAGAACTGCTCAATACAAAAAAGATTTCCGACGGTAGTGGAAGGGTGTGCTCAAGTGACACACTCTACTACTCTTGTTAATTAAAATAATTTTCATGCCTGTGATTATTAAATAAAATTATAAAATAATTAAGTTAAGAAATAGAATTTGTTTATATATACTAATTTTCAAAAAGAAACAAAATTAAAATAACAGTTTGGCGAAGAGTGACATTTTGTTATAAATATAGATTTAGATTGTTTCATCAGATATTGAGACCAAATAGATATCGAAAATTTATAAAGATCTACGATGAAGTACGTGAGTTTTCTACTTGGCTCTAGAAACTGAAGTTAGTGGTCAAGTATCAAAAGATCAAAAATTTGTCCTTTATTTTCCTGACGGAAAAGGACAAAGAAACTGTGACAATTTAGACAAAGCTTTAACAGATACCTTTTCAATGTACGTCTTCCCGGCTTGGCTTGGGAATAATATAAGAGATTACTGAAGATGACACTATCTCCATTTATGAATAATTGGTGAAGTCAGTGGAAAACTGAATAGGTATACTGACACTCGTTCCAAGTAGATAGTTTAACTCTCGAGTATCTTTAGATTGCGTGGGCTTATCGCCAGAACAAGTAAAGAACCGAAAAGCAAATATCATTTTGGACTAGAAAAATCTGTTTATTTCGTTTAGCTGGATAACCAAGATACCCCAAAATTTCATAAAGAATGTAGTAAGTAATTGTATTGTCGCCAGTAAAATTATAGAATGGGTCTTTAGGGATCGAAGAAAATTTGGAAAGAATAGCAGTAGAGATCTATTTTGTTGACTATCGTTGAAGTCTCCAACTCCAGTTGGTCTATGTTCTGAGCTCGTTTATTAATTTTCATGTAATGCCCGTCATCTCAGTCCTCCAGTTCTTGACCAAATGGTTAAATCACATTAGTGATCATTTTAGGAAATGCGCTAGTAAGAAAATAGGTATGCCTGAATTCAAGATAATTGCAAAAACTCTGTGTAATTATTGGGAAAGAAAACCTTGCGAGGCGTTGTTGATAGAATATTTAAATCCTATATTTAATGTTCAAAATTTTCAGTCTACATGTATTTTGAATGTATTTAAGTAATTGAATTTAAATTGTGTGTATAATGTATTTGATGTAATTTAGTTTGTAATATGTCACACAGTGAGTAACAGACAAATCGATAACTGCCCAACTGCTTCATTAATCAAACTCCTCTATATACTCGTATCACCAAAGGGTTATATTAATTTTGGTTGATTATTCTTTTTCAATATTGTGTCATTTCCCATTTATGTTATTGGCTTTTATAGGTGGTTACTTGTTGATAATTTTCAGCATCTTTGACAAAAGTCATGATAATCAACTTTTTCAGTTAATGGCTGCCCTTATTATCACTTCTTATCTTGAATGATAAGGAAATTCCATTCCCGAACTGTTTTTCCTCTATTCTATTTGTATTATATTATTAAGAATGACCTAGTCGTTATTCTCTGTTTAACTTCATTGATTTAGTATTTCTCTTGTTCTCTATTTTTCTTGTCATAGTTCCGGAACGACATACTCTCCAATCTATACCTTTTCCTCAAATTACACTAGAGCCTCGAGTTGCGTTGTTCCAACTTGCGTCCTTTCGAGTTGAGCCACAAAAATTTTGATAACCTAATTTTGAGTTGCGTTGCTAATTTTCGAAATGCGTCGAAAAAAAGTTTTAAAATAAAATTTAATCAAAAAATAGCATAACGTCTATATTCAAAAATTAAAATTTAAACCGAAACTAGAACGCCATGATTTATTTTTAAATTCATCTGCAAATAAAATAGTTTTTTATTCAGTATTTATTAGTATTAAAGTTGAGTTCTTAGTTGTTTGTATAACTTATAACGTTTAAGTGTTTCTTGGTTTTTTAATAATAATTTTTTTAAATTGTTGGCGAATAAGGTTGGTTTTTATTTATTTTATCTAGGGTTTTGTGTGACTCCTCCCTAAACGCCAGCAAGATTATTATTCTATCCCTCCTATGTACCCATGGTGATTTCCATGTTGGTAATGTACATAAGGGTTGAAAATTCATGAGCAGGTGAGCTCCATTAATAGAACTACTCCTCATGATATTTTCACTTTCGGGTTCTGGACTATCGATGGAAGGTCTTACGTCGTTTTTTTTCTATATCCTGGTCCTTACTCGTCTATTCCTACAATTTCCATTCTTATTTGTCGTCTTTACCCATTATTTATAAATGTATCCTTCAAAAATTTGGGCAGCGTTCCTTCCTTATTATTTGGTAAATTTCCTGTTTCATTTGTTTAATCCCGGTATCGACTACATTTGTCCTAGTTTACCTTTATCTTTACCTATATTAAAAATTTGATTAACAATTCCTTAACTCCCGTCACATTTCCCATGATTTTAAGTAATTACAACCCTCTGCAGTCACTTCAATAAACATTTCTCTCTTCTGTCAGATTATATCATTCAACTATTGGAAAAATACTTTCAACTTTACATTCCTACACTATCCTATTCTTTCCTACTCGATTTTCCAATTAATTTCCTGAAAATGCTTTAAATTTTCCCTACAAAACTTTATTCCCCTTAACTAAAGTCGCACTTCCCGAATTTTATTTTCTACTCGCTCCGGCCACTTTTCAGAAGTCGCTTCGAGTTATACAACGGCGCCCTGCGTGGAGGTCCTGTGCGTATTGCCAGACCCTACTGCGGACTGCCGAGGTTTCAATGGAACACAACTCACGAGCACAACTAGGGAACTTAATCCACCAGCGGGCACGCGATCCGTCCCATCGAAAGCTATTTCGATACATATATATAAATAAGATTTTAGGGAGACTTGTCAGTGGCACCAAAAGATTCCACGACCATCCAGAATAAAATCAAAATAACAGAACTTCAAAATATATATTTATACAAGAAAACAATACTTACAACCAGATTGGAAAAATTGGCATACAAAATTTTGTCTAAGAATGATTCACTGCTAGTCTAAAAATTTCTACAAATTTTCTAAAAATTTTCTGCCGGACTAAAATTGTCTAAGTCTGTTAAAATTCGGTTAGAAATTATGAAAATGACTGCCGTATATATAGTGTTTTTGTGCCTGTGTTTTACCAATGGGCGATTTTTCGGCATTTTTCGGGTTTTTAAATTATTTTATTAATTTCAAATTATTTTTATAATTTTTTATATATTTTTCCTTATTTTTTGATATATTAATATTACAATGTTGAATTTTATTTTTATTATTATTTTTCCATAATATTATTTTTTAACCCCAATATTTTGTTTTCCTGGTCGCCTCTTCTGCCTGTGTTTTTTTTAAACCTTATTTTGCAAGGTTTTGGCAGTTTATTTTATTTTTCGTATGTTTCTTTTTGCAGCTGTAGGCTTTTTAATGATTTTAATTTATTATTTGTTTTTATTTAATTTTGTTATATTTTTAATTTGTTTTAATTAATGTTTTTATTTTATTTTTGATATCTTCTTGCGGTGCGTGCTTATGTTACAGCAGCCATATTGACAATTTCCAAGCGACATTGATTATTTTTTTTAATTTATACAATTTTCACTTTTTGTTTTAAATTGGTTTTGTAATTTTGTTTTAATTTTGGCTCTGAGTCCAACAAAATTAAAAGAAAATCAATTACAATATATATACATTTTTCAAAGGTATTATTTTGTTTATTGTTTTTTATTATTTTTGGGTTTATAATTGATTTTTTGAAATGTTTTTTTGTTGCCCTATTGTAGAATAGGGTTATGAATCGTAAACGATCGTCAGATGAAAATGGTAAAAAATCTACGAAAAGAAATAAAAAAGTAATATCTTTGGACGTAAAACATGATATTTTACAACATTTCCAAGCGGAAGAAAAAACGGTTTTCATTGGTAGAGCTCTCGGGCTAGCTCCAACAACAGTAAGAACTCTCTGCAATCGCGATGCAAAACAAATCAAAACATTATATGAAGCAGTAACAGATTCCCAATTAAAAAGAACTGTTATAAATCGAAATGCATTAATAGTTAATTGACATGGATAAAAAACAAAAGGCTGTTCAAGTAACTCTGAATAATTTTATAATAAAACAACCAAAAGAGAAGCAAACGCCAAATCCTGAACCAACGTATGAATTAGAATCTGAATAAATTCTATAAATTTATGTTGTTTCATTATTTTACATTATTTTAAAATTCTATTAATGTTTGCATTAGTTTTTGGTTTTATAAAACTTATTAAATAATAGTTTAAATAATATAACTAATTTTTTTTTAAAACATGGATTTCAGATTTTATCGGAACCTATTATATAAAAACAGGTATAAATGTATACAAAATTAAAATTCAATTCGAATTGCGCTGTTTCGAGATGCGTCGGATTTATTGTAACACATTAACGACGCAACTCGAGGCTCTAGTGTAATTGATTTTGTTATTTAGGTATCCTCAACACTATGATTTATAGTCTATGAATCAGATGTTTTATTGATATTAATACATTTTTGGCACAGATTTTTCAAATTGATTTTATTAATTGCGAAAAAACGTTTACGTTGTCAAATGGCAACATTGAATGTTACCATGCGTTGTAAACAATATATTGTTATATTGCCAAATGGCAACACTTCGCATTTAAGGGTAAACTTAGTATGGTTTTGGTCTTAATCTTTATAAGTTACGTGCTTTATATTAGATAGTGATTGATTACAAATAAGGCTTTCTATTTCTATCAATAAATGCATAATCTTCTTACCATTCCGATTTCAAACTTCAATGTTCATATATTGTTTTCTGATTTTTTGACGCCATATTTATAAAATAGTAGGTATTTAACCTCAAACGGTTTCTGTAAAAGATAAACCTACTAAAATTACTCATTACACATTCAAACGGTCATTATAAAGAAAAATGAAATGTTAAATGAAAAAAATAAACATACTAAAAGTGAACATAAAAATGAGGCAAAATTAAGAGTAAAAGAGTAAGTAAAAAATCATATTGCTTTAGGAATGGATTTTAGCCTTTCGATTGCGGCTTGTGAGGAGTTAATGAAATTATGCATTACTTTTGATTTTTCTGTTTTTATTTCCCCACTTTGTAGAAGTTGTCGTAATAAACTATTTTCTTGTTTTACTGTGATTTTTGATGGATTCTGACATGGCTGGACATCTGAAAAAAAAACATTCGTATTTGTAATTATTAATGAGCAATTTTTCAACAATGTTATAATTAGAATAATGCAGAGATTTAGATGTACCGGTTTCGTTCGATCACATTTTTTTATGATGTTGTGAAATAATTTCTGTTATTTGGTTACTTTTTTCAGGTCATTTTACTTAAGCGTTTTTATTATATTTATAAACCAGTTTTATGTAACTATGTAAATTAAATTTAATATCTATTTTTAACGTTAAGTTAAATATTATTATTACAAAATAATAACCTGAAAATTCAGTATTTTCAAAAAATATTTTTAAAACCATTTGTTACAGACTTGTCATCATCAATATCCCATCAGATGAGATTCTCAGCATTAATGATCGTTGAAGGGAAAGTTCGTCAAGTAAGCTCTCTCGTATCAGAATACCTTGAGTCGGTAAAGTGTTTGCAGAGTCCAAATTAAATTTGGAACAAAAATATTATATAAAGACAATCAGCTTTTTTAAATATTCATATTTTTAAAAAATTTATAACATATACATACATTTTAAATTGGCCTACAATCTTTAGTATCTTACGATCTAACAAAAACTGGAAACGAAGGAGTTTTGAATGAAATATAAAATGACCAAATCGGTCATTTCGAAAATAATTAAGGAAAATTTTGAAACCTTTAACACGAAATTCCAAAACCAAAATGTTATAAAAATACATGGCAGGTGACAGTTTTATGAAAAGTTGTTCAAAAGTGTTAACCTTCCAGTTCAAGATAGTCTTATTTATAGAAGGATTTGCGAAAAAGCTATTCTTAAAAAAGTAGTTAAATTATATAGATTAATATGTTAAATTATAATTTTTCTGTTGTTTATTTGAAATAAATACAACTGTTGTATTTCAAATTAAAATTTGTTTTTTAAATTTTTAATATATCAAACGCAACTTATTTCAAATTTTCTTTTTAGCTTAGGTGACAATATCAAATTTATACAGTACTGCGCATATAAAAACATTCAATGTCCTAATTTATATACAATAAGTCTATCAAAGATTTTTATCAAATTTGGTACGTGCTTCTTAATTTTGTAATGAACCTTTTATAAAAACTTTTGACATATCGGTTTTATATAATTAAAAATAGAAACATGTTGTAGAACGTTTGCTTTGAGTATAGCAAAACCGATGGAGAATACAAAATTTTGGTGGAGGAAATTACGATTGTATGCTCTCTGCTGTATAGAGTCACAGACGGTATTTCATTTTTAAAAGACAGGAACGAAATTCAGAGGTTTTCTGAGTTGATCTGTAACCGTAAGAGGGTAAAATTATATAAAAATTAAATAAAAACTATGTTCCATTATAGATTTGTTGGAATTTTTATCGGTTTCAAAGGATTAAATCCAACGACAAAGGATGCAGTGCTTTATAAAGGGTGGCGATTTTCTGGCCTTTGAAATTTATAAAATATTAATGTGAAGTTTAACAGAAGCGAGAAAATTTACGAAAAATAATGTTTATAAACAAATAAACAAAACTTACGTATTTCGCGTTCGTTTTTCTGAACTAGTGTTTGAGACTGTAATATTTTTATGATTATCTAAAAAATAAAAATAATCAAACACAAAATCATTGGAAAATTACTAAATTTCTCGGATTCTTTGGATTAATGACGATATTTGGTTGACTTAAAATCATTTCATTTTGTTTCCGACTTATTTCTTCGAATTTCCTTACGAAATTTTCTTCGATTAATATCAACATTTTCTCCAATTTTTTACAGTCAATGACTTTGTTTTTGGAAATGAGTTTTAAATATTCGACAACTAGAATTTTTCGAGATTCAATTCGATTTTCGTTAAAGCTCAGCTCTTTATTGGATGAATCAGATTTTTTTTCAAATTTAGCCAATGGAAATCGAGCTTTTATTTGTAAGTATAAAGCCAAATATTTCGGATTTAAAGTTGAAACCACATCATAAGAAATATCATTTTTGTAAATTAATTTAAATGAGAGCTCTTTCATTATTAAACAATTTATAAAATCATCATCTTCTGGTGTGATGGATTCAATGGCACTTTTTATTTTCATTTAAATCGATTAATTTGATTTACAATGTGCGCTATAATGAATTACCAAAAAATATTATTAAATTTAAACAAATATTTGATGCAATGAAAATACATTAAATATTCTTAAAATTTATTTAATTTTAATTAACTTATTTTTATTTTTATTTTGTGATTTTATTCATATTTTCTTGTTAACATCAAATATCATGAATCAATCAAAAATTAAATTAAAATAATTAATAGAATTAGAAGTTGAAAATCAATATTTTATAGGTTAAAGTTCTGAAAACAAATGCTCATTAAATAAAATACAGTGATGTGTCACAAAACGTACTTAATTCGTTCTACAAGCATGTTCGTTATGTGAAACGTCTTTTCCCAAAACAATTTCATTTTAAAAATTTCAATTCGTACTGTAGCATAAAATGTGGTACTTTTGGGCCAGAACACAAACGGCCTTGTAAATGTTTAAATGAATCGGTAACACACATGCAAATATAACATGCAGATTTAAATTCAAACCTATTAAAACACCAATTAAACCCTATCAAAATATGAGAAAGAAGACAATTACATATAAAATAATAAACATAAAAATAAATTAAAATAATAACAAAAGGCAACAAGATCCGCACGATATAAATATAAACATAACACGAAAACCTAGAAAATTTGACCGAAATTGGTAATTTAACAAAAATGTGAAATTTCATGAAAATGAAATAAAATTCAAAGAATTTGAATTAGAAATAATTCAAGAAAATTTTAAAAGAAAAATTATCAAATAAAATTGCAAAATAATAAAAATTAAGATTAGAATACACTAGAAAATTCCAAGGTCGAATTTGTTTTACTAAATCAAAAAGAACACGCAAGGTTAGGGCTAAAAAAATAGGTATATATACCAATGGATTTTCACATAATTTTAAATCGTTTTTGAAAATCATTAAGTAATTTTTAAAAATCTATGTAAGTGAGAGTTTTAGTTGAAAACTCTCTCTACGTCGCATCCTCGTAACCTCGATAGAGCTCTGCTTGGGGGTCGGCGTGGGGAGAGCGATATTTTTATGATATTTTTATTTTTATGGATGCTGGGATTGGTAAAAATTTAATATTATTCATAAATCATAAATTGTTTTTATATTTTGTCGAAATATTTCCGGCCCACATCCAAAGACACATCACAAGATAGTAAAATCGACATATTATTCGAATTCGTGTAAGTGCGTGGAATATGGCCAATAATTCGTGCCCGTGAGGACTCCGGCGTGCGGAACGCAGGGGTCGGAACTTCAATATTATCCCGTATAGAAGAAAGGAGAAATAAGGAAGCAGTCTTTTGGCTACTTCCTCGTCTCTCAATTTCTTTAAATTCGACCTAAATTATTCTACATACGGCTCAAAATCACCACACCGAGTAGTCCAGTGGGCACTCATTAACTATAATGTGAACACAATGCGCCTAAGGTCAACCTAGGGAAAGGTGACGGGGAAAAGTCGAAAATTTTGAAATCATTGTTATGAATCCAATTACGAAAAAAAAAAAAAAAAAAAAAAAAAAAAAAAAAATAAAATTATAGAAAAAATATTCTTAAATGCAATTCACGTTGAGATTAGATGAAAACCTTTTGCGTAAAAATACATTAAATTAACGTAATTACTGTACGCGCTTAATATTATGTTGAGGGTCAATAATACCCTTTAAACAAACATAAAAGTAAATGAGATTATTCTAAATAGCACGTTAAGAATCAATAGGTTTACTTGAGGGCAGAATAGAGTAAGGTAGCCACCGCAGACTCCAGAAAATAAGATTAATTTTTTTATTGATAAAATCCCTTAAAATATCTTATATAATAACTGTGGTAACTCCCAAATTCATGTTAAAAATTAAATACAAATGCAGAATACAAATACGAAAGGAAATTCATAGTTAAGGAACTCCCGACTTAACGTTTCAAGAATCAACGAAGAATTTAAATAGCCTAAAGTCTAACGAAATATTTAAGGGAAAGGTTAGCTGATTGGGACCTTATAGGCACAAAAAATGATGAAGGAAATTCGTAAATTTTCATCCCAGGAATGAACAAGTCGCCGAAATAAGGCCAAAAATTAATAAAACCTAGGAAAAGCGCAGAAGATATAAGGATAAGGCTTACGCTAAATTAATTCTAATGGAAAATTCTTTAACCAAAAATCAGAGAAGTCAAGCAGAGCCGATGAACATGGTTTCCCAACATAAATCTCCAATTAAAAATAAGAAATTGAAGAACGGAGAAATTTGGCTTGTAATCCTTCATTAACCAAAGAAACTGCCAAAATAAAATAAATCAGCATTGTAGTACGGTAAATGCAAATTACTTCCCATAAACATAATAAATAATTATTACATAAGAAAAGCGAAATTAAAATCCTGATAAGAAACATCGTACCATCATATTACAAATGGATAATAATCATCGTAATTCAACATGTCCTCGCTAAAAATAATAAGATCAATAGGATAACTGCAGTTTGGTTGATAATGGCCGATTTCGAATGGATATGGAAAGAGTAAAGTATTTGAATGAACACCCTAAATCGGTAATAATCAATTTTCAGTAATCTTAGAAGGTTACCTTAAAATCCAAGAGAGGATAGAAACCCTGCGCGCCCGTAGACCCAATACCAGAAACAAATCTTGTAATCCCCACTAGAGTAATCTAGTATGAATAACATGAAAGGACCACGCATTCCACATCCAGTAGAAATCACCTATAACAAAAGATTAATTCAGTTAGGAACGAATAAATTAATTGCCCTCCAGAATATCGAATCCATTAGAATGCGAGACACCTACGGACGAAATAGATTATATTAATGCGATGACCTATTGAAGAAGAAATATAATTAGCCGACTGCAGCTAATGTGTACACACCAAGTCACGCACCCAGGAATGATGCATGTCGTGACATTTTCTAGAGATGATAGGGATAAGTCATCACGAACTAGCAATGACCTTTTCGTCACACGCACTGCCGACCAGCACGCATTTTCTCTTCCGAGTCCGTAAGTAACACCCGAGCTATATATTAGACGATGATAATTCAACGCGACAGATTGAATTTCGAATGGAAAAAGAAATGAATTTACAAGAAAATTCGTTGGATAAACACACCATAGCCAGGATCTTATATTAGAAGGGCAGCTCTTAAGTAAATTATATTTTTTTTGTTGATATGATTTTACTATTTATTCGGTGTAAACCGTAGGAAAATCTTCACGTCCCGTCCAATAATGGGAATAAGATAGAGCAATCCAAATGCAGCGGCTGTGAAATTAAATTCTTAATAAATAGTGATCTTAACTTACTTTCATTCAATTCCCATCGTTATGAATTTTGATCACAAACTTTGACTGCTAGAGTTAGATCTACGGCGTAATAGGTAGTTTAATTATCTGAGTTAAAAAATTCTAATTATTTAAGTTATTTAACAAAATTCGAATTAATTTGATTACTTTATAAAATTCTAATCATTCAAATTATTTCACAAACTTTTGAATTATTTTCATTAGTTTGGAAAATCCTAATTATTTAATTTATCTAACGAAACTTAAACCAATTTACGAAATTTTTAATTAGTTTTATTATTCCAGAAAGTCTAATTATTTAAGTTATTTTATGGAAAAATTTTAATTAGCCTAAATCATTTTGGAAAACCTTAATCATGTAAATTATTTTATGAAGGTCCTAATTATTTTAAATCAATTTTTTTTTCTTGGAAAATTCTGATTACCTACATTACTTTAATCATTTTGAACCACTCTAGAAATTTCAAATTATTAGGCTTTTCGACTTATGTGAATTCTTTTAGAAAATTGAACTAGTTTATGAAGTGTTTGGATAGTTTTGCCATTCTTAAATCATTCTAAGTATTTTAGTTCCATAAAACCTTCAAGTATGACGCCCATTTCAAATTAATTTTTACGAAATTTTTTTTAAAATTTTTATCCACTCGGAACTATATGTTTGAATTTAGATACATCAATTATCTTCGAATTAATTAATGGACCCTTGAGTGGCCTAACTATTTTGAGCAGTGTTTAAGGGTTGACTCATAATTTTTTGTGTTTCTAATTATTTGTAACTAATTTTCATTGCCATGAGATTATAATTTCGGTCATAATCCGTTTATTTCTCCTCAAATTAACATTGATACTACGCCGCATTGATTACCCATTAAAACCATTACTTATCCATTGAACTAGGACATTCGCTCCCCCGACCAAGACCTAGGTGGTAACGTTCTCAAATATACTCCAAGCAAATAAACAAATTTAATTATAAAAATTCTTCAATTAGTTCACTTTAAATTTATTACTCGTTCAGAAAAATCGGGATCTCTCGACTATGTTCCCACGCGCGTCGCAGATCAGTGGCGACAAATATGGAGACTCATCTGGAAGGAGAAATACTCCGATATGCCCCAATTCGGATAAAACCGGCGGGACGATATGCTTATGGTGGAGAATACCATGAGACAATTTAGGCAGAGAGGACAACCAAGAGATCCAAGCCCGGCCCAAGAAATTCGTGACCGGGCTCGAGCGCTTCTGGCATGCCTCAAGGACCGTCAGCGCCGGGCCAACTTCCTGGTAGACTGGGCCAGTAATTACCTGGCAAACGTCGAGGATGACATTGCCAATGGTAGGATCGCGGAGTCCTATCATTTCATGACACAACCCAGCTCCAAGCCCATCCGAAATACAAAGAGACCCGTCTTTGTATACTACGGTCACCCATTCACCCAGTCAACCGAGGATGAGAGAGTGGTTGAGTAACATCAATGCCCGACTCCACTTGCAGGTACAGCGGGAAATATTCCTAGTGACTCTAATAGGATTGAATGCCATTTGTCAATAAATAATTAACTGTTCTGTTTTTGCTTTCTGAATTTTGTTGACCAGAGTTTAATATCATAAAGATTTGTCTGAACATTATTTTGAATTAGGATTGGTGAATCCTAAGCTAATATAATTGTTTTGTAGTTATGGATCCGCTGGAAATTTTACAGAAGGAATTAGAACATTCCCGCAAACTCAATAAGGACTTCTACGCTCAACCTAGTGAGATATCTAGAGAAGTTCAACAAACCAAAGCTTCATGGTTGGAGCCAAGAAAAGTAAAACTGCTCCATCAGCGACTGACTGCAGCCCAAAAGGGATGGGCGGATGAAAGACAGATAAATCAAAGCCTCCGGACTCAGATAAGGGGGCTGGACGTCGCCTTATCGACCTGCCAAGAAGGAGCCGCTGTAACGTACCCCCTTGTCTTTGCCGCCGCCCAATTGGCTTACCGAGAGACGGCGGCAACCCCAATGACGACCACACAACCCTGACAACAATAAAGAACAGTTATCGTCCAGGATGCAAGGAGCGGGCCAAACGACGGGCCGCGCGACTGCTAAATATAACGCAGGCTACAAACTGAAATTGATTCACTTGTTGTAGAAAATTTTTTTTATCTAGTATATTTTAGTCGTTTTTCATTTATTAATAAGTGTTCACTAGTTTTATTCTCAACATATATTCGTTAATATTTTTTTTCTTGGACTAAAGAACTCAGGGAACATGAGTGATGAAGCCTACGACTTAAAGGGGACCAAGTGACCTAAAGCGAGCACAAGTCTTCTATCAACAGCTAGTTGGACTTAGAGATCGTTCGAGCAATTACAGCATTAGAAATAGCGCTCACTTTTTGCGAACGACCTACCCGCTCGAGCACATTTAGATTAGTTGATTTAATTGTTCCTCCTCGTTGTAAAATGAAGCTTCCCTATAATATTTATCAATTTGCTGAACCCGAAGTGCTTGGAGCTCTTTTATTGATGTTAGTTAATGTTATATAATAAAACAAAATAAAATAAAAATAACAACGAGCAATTACTTATTGGAGATATTCTCTAGTAAAAATGCATAAAATCAAAATGGATAAAAAGACTTTGATTTAACATTAGCAAAAGATGTACTAATGATTTATTAAAATATTACTTGGTAATTTGAAATTTTACGAGCGCACTGATTTTATTTTCAAACCACCGAATTTATACCGAAATTTTCGAGTGTTTATTTTGATGCCGTAAAATAAAATATTTACATATTTTATTGAAATTACGTTTTTATTAATTTTCTGGTTATTTTTATTGATTAATTAAATTTGATTTGATTTTTTCACTTTTTCTTTATTTTGTCGTGTTTTCAATAAATTTGGTGATCTTTATGATTTAAATTTTTGGTGTTTTTAATAATAGTAATGCTGTTTTTTATTTATTCAATATAGTTTTCATGAATTTTTAACTCATATCTGCACCTTTAGCAAAAGCAAATTGAACAATTTCCTTTGTTTTCAATGGATATATTGCATGCTTAGAATTAAGCGTCATTTGATGACCGGCTGATACAGATGGATCAATACGAACTCTTTTCACCAATAGTTTTGCATCGACTAATTGAAGAATTGGTGCTGTGGTAGCACTTGTTAGTGATATTGCCGAATCAGATCTTTTCAATCTAATGTGTACATTAACACCTGGGAATAAATATTTCGGTTGATCCATAAAATCGAGTTGTAATGACGAGCACATGGTAAATAATTTCGAGCCTTTAATCCACTTTTTCCTATCGTCATCACTACCATAACCCATAGGAGTTAAACATGTATTTTTAGTATCGCTATTGTAATTTATAATAGTTTCTATTAGAGCTTTGTGAATATATGTACTGTTACCACCCTCAATCTTGATATTATTAAATCCGAGAACTGCATCTTTAAAAAGTGTATGAAACAAGAAATTGTTTGGAAATATATCACAAGGTTCACCCAATGGTTTTCTATCGTTATCTACAACTTTGATCTGAACAGTTAACAATGTATCGTTCAAATCTAGATATTCAGTTTGGGAACCATTAATATAAAATTCAATATTTTTTCTACTATTCATAATAGAATTCATCGGGAATACTTCTTCAAAAGCACCCATTTCAATTACCGCGTGGGGATATTGTCTATCAAATAAACACAATTCAGATTTACCGCAAATCATTTTTGAAATATAGTTGGATGCCCTTTCATTCATTTGTTTATATGTTTATGATGTCTTTTACGTTTTTGAGCTGGTGCTGGTGCCTGTTTTTGAAACATACCTCCAACACAAGGTAGAACTTTCCTTAGCTCGCTAATGTATTTGATTTCAGAGATGGTAATATTTTCTGCTAATTCATTATCACATCTTTAGCAGTTTTCATACCAAAACTACCAATGCGTTTAAGAATAGGAAGTGCAAATCTACCAATAGTTCTCAACCATCCTGACCCATACTGTTTACCAATAAAATATGGTAATTCGCCACCACTTTGGTTACCACTATACATACTAATAATATCGTTATTAGCCATTTAATTTATGAAAATGTAATGTCAAATGAGGTTTTGTATTTTTATAAATTCAATAAATTTACCGCTATCATCACGAATATTTATTTCTATATTGTTTATACATGATGTTGATACCGTTAACTACATGTGATTATCGATATTTATATTGACAACTTCATCCTGGTCATGTTTATCAACCCAAACAGATTTCAATAGAGGAACCAAAGAATCACCAACAATTATATGATCGATGATGTTAGTATATATGAACATTTGTCTATGAAATTTTATCATTTTTGGTTTGCTTACACCAAAAGAACTTGCCCGATATGTGTGCATATCTAATCCCAATGTAATAGCCAAATTTTATCAAATGTAACTTCACAAATGTTATTATTCAGACTGAATTTACATAATCCATCTTTAACAATTTCAATAGTTTTAAATATATGTAAACAATTGAATGAAATATATTTATATAACTCTTCAAGTGTTTCAATATATAAATCATTAGTAAATGTAAATGTATCTTCAACCCCTCATTAATATATGATACAGATATTTTGACGTGTTCATTCACAGGCCGACATCAATAAAAATTTTGAAACGTAATAGGTATTCAGTACCAGGAACAACAATGTTAAGCTTATCACTATCCATTCGCTTGGCATCATCAATATTTTAAAATTTTATTGTATGGACTATAATCACAACTAACATTCAATCTATCTATGAAAAAGATGCCACTATTTTCATCTAAAATTTGATTCGGAATATGACAATATCGTTCAATATTATTGATTGAGAAAATACCACTACATGTTTTGAAAACACGCTTCTTGTAATTGATTTTTACATTGACTATAAAATGGGAATGTATGATAAACAAATGTAAAGTCTTGCAAAGCAACTTCATAATTTCCATGTAAATAAATGGGATATTGAAGATCAACCATGCATTTACTTGCTTGATTTTCCGAATGGATTAGTGGGACACTATTGCTCGGTAAAATAGTATAGAAACTCACTTTACTAGGTCTTTTGATGATATTCATGAGGGTGTTTGATATCCATGCCATTTGACATAGTATTGTTTATCCTTACCCACCATTTTAGTTTTCAATATTTTCTGAATTGTGAACTCTGTAGGTTTGGAAATAACTTGTAATTCCTGTTCATAGAATTTCCACTGTATTACATTGTTATCACTGTCTTTAATAACATACATTACAGGACTCTGTTTAGTATAAATTTTAATAATTTGAAATACTTCATCACTCCAATTACTATCGAAATTTTTGATGAAAGATGAAGCAGATATTTTACTAATTCTAACGTGATCACCAACTTTATATTTTGGTTTTGTAATAGTAACTTTTTTAGACAGTACTCGTGTTTTCGAGCTGATATCTATAGGTCTCAAACCATTCAGACCTCGATGTGATGAATTATTATAACTAACAAGTGTTTTCGGTAATACATATTATATTACCTTGGTGCACGAAATATTTCTTCAATCTTCCCTCAATGTCCGGTTAAATCTTTCAACATGAGCAGCTTTGTATTAAGAATGTACAGAGTGTTGAGAATTTGGTTAGTCTGTTCTCTTAGCCTTATGTTGTTTAGTAACTTGGAGAATGGATTCAAAATTTGAGTCTTTTCTCCAAGTAACAACAGTAATAAAAAATAATGATAGAAAAATAAAAACAGAATTTACCATAAAGTGAATGAAAACGAATCAACATTTTTATTCATTTTAATTTGAAATTTGTGAATTTTTGCGTTTTTTGGTAAAAGTGGTCAAAAAAGAATTGTTTAAATTTGTACTGTAAATGGTAAAAAATTGAAATTTTATAATTTTGTAGTTTTTATGAGTATCAATTAAATTAGAAGAATTTGTAATTTAAAAATAAATAATTAGTGGCTTGAAATAGTTCAAATCTCTTTTAAGATGTCATTAATATGTTCGATTTCTAATGAAATTCCTGAAGTTCTAGTTCTTAATAGAATTTCAGAGCATGCTTATGAAAGAAAGTTAATTTGATGAATACTTAACAACCAGTGATTTAAATCCAGTCACTGGAGTACAGTTTTCTCGAGATTATTTGATTTAAATTAGAGTTCTAATGCATGTGAAATCGAAACCACCAAGTTTAACATCCATTCCAGCCTTATTGAAATCTTTTCAGGATGAATTGGATGCTTTGATGCTTCAACAATTTATCGTGAAACAAGAGAACCAGGCTCTTAAATGTGAATTGTCTCACGCTCTTTAATCAATACGATGTTTCGTGTAGAGTTGTGACTCGTCTAACCAAAGAGGCTAACACAGCTCGAGAAGCTTTGTCTACTCTTAAACCACAAGTTGGAATTATATCTCATATTGTTTCTCATCAAGCTGCACAATTCGATAAAAGTGAATCAGGAAAAGCTCATCGTTGGATGGATATGTTAAATGCTACAGTTCCAAGTCGTATTAAAACTGCAATTGATAAAATCCCAACAAATATTCAAGAATGCTCTATGGATGAATATCATAACTTTCTGTTTGATGGTCTAGTTTTGGGATATTTGATGGCAGCGTTGGGTTCAGGTCATAGTGAACAATCAAATGGAAAAGCCTGAACAAATTCTAACGCAAACATTCTCATCCTCAATCAAGTATCATCAACCCATCTGAATCAATTCAATGAAAAATCACAATTGGATCTGTCAATTGGGGTTCTTCCACAGCTGAGATGTCTCTGCATACTCGTGGGCCTTGTTGCAATCGATAATAAATTAATTAAAACGATGATGGAATTCACCACAGAGTAATGATTTATTTTGAGACGATTTGCTTAACTTTACTATTGTAAAACTCCTTGCCTATAATAATAATAATAATAATAATAAAAAAAAAAAAAAAAAAAAAAAAAAAAAAAAAAAAAAAAAAAAAAAAAAAAAAAAAAAAAATAATAATAATACCTAAATCGGTTTGCAAATTATCAGGATGCCTATTTTTAAATAAAATATTAATTGCTTTAGGTATTTCCTCTGCAGATTTTGTCTTTCTTTGTACACCGCAGGCAAAACGATTGAAAACATCAATACACGTTAAAATATATTTATAACCCTTGTTAATCTTTGAATACGGTATCATCTCCATCAAATCCATTTGCCATAAATCATTAATACCGAATGTCTTATAAGCTCTTGTTGGAAATCTTTTCCACATTGGTTTGTTTAATCTGTACGCAAGCTGATCTAACAACCACTTTTGTGTTTTCTTTTTCGAATTTGGAACTCTTTTCTTTAACTTTGGCACTCCACTGGAACCTGCTTCGTCTTCTAGGTTCGTCCAAATCTTCTCCATTACAACAGGATGATTTAAATTTTAATTTGACATTAGGTAATGATTGCCCCATCGTTTATTTTAATCCACCTAATAATGATATTGCTAATGGTAATATAGCGGCGATAAAACATTCTTGTTGTTTATATATGATTTTTCTCATTTGCTTACGATTTATATTATTTATTAGCGATAACAAAGGTTTTCGATATTTATTCAACACAAGGTTTTTAGATTTACTGATTTTAATTTCACCTCTTACTACTTTTAGTAAAATTTTGAGTAAATCATCGACAAAAAAATTTGGAAATGATTGTAAAATAGACATTCTTTTCATATTAGATGCCTTTAACAATGCATTAAAATATGGGAAACTCCCATGATTTTCAACAATTTCAACTTATTGACTCTTTTTATTACTCCTTTTAATAGGGTTTTTCGATATTAAATTCATTGCGGGGAAATTCTCGGTTATTAGTTTTTTAGATTGTTTATAACTAGTTTTGGTGGAACTTTTTCAGTCTAGGCAAACGCGTTTAGGCAAACGCGTCTTGTTACTACTTTAGAATACAAGATCAGAAGATGGAATGCTTGCTCAACACGGGAGCTATGGTAAATGTCATGAGTTGGAGAAAACACGAGAAACTTAAAGATATAGAACTAATAACAACATCGGACACATTGAGATGTGCCAATAACAGTGTTTTAGAAACGAAAGGTAAAGCAACATTAGAAGTGGAAATAAATGGCAGGAAATGAATGGCAAAGTTTATTTTGTAAGATATATGACTCTAGAGGTAATATAGGAGATAAAATACTGATAAAAGTAGAATCAAAAGCAAGAGATAATGAAAGATAAGAAGGGTCATATAGAATAGTGTTAAACATTTATGATCGGGAAAAATGTTCCAAAGAAATGTTGAAAACATGAAGAAGTTTCTTTAAGAAATTGGATGTAAGGTGTTTTCATCAGAAAATTGAATATTTCGGATTGTTTGTCAGAGAGATTTAAAATGAAAAAAAAGATCAAATCAGTTTTTACTAGTAAACTTTTAAACTTATAATTAATAATTTTTCTGCAAATTTTTAAATTAGATTGGCATAATTATCTTTGATTAAAATTAAAATATAAAATTCTTTAACTTTTATTAAAATTTTAATATTGAATTTCTCTAATAAATTGTTTAAAATTATTTGGTTCAATGCTTCAAAGTTATTTTAAATATTAAAAAATATTATAAGTATAAAACGGTGATTCCTTGGTAGCAGCATAAGTTACAAAATGAGTAAAAAAATGAGCCCTTGCTGCGAAATAATAATTACATTTTTGAAAAAAGTTTCGATTAATAAATAATCTTCTTCAGTTTTTTTCTCTAATCTAACAAATTCTATTCTCAAATCTAAACCTAGTTCCTCCTGCATCTGTTAGATCATACCAAGTCGTCGCTTGACCAACATATCAGGGTTACTGCTGGTGTTGGATTTTCTCTTTTCTGAAAGAATATTGTCGACCCAATAGCGGAATACGTGATAATGATCACACTTTTTAGGGCCCATCTATCTGTAAGATTGATAGCACACAGAACAGCCTCTAACTCGGCAATGTTAATGTACAGATGATTGTTTTTCTTTCGCAGCCACGATGCATCTTCAACGATGTTATTATCAATTTCCAGGCTCAGACTTCTAATGCAAGATTACTGGCGTCGCACCAAATCTTTCCGTTATCGCATTTACTGACTGACCAAATACCTTCAACCGGGTCTTCGTTTTTCACTCGGTTGATAAGTTTATGAATCAATAACTCACATTCGTGACCAACATCATTATCCCAGGATTTCTCCTGGCTCATGCGCTTGATGTAGCTACAAGTCACTCGAAGCCACTTTGCAGCTGTATAATATCCAACCATTTGCCCACAAATGGAGAAAAGCTTTCAACCAGAGTAGTGATCATCAACATAAATAAACTGGCAAAGACTCTCGGAACTTTAATTTCCGGTCGTCTACTGTGACGATCCAGTTGTTCGAAACAAAGTTACCCCTATACCATTGTTTTTGAAGAATTGATTGAGAACTGCCCGAATCGACCAAAGCATAGGCCGGGCTCCCATTAATTTTTATTGAAATCATTTTTACTCTTTGTACCGAATTTTTTTTGAGGCAGTATTTGATCCAGATAATTAGAGGTTTTCAACAGCTGAGTCCTAAGCTCGAATTCTTTGGCCCATTTAATGACATCTCTTTCTCATGAATATTTCGAAAAGATATCGATATTTTTAGTAAGACCACAACAGCTTGTAAATCCATTTTTGATGCCAATCATAAATGACTGCCTAAATTACCTCAACGTAATATGCGTGAACAATTACGACTATTTCCCACAAATGACGTAATAGATTTGCCCTCCCCGTATGCATCTTCGAATATTCAGAATATCATTGCGCAACATCATTACATATATTGTAATATTTTAATGTTAATAATCTTTTTAGTGAAATAAAATTATCTTATTTCGTTTGAGTTTTAAGTCATTCACACATTACCTTCATAAAGTAAAAAATTATTAAATATCTAGTTACAAATAATTTTTAAAGTCTACTAAATGATTTATTTCAGCAATAACTCCTGGTAGACTTTTTTAATGTGATTTTATTAACTCTATCTTCATTGCAGACTCTTTCTTTATTCACATCAAATAGTTAAAAATATTTAGCCTTAAATTTAGTATTTCAATTATAACTTACGTTTTGCAATGACTTTTTCAGACTAGGGAATTTTAAAATAATTTTTAAAATTAAAACAAATAAAAGGCAACATTTAGTCTACTCACATTTACTTAGCTTTTTATTCTTTTATCATTCAATATTGTCATATTTTTAGATATTAATTTATTTTATACTCAACTACAATTACAATGAAAAACTTTTGGTTTTATGATATTGGTTAAATATTACCTCTGTCAATTATTGAGAGAGATATATTTGTGAAACATTAGTGTCAGTAACAAATTCAACAATGGGAGCGATCACTTTTTCATTTGTTTGCCTTGGTAATGATGTTCATCAAATTAATATCCATAAAAGCATTTTGCTTTCAATTTCTATTTCGTTGCAATCTTTATAAATTTGATTATTTTCGCTATTTCTCCGAAAACAACTAAATGCCACCACGTAGAAGCCCGAAAGAAAATTTGAAAGAAATAGATTTAGAAGGAAATAATGATGAATTGGTTAGTAAATATGGAATAAGACTTCTTTTTCGTCGATATGCGGAGGTCTCTTCTGTTTCTGGAGTTCCACAATTTTATAGATCAAAAGAAGTTCTCAAGTCAGTTGTTTGGTTTCTGATTATTCTAGCAGCCACGGGTAGGTTTCCTATTGCTACTTCCGAATTATTAATTTCTTATTCTTTGTATTATCCGATTATATATAAAATGATGAAATTAAATATCAGAATTTTTGGAAAGTTAATTTTACCTCAGAACTGAAAGATGCCTTACTGTCATACTTTTAATGTACAATAACTTAGAAATTTTTAGATGTTGTGAAAACATATTCGTTTAGTTCAAAATCTGTAAACATTAAAAGTTCAAAATTTATTGAAATCAAAAATATATATTTCATATTTCAGAGTATTTAAACAAAATTAACAACGGCAATTAATTTTATTTCAAAATTTAATTTCATTCAAAATATAAATTTTTAATAAATTACTTATTTTATTTAATAATTAGTATACTAATTTATAATTAAATATTTTAAAATATTTTAATCTAATTTATCAAAAGTTAATTTAAATCTTATTTTAAATTTTAATCATTTTAAAACTTATTTTACCTTCGTTGATTATTATTTCAAAATACCCTCGCATCTCCCTTCTTTAAGAAATCCGTTCATCTTCTCTAATTTTCTTTGAATCAATCTTACATTGGCGTCTCGTAACGAATATCGTCTATCATGCATCTTCTGAATCACTTCGTATGATTCTTCGTATCTGTTTTATCTCGTGACCTTGCTTCTACTTTTACTAGTACCGAATCTCCTACTTTGAATTCTCTTCTAGTTATAACTTTTTCCTGTGTTTTTTTATGTCTTGATCTACTGGCTTGTTACTGTACCATCGTTATCTGTATGCTTTCCTTCCGAATCTACCTCAGCTGGACTTTACACAATTGTTTTTTGAAACGTTGCGTTCACTGTGAATTCAATTTCTGACAATATATCTGACCAACTAGTTCAAATTCCTCCTTTTAGTGATGCGTCTCTTATTGTCCCGAATTGCATTTCAGCATTTTCATTTGTATTATGGTGATACGGACTCGAAAAAAATATTGTGATTCCCATTAATTCTGTGAAATCCTTTATAACTTCATGCTTTTCCACAATCTGCATGAATTTCCCTTGGTGCTCCAAACTTTAAAATCCATTTGTTATTCATCAGTTCTTTTATCGTGGTTTTATTCTTTTTATTCACTGATGACAATGAAATATTGATCAATATTGATCAATTATTGCAATTTTTGGGAATAGTCAACATATGGTTCATCTCCCATGGTTCATCTGCAATAAGTTTTATTATATCTTCTTCCATTGTCGTTTCTCCCTTCTTTCAATATATATTTCCAACACGACTCCTGTGCTATATCCTCTTTGTCTTGTTTAATTTCCTCAACATCTTGTTGCCATTTACACCTTATCATTTTCTCCACCATGTTTGTACACCGTGTTTTTATTTTTTTCAGTCTTTGCATTGTCGTGACTCTGTAGGCATTATGTACAAGTCCCGCAGGTACTTTTCGATAGTGCATCTGCATTTGCGTGATTTACTTCATTTCTATACTCCATTTTTATGTCTAAATTACTGAGATAATTGATCCACGTTTGAAATTGCACAGTTATCGGCTTTTTCGTAGATAACATAAACGTAATTACTTTGTTGGCCGTTCTAAACGTAAATCTTTTGTTGTAAAAGTTATGATTAAAATATTGCAAAAATAGTAAGTTGCGAGCAGTTCCTTTCTCGTAATGCAATACACAAATATGATAATATCCTAATATATATCAAAGGTTTGTTTATTGATAAAAGATTGACGTTCAAGAAATGATATAAACTCAAAGAATATATTGGATTATTATCCTCGTATAAATAAATTTATTGCCTTGAATATATTTGGATTTATTTTGATACTTTTTTTAAGTTTGTAAATACTCTAAACATTTTTGTAAATTTGAGATATTCTGAGATTGAGAAATAATTTTTAGGAATTTTAAACATTTTAAAAATTTAAAGTTGGGTATTTTCCAAGGGGAAGTTGAAACATTATAATATCCCAATGTATGTATCTAAAGTTTATTTTTTGAAAAAGTAATAATATAAATTCAAAATCTCTTGCGGTGTGTATATTATTTCATTGTATATAAAAAGATTTATCAATTCTAGCCCCTTTTTATTTGGTTAAATGAATAATACATTCTCAATACAACGAATATTTATATTATTTAATTCATATTTTCCACTCCACAATGGATGTTTACCCCTTAGAATGTTTTTCCTCTCCATTTCTCCATTCCAACCATATTACTTCTTCTAAGTGTTGAAAGTATCATTTTTTTAGTTGATATTTCTTTTATTTAGTGGATATTTTAGCTGTTCTATTTTTCAGTAATTTCAATGATTTTTCAACACCTAATATACTCTCCCACCAATATTACTTCTTTCCTCACCGAAAATTTGCTTAGGTTAGTACACCATATACTTATTAACATTTCACTATTTCTAAATTTCATGAAAAATATCAAATAAATGTAAAGATTGAAAATTTTATTAATTTTAAATAAATTTAATATTAACTTTTAATAGATCAGGTTGTACTCGACAATAAAATATAATTTTAGGCTATGTAAATAAATTTAAGCTTTTAATGAAATTTCATGATAATTTTTTTAGTGATGAAAATATCATCTTTTATAAGGTATTTATTTTAGTAAATTTTGAGAATATTTGAGTTTTCTGTTGATCTTTAATGAATATAGGATATTTGGGCTATTATTATGTTTCTAATGAAAATTATTGAAAAAATGAAGGTAATTCATTAATTTTAAACAATTAATTTCTTGAATTATTTTAAATAAACGTTAATTTTCGTGTCACATAGGTAGATAATTAAGATTTTTACAGCAATTTAGAGTGATTTTTAATTTTTGCTGAAGACACCGTAAATTCCATGTATTATTTGTAATTATTGAGTCAAAACGTCTTTTTTAGGATAATTATTTACGAATTAGAATCAAATTTGACTGATAGATTTTGAATAGTTTAATGATATTTTAATTATAATTTTATGGTCTATTTTAAAACGTTTAAATATACTTTAGTATCGTATTTATTCGTTGAAAGTATGTGAAGCTATTCAGTGGTATATTGCATGGTGATTAATGTATTTTACATTAAATTACGATCATCGTTTGGAATATTTGGAGACAATGTTTGATCGGGAAGCAGTATGATCCGCATCAGCGTCTAATAATTGATCAATTCCTTCATCATTGCCGATAGTGGATTGCCAATCTCAAGGAATAATATGACCTTTCTTGTTATCTCTTGCAGCATCACCAACCAATTCAAGCAAATCAGCAGCTAAGTATTCCAAAACTGCCGCCAAACAAACTGTTGCTGTAGTTCCAACATATTCAGCAAAATTTCCTTTTCGCAACGTTCTGTGAATTCGACAAACAGGAAAATGAAGATCAGCTCTCGAGCTACGAATTCTGTTGGGGACTTATTTGTTTTTCCAGATTTACTTTTCGTTCTGTAGCAAAGCAAATGCACGTTCTTTGATAATTCGCCATTTAATTTACTTCGATGAATTGCATATTGAATTCGTTTAATATAACCAAATTTAATACCATTTCCAGGAAGTTGACAATTTTGTTTCGACTTATCGATTTGAGATATTCCCGAGCTTTGAATTCCGGGGTTTCATTTATAACATTAATGTTTTCCAGAATTCAATTTGAGAATCCAAGGACGATATTATATTATCAGATGTTAAAGCAATTTCTTCTTGAGTGTCATCATTAGATGTTTCATTGATTACATGGATAATTCTTTTCTCTGTAACCAGTTCACACTTTATTGGACTAATGTTTTTGAAAATTAAGATTGCTGAAATTAACATCTTGCTACGAGATTCAATAAAACTTGATGTAAAACTATTTTGAAAATTGAAATGTATTTTTTTGTCAAAAGTTTCATTTAGACTTACTTCTATAGGATTTATTATTTGAATTTTCAGATAAAATTTTTAATGAAAACTTATCCCTCTCATTACAACTTTTTGTTTTTTAATACTTTTACAAGTTTTAGTTTCGTATTTATCAATAACAACTGAGGCTTTTGGTCTTCTTATTGTCATACTCTAATTGATATGTGATAATATTAAGAACTTATGATTTATATAATTTAAATTTGCAATTTACATTTTAAATGTAGCTTGTAAAACATATTTTTTTTAAAGAACACTAATTTACAAATATTATTAAAACACACATCTTAATTAAATCAAGTAAATTAAAATATCATATAAAATAAATTAGTGTTTTAGTCCCACATTTTTAGAAAACGGGGCTAAATTATCTTTTTTATTTAACTTTAGAGAATTTTAATTGTAAGATCCTTTACAATTTATCTTAATGTACTTAATCATAATTTAATCTATATTTAATTTATATGGCGCATATCCAGACAGAGGTAAGATTTGATTAAAATTTATTGTTAATATATCGTGTTTTATTAAACATTTTGCGGTTTTAGTTAACATTTAATATCTTTGAGATTAAAGGATAATTATTTGTTTTCAAATGTTATTGATTTATTTTAAATCGATGACAAAAGTAGTATAATTATTGAAATTTAGAGTAATATTTAAAAAGTTTTAAGAGGATACTCAGTGTGCTTATCAATATATTATAAAAATCACTGAATTATTAGAGCAAACAATTAATGAGAAAATATGATATCTATTTTGTGATTTTACAAAATATTGTTATCAGTTGAATATTGTTATTTAAAGGGTAAAGATAATCTATATTGGGAATATTGATTATTTTTAAAAAACTACTGAATATAGCTGAGAATGTTGTCACTTGAAGAAAAATAAATGGTTATAAGCAAATTTTATGATATTTTTAAAGGAATTTATTTGGATGGATATCGATATTAGTGGGTGATATTTTGAACGGATGGTAGAAATAATGTTATTGGATGAGAAGTAATTGTTCGAGAGTAAATTTTATTTTAAAGGGAAATGATTGGTTAAGAGGGGAATTTATGATTTTTTTAGGGGAAATAATCGAATAAGAGCAAGTTTATTGAAATTTTTAAACGGGTTGGGTAGGTTTGAAATTGTTATATAAAGCTAAAGATTATGGAAATATTGATGATTTTTATTAAAAATAATGAAATAGTTTGGAATATTAACATTTAAAGAGAAATGATTGGATGAGAGTAAATTTTAATTTATTTTAGGGGGAAACAATTGGCTAAGTAGAGAATTTATGATCTTTTAAGTGGAAATAATCGAATAAGAACAGATTTGTTGATATTTTTAAGGGGTTGAGTCGGTTAAATATCGTTATTTAATAGGTGATTTTTATAAAAAATAATGAATATAGTTATTAGAGTAGGGGAAAGTGTATTTGATGGGAAATGATTTGTCAAGAGTGGAATTTATTTTAGTGAAAAATAGTCGATTAGGAACAGGTTTTTTGTCATTTTTAAAGGGGTTGAGTTGGTTAAATATTGTTATTTAAAAGGTTAATATTATCTAAATGTGTATTTTTATGATTTTTATGAAAAATATTGAATATGGCTGGAAATATTGATATTTGAAGAAAAATGATTGGCCAAGAGAGGAATTTAAAATATTTTTATAGGAATTTATTGTGATGAATACCGGTGTTCAAAGGGTAAATATTATGTACTTGATATTTTTTTATGAAAATTATGAATAGAGTTGGTATAATGGAGTGAAAAATGACATTTTAAGAGAAATTATTGGTTGAGAGGCGAATTTATGGTATTTTAAAGGGGATTGAAT
This sequence comes from Schmidtea mediterranea, assembly GCA_022537955.1. Classification (NCBI taxonomy): domain Eukaryota; kingdom Metazoa; phylum Platyhelminthes; order Tricladida; family Dugesiidae; genus Schmidtea; species Schmidtea mediterranea. Next base: position 131,809,382 of record CM039679.1, read on the forward strand.
TTACAAGATTCTTAGGAAAATTGTTACATTTTTCATTGATTTAAGGTTAATAAGAATATATTGATAAGATTTCAGTTCTAAGAAATTGTTTGATTCATGTAACTATTTGTATACAAGTAAGTATTTATTTGATTTTATTATTATATTTTTAACTTAATTTTATTAAAAACTAAAATTGACAAATATTTAAAAACTTTTTGTTACCCATTATTTATGTTTTTATTGACAATTTTCTGAATAATTTAAATATTTACGATTATTTCCAGGCACGAAGAGAAATTGTACAATTAAATACTATGAGCAGTCAATAACATACAATTATTTTCATTTAACAAGTACCTAGAACAATTACCTAACAATCTTAAAAAATTTTTAAAAAAATGATCTAACAAATTTTTCAAATATTTTACAACTTAGTTAATTTAATTAATTTTTTAATTGATAAGTACTATTTTCTTTACAATTTGCTCCTATATTGAATCTTTCTTTAAAAGTTTTATTTAAAGAACTAACAAATTTAATCAAATTTATTTAAATTTACATCTTTCCCACTACTTTAATCAAATTCGATTCACCAGCTAATCACAATTTAATAAAAATAATTTCTACAAAAACTAATAAATAATCACATAATAAATAATCGTATAAATTTTTGTTTTCAGTAAGTGATATCAGTACACAAGAACCTATGTATGTATTGAATCATGGTATCAGAAATTTAACATATTTGGTAGTAGTTGACAATTATTTGTATTATTATTTGTAATTATTTGTATTGTATTATTTTTTTTCTATCAGCTTTATTCAAACTTTTAGCATCTTTGAGTTAATAATTTTAAGAGTCGAATCATTTTCAATAAATATATGAAAATCCATTCCAAGTACAATGAAAGTAATAAATGTTTTGAGAAATTAATTTAAGAATATTTTTCTAATCAAGTTTCTTTTCACAAGCAATTAGATTAACCACTAATTGTACTTACTAATTAATTTATTATTCAGTAAACAATTAGAGTTGAAGTAAAAAGATTAGAAAATCTATAAAAATAAATTCAAGTACTTTTTTGAGGTGTTAGCAATTAGAAAAATAGTAGAAAATTTTCAAAGTTTTTAAACAAAACTATTAAGTTTTACAAAACTGTAAACAAAGCAATAAATTTTTATCCAGAGAAAAAATAACAATTGATTGGGCTTCAATGAATTTTATTAATAGTCGCTTGATAGAAATCAGGTAACTAAGCAACCAAACAATTTACCAAATTGGAGACATCAGTGATCGATAAAGAATGGAGAAGATTTTTATTAGTAAAATTTGTAATTGAAATTGTATTTCTTTTGATTGTTTAAATTTTTAAGTGCTTTTATTTAAAGATATCTTGGTCAGTAAACAATTTTTGATATTGATTTGTTCAGTAACTAGTTATTGATAACATATTGTTAGTGTGTGTATAGTGAATAACCAAGTATTTTAAGGGGAAATGATTGAGAGAAAATTTTATTTTATTTTTTAAGTGGGTTAAGTTGGTTGAATATTGGTGTTCAAAGGGTAAATATTATTTAAATAAGGAATTTTAATGAATAAGATACTCAATTATTCAATTTCTAGTATGTATATAGTGAGTTGTACAGTACTCAGTTATTTTTATACAGTACATAGTGATTGTTGTTCAGTTATTAATCAGTGGATTGTTCAGTGTGTATGGGTTATCAGTATTCAGAATTTGATACCAAGTAAGTTAACTTTTTATATTTTATGAATTTATTATTTGTTATTATTATTATTATTATTATTTTGAAAATTTCATGTTATTTTATTTTTTCACATCTTGCTTTGAAATTTTTTATCTGTATTAAAATGTATAAAAAACTCATTGTAAAAATTAAAATAAAAATGTAAAGTGATATATAACATTTCATTGTAAGATTACATTTAAAATTTTATCAATTAAAAACATGTATTAAAATTTCAATGCAAAATTATATTAAACATTTCATTTTTAAAAATCATGTTCATTGTAAAATTATGCTAAAAATTTTATCATTTAAAAACATGAATAAAAATTGATCGATAAAATTATACTAAAAATTTTATCTTTAAAAAATTCTATCATGTAATTTTGTCGGCTCTAAGTTACTTTAAAAATTCTTACCTTATGTAACTTACTTTTTGACCCTCTATTTAATTTTAAAAATTTCTTACCTAACTTACCAAACTTTACTCTAGGCACCTTAATTTACTTAAATTTATTCTAACGTACTTTAAATTACTCTGATGCACCTATATTTATGAACCTATATTTATTTAAATGTACCCTAATGTACTTTAATTTACTTTAGACCTTCTTTTTACTTTAATTTACCTTAAGGTACTCAAATGTATCTTAATTTACTTTAGAAACCTTGATTTACTTAAATCTATCTTTATTTACCTTTATTTACCTTAATTTACATTAATTTACCTTAATTTACCTTAATTTACTTTAGGAACCTTGATTTACTTAAATGTATCTAATTTACCTTAATTTACATTAATTTATCTTAATTTACCTTAATTTACTTTAATATACTCTAATGTACCCTAGTGTACTTTAATTTACTTTAGACCCTTTAATTTACTTTAGGTATTTTAACTTATTTTTATCTAGAACCTAAATTTGCCTATGAAAATTGTGTGACCAAATATTACATGTGTTTTTTTAACAAGTCTATAAAATACCCCTGACAATTTTTTATTGGTAGGCGATTCAAGCCATTTTTATTTTATGCCTATATTTACCTATAGAAAATATTCAAAAACTTCAAAATAATTTTTAATTTTTGCACATTTTTCAAATAATTAATTTTGAATTTTACATATATTTGTTTTGAATTTAAATTTTTACGCATTTTTTCGAAATTTTTTTTTCATCCACAAAATAAGCTCTCGATAAAAAGCCTAAGTAATTTTTATCCATAAAAAGCGTAAAATCTAGTATTCGGTTCAATTTCCAAATACTTCCTAATACTTCCGAAAGTCTGAGTGTAATTTGACAAATGAGTGTGAATTGAGTGTTGATCTAAATAATAGTTAAAATGGATATAAAAAAATTGAGCCTAAATATGTGTTAGTATTGCCGTACTCTGAAGGTTTTACAAATTATAAAAAGAAGTTAAGTAAACAGATGGTAAATTTAGAGTATAAGATCGTCTTTAATTCGTGTAAGGTACACAATATGTTTATTAATAAATCAAAAACTCCGGTTGGATTGTGTTTTGATCTCGTTTATCAATTTACATGTAATGGGTGTAATGCCACATACATTGGAGAGACTTCCCGTCATCTCTGTACTCGAGTTCTAGAGCATTGTCGATTGAAGGATTTGACCAATAATAGTGAGCACAATAGAGGCTGTAAAAGTGAAATAGGAAAGTCTGATTTTAGAATTTTGTTGAAAAGTTTTAATAATTATTAGGAACACGTGATATGTGAAGCATTGCTGATAAGGTTATTGGATCCAAAAATTAATGTGCAAAGTTCTGTGACTACGAATTTTTTGAATGTTTTTAAATAGTTTAAAGATGTTAAATCATGTTTATGTATTGTTCTTTAAGAAACTTTTTTCTAATATTATTAAAATAATTGAATTTGTAAATTACATAATTTTTTAAAAAATTATAATATAAATAAAAATTATAATATTTATATAAATAACATTTTACATTAGTTAAAAGTATTTGAATATTTTTTAAATGTTTATTTATTACAAAATTAAATTAATATAAAAAATAATTTATTTACAAAACATTTATTATTTAATTGCAAATAATAAATAAAATGATACTTACATCGATCAGAAATTTGAAATAGTGTGTTGTGTGTGCTAAACGCATGATTTGTTGTGAATTATGTATTTTATGGATTTAAAGTGGTAAAATGTAGTGTATTACAATGAAATAATATTGGTAAAAAATAATTTTTTGTAATGTTTAATTAAATTGATACAATTTACTGTAATGTTTTATAGCTTTGATTCAATTTGACGAAATAATTTGTTACAATTCGAAGAAATATTTTATAACTTAACTGAAATTTTATTGAATAATTTATCTTTTTAATATAATTGACTGTAATGTTTTATTACTTCGTTGCAATTTAATGAAATAATTTATTAATTGTTGTAATATTTAAATACTTTGTTGCAATTAACTGTAATATTTTCTTATTTGTTAGAAGTTAATGAAATAATTTATCATTGTGATTAAATTTGAAGAAATATATTATTAGTTGTTTGCAATATTTCAGATCGTCATTACAATTTAATGAAATAATTTACTAATTTGTTGTAATATTTAAATATTTTGTTGCAATTCACAGCAATATTTTCTTATTTTTGTTTGAATTTGATAAAAATAGTTATTAATTTGTTGCATTTCAATGAAATAATTTTTAACTTTCGTGCAATGTACTGTAATTTTACTCATATTTGCAATATCAATGTAAAATCGATGCAATACCAATGCATGATTTTGATGACATGCATTTGTATGTGATAGTTGTCTGAGTAATATAATGTATGTGTGTTTGAGTGTGGATTGAATATAAGTAATTTTTTAATCTTTACTCAAATTTGATTGGTTGATTCAAAATAATTTCCTATTTCTTACTCAATTTTGATTGGTTGATGGTGTCATCCCTTAGTATATAAACCAAATGCTAATTTACGGGGTTATGACCTACATCATATCCTAAAATATGGATTAAATCAATTTTTCAATAGGCATTTATCATGTATTCCAATTAGTAGTGAAAAGTTCTTATATCTTATGGTATATGTTGGTGGACTTAGAATACGGTTTATTGCTTCATACCAGTTTTTAAATGATTCATTGGCTAAAGCTGTTAAGACATTAAACAATCTACCCTTAATAAAATCGGTATTCGATGGAACTATAGTTCTCAAAAGGAATATTCTCATATAATTTTACAACTTCTTTACATGTTTTGGAAACCACATATGAATTACCACCTATCTGGGAAAAAGTTACAGAAAATTAATGAATATCAAAAGGCAAAGAAAATATGGAAAGAAAAAAACTGAAACACCTTATTGAATTACATGTTGGTTTATTGGAAATTGGATGTTTTCTTGTTTGCCGACTTTTTTCAACAATTTCGGTCGAAATTTATAGCTCATTATAGATTAGAACCTTTGAATTTCTTTGGTATTCCGGGTATGTCATGGGATTCGGCATTAATGACATTGGTTGAACACATTGAATTATTACAAGACATGGAAATTTATAATTTCTATGAAATGTGAATTCGTGGTGGTTTAATATTTGTTAATAAGCATCACGTAGAAACTACTAAAGATACAGAGTTATTGTAAATCGACATCAATAACCTATATGGATGGGCATTAAGTCAAAGGTTACCATCATATGTAAATTTTATTTGAATTCATGATAACCTTGATAGTATTTTAGAAGATTGCAAGAATTTGGATTTAGAAAAGTTTTCATATGGATATACTGCGGAGGTGGATTTGGAAATTCCGAATGAAATTCATGATTTATTGAATGATTTCCTAATCGCAGCAGAATAAAAATGTGTCTCAAAAGTAGAGAAATTACTGTTACCGCATAATCCAAAGCAAAATTATGTAGTGCATTTGCGATTGCTGAAAATGTTGTCAATATTCATTGTGTATTCAGATTTTATCAAGAACCTATTTTCAAAACCTATGTCAATTCTAACACCAAACTCAGAGCTGAATCAACAAACACACTTGATGAAAAAATATTATAAGTTGCTTAACAATAGTCCATATGGTAAGACTGTAGAAACTTTAAAGATATGAATGAATTTAAGATTGTTTAAAAATCAGCCGAAAATGATTACATATGCATGGAAGCCAACTTTCCGAAAAACCATCAAGATTGCGGATGATTTAATTTCAGTCATACTGGATAACGATTCAATATGTTTAGATAGACCAAGTTACATTGGTCAAATAGTTTTGGACTTATCAAAACATCGAACGTATGAGCTTTAATATATAGAATCAGCAAAATATCGAAATCAGTTCATTTGCAGTACCAACATTGTTGCTGGAGATACAGATTCTTTCTTCTTAGAAATTACAAGTTGCAAATTAGATAAGCTTTTACATGCAATGATTTCAAATAATCTACTAGATACGTCTAATTATGATATAAGTCACCCATTGTATAGTACAAAGTAAAGTACAAGAGTAAGGGTATAGGATACAAAGAGTGGATATTTCTCAGGCCAAAATGCTACAGTTTATTAGGTAATACTTGAACAACAAAAGCAAAAGGGTAACATTGAAAAAACCGACATAAAACACTAGTCTTATCTCGATTGTTATAATGGAATAGAAAGACCTAGGGTGTCTCAATTTCGAATATGTACTAGCAACCATATTGTATAGTTTCATTGTATAGTTTCATTGTATAGTTTCAAAACAACTAAAGTCGCACTTACAAATAATGACGATAAAAGTGTTTGGGTTGGAAAGAATGAAATTCTGGTATATGGTCATAATATGATAGAGAATATCAATTAATTTACAGAATTACATTCACACTGCGCATGGTCTGCTCTTTAAATCGATCATCAAACTACCAATCAAACGGATCATCAAACTGTTCATCAAATTGCTCATGTTTATCAAACTTTTCATTGACATATTTGTAATTAGCAATGTTGTATCTATTTAATAAATTTATATTTGTTTCTGATGTTGATTATTGTTATATATGTAATAAAAGTTTTGTATATAAAGTATGTGTAAAATAACTAAAAATAATAATAATAATTCCAATAAATACTAATAATCAAATAATATTAACTAAAATTAAATAAATAAATTTATAAAATAATAATAAAAAATTCAATAAATTAAATACATAATATAATCTAATAAGTAGTATAGGGGTACCAAAAAGTGGGCCAGATAGGACACATATCACTACTCGATGAGATAAGAGAAGAATGGGACCTTAAAACCAAATTCGATCACAGGCCTTCTACCGGCAAGTCACTTTTTACCAGACTATCCACTCACTCGAACACAGTTCCAACGTTGTTTAGCAACGGGTGCCGAGTGGTAAGCGAAAAATATTTGTATTGGGTTGTCTGGGTAACAATCATATTTCAACACTCAGAAACCCACCAAAATGGTGGAATTTTATTAGTAGACAGTGTATTCTATGAAGCAAATTGCTGGTGAAGAAATTTGAATATTTATGTGAGAATACATTAAATGACAAAAATAATTAAAATTACTGAAAAAGTGGGAAGGTTAAAGATACCAACTAAATAGACTAAACATAAACTGAAAAATTGAATATATAAAAGTGAGTAATATATTTGAAAGGGAAAAATGAAAGGAAAAAATGAAAGGAAAAACATTCATTGAAGAGAGAAATTATTCATTGAATTGGGAAAATAATCATCGAAGAAAGAAAAATATGAATTTAAGATAACAAAAATTCATTATATCAAGAATTGATTTTAATAAATAAGGGATAGAGTTACTTAATGAAGAGGTGAAATATCAATTAAAGATACATTGGAATTATTCAAATTATATTTAAGAAATATTCAGTGAGAATGAATTGTACTTTTAAGAGTGGGTGGAATTACTAATACATTCAAATTAAAAATAATTAACAATTGAGTAGATTTCATTGATTTATTATATTTAACAACGAGATATTTGTGAACAGATAATTATGCTTGGAAGAATATAGTTAATAAAACAGCTAAATCAGAATTGTTAGACATTTATATATTTATTTATTCCAAATCTTAAAACTAGATAAATATCTCTAATTTAAACAAGTAGGAATAATTTAAAAAATCACTCTTTTAAAATATTTCAAAGTCTTAAAATAGTTTTAAAAGAACTTTTAAATATTAAAAGTATATAACTCTCCTCTTCTTTTGCAACCATTATAGATTTTCTTGTTAGACAAGCTTATCCTAATGATAGAAAATTTTTAATTGATTCGTTTCAAGATGCAACAAATGTTCCCACACGGATATTTATTATTTGATTTTACACAACAATGTTCTGAGAAAGGTGTTACGATTTGTAAACAATATTGAAATCTGAAAATAATTACTTGAAATGACGTTTAAAAAAGTGATTATTCAACGTGAAAAATCAACAAAGAAAAAAGTTCAAAGAAAAGGGTTACTAAACGTAAATTAATAAAAACGAGTAAGAAGATTGTTAAAAATAAAAAGTGGATTAAATTATAAACAAAACAACTAGATGAAAACTGTATTTAATATGAAATTTGAACGTAGTCTGCCATACTTTAATGCCTTGGTGAAGGCGACTAATAATAAAAGAATGAATATTTTACAAATTTTCCTGCATTTGTTATAGATGATCTAGTTGAAGTTATTGTTAATGTATTTTGTGTTAATGTAAACATTACTAAAGCTAAAGATTCTGTATTACAAAATCATAAAAGATCACTTTTATCTTTAGTAAACACTAAAAATCGTCGTCTGATGCGAAAAATAATATATAAACAAAATGGTGGATTTTTGGGTTCATTGATTTCAATACTTTTATCTACAATAAGCGCAATTTCATTATTAAGTTCTCAATGGGTGCCAAGAATTCATTGCCGGATAAACATAATTTAGATTTAAATATATTGACAACTTGTTTTTAATAATGAAAAAAACATTAACAAAAATCGAAACTCAGTGAAAAGATCGAAAGAGTATGGACAGACAGTTTTAGTGGTGTAAGAAAATTGGCAAAGGAAGTAGTTAATTCAAAGAAGGAAACTCATAAATGGTTATCTGGACAAATGGCGTACAGTTTAAATAAACCAATGTTGAAGAAATTCAAAACCCGTAGTTATAAAGTCGGAGTTATAGAGTTGATGATTTAAGGCAAATGAATTTGATGGAAATGATACCCTTTTCTAAAATTAATAATGAATACAAATATATTTTGACTTGTGTTGATATATTTAATCGATTTACTCGTGCTATTCCAACAAAAACCAACTCGGCCAATGAAATGGCTGAAGCAATCAAGGAATTATTTGTTAATGGTAAGCTTCGTAATTTACAAGTTGATTTGGGTAAATAATTAATTAAATTAATGAAATTAAATTTATTTTTAGGTAATGAATTTTATAAATGTAAAGTTAAAGAAATTATCAAAGGAATAAATCATTACTCTGTATTTTCTCAAATTAAAGCAGCCCATATGGAAAGATTTAATAGAAATCTAAGAGATCACTTGAAAAAGTATTTCGTGTATAAAGGAAATAAAACCTGCATAAATGCTTTACAAAAATCAATTTATAGCTACAATTATTTGCCACATAGTTGTTTAAATGCAATGAGACTAATTGATGTTTATTCAATGAATAATATGGATAATTGGATATCACAACAATCTTATTCTATCATTAAAAAGCCTAAATATAAAATTGGTGATCACGTTAGAATAAGTAAAATCAGTGCTTCTCCATTCATCAAGAATTTCGACAACAATTGGAGTGATGAAATTATTTCAAATCTCAGAAATTGATATGAATCAGAATCCTGTAATGTACTTTATCAAAGATGAGGAAAACAATCAAGTTGGTAGAAAATTCTACGAACAAGAACTCCAAGTTATAGAAGCCCCTACTGTATTCAGAATTCAAAAGATATTAAAATCCAAGAATTTTGGTAAATATAAACAATACTATGTTAAATGACATGGATATGAAACTCTAACTTGGATATATGAAAATCAATTAGTTAAATAAATATTATGAAAGAAAACCAGTTTAATATGATTTTACGTAGTAATAGTTGTCCTCTTATTTTTTCTAATAATGAGGCTCGTAATTTTAATGTACAATTTCAAAGTCTATTTACTTGGAGGGTGAGTGAGAAGTTGTTTTGATTTATTTTACTTTTGTGTATAAAACATTTCCGTATTATAGTAATTCTTAACTAAGTTATGAAACTATGAAGAGTGGTACTGAAATAAAATATTTGAAAATAAATAATCAAAATTAAACTTATGAATTAATAAACCTTAAACATACCCCTGATCAACGTTCCCTCTAAGATGCGCACGGAAAAATTTTGAATTGCGCATAAGAAATTTGCTTGGAAATATTTTAACAAAATTTTAAAAAAAATTGTTTTAATTTAAAAACAAACATTTTTCAATTTACAGTACTAAAACGTTAAAAAAGAGTTTTTTCATGTTCCAAAAAAAACAAATTAAGTATAATCCATTATTTTCTTCTAGTTATAATATAAAAAATTCAAAAAAATAATTCCTTAGTTGGCCATGCAAATTGTTATGGATTTAATTTAAATCATTTAAATATTAAAGCCAAATTAATCTCATTCATTTCATATGATCTGCCCACAACAGTTGTTTTCTATCATAGTGCTTAGTTAGTTGCAGTTCTAATTCGTAAGTTTTATCATTTTTAATTTGTATTACTAATATTTTGTAAAAAATAAAAATATCAATATTGGACAGGTATTCAATAAAATAATGTTAAAAAGAAAAAATTTAGTTACTGGTGAATTGGGCAAAAATGTGAAGCAGTTAAAATCGGAGTGGCTTTCTCTTTGTGTTAAAACAACTATACCAAGCTCTTGTGGTAATCAGAATATAAAATTGGGAGAGATATTTGTACTTCTTGAAACTGGTGCTGTTATATGTGAATTTTGCGCTGAGTCTAAAGTCGGTAAGGATTTTGCAGTGGGAAAAAAATGGAATGACTGGAAACTCGACTATTTGAAGCAACATATTAGTCATAAAACCCACATGGAAGCGGTCAATATACTACGTACACGATTATCAGGTTGAGTTTTGCAGCTACTTACAGAAACGCAGCAAGATAGAGAAAATCGTACAGAAGCCATTTCTAGAACAAAAGCTGGTGGTGATAAAATCGAAATTGTAATAGATAATGTTATTCTTGCAATTAAAATGAAATTTTCAATGAACTCAGTCCAAGAAATAAACAATCATTTTGCGAAATATGTAGAGATTCCAGAAAGTTGGCCGAGTAAAAATTATGCTTTTGAATTTGTTGAGTGTATCAACCACGTTATCCAACACGAAATTTTCAATGAAATAAGAATGGCACAATTTCATTGCTTAATAGTGGATGAAAGCACTGATATTTTAGTTCACAAAATGTTAATTATTTATATAAAATACCGATTTAAATTTACTTACAAAACTGTTTTGCTGGAATTACAATTAAATGCATGTGACGGAAAAACAATTGTGGAGTCCATAAATTGTTTTTATAAAAATATTAATCTGGATAGTCAAAAGATTGAAATGTTAACATCTAATGGAGCTGCAGTAATGTTGGGAGCCTATAATGGAGTTACAGCTCTATTAACACAAGAAATTCGTCACTTAGCAGCTCAGCATTATGTGGCACATAGAGAAAATTTGTGAATCGATGAAGCCTGGAAGGGTACACCTCTTATTGCCTAAGTAAAAATGTTATTGCGAACAGTTTATACCATGTTCCATCGTTCATCTGTTAAGAAACATAATTTTGAAGAAATGCCAAGTCTAATGGGTTGTGAAGTTATGATGTTCCGACCTCTTAATGAAATACTCTGGCTTTCTCGTCATTTTTACGATTATTCCGTTTATTCGGAATTATAATGTCTTAATATTGCAAAGAAAAGCTTTATAGTTCCAATTCAGCTGATCCAATCGCGAAATATTGCTTAATAGCTTTAGAAAATAAGGTGAATCGTATAACATTGATTGCATTAAATGATATTTTTACAGAATTAACAAAACTATCAAAATATTTACAAAAACGTGTTTTGTCACCTATGGAAGCGCATCAATATTGTAAATCGATCATCACAAAATTAAGAAGTCAGTATCTTAGTGATATAATTTATTGGAGTGAAGATGTGAAAACAATTCTTGAAGATGATAGTAACAATAATAAGGAAATATTATCTGGGATAATTCTATTTATTGAGAAGTTATGCTACCATTTGGATAAAAGATTTCCTGATGCTGACATGGACCTTTGGAATGCTTTTGATCAAAACACCATTGTCAACACATCTGATTTTAATTATGGCAATGAAAACTTTAAAAAAATTATTTTGAAATATGGAAATCTCATTCCAAACATGGATAATAAAATAATAATGGATGAGTTTAAGATTTAAAATACTTATTTACAGAAAAATTCAAAAATAATAGTTGTGATTTCAATGATCCACTTCAATTGAAGATAGCTTTCAAAATATAAGAATTTTATTTGATATTTGTGGAACCTTTCAAGCACCGAGTGCTTATTGTGAAAGAGGCTTTAATCTGATGAATTTGATTAAAACAAAATTTAGAAATAGATTGGACGTAAATCATTTGGGTAATTTAATAAGAATCAAGTCACACTCAATGTCGGAAAATACTATTTACCTGGATAAAGTATACCATTACTGGAAGCACAACAAAGACAGGAGAGAAAAACAATAATCATGTAATTAATATTTAATATTACAAGAAAAAAAATTTTTACTAATAAAATACATAATTTACTTAATTTTTGTTTAATTTTTTAATCATAGCGCAATTTATTTTTTTTCTGCTCAGCTAAAAAAAATTAGAGGGAACGTTGATTATAAGTTATGAAGAAAAAACAATATTTGTAAAATATGTTGAAGATAATTTATTCATAAATACCTTGTCTGACTTACAAGGACATTTTATGTCATTTATTCCTTCTCCTTTTAAAGAACTAAAAATTTAAAACAATGAATTGGTTAAAATAAAACTTTTTGACAACAATTTAATCAAAGCCTTAAATTTAAATAAACAAACTTTTATTGATAAAGAAATTGTTGGTAATAAAGTTTCAAGATTATTTCATCATCATCAACAAATGTTCATTTATTCAAATATTATTGAACCAATAACTGTTGGAGATCTTAGAGTTCCTATATTAAAATCTATTTGGATTAAAAATTCTGAACAAGGGGAAGTTGTACAATTAGAAATGAAGAATCCAATGTATTTACCAATTTCAACGTCAACTATAAACAACATTGAAATTAATATTCGTGATGATAGTGGAAAATTAATTAAATTTAGTAAAGATACCAAAACACATTTATCAATACATTTTAGAAAAATAAACGAATAAAGATTTTTCCATAAATCTACTGAGTAATAGTTGTCTTCTAACTCATCCTAATAATAAAATTGATAAATTTAATGTGGAATTTCAAAATCCAATTTACTTGGAAGGTGAATGCAAGTTGCTCTGACCGATTTCCCTTTTGTATATAATAATTTTCCATTTTATAACAACTCAAATATTAAATATAGTAAGAGTACATTACATACAAGATATGAATGTTTGTACTATAACTACGCAAAGAATGAATATACAATTAGCCACGACTCTAAATTTTATCTAGTATATATTGATGGAAATACTTTAAATATTAATTGTAAATATTTCTTTAAAATTTCATTTAACAGTATTGTAGAAGCTCAAAAATTAGAATTTAATAAAAAAGATGTAAATTTTGTTTACAACTTGAATCAAATTAAAATTCCTTCAAATAATCGTAAAATAAAGTTTGATACAATTCGATTAACTATAAATTATTTTTATGATGTCGAGTATACAGATAAATTTGAAGAAAATTTAATCATTACTAAATTATCACAAATAAATGATCAATTAATGACTTTTTATCCGCATCCATTTAAATCTTGCAAAGTTGAACAAGGAAGATTAGTCAAAATTAAATTGGAAGATCATGTCAGTAAAGTTAAATTTAGTAAATTCTTGGCTCAAAGTTGTGGATTAAGTGAAGAATCATATTCAGAAAAATTTATTGTTGGATTATGTTTACCAGAAATTTTGTAAAGTAATCAGCAGTAGATGATCTATACAAATATCATTGAACCTATTCTTGTCGGTGATGTTTTGGTACCTCTATTGAAATGTTTATGGGTTGAAAAATCTGGTTCAAATTATCGAGAAAACCCAATGTATTTGTCTGTATCATCAACATATATAAACAATATAGAAATCAATATTCATAACGATAGTGGAAAATATATATTTGGTAAAGAAGATAAAACTTTTCTTACATTAAATTTTTGTAAAATAAATGAGTAATCCTGACATTGTAAATTTTTATAGTAGTGGTCAATCTAGTGGCGAATTACCATATTTTATAGGTAAAGAATATGGAGCCGGTTGGTTGAAAACGATAGGTAGATTTGCATTACCTATTTTTTGACGTATATGTAATTTCGGGATGAAAACCCCAAATGACGTAATAAATCATAATTCTGACTTTTTACCTGCTTTAAAATCAAATACAATATCTGAAATTAAAGAATCTTTACCTTGTGTTATGCAAAATTTACCCAGTGTTATTAATAAAGTAAGTGACGTATTTAATCGTAAAAATGAACAAAAAGGAGGAACACTTAAACGTAGAAAAATTATGAAGAAACATATAAACAAAAAAATGAGAGGATTTGGAACTATATTTGACAAATGATTAGTGCAAAATGTGAATTATGTCTTTTTGATAAACTACCCCTTCAAGCAGTGATTGAACATGGTTCATTTGAATTCAATAACTGATGCTGGTACTTATTTTTTTTAACGTTAAATCAATAACTTTAAGTAAAGGAAGTGATTATAGTGAAAAATATAGTCAAGATTTTAAAAATGATAATTATAGTACAAGTTATATGCAAAGTATTATTAGGAATTTGTGATATTTTAATAAAAATTTGAATTTTGGCTTCAGTATGTCAGACTTTAGAAATAGGTATCCATTCTTTACATTCGTAATGGCGCCAGATTTCGATCTTAATCAAAGTCAGTTACCACAAAGTGGAAATTTAAGATTAGATATAAAGTTTGGAGCTCCTTTAACTGAATCTGTTGCAGTAATTGTATATGGAGTTTTTGAAAAGGAAATGTAAATTTCTTCCAATCGAACAATATTGGTTTGAAAAAACACTATTGGTTTAAACTATAAACCAGATTGAGATTTTTTTATTGTCAAGTATGAAGTAAGAAATTTAATTAATTATTTATTATTTAATTATTATTAGTTCTATTCAGATTAATTCTATTGGTAGAAAATTATTGGGAAAAGAATTTCTTGGAGTTTTCCATCTAGATAAAATCCCATATATCGATGTTAAAAAAGCTTTGATTGTAAATACTCAATCATCTAATTTCAGTGGCGAACATTGGATTCTAATTTATATGAAACCAGATAAGATATATGTGTTTGATTCAATGGGTTTCTATTATCCCCCTTTATTAATTAATAAATTAGAATCGATGTTAATGACAATTGAATACAATCGAATTCGTTATCAAAATCCGATGACAAAAACATGTGGGCAGCATTGCTTAGCTTTGTTAAAAACAATGAAAAATAAATGAATTTATTGAATAAAGTTTCTTTTCAAAATTGTTTTTTAATTATTTTTTAGTGTAATTAATATCAGTGTAATAATAATAATAATTAAAGCTGTATTATGTAATAAGTATTACCTTTAAAGGATTAAGTTCAGAGGATTATATGTAATTAACTGTTTTTGGTGTTATGTAATTAAGTGTGTTTTATAAACTAAATTTTAATTGGTCGATCATGTAACTACTAACATGTTTGTTAATATATAACTGAATGCATTTTTTAAAAAATTCACTTTTAACAAATACCAAATTTTAGTCAGTTTTTTATAATATTTTTAATTATTTTTATATTTAAAACATGGAATCCGTACCAACATAATCAAAGATTTAAAATCCTTAGGAAAAATGCTGAACACAAATGTTCGAAATGGTAAGAAAACTCCGATTATTAAAAATAAAGTAGTATAATGTAAGTTTTTATAAATTTTCAACTACAGTATCATAATTATAAAATGCTAATTAATTATATTTGAATTCAATTTTTTATTAACATTTTATTAATTTAAACTCAATAAATTAAAAATAATATGATAAATAATAATAAACTAAGTCGAATAAAGTTAAATAAATTTTATTTAAATACATTTGGCTTCAATAATTTTCCAAATTGGTCTAATAGTCTGGTTTCTTTCTTTATATCCTTAGATTCTTATTTTAATCATAAAATGTTCATTTTCTCTTTTATTCTCATAAATACATTCTTTTTCACAATTCATAAAAGTGAATTGTTCATAAACTAATATCTTTGTTGATGGCTCGTAATAACTCTGTTATATTTTTTCGATCAATTTCACCAACTTTCATATTATATAGGCTTTGTTTCAATGTTGTTGGTTCCTATTAAAATTTATTAATAATATTACTTTTAATAAAAATACTTACTCTAAATGAATAGATGATTGGAAATTTTAAATATTCCATTGAATATTGTAAATACATTACTGGTATTCAATACAAAATTGAATTTGATTGATAAAATTATTTGATTTATTAATTAATGGTGTGGATACTGTAATGAAATTTTATTCGAAACATCGATTCTAACAATGACATGTGATTGGTTTAAATCGAAATTAACGATAGGTACTATCGAGCCACCATATTGATTAACAATAACAGAAGGAATATCAACAGGAAAAACATCAAAAACATCATCTGAATCAGAAATGACTATTAGTAGGTAGTTAGGAGCACACTGGAACATAAAAAAAACATAGGGGAAGGGGGGGGGATTATTGCAGATTAAATTTTGGATTATCTTGATTACATAATGATGTAATCAACTTAATTAATTTTGTGTGTATTAATTTTTTTAATTAAATTTTTGTGTGTATTTTTTTTCGAAATTTTTTTCAAGTTTTTGGCGCGATTTTTTTTTTGAATTCAAATTTTTGGAACATTTTTTTTTAAATTCAAATTTTGGCAAATTTTTGAAATGAAATTGAAATATTTTTTTTTGAATAAATTTTTTTTTAATCACACTATAGTCAGGGGGTATTTTTGAAAAAGACTAAAATAAATTGGCTTGAATCGCCTAACGATAAAAAAGCATAAAATTAAAATCGGCTCAAATCGCCTAAGAAAGTCAGAGAGGGTATTTTCATTCACAAAATTTTTTTTTAATCACACTATAGTCAGGGGGTATTTTTGAAAAAGACTAAAATAAATTGGCTTGAATCGCCTACTGATAAAAAAAAACATAAAATTAAAATTGGCTCAAATCGCCTAAGATGTGATATAGTCAGGGATATTTTTAATTCGTAATAAAAACTAATGCAATATTTGGTCTCAATACTTTCTATAGGTAAATATAGGCATAAAATAAAAATGGCTTGAATCGCCTACTGATAAAAAAAGCATAAAATTAAAATTGGCTCAAATCGCCTAAGATGTGATATAGTCAGGGATATTTTTAAATCGTAATAAAAACTAATGCAATATTTGGTCTCAATACTTTCTATAGGTAAATATAGGCATAAAATAAATTGGCTTGAGTCGCCTAACGATAAAAAAAGCATAAAATTAAAATTGGCTCAAATCGCATAAGATGTGATATAGTCAGGGATATTTTTAATTCGTAATAAAAACTAATGCAATATTTGGTCTCAATACTTTCTATAGGTAAATATAGGCATAAAATAAAAATGGCTTGAATCGCCTACTGATAAAAAATTGACAGGGGTATTTTATAGGCCTGTTAAAAAAAAACACTTGAAATATTTGTTCACACAATTTTCATAGGCAAATTTAGGCTCTAGATAAAAATAATTTAAAATACCTAAAGTAAATTAAGATAAATTAAAGTACATTAGGATACATTAAAGTATATTAAAGTAAATTTAGATAAATTAAAGTACATTAGAATACATTTAAGTATATTAGAGTAAATTAAGGTTCCTCAAGTAAATTAAGATACATTAGAGTACATTAAGGTAAATTAAAGGGTCGAAAGTCAATTTAAGTACATTAGGGCACATTTAAGTAAATTAAGGTTCTTAAAGTAATCTAAGGTGCCTAGAGTAAAGTATGGTAGGTTAGGTAAGAATTTTTTTAAAATTAAATAGAGTCAACAGTTAAGTTACATAAGGGTAATTTTTAAAGCTGAAAATTTTAAAAGCAGTTATAGTAGGCAAATTACATAAGGTAAGAATTTTTAAAGTTAAAGAGTCGACAATATTGCATGATAAAATTTATTAAATAAAATTTTTAGTATAGTTTTATCGATCAATTTTTATACATATTTTTAAATGATAAAATTTTTAACATAATTTTACAATGGAATTTTTTATACATGATTTTTAAAGATGAAATTTTTAGGATAATTTTAAAATGAAATTTTTTATACATGATTTTTAAATAGAATTTTTAGTATAATTTTATCGATGAATTTTTTATATATAATTTTTAAAGATGAAATTTTTAGGATAATTTTACAATGAAATTTTTACACATGTTTTTAATTGAAAAAATTTTTAATGTAATCTTACAATCAAATTTTTTAGTATAATTTTTACTATTACTTTTTTATACATGTTGATAACGATCAAATTTTCAAAGAAATTTTTCAAAAACTTTTTTCAAAGAATTTTATTAAATTAAATTTTTGAGTTTCAGTGTTACATAGTATTGCCTAAGGTAGGTAGTAGTCATTCGCAAGAGCAACCCATCTCCTCCACTCTGCAGCAACCCATCCTTAATAAAAAAAAATAATAAAATAATAATAATAAATAATAATATTAATAAAATAATAATAATAATAATAATAATAATAATAATAATAATAATAATAATAATAATAATTATAATAATAATAATAATACTTTCAGAAAATATAAAAAGTTAACTTACTTGGTATCAACTTCTGAACACTGATAACCCATACACAGTGAATAATTCATTAATAACTGAACAACAATCACTAGGTACTGTATACAAATAACCGAGTACTGTACAGCTCTCTATATACATATTATGCATTGAATAATTTACTTATTTATTAAAATGACATATTTAAATAATATTTACTCTTTCAACACAAATATTGAATCAACTCGACCCACTTAAAAAATAAAATTTTCTCTCAATCATTTCCCTTTAAAATACTTAGTTATTCACACACTTACAATATGTTATCAATAACTAGTTACTGAACAAATCAATATCAAAAACTAATTACTGAACCAATAAATATTAATGATGGGTTACTGACCAACTAATTTTGAAATAAATCACATAAAAGGTTAACAAAAAGAAATACAAGTTGAAACTTTATTAACTTTTTCACTATTTTATCGATCATTGATGTGTCCAAATTGGTAAAATTTTTGGTTGCTTAGTTACCTTGTTGTTATCAAGCGATAATTAATCAAATTCATTGAAACCATATCCATTGTTATATTTACTTGGTATCAACTTCTGAATACTGATAACCCATCACACTGAATAATTCATTAATAACTGAACAACAATCACTAGGTACTGTATACAAATAACCGAGTACTGTACAACCCTCTATATACATACTAGGCATTCAATAATTTACTTATTCATTAAAATGACATATTTAAATAATATTTACTCTTTGAACACCGATATTCAACCAACTTAACCCACTTAAAAAATAAAATTTTCTCTCAATCATTTCCCCTTAAAATACTTGGTTATTCACACACTCACAATATGTTATCAATAACTAGTTACTGAACAAATCAATATCAAAAAATTTTTACTGACCAAGAAATCTTTAAATAAAAGCACATAAAAATTTGAACAATCAAAAGAAATACAATTTTATTAACTTCTCGACTCTTTTATCGATCATTGATGTCTCCAAATTGTTTGGTTGTTTAGTTACCTGATTGCTATCAAGAAACTAATAATCATTGAAGCTCAATCAATTGTTGTATTTTCTCTGAATAAAAATTTATTTCTTTACAGTCTTGTATGTGATTTATTGAAATTATTTTGTAAAACATTGAAATTTTTCTACCATTTTTGTAATATTTTTAATTGTGTCCAACAATTACTAAACGTTATTTTCAAAGATGAATGCCAACCTTTTCATTTATTTTTCACACGTCCCTAAATAAATTAATTGCTAACTCATCAAATAATTACTTAAATTTATTTTTATAGATTTTCTATTCACCCCCAACTCTTATTGTTTACTGAATGATAAATTAATTAGTAAGTACAAGTAGTGGTTAATCTAATTGCTAGTGAAAAGAAACTTGATTAGAAAAAGATACTTAAATTAATTTCTTGAAACATATATTACTTTCATTGTACTTGGAATAAATTTTCATATATTTATTGAAAATGATTCGACTCTTTAAATTATTAACTCAAAGATGCTAAAGGTTTGAATAAAACTGATAGAAAAAAAAATTAATATCTACAGCATTACTAAAATCAAATAACTATAATTTCTGATACCATGCTTCAATACATGCATAGGTTCTTGTGTACTGATATCACTTACTGAAAACCCAAACTTATAGGAAAAATGTATGTGATTGTCTATTAGTCTTTGTAGAAATTATTTTTATTAAATTGTGGTTAGCTGGTGAATAGAATTTGATTAAAGTAGTGGGAAAGATGTAAATTTTAAATAAATTTGATTAAATTTGTTAATTCTTTAAATAAAATTTTTTAAAGAAAGCTTCAACATAGTAGCAAATTTTAAAGAGAATAGTACTTATCAATTAAAAATTAAATTAAATTAACTAAGTTGTAAGATAATTGAAAAATTTATTAGATCATTTTTTAAAATTTTATAAGGTAGTTAGGTAATTATTCTAGGTACTTGTTGAATGAAAATTAGTGTATGTTATCGACTGCTCATAGTATTTAATTCTACAATTTCCGGATAAATAATTATTAAATTCTTGATTCCTGGAAATAATCGTAAATATTTAAATTATTCAGAAAATTGTCAAAAAAAAAACCTAAATAATGGGTAACAAAAAAGTTTTAAATACTAGTCAATTTTAATTTTTAATTTAATTGAGTTACAAATATTTTAATAAAATCAAATAAATAGTTACATGAATCATACAATTTCATAGAACTGAAATATTATCGATATATCCTGATTAACCTTAAATCAATGAAAAAAAGTAACAATTTTCCTTAGTATGTTATTCAACAAATCCGGCGAATATATTCAAATCTTGTGAATATATTCAAATCCGGCGTATATTCAACAAATCCGGCGAATATACCAATCCGGCGAATATTCAAATCCGGCGAATATTCAAATCCGGCGTATATTCAACAAATCCGGCGTATACTAATCTAATGAATATTCAACAAATCCAATGAATATTCAACAAATCCGGCGAATATACCAATCCGGCGGATATTCAACAAATCCGGCGTATACTAATCTAATGAATATTCAACAAATCCAATGAATATTCAACAAATCCGGCGAATATACCAATCCGGCGGATATTCAACAAATCCGAGAAATATTTATCAAACAATGAGATTGTAGAAATCAAATCTAAGTCTCTTACATTCAAAGCACATTGAATGATATATCTTAAATGAACGTTATGGAATTTTATTGGTATTAAGAATTCACCGGATTTGAATATATTCGCCGGATTTGTTGAATATTCGTTGGATTAATATACGCGCGCGCGTTTTTTTTTAATAACTATTCATCCGCGCACTCATCAACAATATATATCCCTATTTAAATATAATTAACCGACAAAATCTACTCAATTGTTAATAATTTTTAATTGAATATAATAGTAATTCATCCACTCTTAAAGTACAATTCATTTTCAGTGAATATTTTCATCTTTTAAGTATATTTGTTGAACAGTGAATAATACAGACTCAATTTATTTCAAGTATTTCCAATATTTAATTGATATTTCATCTCATCATTGAGAAATTTTACCGTCTAATTTATTATATGCAATTCTCGATTCACTGAATATTTCTTAGCTTCAATCAATATTTTACGTTATTCAATGATTGTTTTCCCTCTTCAATAAATATTTTTTCTCTCCAATGAATAATTTCTCTTAATGAATATTTTCCTCTTCAATGAATAATTTCTCACTTTAATTAGTATTTTCTCACTTTAATGAATATTTTTCCTCTTCGATGTATATTTTCTTCATTCAAAGTATATTACCCTTGTAAGGTTTTAATATATCAATTGATATTTCATCTATTTAGTAGATATCTTTAGCTATCCCACTTTTTCCAGTAATTTCAACGATTTTAGACACTTAATGTACTCTCCCACCAATATTACTTCTTCACTGGAAATTTTCTTTATAGAATATAATCTCTACTAATTAAAATTCCATTTGTTGACTTGTTATTGACTTGTCATTTTCACTGAAAATTTAATTAACTTTTAATAAATTTAATTACACACTTAAATAGATTAGGTTGTAATCGACAAAAATAAAATATTTTTAGGCTATGTAAATTAATTAGAGATTTTAGGGAAATTTTATGATAATTTAAGTGATATCTAGTTTTACGAGGTATTTATTTTAGTAAATTTTAATCATCTATTTGAATTTTATGGTTTTCATTTGAATGTTAATGGATTTGGGGACTATTATGTTTTTGTAGAAAATATTGAAGAAATGAGGGTAAATCTATAATTTTAGAAGCACTTAATTTCTTGATAATTTATTAGATTTGACTTGATTTTAGGATTATTTTAAATAAAAGTTAAATTTATGATCAAAATGTTTATGAAACATCTATTTAAGATAATTATTTAAGAATTAGAATCAAATTAACTGATAGATTTTGAATAGTAAATGATATTTTAATTTTATGTTATATTTAAATAGTTGATTAAATCAGTTAATTTTTAAAAATATTTTAGTGAAACCTAAGATTTTAATTGATTTTACGGTGTAAAAAAGGAGATCAATAATTATTATCATTTTCCATTTATTGATTTCGTGGATATCAATCACAAAACTAGTATATTGTAGAGATTTTTAAGAGGATGCTCAGTGTGGTTAACATATGAAAATCGTTGAATTATATCTATGGGTTGACTGGTAATTTTTATTGAATTTATACTTGATTTACTGATTAATTTTAATTATTTGAGCAACATGATATATATTTTATGATTTTACATTAATTTAGTGAAATTAAATTTATGTGGGAAACATAGACTTTATTCGATTTTAGTCATTTTTGATGAATTTTTTATTTGATTGAATTTGTTGTCAGAATCAAATTGTGGTGATTTTCGACGGAAAATGTTGGGTATCGATAACAATTTTGTAATACTTTAAAAAACAATTTATTTTTATTGGTAAAATTAAGATTTTTATTTTAAGGGAATTTGATTGGTTGAATACATATAGTAAATATGATCCAAATGATGAATTTTTAAAGATCTTATTCGGTTAAATATAGATTTCTAAAGAAATTTTACCTTGTAGGTTATTACCAAAAATATGTGTATTGTTGGTGCAGTGAATGAAAATGTGATTTCAAGGGAAATGATTGGTTAAGAGGAAATTTTGTGATATGGAGAATATAGAGGAGGAATTTATAATATTTTTAAGGGGCTTTGTTCAGATAGATATCAATATGTGTGTAAATCTTTTAAGAGATTGGAAATATTGTCATTTAAAGAGAAATGATTGGTTAAGAAGAGAATTTATGATCTTTTAGGGGAAATAATTGGTCACGAGATGGATTTCAAGAAATTTATCCTGTTGAATATCGATATGTTGGTGATTTTTATGAAAATAATGAATATAGCGGGGATTAATGTCATTTAAAGAGAAATGATTGGTTGAGAGGCGAATTTATAGTATTTTTAAGGGGATTGAGTTGGTTGAATTTATAACATACTAAGGAAAATTGTTACTTTTTTTCATTGATTTAAGGTTAATCAGGATATATCGATAATATTTCAGTTCTATGAAATTGTATGATTCATGTAACTATTTATTTGATTTTATTAAAATATTTGTAACTCAATTAAATTAAAAATTAAAATTGACTAGTATTTAAAACTTTTTTGTTACCCATTATTTAGGTTTTTTTTTGACAATTTTCTGAATAATTTAAATATTTACGATTATTTCCAGGAATCAAGAATTTAATAATTATTTATCCGGAAATTGTAGAATTAAATACTATGAGCAGTCGATAACATACACTAATTTTCATTCAACAAGTACCTAGAATAATTACCTAACTACCTTATAAAATTTTAAAAAATGATCTAATAAATTTTTCAATTATCTTACAACTTAGTTAATTTAATTTAATTTTTAATTGATAAGTACTATTCTCTTTAAAATTTGCTACTATGTTGAAGCTTTCTTTAAAAAATTTTATTTAAAGAATTAACAAATTTAATCAAATTTATTTAAAATTTACATCTTTCCCACTACTTTAATCAAATTCTATTCACCAGCTAACCACAATTTAATAAAAATAATTTCTACAAAGACTAATAGACAATCACATACATTTTTCCTATAAGTTTGGGTTTTCAGTAAGTGATATCAGTACACAAGAACCTATGCATGTATTGAAGCATGGTATCAGAAATTATAGTTATTTGATTTTAGTAATGCTGTAGATATTAATTTTTTTTTCTATCAGTTTTATTCAAACCTTTAGCATCTTTGAGTTAATAATTTAAAGAGTCGAATCATTTTCAATAAATATATGAAAATTTATTCCAAGTACAATGAAAGTAATATATGTTTCAAGAAATTAATTTAAGTATCTTTTTCTAATCAAGTTTCTTTTCACTAGCAATTAGATTAACCACTACTTGTACTTACTAATTAATTTATCATTCAGTAAACAATAAGAGTTGGGGGTGAATAGAAAATCTATAAAAATAAATTTAAGTAATTATTTGATGAGTTAGCAATTAATTTATTTAGGGACGTGTGAAAAATAAATGAAAAGGTTGGCATTCATCTTTGAAAATAACGTTTAGTAATTGTTGGACACAATTAAAAATATTACAAAAATGGTAGAAAAATTTCAATGTTTTACAAAATAATTTCAATAAATCACATACAAGACTGTAAAGAAATAAATTTTTATTCAGAGAAAATACAACAATTGATTGAGCTTCAATGATTATTAGTTTCTTGATAGCAATCAGGTAACTAAACAACCAAACAATTTGGAGACATCAATGATCGATAAAAGAGTCGAGAAGTTAATAAAATTGTATTTCTTTTGATTGTTCAAATTTTTATGTGCTTTTATTTAAAGATTTCTTGGTCAGTAAAAATTTTTTGATATTGATTTGTTCAGTAACTAGTTATTGATAACATATTGTGAGTGTGTGAATAACCAAGTATTTTAAGGGGAAATGATTGAGAGAAAATTTTATTTTTTAAGTGGGTTAAGTTGGTTGAATATCGGTGTTCAAAGAGTAAATATTATTTAAATATGTCATTTTAATGAATAAGTAAATTATTGAATGCCTAGTATGTATATAGAGGGTTGTACAGTACTCGGTTATTTGTATACAGTACCTAGTGATTGTTGTTCAGTTATTAATGAATTATTCAGTGTGATGGGTTATCAGTATTCAGAAGTTGATACCAAGTAAATATAACAATGGATATGGTTTCAATGAATTTGATTAATTATCGCTTGATAACAACAAGGTAACTAAGCAACCAAAAATTTTACCAATTTGGACACATCAATGATCGATAAAATAGTGAAAAAGTTAATAAAGTTTCAACTTGTATTTCTTTTTGTTAACCTTTTATGTGATTTATTTCAAAATTAGTTGGTCAGTAACCCATCATTAATATTTATTGGTTCAGTAATTAGTTTTTGATATTGATTTGTTCAGTAACTAGTTATTGATAACATATTGTAAGTGTGTGAATAACTAAGTATTTTAAAGGGAAATGATTGAGAGAAAATTTTATTTTTTAAGTGGGTCGAGTTGATTCAATATTTGTGTTGAAAGAGTAAATATTATTTAAATATGTCATTTTAATAAATAAGTAAATTATTCAATGCATAATATGTATATAGAGAGCTGTACAGTACTCGGTTATTTGTATACAGTACCTAGTGATTGTTGTTCAGTTATTAATGAATTATTCACTGTGTATGGGTTATCAGTGTTCAGAAGTTGATACCAAGTAAGTTAACTTTTTATATTTTCTGAAAGTATTATTATTATTATAATTATTATTATTATTATTATTATTATTATTATTATTATTATTATTATTATTATTATTATTTTATTAATATTATTATTTATTATTATTATTTTATTATTTTTTTTTATTAAGGATGGGTTGCTGCAGAGTGGAGGAGATGGGTTGCTCTTGCGAATGACTACTACCTACCTTAGGCAATACTATGTAACACTGAAACTCAAAAATTTAATTTAATAAAATTCTTTGAAAAAAGTTTTTGAAAAATTTCTTTGAAAATTTGATCGTTATCAACATGTATAAAAAAGTAATAGTAAAAATTATACTAAAAAATTTGATTGTAAGATTACATTAAAAATTTTTTCAATTAAAAACATGTGTAAAAATTTCATTGTAAAATTATCCTAAAAATTTCATCTTTAAAAATTATATATAAAAAATTCATCGATAAAATTATACTAAAAATTCTATTTAAAAATCATGTATAAAAAATTTCATTTTAAAATTATCCTAAAAATTTCATCTTTAAAAATCATGTATAAAAAATTCCATTGTAAAATTATGTTAAAAATTTTATCATTTAAAAATATGTATAAAAATTGATCGATAAAACTATACTAAAAATTTTATTTAATAAATTTTATCATGCAATATTGTCGACTCTTTAACTTTAAAAATTCTTACCTTATGTAATTTGCCTACTATAACTGCTTTTAAAATTTTCAGCTTTAAAAATTACCCTTATGTAACTTAACTGTTGACTCTATTTAATTTTAAAAAAATTCTTACCTAACCTACCATACTTTACTCTAGGCACCTTAGATTACTTTAAGAACCTTAATTTACTTAAATGTGCCCTAATGTACTTAAATTGACTTTCGACCCTTTAATTTACCTTAATGTACTCTAATGTATCTTAATTTACTTGAGGAACCTTAATTTACTCTAATATACTTAAATGTATTCTAATGTACTTTAATTTATCTAAATTTACTTTAATATACTTTAATGTATCCTAATGTACTTTAATTTATCTTAATTTACTTTAGGTATTTTAAATTATTTTTATCTAGAGCCTAAATTTGCCTATGAAAATTGTGTGAACAAATATTTCAAGTGTTTTTTTTTAACAGGCCTATAAAATACCCCTGTCAATTTTTTATCAGTAGGCGATTCAAGCCATTTTTATTTTATGCCTATATTTACCTATAGAAAGTATTGAGACCAAATATTGCATTAGTTTTTATTACGAATTAAAAATATCCCTGACTATATCACATCTTATGCGATTTGAGCCAATTTTAATTTTATGCTTTTTTTATCGTTAGGCGACTCAAGCCAATTTATTTTATGCCTATATTTACCTATAGAAAGTATTGAGACCAAATATTGCATTAGTTTTTATTACGATTTAAAAATATCCCTGACTATATCACATCTTAGGCGATTTGAGCCAATTTTAATTTTATGCTTTTTTTATCAGTAGGCGATTCAAGCCATTTTTATTTTATGCCTATATTTACCTATAGAAAGTATTGAGACCAAATATTGCATTAGTTTTTATTACGAATTAAAAATATCCCTGACTATATCACATCTTAGGCGATTTGAGCCAATTTTAATTTTATGTTTTTTTTTATCAGTAGGCGATTCAAGCCAATTTATTTTAGTCTTTTTCAAAAATACCCCCTGACTATAGTGTGATTAAAAAAAAATTTTGTGAATGAAAATACCCTCTCTGACTATCTTAGGCGATTTGAGCCGATTTTAATTTTATGCTTTTTTATCGTTAGGCGATTCAAGCCAATTTATTTTAGTCTTTTTCAAAAATACCCCCTGACTATAGTGTGATTAAAAAAAAATTTATTCAAAAAAAAATATTTCAATTTCATTTCAAAAATTCGCCAAAATTTGAATTTAAAAAAAAAATGTTCCAAAAATTTGAATTCAAAAAAAATCGCGCCAAAAACTCGAAAAAAATTTCGAAAAAAATACACACAAAAATTAATTAAAATACACACAAAATTAATTAAGTTGATTACATCATTATGTAATCAAGATAATCCAAAATTTAATCTGCAATAATCCCCCCCTTCCCCTATGTTTTTTTATGTTCCAGTGTGCTCCTAACTACCTACTAATAGTCATTTCTGATTCAGATGATGTTTTTGATGTTTTTCCTGTTGATATTCCTTCTGTTATTGTTAATCAATATGGTGGCTCGATAGTACCTATCGTTAATTTCGATTTAAACCAATCACATGTCATTGTTAGAATCGATGTTTCGAATAAAATTTCATTACAGTATCCACACCATTAATTAATAAATCAAATAATTTTATCAATCAAATTCAATTTTGTATTGATATAAAGTTTGAAAAAGATAGAGAATTTCAAACTTTCATCAATTTAAACTCTGCCAGAATAATGAATGATTCATTTTTAGATGAGCGTGCTACTCTTCTTGGCGTAAAAATATCATTAATTAATAACAAGGGTAGTACCTGGGTTATAAATACATTAAAAGAAATTCATTTTGTTATTACCAAGTTTTTACAAATAAATCGTTTGAGTGGTCATGGATTTATTCCAACACCGTTATCCTTATTAAATAAACATTATAGTTTAAATGTTACTAATTCCAATAATTAACACTTCACTTACAGTATTTTAGCTATTTTAAATCATGAAAATATAAGTAACCATCATGGAAATAAAACCTTTAGCTGGAACACATTTGAACTTGACTTTTCACCTTTGGATTTACCTATGAAACTTTGTGACATTCCAAAATTTTAGCTAAAAATCCAAATCCTTCAATAAATGCCCTTAAGTATGATGAAAATAATTTAATTAATAATTTTTCTAACCCTGAAGTTTTCAAACACCCATATGTCAAAATTATTCATCGTTCTAAAGTTGTTGGGGGACAACCTATTAATTTAATTTTGTTAAAAAGACTTGATTCTTATCATTATATCGCTGTTACTAAATTAGACTGGCTTTTAAATTATAGGAATCATTCTTTTACTGATACTAGAGTTCAAAGTACATGGTGTCATCGATGTCTAAATGGTTAAATAAGTTGATTAAATAAACATAAGGGGTTGTGTGACAAAAATCAATTTGGCACAACTCTTTATACGTTACCTTTAAATAAAAACTTGGAATTTAAAAATTGGGATAAAATTTTAACTCCTGTAACTGAAGCCGAATATATTTTGTAACTCTTTACTAGATTATATGATGGTTTATCTCAAACTTGATATTTTTTTGGTTGACCTTTTCCAGTAATTTTGTTCAAAATCCTTAGCTTGGAACCACTTAACTTTTAATAAATTCCCGGTATGTCCTGGGCATCGCTCTTATGACTCTTGACGAACCAATTGAACTTCTCACTGACATTGAGATGTATAATTTTTTTGAAGGGAGAATCTGTGATGGATTAACCTTTGTTAATAAACATTATGCAGTATCTGATGACAGTACCGAACTCCTTTACATTGATATCAATAATCTCTACGTTGGGCTTTAAGTCAACCATTACTATATGGAGATTTTGAATGGGTCACTGATACTAATCAATTAAATAATTTAATTAGTTTTTTGAATAAGAATCTTGGAAGACTGTCATTTTCTGTCACATTTCAAGTAAATTTAAAAATCCCAACATTTCTTCATGACAAACTTAATGATTTTCCAATAGCTTCTGAAAAGATGTGTGCTCCGGATTCTAAGATTATGAAGTTAATGCTAACGCATTATCCAAAGAAGAATTATGGTCTTCATTGGAGACTTCTGCAGCTATTTGTTTCTATGCAAATTAAAATTACACATAAACATAGATCCATTAAATATAATTAAAATCCAATATTTAAAACGTATATAAACCTTAACACACAAATTAGAGCGCAATCAACCAATGACTTAGATAAACAATATTATAAATTTTTAGATAATAGGCTCTACGGGAAAACCGTAGAAAATCTAAAAAACGAACTAATTTAACATTATGTAATTCTGCAAACAAATTAGTTAATTATCGCTCAAAACCAACTTTTCGGAAATCATTTAAAATCGACAATGGTTTGGTCTCTGTATTATTAAATAAGAAATCGGCGTGTTTAGATCGACCGAGTTACATTGGACAAACTGTTCTCGATTTCTCTAAACTTAGGATGTATCAATTACAATACATCTTGTTAGAAAAATATAGAAACGAATTCTCTTGTGAAATTAATATAATTGCTAGGGACACCGATTCCTTTTTTTCTGGAAATTAAGAATTGTAAGTTAGACATTCTTTTATCTGCTATGATTGGTGATAATCTCCTTGATACTTCAAATTATGACTCAAAACATCCTTTGTATAATAGGAACCTTGATTCTGTCATTGGGAAGTTCAAAGACGAGAATAAAGGACTTAAATACAAGAAGTAGAGGTTCCTTCGTCCAAAATGTTAAATCCTCTTGTCTGAAGTTGAAAGCATCAAAGCTAAGGGTATAACATTGAAGGGTACTGACTTAAAACATAAGTCATACCTAGATTATTATAACAAAAACTTAATCTTTTTGGTTCCACAAACTCGTATTACGATCAAAAAACCCTAATTATTTACAATTAAAAACAGTAAAACTGCATTAACAAATAAGAACTATAAAAGGGTTTGGGTGGGGGGAAATATAAGCGTAGTGTATGGCCATTATAGGGGAGGTGATGAAGTTTTAGGTGTCAATCCAGAAGAGTGTTCGAAAGATTATGAAGAATACAAAGATTATGAAGAATACGAGGATTATGAAGAATATGAAGATTACTATGAACTTTGAATTAATAAATTATTTGAAAGTATTCTTTGTTTTTGTATGTTCTTATTGATGTTTAAATTTTTATGTCTATAAGTTAGTATTATTTTTTATTAAGTATTAAAAATGTTAAAAGGTAAAGCATGTGTATTTAAATATGTATTTTATTTTATTATTTAGTTTATCTGTTTGAAGTGATTATAAAAAAAATCAGGAACTTTATCCAAGAATTAAAAATACGTAGGATTATTGCCCACCGGAGTTTTTCGCAACAAATATTTACCATTTCACAGGGATTAACATTGAAGAACTTCTCACGATTTACTATGACAACGTTCAGGGATCTGGTGACCGATGTGTTGCATATTGCATTGTATGTAAAAATAGTATGAGAGTAACATGTTCAAATGGATGTCCATGTTGTCACGATTTCAAACGTGACCATACAATCCATATATTGTTAGCCTAAATGCGTAAAGCATATTAATGGGATATTTTTGATTTGAAATAAAAATGATTCTTTTTTATTTAATCTTTATTGTTGTCAATAAAAATATTTGTATGGATTGAATGTTTGTTATAACTGGTTAATTATTTTACAATTCAAAAGTTATTGATGATTTATCAATCTTTTTAACATTGAAAAATTATTTTCAGACTTTGAAATAAATTAAAATTAAAAATAATAATAAAAAAAAAAATAATAATAATAATTAAAAATAAATAAATATAAATAATAATATTAAATAAATAATTATTATTTCACTTCATTAAAACAAACAATTAAATTTAATAATAATAAAAATAAATATAATTATTGACTTGATTAAAACAAATAAATAAAGTAATTAAAATTAATAATAATAAAAACAATACTTAGGCTTTTTAATCGAGGAAATATTTTTTTGGCTTTTTATTAGGTAGACGATTTGAGCCAATTTGTTTTTTCAAGTCAAATATCCACGGGGCATAGTCCTCATATGTCTCTACTATCATTTTAGGCCTTTTAATTTATATGTGATTCAAGTCATTTTTAAATTTTTGGCTTTGTATTGTGAGTTTAACTTATATGCTTTTATTGAGAGCCTATATTTGCCTATAAAAAATACTCTGAACAAATATTACATGTGTTTTTATTAAGAGTATAGAATATCATCTGACTATAGTCTGACCATCGTAGACGATTTGAGCCAATTTTTATCTTACGCTTTTTTATTGATAAAAATTATTTAAGCTTTTTATCAAAAGCTTATTCTGTGGATAAAAAAAATATTTTCGAAAAAATACTCAAAAATTTAATTACAAAAAAAATTATTTTAATCACTCTAAAATTTAATAAAATAAAAAATTATAAATTAAATAAAATTTCAATGTAAAAAAGGCAGTAAACTATAAATTCGAAACACTACAAAACTGTTATAGAACGAAAATGGGTGTATAATATAAATTAGAAAATTACATAATATATTATTTCTAATTGTCTAAATTTTGATTGAGTGAAAAAATAATATATTACAGTTGTAAAAATCAGTTTTTCAAATTGTCTAAAACTTGTCAAAAACAAAAATTGTCTAAAACAAATACTAATTGAATATCTTATAATATAATTATAATTTATGTTATATAATTTATGTTGTTATATAATAATTTAGGCATTCTTATTTATCAAGTTCAATTGATCCTCAATAAGTTCTACAGTTATCCAGTATCGACCTCTGTAACGAGAAAAATATCTAATGCCTTGGACTTTCCCGCAATAACTATTTGTAACCAAAATCCCGTGAATTATTATAAAATGTGGTCAATAAATAAGACAATATTCGACGTGTTAAAATCATGGAAAACTAATGCTCAGTCGAGCATTGATTCATCAATTTCCACTATTTCACCAAGTAAATTTTGTCATAATTTTATTTACTCAAGTAATAATTTGAAAAAATATTTTATATTTTGATTTCTAGAATGACCATAACCCTTTGTCTCTCCAGTTTTTTATTTTAAAATATAAAACTTGGTTTAATATAATGTACTAATGAAAATAAAACTGAAACTATTACAGTTAAATCATCAAACTTAGTCAATGTATACACGCACTAGCTAAAGTGTACTTTAACAAAACAAATCGGATAAAGTATACACAAATAAATTTATGAATACTTCCAAACGTTAGTGTATACACCTACTTTAAATTAGTTAAAGCATTCAAATGGTTTGTTTATTATCTACTGTCATATATGATAGATATTTTTACAATTTATTATCTTTCTTATTATTGCAACCAAATTTTGTTTGCAAACTGAGGATATTATCATTACTATTCTCAACTAACTTAATATTTAATATATTTAATAAATATATTCCTATTATCACTTCTGGGTATATTCCTTTGGCTACGAAAAATTCGCTGATTATTTTCTTACAGTAAAATTCTATTTGTAAAAAAATACAAAAATTTACTTTAAAAACATGTATAAAAATTTGACTTAAAAAAAAATAACACTTAAAATTAAAAGAAAAATTATAACTTAAAAAATGTCATCTTAATAAATTACAATTAAAATGTTATTGTAAAATTATAACTTAAAAAATGTCATCTTAATAAATTACAATTAAAATTTTATTGTAAAATTATAACTTAAAAAATGTCATCTTAATAAATTACAATTAAAATTTTATTGTAAAATTATAACTTAAAATTACAATAAAAATTACATTTAAAAAACTACAATAAAAATAAACATTAAAAATTTTACAATAGAAAATATATATTAAAAAATGTGCCAAAAATTTTAATTTTAAAAAATCCGCCAAAAAATTCTAAAGTAAATTCAAAAAAAATACACACAAAATCAATTATCGTAATTACGCTATAGAGATTAATTACGCCATTATGTAATTGAATCCGTCGAGAACCACCCCCTTATTTTATTATGCAATGGTGTGTGGGCGCAGTGTCCTACTAACTACCTACTACTTTATAATGAAATAAGCATATTCTTAAAATTCCTAACATACTACAGTAGATGCATGACATTTTTTTATTTCCTTCACAAATGTACCTTACATTCAATTTTTCAACAATCAATTTAAAAATAACACTTATTTTTGCACCTGTGTCAAACAGTGAATAAAAATTTAAATTATTTAATTTAATATAATAAAAAGGTCTACCATCAACATTACAAATATCCTATATCACATACATTTTTCAACACATTAACATTAGTTTTAAAATTATCATTAAATTTACTTATAGGCCAATCATTCTTATCATTATTGTTCAAATATACATTTCCAAATCATTCTGGTTATTAAAATTATTGTATAAAAATAATATATTATCAAATTCTTGATTGGGGAAAAATCAATATTTGTGCTAAAATTATGAAACATACAATCAGTCAAGTATTCATTACATTCAATATTCTCAAAATTTTATCATAGCTTACATGTGATTTATCGCTCCTAACATATCCCCTCTACTTGAAGCTTTGGTATTTCCCTAAATCATACAGTGATCGTCTTTAGTATACTGCAGCAACATGATCTCGGTCATTCTGTTCATTTTGTAGATTTGAAGTATCCCGATATTGAATATTATTTCCATTGAATTGATTAGAATTTCTTCTGTATTGATTAAGGTTTCTTTCAAATCGCCTTTCATAATAAATCTCCTTCTGAAAACACCTAAAACTTAAATGACTTGGCTTACCACAGCACGAACATCGAATATTTGGGCATTAACGACGCATGTGACCAATTTCGCAACATGCATAGCATTGAATATTTGAACGTAGTTCTGAATTTCTTTTTTGAAAACTGGTACGAATTGGTTGCCTGCTGTTGAAATTTTAAGTCGAATTTCTTCTTTGAAATTGATCTCGTGATTTTTGAAATTCGTTTTTTCTATCAATCTGATGTTTATTCCTGAAATTTTCATCATTGTTGTATTGGCCATTTTTTAAAGTTTCGATTTGTTTTAATAAATCCATGGTGCAGGTCACATAGGTTGAGTAATTAAAACAATAATAAATAAAGGTTTACAAGTTTTATTAATATTAAAGTTTAGAAGCAAAATTTCAATTAACTGTTTATAAATAAAATAAAGAAAGGAAGAATTAATCATTTAATTTATTATACATTAATTAGATATATATTCGAACACATTCGTATGATTATTATTTTATAATTAAAAAATAAAACAAATATAATATAATAGAAAATTATACATATACTTATATACACATATTTAATACGAAACTTCTTGTTGCTATTTTTTCTGATAATTCTTGCATATTTGGTTAATACTTAAAATTCATTACTTTTCCACATGCGGCAGTCATTTCATTACCAAGTCTATTTCTTTGCGTGGATTTTATGAAATTCATTGACGAAAACAAAGTTTCCTATATGTATGTTGAACCAAACATTGTTAAAAGAGTTTTTTCATTTTATTAAATGTAAATGATAAAGAATCACACTATTTTAATATTAAATTATCAGTTCTTTGTTCAAATACCTTTTTGTGATAAATATTTTCTAAATCTTGTTTCTGTAAATCTGTTATTAATTTTTCAAATTTAATTTTCCACATAAAACTGTTTTGAAATTCTGCTAATTCCATTACTAAATTTACAACATCTAACCAAGTGAACTCGGCTAATTTCAAATTCTTAAATTTTATCTTATGTGGATACAATATAAATTGTAATGTTTTTTTCTAAATCCTATGTAGAGTCTGACTAGACATCGACTTTTTCAAAAATAATTTTTCAAAAAATAATTTGAATGATTATTTATATTGTATGATTGTCATAAAATAAAATTTTAATTCCAAAAAATACCTTTTAATAAAAAAAACCAATTTAGTTCAAGAAAATCTTATATACAAAAAATCATTAAAACAATTGTGGACCTGTTGTGTAACTTTTTTACTGACCGCAAAGGGTTAAATTGGTTAAATCTATCCAGAAAAGCTTGTTTTATTTTCTGTATAATGGTTAAATATTTTTTAATTGTATGTCCCATATAATAATACTATTTTCAAACTTTTCAGTTGCTTGAAAATGTTTTTGTAGATATGGAAAATATTTCAATACTTTCATGTTCAAATCATTACTAAATATATCAAGTTTTTATCCAGTTCACTAAAATGCTGAGTTATTTAGCCTTTGTGTATTTGATAATTCGTTATAAACATTATTTTTTTCATTCAAAAACAGTTTTATTTCTTATAATAAATCTACAAATCTATTTAAAACTTGTCCACAACTGAGCCTTCGAACATTATTGTACATTAAAAGACTAGAGTATTGAAATTCAATAATTTGCCAAATTCTAGCTTATTTAGCGCTCTTGCACTTATAAAATTAACTATTTTTGTTACAGCTAGCATTACGTTGGAAAATGTTTTAATCCTTGTTTTGCACATAAGACTTCTTGGTGAATGAGGCAAAGAAATTTAATTAAAGAATGTTAGACACTTTGTTTAATTTGCTGTATAAATCCAATATTTTTGCCTATCATGCTAGGAGCGCCATCAGTTGTTACTGAAACAGTGTTCTGTAAATCAATATTCATTTTCATAAATGTATCAGCAAATTCTTGAAAAACATCCAAATCAGTAGCTCTTCCCGCCAATGTTATTAATTTTACTAATTCTTCTCTCATTGTACTTCCTGATTTTTATCTGCTAAAAATTGCAAGTTGTGCGTAACTACTTATGTCCGTTCTCTCATCTAAAGCAATAGAATACATTTATGCACTTTTTAATTCATTCTTTATTTGAGAAGTATTTTCATCTAATCTTAATATTGTTCCTTAAGTGTATCGCGGCTTATACACAACTCAATAATGCGCTTTATTATCAAGTTTTTTCTTTCAAATCATCAAAAATGGCAACACTACATTCCAAAAATTCTTCTTATAAAAACTCACCTTCTGAAAGAGGTTTTCCATGTCGTGCGATACCATTTGCTACATCAGAACTAGCAGCTGTAATATTGTTTTTAGGAATTATAAATGTTTTTAATACATTGGCTTGTGATTTATATTCTTTTTTTTTCCTTCAGTTAAGGAAACAAGCTTTGTATGTATCTTTTCAAAATGTCGTTTCTTATTGTAAGTACGAGACGTGATATTTTCCTTGCAAATAATACAAAGAATTTTCTTACTTATCTCAACAACACCGTATTTTCCAAACCATTCTGCTTGATATGGTCTTGAACTCGTATTATTAATCTTAAGTTTTTTAACCGCTGACATACTAAATATATCTAAAGTATTATGATTTATAATTAAAAAATATTAAACTTCAATTGAAATAGAAACAACTTATTTAAATTTACCGACATTTGAAAAATTAATAAATCAATAAAACTTTAAACAACACTTATTATGGTATTAAATGTAAATTAATAAATTGTTGTATTTTAAATATAGGAAGAAAACTTTGTAAATTTTGCGTTTGATTTGTAAAAAAATTTGAAAATCTTTGGAATTTATAAGCAGAAAAGCATTTTGAATTTGTTAGATAAAACAAAACGTATGGGTCACATGAAATCGTTGCGTAGGTCAGTGTCTGACCCGTGGGTCATAGGTTCACCGTAGTTGTTTCATAGTTTTCTAAAATAACATATGTATTATTAAGAAACGATTTTCATGATATTTTTATCCGAGAAATTATCATTAATAAATTTGTTTTTTTCATAATCTTTTTCGTAAATTTCGCAAGATTTCTATTTGCAATAGACACAACTAGCACAAGTCTTTATAATTTTGAGGTTAGAATCATTCAACTAATACTATCTCTAATGTGAAGCCTTTGGTGTATATACTCACTAGTTAATGAATGCATTAACTAGATACAGTATGTATCATTTGAAATAATATATACTTTCACTAAAACAACAAGCGAAACCATCCATCAACTAGTTAATGTATACACTCACTGCTATTTATGCTTTAACTGTAACATATCCATATCATTAGGGTGCTGCATAATGAATTAATTTTTTAATTAAAATTTAGTAAAATCATTTATTGTTTTGTTCATCTTTAATTAGTAATTCTCCCAAGAATCATTTATGTTCAGTTAGATTTCAACTATAAATCAATGTATTTTTTTATTTAATTAGGAAAACTTTGATTTAAAATTGAAATCTGAATAAAATAAATACTATAATAAATATGGATTTATATGGGGAAATTTTAAACATCTACTTGAAATAACAACAAGCATTATTGACACCAGTAATAATTAAGTGAATTTACTAAAGCAGGGCAGAAACAAAATAACATTTTTGAATAAAAATGAATCAATTAACCGTATTCCGTGAATTACATAAATTATGATTGGATGACTAACACTTCAAAAGTCTGCTTATAAAATTTGTGATTTAATTTAATTTTATGAAGTATTGTCATTGAATAATTAAATATTAATATTTGAAAAAATCACTATAAAATTTGGTTTTGTTTAGATGAATTTCCTAGTTTAACTAGGTTTGGAAAGGACACTGTCAATCAGGTCTATCAAAGGCAGCTTGAACTTCAGGCAATGATTGCAACTTTGAATAGTAGTCAAAAAATTATGTCTGGTATGAAATTAGAAGATATGCTATTGTACTGTTATTTCAACAACTTTATATGTGACACGAGGTAATAGATAAAATGTATTATTATTATTATTATTATTATTATTATTATTATTATTATTATTATTATTATTATTATTATTATTATTATTATCTTACAATTTAATTAAATCAATTATGTACAAACGGTGTGTTGATGATATCAAACATGTAGACAAAAATCTGTTTGTTATTGTAAAGTTAGTAGTATGTTCACTAATAATGTATTTCTATGCATTCGAATTCTTGAGCATTGTTGACTGAATTACTGATTGTCTGAGGAAGAGTATCAGTAAAAAATAAGTATTTCGATTTTAAGATCAGTGCTAAAATTATTATAAACACTTCGGAACCAGTAACTTTTGAAGTTTTTAAATGTTTAAATTGCTCAGTCTTCAGGGATTATGAAAGTGTTTAAGTAATAGAATGTTTCATTTAATAGATTGAATGTTTGGTATAAAGTTTTTTATTAATATTTTTTAAATAAATTTTAATTTAAATTTTGGTTTTATTTGTTTGAATGATAATGTTTTTGTATATTTAAAAATAATTTTATATTGTTTAAGACTTTTTTTTATACAGTTTGAAGGTGATTATTATTAATTAGTTTGTTTGATTGTTTCTCATTTTCATTAAGTTACTATTAATTTGATTTCTAGCCTGGCCTGAAGAAAACTCATAAATGGTTTAAATATGTAACGCAATGTTGTTGAATATATTTATGTGTCATTTTTCAATTATTATATTTTTCATTAAGTATAACTCCAACTCTTTAAGTCTCCTGTTCCCACTCAGATTGCTCTTCTTTCGAGGGTCTATATTTCTTTCGAGACGCCCCGCAATTTTAACCACAACACTATGCTCCCATGGGTAAGTCCATGTTGGTAATGTCTCTCAGTGGCCGCGAAACTCTTAAGCAGGTTCGTACCATTTCCAGTACTAGTCCTTAAAAATTCCTCGCCTTTAAGTCCACTAGAAGTCTCGTATTCAATCAGGTTAGTTTACAACTTGCTAAGAATTCTGTCTATCCCCTACTTTATGCATACACCCTGGCGGTGATAACCCCTTCGACCCAGTAATCGAATTCATTGATTACACTCATCTTAAATCTGTATGCGCCTCAAACCTGTGTATCACAATCCATCGGTTTAAGACTCCCATACGAATCAATTGATTTTTAGAAAAAGTA
This sequence comes from Schmidtea mediterranea, assembly GCA_022537955.1. Classification (NCBI taxonomy): domain Eukaryota; kingdom Metazoa; phylum Platyhelminthes; order Tricladida; family Dugesiidae; genus Schmidtea; species Schmidtea mediterranea. The sequence continues at coordinate 131,849,182 of CM039679.1, forward strand.
AATTTTGGTAGCTTCTGCTAAAGGTTTTCAGAAAGGAAATTAATAATAGTTTTATTTTATTCTAATTAAATCCTAATTTAACAAAATTTGTCTACTTAAAAATAACTTTGTTTAAATATCCAAATTTAATTTACCACTTTTGATTTTTCTACAAACCTTCAAAAATATATGACAACGCAGGATGTTACCACCTTAAACTTTAAGTGATCAAATTCAAACCCGGTTGTGAAGCATTTCCTGAAGTTCTGAAGTTATCAACTGAAGTGACGGGCTATTAACTGGGGAATATTATTTAAATTTTCCCTTACTCTTAGAGCTTCCTACAAATTTTATAATTCGTCTTTGTTAAAATTTTATTATCCCTTCATCGTTGTATATTTTTTCAGTCATTCCATACTCATGCTTCAACTAGACTTCATACGACTCCTTCTGGTATTTCATCATTACGTAAAGACGTCCCTCAATACTCAACTGCCCATGTACACTTCTTCAAACCACGTCAAATGTGCGACTAGACAGACACGAATAATTCGACCACTTCATGCAGGCTCTCATCATTATTCAGTATCAATTCTCAGTCTGGCATCGCCCCTGTCCAGTAATTTGGTTCTGTGCGTGAAGTGACAGTTGATCGTACTGGGCTGGTTGGATTTTTCTCGTCCCAACTTATGGTTCTTATATAAATAACTGAGATAAGACTCAAAATATTTATTTCAAAAAATTTACAAAATTTTCTTTATCTTTCAACAATAAGAATAAAATATTTATTTGTAAAAAGTATGCTTGTTGTGCGCCTAAATATCTCAGTGCGTGTTATATAATGCCTGTGAGTCGGTTTGATCCTCTATTGTCTGTCGGATCTATTTTAGATTTTACCCTGTCCGGTCTATCAGATCAGTAATAAGTTTTCTCGATGGGCGAAATTATATATTATGTGAACTGTATTTATACTTAATGTAGACCAATCGGATTCGATTGGTTTTTGTTTTTCCAAAATTTTGGAATTTCATTATTTTTATGTATATTGTTATTTGTTTATATTATTCTTACGTTTTTTATGTTTATAATTTTAATGGAATTTTGGAATTCTATGGATTTAATTTTTATCTCATTAACGTAAGTGACCTTTTATATTGATTTATGTAAATTATACAATTGATTTATTATTATATTGTTTTTCTAATAAAAAAACCAAATAATTTACAAAAATTATAAATGAAATCATCTTATCTGCTCTGACATACTGAGGCCTCTGCGATAACTTGGGCCATTGATCCATCTTTAAATTTAAACCCAAAGACAAACATTAACTGACATTACGACATTTGAAAAATTCACAAATTTTTATTAACATTTATATTTCACAGTTATTTCCTACTTTTAGTCGTATGCCTGATAATACAATAAACTGGCAGGATTTAAATAAAAATTCAATTTCCTTACCTAAACACACACTAGTGTTGCCCCTTAACTATGGCGATATTCTTGTATTTTACCAAATTAGATGGTTATGTCACCGCTAGACCATGTCACCGCTGGACCACATAACCCCCTCCCCCTCTCCACCCGGCTAAAAAAAATTTCTAAGTCTAAAAGTACAAATTTTTTCCTGGGAAAAGACAATGACTGATTCAAGGTCATTGGATGGCTCATCGTATTTTTCAAGGTCATTTAAAAGTAGGTCAAGGGCATTGGATAGTCAATGATTTTTCAAGGTCATTGTGTAAGTCGTCATATTTTTCAAGGTCATTTAAAAGTAGGTCAGGGTCATTCAAATTTTCTCAAGGTCATTCGATGAGTCATAATAATTTCTCAAGGTCATTTAAACAATGACCATGATTCATTTAAGGTCATTGGATGACTCACCATATTTTTAGTGTCATTTAAAAGTAGGTCAAGGTCATTGGATGAGTCATAATCATTTTTCAAGGTCATTTAAAAGTAGGCCAAGGTCATTCCATTTTTTTTCAAGGTCATTCGAATTTTCTCAAGGTCATAGTATTTTTAAACATTTTTAAATTTAAATTTACGACTTATTTTTATAAGTAGTGTTTTAATGTTTTTTTAATTTTTATTCTATTATTATTATTATTAATTATTATTATTATTATTATTATTATTATTATTACAAGTTATTATTAATATATTATAAAAACAAATCAACAACACAAACTTTTATTATAAAGAAATAATTCGACTATAATAATATTGTCGAAGAGTTAAACACACACAACCTTTTAGCTATAAACAATAAATATTAATTTATATAGATTTGAAAATGATTAAAGAAATTTTAATAATAATATTAGTTGTTAGTTATTTTAAAATGGATAGATAGACCTAGATATTTGAAAACTCCAGTCAAAAGATTATTTGAAAGAATGAGTAATTTAGAAGTCCGATTTGAACTCACATATGAGACTTTAAAAAGAGCTTGGAACGCAATATATGATGATATTTTATATCTAAATTGGACCATGTGTATTATCCAAAATGAATTAGGATAATCAATGTTTGAATTGAATGAAAATCGTAAACTTAATGATAAAATGATCAAATGAATCAAGTTCAATATAGTATAAAATTTTATTCTAATAAAACAACTGATCAGTTCAATCGTATAATGAAAGAAGTTCAACAACCAGTTAACAATGGCAACAAATTGAAAGAAGTTCAACACTCGGTTAACAGTGCAACAAATCATCATTGTAATTTCCATTATATATTTTTACATATTTTCTTAAATAAAGACATTGCAACTTAAATGCAATGTCCATGCATTATTCTGATTGGTCCAATATAGTATAAATAAGCTTACACTTCCAAATATTTTTATAAAATGCCAGATACTAAATTTTTTATAACTTTGTTGAATGAGCTGGTTGCTAATAATGGAGAAGAAGTTGATATCATTAAAAACATAAAATTCATGATAAACCGTTCCGAGAAAATCGTAGACATACCATTTTATTATAAAAATATTCTCAATTTGGCAACATCAGAGAGAAAGAAAAATTTATTCCAATCGATATTTAGTTACATGTTTGATGAAAATAATAAATGGATGCGAATAATAGTAGGATTAATGTATATGAAACACATGATATTAAAATCCGGATCCAACTATGAAAATTATTTCCAATGGTCTATAGAGGTATATTACTTTATATTGTTATTAATTTATCATTATTTAGGTGATAGAAACAAAAATTGATCCATGGGTCTCTACCCATGGCAAACGGTGGATGGATAGCAAATATTCAAGTTGCCGCAGAATCCAAACGTTCCGATATTTATATTTCAAATTGCAAATTTTTATTAAAGCTATTAACTGAAGCATCGGTTTTATATATATGTAATAAAGTTTATTATAAATTTTAATAAATATTTCTTTGTTATTATTATTAATAATAAAAAACTACATTTTTAAAGATTTATTGATTATTACATGTACATTCTTCATCACCACAAATTCTATCCTAATATTTTCTATAACATGGTCAATACAATTCTTAAATTCGGTAGGCTCATCTTTAATAATTTCGATAGTATCTTCAGTATCATTAATATTTTCTTCATCATTAATAAGTGTATCATCAATAATTTCTTCAGAATCATTAATAATTTCAGTATTAATTTCTCCATCATTAACAATTTCAGTATCATCACTCTGACATCCAGAATCACAACATGAATCTTCTTTACTCAATGCTTCAACTAGAATCAACATATCTCTAATTTTTACACCGGTTATTTCTTCGAGTTTATCAAACAAAAAGTTTATTAAATATTCTAAACGAAATTAATTAATTATTTTATATTTTACCTTTTTCAGACATCATTTTAAAACTATTTTAAAACTACTTATAATTTTGTTTATAGAATTACAAAAAAAACATTAATACATTTATTAAACACTAAACACTATACATTAAAATAACTGTGAAAGTCTAGCAGTAACAATTTTCCAGATTTGAGAAATCACATCGTTTTGATCAGCTTTATATCCTTGGATTGTTATTGTTATATACCAGTTTTCCTGTTCTTTGAATCCTATTTCTGTAAATGCATCATAATATCTGGTATATTGACTCGTGAAGAAAGCATTTTCATTGCATTTTAAATTGAAATTGATCTTTTTGAACGTATTATCAATATCCTTGATATCTAACATTGAGAGAGTCCCAGTAAAAAATTGAAATTGAGTTTTATTGAGTTTGACTGGATTTACCAATTGCATATTGATAGGCTCCTTAAAAAATACATTTTATAATTGTGGAACATCTGAATTTGTTGGACACTTATTTTCTTGGTCATGTTTGATTTATGATCTTTATAAGGTGGTTACGCACTTTTATACCCTTGACAGATAATGATTAACCAATCAGAATCATGCACATTATTATAACAAAGACAATGCATGATAAGTGCATGATAATTGCAAGATAGGTGCGTGACTGGAAAAAATATATAAAACTGTATGTGAATTAACACATTGAGTTTGTATATGATTTTACACATATGATCTATATAAAATGTATTATTAATATCACGTGTTTTATTATTACGAGTTATCAATATTATTATCAATATTATTATTATTATTATTATTATTATTATTATTATTACCACCACCAAAATAAAACTATTACTACCAAAATACAAAAACATTTATTATTATTATTACCGTCACCAAAATAAAACTACCAAAACAAAACAAAAAATAAAATACAAAACATTTATTTTCTTAAAAGTCTCATTTTTTGCAAATTTCTTATTGAATTTGTAATATTCCATTCCACATAGCGTTGATACCGTAAATCACAGCAGCTGCAACCCAGAATACAGAGGTATTCCGTTTCCATTTCCTTGACCATTCGGTTTATTTTATTGTCCCAAAGAGCTTGCTTAATCAGCTCGGAAATAGTAATTCTGGTTTATTCATATATTGCAGCTTCTATCATTGCAGGCTGCTTTATCTTCAAAGTTTCTTTCATTTGCGGATAATAATAAATAATTCTTTCAATCACCATAGGGGCATATGTATCTAAATAAATAATAATAAAATAAAATAAATAAATAATAAATTTACCATATTGACTGGTATTTTTCTTCTGCATATTTTTCTTCGGTGTAGTTTCCATTTTAAAAATGAAATGAAATGAATAAGCAAGTTGTTTTAATCAATCGTTAGCCAATCAGATATCGACCAATCCGGTGATTTCATTTTGTATGTCACAAACAATATTTTTGTATTCTAGATTTCGCACCCCTAATATGACTATTTTGCCACTAGCAAACACGTTAATACACATTGGGTTGTATTTTAAAAGCCTCAGTGCAGGAAATAATTCTGGCTCGAACATACAAAGACATTTTGTTGACATGTTGTATAGATTGATAGATTGTCCCATATCCATGGTAACTGTAATTGACTGTATTTTAATATCCTTTATTCTATATTGTAATTTATTGACATCTAAAGGTTTCTTACATCCCATGATTCTGCATTTGCCAGATTTGAAAAATATTATAGGATATTTTCCACTCCTATCTACAATTTGCTGGGGTTTACCATTTGGAAATATCATTTTTGATACATCGAAAGTTCCTTTATAATTTATATTTGATAACATAATTAAACAATAAAGAAATATTATGCTATATATATGATTTTTAGGAAGAGTTCATTAAATCATATAATATAAACAAAAACCTATAATTATACAAATTAATAATGGAATTAAGAAATGATGCGGTATATCAAATCGTCGGCCCAAGTGGAAGTGGTAAAACTATGTTTGTGTGTAAATTACTGAAATCTAATTTATTTCAAACAAAATTCAACAAGATTTATTGGCATAGGGGTGCAGATGAAGAACATGGATTAACTCAAGATAATTTCTGTAAATTGAAAAACATGAAAATAGTAAAGGGTTTCGATAAAAACTGGTGAAGTCGTTTAAGGAAAGGTGATGTCATCATTATTGATGATTTGTATCAGGAAGCTAATAAAGAAAAGGATTTTAATAATTTATTCACAAAAATTAGTAGACATGTTGGTGTTACTGTGATCTTTAATACTCAAAATCTATTTCATCAGGGTGGTGCACATCGAACAAGGAATTTAAATTTTTAATATTTAGTTATTTTCAAGAATCCTAGAGATGCAACAGTTATTGATTTTCTTGCTCGACAAGCATACCCTAATAATCATAATTTTCTCATCAGTGCATTTCAAGATGCTATAAAATCACCACATGGATATATATTTCTTGATTTCACACAACAATGCAATGATGATTTACGGGTAAAAACCGATATTTTCAATAAAGAAGGTGCCATGGTATATAAACAAAGTTGAAAACTTTAACATGTAAAAATGTTTATGAAATCCAGGCTTAAAAATATCCGAAAACTTAGACAAAGTATTAAAAAGAAAATAAAAAACACAGTTCCACCAAAGACTAGTTATACACAATCTAAAAAGCTAATAACCGAGAATTACCCTGCAATGAATCTAATTTCGAAAAACATTATTAAAAAGAGTAAGAAAAAAGTTGTTAAAATTGTAAAAAATAATAGGAGTTTCCATATTTTAATGTATTGTTAAAGGCTTCGAGTATGAAAAGAATGTCTATTTTAAAATCATTTCCAACTTTTGTTGTCAATGATTTACTCAAAATTCTATTAAAAGTAGTCAGAGGTATAATTAAAATCAGTAATAAAATATATGGATAAATGTATTACCGAAAATACTTGTTAGTTATAATAATTCATCACATCGAGGTCTGAATGGTTTGAGACCCGTAGATATCAGCTCGAAAACATTAGCTAAATCAGTACGGTCTAAAACAGTTGCTATTACAAAACCAAAATATAAAGTTGGTGATCACGTTAGAATTAGTAAAATATCTGCTTCACCTTTCATCAAAAATTTCGATAGTAATTGGAGTGATGAGGTATTTCAAATTACTAAAATTAATACTAAACAGAGTCCTGTAATGTATGTTATTAAAGATAGTGATAACAATTTAATACAAGGGAAATTCTATGAACAGAAATTACAAGTTATTTCCAAACCTAGTGTTCAGAATTCAGAAAATATTGAATACTAAAATGGTGGGTAAGGATAAACAATACTATGTCAAGTGGCATGGATATCAAAAACCCTCATGGATATCATCAAAAGACCTAGTAAATGAGTTTCTATACAATTTTACCGAGTAATAGTTGCCCACTAATCGATCCGGAAAATCAAGCAAGTAAATTTATGGTTGATCTTCAAAATCAGATTTATTTACATGGAAATTGGGAAGTTGCTTTGCAAGACTTTACATTTGTGTACAATACATTCGCATTTTATAGTCATTGTAAAATCGGATTCAAGAAGCGTGTTCAAAAAACCTGTAAAGGTATTTTCTCAATCAATAATTTTGAACGATATTGTCATATTCCAAATCAGATTTTAGATGAAAATAGTGGCATGTTTTTCAAAGATGTATTGAATGTTAGTTGTGATTTTAGCCCATTTACAATAAAGTTTGAAAGTATATATGATGCCAAGCGAATGGGTAGTGATAAGCTTAGCATTGTTGTTCCTGGTACTGAATACCTAATACGATTCAAAACATTTGATGAGAAAAGTGTAACGATCGAAAACATCAAAATATCTGTATCATATATTAATGAGGTGGAAGATACATTTACATTTACTAATGAACTATATATTGAAACACTTGAAGAATTATATAAATATATTTCATTAAATTGTTTACATATATTTAAAACTATTGAATTTCTTAAAGATGGAATATGCAAATTCAGTCTAAATAATAACATTTGTGAAGTTACATTTGATAAGAATTTGGCTAATACATTGGGATTAGATAAGCAAACATATAGGGCAAGTTCCTTTTGTGTACGCAAACCAAAAATAATAAAACTTCATAGGCAAATGTTCATATATACTAACATCATCGATCCTATAATTGTTGGTGATTCTTTGGTTCCTCTTTTGAAATCTGTTTGGGTTGATAAACATGACCAGGATGAAGTTGTCAATATAAATATCGATAATTTGATGTACTTACCGGTATCAACATCATGTATAAACAATATAGAAATAAATATTCGTGATGATAGCGGTAAATTTATTGAATTTAGTAAAGATACAAAAACTCATTTGACATTACATTTTCGTAAATTAGATGGCCAATAACGATATTATTAGTATGTATAGTGGTAGCCAAAGTGGTGGCGAATTACCATATTTTATTGGTAAACAGTATGGATCAGGATGGTTGAGAACAATTGGTAGATTTGCACTTCCTATTCTTAAACGCCTTGGTAGTTTTGGCATGAAAACTGCTAAAGATGTGATAATGAATGAGCAGAAAATATTACCATCGCTGAAATCAAATGCATTATCCGAGTTAGGGAAAGTTCTACCTAGTGTTGCAGGTATGTTTCAAAAACCTAAAGCACCAACACCGGCTCAAAAATGTAAAAGACATCATAAACATATAAACAAACGAATGAAAGGGCATGAAACTATATTTCAAAAATGATTTGTGGTAAATCTGAATTGTGTTTATTTGATAGACCATCTCCCCAAGCAGTAATTGAAATGGGGGCCTTTGAAGATGTATTTCCGATGAATTCTATTATAGATAGTAGAACCGATATTGAATTTTATATTAATGGTTCCCAAACTGAATATCTAGATTTGAATGATACATTGTTAACTGTTCAGATCAAAGTTGTAGATAAAGATAGAAAACCGTTGGGTGAACCTAGTGATGTAATACCAAACAATTTCTTGTTTCATACGCTTTTTAAAGATGCAGTTCTCGGATTTAATAATATCAAGATTGAGGGTGGTAACAGTACATATATTTACAAAGCTCTAATAGAAACTATTATAAATTACAATAACGATACTAAAAATACATGTTTAACTCCTATGGGTTATGGTAGTGATGACGATAGGAAAATGTGGATTAAAGGCTCGAAATTATTTACCATGTGCTCATCATTACAACTCGATTTTATGGATCAACCGAAATATTTACTCCCAGGTGTTTATGTACACATTATATTGAAAAGATCTGATTCGGCATTATCACAAACAAGTGCTACCACAGCACCAATTCTTTAATTAGTTGATGCAAAATTATTGGTCAGAAGAGTTCGGGTTGAGCCCTCTGTATTAGCCGGTCATCAATTGGGGCTTAATTCTAAGCATGCAATATATCCATTGAAAACAAAGGAAATTGTTCAATTTGCTATTGCTAAAGGTTCAGCTTCTTTCTATAAGGAACAAATATTTGGAGATAGAAGAATGCCCAACTTTATATTGGTAACATTTCAAAGTGAATCTCAATATAATGGATCATACTTAACATCGAGCTCAATTTTCAAAGATTTTGGAGTAACATCGCACACTTTATCGAAAAATAGTGATTATAGAGAAACATATACTCAAGATTTCGATAATGATAATTATTGTGCTACATATATGCAGAGTATAGTGAGAAATATGGGTTATTTGGATAAAAACCTTAATTGTGATATAACTCTTGAAGATTTTAAAAGCAAATATCCATTCTTCACATTTGTTTTGGCACCTGATTTTGATTTAAATCAGAGTCAATTACCTCAACATGGAAATTTACGATTAGATATAAAGTTGCTAAAGCTACAACTGAACCGGTACATGTTGTAATATATGGAGTATTTGAAAATGAGGTTCAAATAACTGCAAACAGAACAGTGTTGGTTTGAACGATCATTGTTGGTATAAATGTATAGATAATTTATGATAATTTGTCATGGAGTAAGTTTTTAAATGTATTATTAATATTATTGATGTAGTTCTGTTCAGGTCTATCGAATTGGAAAACAAATACTAGGACATGAATTTTTAGGGGTTTTTCCTCTTGATAAAATTCCATATTTACGTAATAATCAAGCCATAATCGTCAATACTCAATCATCTCATCTCGGTGGAGAACATTGGTTAGCGATATATATGAAACCTAGCAAGATATTTGTATTTGATCCTATGGGTTTCTATTATCCGGCTTTAATGGTTTCGAAACCTGCAAACAATGGGTAAACCTATTGTCTATAATAAAACTATGTATCAAAAACCATGGACCTTAACATGTGGTCAACATTGTTTAGCTTGGTTATTATCCAAGAGATTTGATGTTTAATAAATGTTTTATTGATATTGTTATGTTTTAACTATTAATATTTTTATTTATTATTATTATAAATATTATTATTATTATAAATATTATTATTATTATAATTATTATTATTATTTTATTATTATTATTATAATTATTATTATTATTTTATTATTATTATTATTATTATTATTATTTTTATAAATATTATTATTATTATAATTATTATTATTATTTTTATTATTATTATTATTATTAATATTATTTTTATTATTATTATTATTATTATTATTAATATTATTTTTATTATTATTATTATTATTATTATTATTATTATTATTAATATTATTTTTATTATTATTATTATTATAAATATTATTATTATGTGTTTCATTAAAGATAAGCTAATGCATCATCACAAAGACTATGCATGATAAGTGCGTGATCACAAAGACAGTGCATGATAAGTGCGTGATCATCACATGATAAGTGCATGCATACACAAATTGAATAAAGAAAACACATGCAAATTCAATGTATGTGATTTACAAAGAAAACACATACAAACTCAATGTATGCGATTTTACAAAGAACGCATGCAGTCACAGTGTATAATAAAACTATGTATCAAAAACCATGGACCTTAGCATGTGGTCAACATTGTTTAGCTTGGTTATTATCCAAGAGATTTGATGTTTAATAAATGTATTAATGTTTTATTGTTATTGTTATGTTTTAACTATTAATATTTTTATTTATTATTATTTTTATTATTATTATTATTAATATTATGTTTATTATTATTATTATTAATATAATTATTATTATTATTTTTATTATTATTAATATTATTATTATTATTATTATAATTATTATTATTATTATTATTTTTATTAATATTATTTTTATTATTATTATTATAAATATTATTATTATGTGTTTAATTAATTAAAGATAAGCTAATGCATTATCACAAAGACTATGCATGATAAGTGCGTGATCATCACATGATAAGTGCATGCATACACACTGAAGACTGAATAAAGAAAACACATGCAAACAAAAGTATGTATGTGATTTACAAAGAAAAAAAATACAAACTCAATGTATGCGATTTTACAAAGAACGCATGCAGTCACAGTGTAGACTGCATGTGTTTTACAAAGAAAACATGTCTAAAAATCTCTCACCTATATGTGTGTATTGCTTAAATGTGATTGGCTAAATCCTGAAAATATTATTCTCTTTATAAACATTGACAATTTCCAAAGTTGTCACAATTAATTCAAAAATTTATCAATTTCAAATATTCACTCGCGCGATTTCAAAAATGGAGAATTCAAGAATTTTACGACAATTGTTGGCCGATGAAAATGGTAAATTATTTTTTTAATTTATTTTCTTTTATTATTCTATTTTCTAGATTGGATTAGTATAACCGAAATCCAAAATCAAATTGACGGTGTTAACGAATTTGTTCCTGGTAATTTTAAACTTTATTATTATTTATTTTAATATAATTTTAGAAAATGTTTCAAATGAGGAAATTATTTTAATAGAAGATAGCGATGATTCTGATATCGGTAAATTTATTTATTAAATTATTATTATTATTAATGTCTTTCAGAAATTATTAATGTTTCTGAAGATATCGATGAAAATATTCATTCAACAACGACAGTAGATTTGGACGAAACATTTATTGATGATGCCCCTATTTCTGGGGAAGATGAAACATTTATTGCTGATGTACCCATTTCTATGGATGCCCCCGTTTCTGGGGAAGATGATGTGATTTCATATAAAAAATGTAAGATTTTTATTATTTTTTAATATTTTTATGAGTATAATTTATCATTAATTTATAAGAATATTTTTAATGAGTATAAGTTAATAATATGTAAAGTATTATAATATAATACTTTAAATCTTATTAATTTATAATAAGAATAGAAATATCTGATTTGAAATAGAAATATGAATAGAAATATTTGATTTATAATAAGAATATAAATATTTTTTAATGAGTATAAGTTAATATTATGTAAAGTATTATAATATATTACTTTAAATATTATTAATTTATAATAAGAATAGAAATATCTGATTTGAAATAGAAATATGATTTGAAATATTAATTTTTATAAATTATTTTACGAGATGTTATTCAAACATGTGATTTATAATAGAAATATGAATTGAAATATTTGATTTATTTTTATAATAGAAATATGTGATTTATAATACGAATAGGAATATATGATTTATAATAAGAATATTAATTTTTATAAATTATTTTACGAGATGTTATTCAAACATGTGATTTATAATAGAAATATAAATTGAAATATTTGATTTATTTTTATAATAGAAATATGTGATTTATTTTTATAATAGGATTTATTTTTTTATATTTTTATAATAGAAATATATGATTTATAATACGAATAGGAATATATGATTTATAATAAGAATATTAATTTTTATAAATTATTTTACGAAATGTTATTCAAACATGTGATTTATAATAGAAATAACGGATTTATAATACGAATTGAAATATTAATTTTATTAAAATATTTACATAATTATCATCATTTATATATTATTATTTGATTCATATATGATTTAAACAATAATAAACATTTGATAATAATTACATATTTATCAGGTCGATTGTATAAAAACTATTGCCAATCTGGAATTGGTCATAACTCGAAATGCCATACGACTATGGAAAGTTACTACGGTCATAGATTCTATGGCATCGACTTTTTTATTTGCCCTAAATGCGATACTACCCAAGACATTGAATATCTAGAGTTTTATAAGAAACACTCTAGCCATTTAAATCAATTTAAAATTAATAAAAAGGCATTATTTCAAATGATTAATGCGAAAAATGTTATTAATAATAATAATAATAATAATAATAACACAAATAATACAAAGATTACTAAAAACATAAACAATAATACAACTGTTACTAAAAATAATAAAAAATCAAAAAGACCTGCTGATAAAATCGTGTCGTGTATCCCTGCTAAAATTAAAAAAATAGAAATCATCATTAGTGATGACGAAACTGAATATAATCAAATAAGGGGTTCTGTAAATAATGAAATAAACGATGAACCTGAAATAGAGGTTGACTTAAGAGGTTCCCGTAAAAATATTCGATTTGATTTAGAAAATCAAAACATTGTTCAAATCGCATTAACGGATAAGCTTGTAAATAAATTACAAATCGAAATAAAGAAAATGGGATCTGTAAAAGTCCAGTTTACAGCTCTCATTCAATTTGAAAAAGATGGGGAAATAAAAGATAATTTCTTTTCAAATAGCGTGAGTGTCTTTCCCGATAGTTTTATTGCTGATGGTGTGAGTCGGTTAAGTGAGAAAATCGAAAAATTCACATATTTAGGAAGTGGGTGGCGCGTAGTTAAGATTCGCGAAATCGATTTTATTTTACACCGGAATCTCTAGTATGTAAAAAGGCTATTGTAAATGTTAAAAACACAGATCATTCGTGTTTTATATATAGTGTTTTATCGATTTTAAAGCGTGATATAGTTTTAAAGAATAGGGATCGTGTTTCTTCTTACACTACTTTTATGGATGAATTGAATTACGATCCAATTACTGATTGTTCAATGAGACTCTGTAACATACCCAAATTTGAGAGAAACAATAGCGATTTAAATTTGGCAATCAATGTCTTTGAATAAAACAACACCCCTTCTAAACAATTGAATGACATTTATTATGTACCTCATCATCCTCACCTTGTCTTAATTCATCGAACAAAGGTTATCGGTGGTAACCCGATTAATCTTTTATTATTACAAGACGGTGATAATTATCATTATACCGCCATTTTTAATTTAAATAGACTGCTGAATTGTCATTCTAGTAGTGAATGTAACACCAGAATTCGCGTAAAATGGTGTCCCCATTGTTTAAACGGTTTTTATTATGATAAAGCCTTTAAGGCACATGTTGATTTGAGCGCTAAAAATCAAATAGGAACAACCCTATACACGCTCCCTGATAATAAAAACTTAATATTTAAAAATTATTCTAAAATGATTACCCCACCATTCGTAATTTATGCGGATTTTGAGTCTGTTTTGCCTAAAGATGTAAAACATCATCAAATACACATGCCGATATCAGCAGGCTTATTATTAATAAATAATTACACAAATACTACACAATATTTCAATTTTATAGGCTTGGAATGTGTATTGGAATTTTTAAAGAAAGTAGAGGAAATTGCTGTCACAATTGTCCTACCATATTATGAAAATCATGGTAAAAAACCTATGAATAATCTTACTTCTAATGAGGAACAGCAGTTCATCGCATGTAAAACTTGCTATCTTTGTAAAAAACTTATTAGAAATAAGGTTAAGGACCATCATCATTTTACAGGTCAGTATCTTGGTGATACCTGTCGTAACTGTAATATAAATAGGAAAATAAGCAAACAGTTACCTATTGTCTTTCATAATTTGAGAGGGTATGACCTTCATCAGATTTTAAAGTATGGATTGAATGAATTTCCATCTTGGAAATTAAATATCATTCCTACAACAACTGAAAAATTCATATCTTATATTGTAAATATTAAGAAATTGGCTGTTAGATTTATAGATAGTATGCAATTTGTAAATTGCTCTTTAGCCAAGGCTGTGAAAACTCTTACTGATCTACCTCTAACTTGTTCTGCTTTTGATGGTCTTATAGTTAAGGCAAAGGGTATCTTTCCTTATGATTTTGCAGTATCACTAGAGGTTCTTGAATCGACTTATGAACTACCTCCAAAATGGGATTCTGTATCTTATGATGAATATGCTACCGCCCAATTAATTTGGACACAGCAAAATTGCACTACAATGTTAGACTATATGTTAACTTACCTAAAATTAGACGTATTGCTCCTTAAAGACTATTTTCAGCAATTTCGCGCAAAGGCTATTGCTTACAATGGTTTATAACCTCTGAATTTTTATGGAATTCCTGGAATGTCATGGGCGTCAGCTCTCATGACAATAAAGGAACCCATAGAACTTCTGCAGGACATGGAAATGTTTAATTTCTATGAGGGTGGAATACGGGGTGGGTTAACATTTGTTAACAAACATCATGTTGCAAGTTCTGAAGATACAGAACTCTTGTATATAGACATTAATAATTTATATGGTTGGGCACTTAGCCAAAACCTTCCGTATGGTGATTTTGTTTGGGTGCATGATAATCTGAATGATGTGCTGAATGAATGTGTGAATGCGAATATTGAATTCCTTCCGTATGGTTATACAATGGAAGTTGACATCAATATTCCTGAGCGTGTGCATCAGTATTTGAATGACTTTCCGCTTGCCCCGGAAAAAATGTGCCCGCCCAATTCAAAAGTTGAGAAGTTAATGCTCACGCATTACAGTAAGAAGAACCATGTTCTTCACTGGAGACTTCTCAAGCTGTATATAGAATTGGGTGCAGAAGTTGAGTGTATTCATAGGGCAATTAAATTTAAACAAGCACCTATTTTTAAAGAATATATACAAAGAAATGCAGATTTACGCTCAAACTCAAAGTGCGAGCTTCATAGAGATTTGTATAAATTATTTAATAACAGTTTATATGGTAAATCCGTTGAGAATTTGAAAAAACGGATGAATTTGAGGCTATGCAATTCAGCTGAAAAGATGATTGTATATGCTTCAAAACCGACTTTCAAAAAGTCCATTAAAATAGTGGATGATTTGTTTGCTGCTCATCTGAACAAAGATTCTATATGTTTAAACAGGCCTAGCTACATTGGCCAATCAGTACTAGACCTGTCTAAGCTGCGGATGTACCAATTACAATATAATGAATTGGCAAAATATAGATCTGAATTTAACTGTGATATTAATATCGTTGCCGGCGACACTGATTCGTTTTTTCTTGAGGTTAAGGACTGTAAGCTTGACACTCTTTTGCCGGCAATGATAAGCGACAACCTTTTAGATACCTCAAATTACGACCCGGCACATCCCTTATACTCGAGGAAATTAGATTCTGTGATAGGAAAATTTAAAGATGAAAGTAAAGGTCTCGGGTATAAGGAGTGGGTTTTCTTAAGACCCAAGTGCTATAGTCTTTTAGATACTAAAGATACAATGAGGGCTAAGGTGGTGAAGTTGTTGGGGACAGAGATTTATCACCAGTCATATTTAGATTGTTTTAATAATGACACAATATTTACTGTGCCTCAAACTAAGATAGGAACGTGGAACCACCAATTGTTTACATTAAAGAACAATAAAATTGCGCTTACCACTAAAGACGATAAGCGTAATTGGGTGGGTAGAAATTCCAGTCTCAGAGTACTCACAGCCCAAGCTATGACAGCTCCTACCAGAATAGCTGTTTCAGTCGAGACATTGACGATTTAATTTTTTCAGATTGATGTGAATATAATTTTATTGATTTATTTATTTATTTTACTTTTTATGGTTGATTTTTTTATTAATCTGATTTTTATTATTAAAATAGCACATATAAAACTTTTCTCATATATTAAGCTATAACATGAATATTATATTTATTTAAATATATTGTATATTGATTTTATTATTACATTCTACAAATTTTTTCTATTCAATATTTATTTTATATACTTTGTTGAAAATTTATATAAAATAATAATGAAAATTATAATAAAAAAAACTTGTAACCATAATTTTAGTAATAATAATTTGAGTAATATTAACTTGTAATAATACTAATAATAATAATAGAATAAAAATTTAAAAACATTAAAACACTACTTATAAAAATAAGTAGTAAATTTAAATTGAAAAATGTTTAAAAATATTATTACCTTGAGAAAATTTGAATGACCTTGGGAAAAATATGATGAATCATCGAATGACCTTGGAAAAAGATATTATGACCCATCGAATGACCTTGAAAAAATATTAAGACTCGTCCAATGACCTTGACCTACTTTTAAATGACGTTAAAAATTATTATGTCTCATCAAATGACCCTGACCTACTTTTAAATGACCTTGAAAAAATATTATGACTCATCCACTGAACTTGACCTACTTTTAAATAACTTTGAAATATATGGTGAGTCATCCAATGACCTTCAAAATTTTAAATGACCTGGATTGAGTCATGGTCTTTGTTTAAAGATCTTGAAAAATATGGTGACTCATCCAATGACCTTGACTTACTTTTAAATGGCATTGGATGAGTCATGGTCTTTTTTTAAATTACCTTAAATGAACCATTGTTTTTGGCTCAGGAAAATTTGTACTTTTAGACTTTGAAAAAATTTTACCCCAGGGGGTATGTGGTCCAGCGGTGATATAACCATCTACTTGCCCATCGAACTGATCCAACCAACGTTGTCATCGGGTACTTCTGTTTATTTGACAGCGCCCTACATTCTCGATCAGTGCAAACAGACTTGACCGTCTAGCAGACTACCGCACCTACCGTCCTCAAAATGAACTGAGTAGTTGAGTATCAGTAAACCGTCTTCATGTATAAGCATTATAATAATGTAATCAGATTTTGAGAGAGACCTGCCGAAGATTTAAAAATATCCACGGTTATCCAGAGTAAAATTAAATTAAATATAGTACAACATTAAAAACATATTAGATTCAAAACAAGACTACTTACAAGTTGTTCCTTTAAAATTTTCAGTTACAGAAAATAGTTTTAGAAAATTGGCATTAGTTATTGAAGTGAATATGAGTGATGTTTATATAGTAGTTGCATGCTTTGGTGAGACCAATCAGGGAATTTCGAGCCATTTTTCGAAAATTTTTAAGTATAGTTTATTTTAGTTTAATCTTTTTCAATCTATTTTTTGATATTATTTTCTTTAATTTTAATTTTTTGTTATTTTTCTTAACTATTTTCTTTTTGGTCTTTAAGTTTATTATTTTCGGTTCGCCACTTTCACCTGTGTATCTTCTAAACCTTCTGTTGTAAAGTTTTGGCAGTTTTATGTTATTGTTTGGTGTTTCTTTCTGCATTTGTAGGCTTTTCAATCATTTTAATTAATATTTGTTTTATTTAATTTTCTTATGTTTTTATTTTGTTTTATATAATGTTTATTTTATTTTTATTTTTTGTTTAAATCGTGGCTTATAGCCCAGCATTATTTATTATTAATATTTATTATTATAAATTATATTTTATTATTGTGTTTATACCACTGATTATTAATTTCTGAAGTGTTAAGTGAGTTAATACTTCAAAATCAATTTGAAACATATTATTTGGTGCTAAAATAATTTAAAGCCCAAAAAATAAAAAAACAAAAATGAATTAAGCATGTGAATTTAGTGATTATTTAATTAATTTGAATGGAATTAATAAATTTTATGTGCTTTCACACATATAATTAAGTAGCCACTAATAAACCTAAAAGTATAATCTATTTTTAATAAAATTGTTTTGTGCCTGATAATGACATCCGAGCTGTCAAAATATAGTAATTAAATATATTTTAAAGAATGGTGTTCTTTTATTTATTTATTATTATTTTTATTACTATTGTTTAGTGACTTTTACCAGTTTTACAATTATCAATACGGAAACTGCTTTACATTCAATTTGATGAACAATAAAAGTTCTTTACAAACTCTTGAAACTGGACCTCAATACGGTTAGAGTTTTTCAAAATATTATGCCTTTTTATTTGATATTAAATCTCATTTATGTAGGAGTGAAGATGACTCTTTTCATTGATAGCAGCACCTATATTCCCATAACCTTTAATTCAGGAATTCGGGTACTAATTCACCACCCTACTGAATATCCGTTTCCTGAAGACGTCGGAATCGGAGCTTTACCAGGGAAATTGAACTCAGTTGGACTGTTTCTGGTGTCAATGAAATTTACGTTTTAAGCTTATTTACACTATTTCTAGACTGCTGCATTAATTCTTCCTCTTCCGCACAACAATTGCAAAAATATGACAACATTAGAAGCTATGCAGCTCTCAGCTTATGTCGGTTTGATGCCAAACGTTTCCTACACAAAAGAAGTAAATGATTTTGTAAAATATAACTTTCGGTCACTGCCAATTGGGTCCTTTGAGTTTGAGTGTCGGTTACTGCGAAAAAATACTAAAATTACTTTTCACATATTGAAAATATTGTAAAAAACTTAGATTCTTCACTGGTATCAATATTGAATTACTTCTCGAAAACATTAATTATATGATAGAAAGATATTATCAACAACATCATACAAGTTATTCATTCCCAATAATTACTCAGATTTTTTGTAATTATCTTGAAATAAGACATACCTATTTTTTGCTCGTACATTTCCTAAAATGATCGCTAATGTGAGTCAATCATTTAGTCGAGAATACAGACCCACTGCAGTTGGAGACTTATTGGTGAACATATTACTAACTTTGCAAAACATTGAAACAATCTTAAACTTGGTTTTATGCACATGTTTCAGGGTCTTATTTTTAAATTCTCAGAAACCCTCGGAATAAGGCAATAGCAAAACATATTATGGTTCCGTGTAATTAGATCGAGTTTTTTCACGTTCCAAACTTTATAAATTACAAATTTCCAAGTTAATAAGAACATTATCTCCAGGCAGACCAGTACAAAAATTATAAGAATTCAAGTCGCTTTTATCAAAAGTCTCTGTTGTCATACGTTCAAGAAAAGAATTAGAATATCTATTTTTAAGTAGTAATTCAACCAAATAATCCACACAGTTTGCTGAGTTAAGAAACGTGGAAAATAAAAACATGCACGAAATACTAATCCTCTCACTATATTTTGCTTATATTAAATTCACAGAAGTTCTCAAGTGTGCCATACAGACCAGTATCAGTCGCTTTTCTCTATATCTCGGTTTGATAGACTTTTTCCTTGCGTTGAATTATCAAATCTAAAAAAGTAATCGACGACCTTTTCTTCTCCTCACTCGTAAATTAAATAATCTTATGTAAACTGTTTATAAAATCCAAGATAGACTTTACATACTCACAACTCTCAAAAACCAAAAAACTATCATCAACATATATTTTGTACACAGTTGATTTAGTTAAATTGTAAGATGAAACTTTCTTTTCCAAACTAGACATAAAAATAGAAGATATTGTGGGAACTAATGGAGAGCCCATAGCAACCACATCCATATTTTTATATCACACGTTATTGGAAAGAAAATACATATTCGATGTTACAAATTCAAATAATTTATGAAATGCAATTTCATCAACTCTCATGTTCATTCACATTTTCCACATCATACAATATAACTCAATGGTTCTCACTAATAAAACATTCGTAAAAAGACTGCAAACGTCAAACGAGACCATAAATTCATCTGCATTCTTTTTATTCAACTGTTCAATAACCGTAGAAAATTCAAAACTATCCCTACATTCAAAATCAGCAATCATTAAAGGTTATAATAACGAATTCAAACATTTGAAGATTTTTTATTGAGCAGTTCCCAAACCTTCTAAACAGATTTCATGAGCATACCTTCTTTATGTACTTTGGATAATCCAGAAAGTTTTGGTGACTGGGAGCCTTTCGGATGGATAGAATTAGCCAGGTCTCCATCAATATGTTTTCTCTCTGATAGTTTCTTCAACAGTTTTAACAAAATCAATTCATTATTCATCGAACGTAACTTATATATACTTCAAATACACCATTTAATCCTGTTTATTTCGTCATCCATTAACCATTGCTTTTTCTTCTGTGCTTCCAACATTCTACGTAAGGTTTTATGGTGTATTGATTGAACATCTTCCGTAAGTAGATAATTACTAAACTTCATTTTAAAAATGAAAGGAATCATCCCTTCTTATATAGATGTTTCTAGAAAACTAATGTATAGTCTGATTTTTCTAATTGACATAAATTTCTTCAACAATGTCTTGAATACTGGAAACGCAGAAGCATAATTCTTGAGTAAGTAATCGAAATAAATAGACGGAGACCAGGTTTATTCTATCCATCCGACAGGCTCTCAGTCACCAAACTTTTTTGGATTACCCAACTTGTGAGGCGTTGTTGAAAATATCTATAAATCCTATAATTAACGTTCAAAATGGTCAGTCTACAAGCATCTTGAATTTATTTAAATAATTGAATATGAATTGTGTATACAAATAAACCAATAAGTTTTGTCCGGTGCTCATGCTCAGCTTTCCAATGCTGTAATGAGTGTATAGGTCTGCAACTTTGTGTGTCTATGCTATATATGTTGTAGATTTGTAAAATTAAAAAAATCACTTATTAATAATTTTTAGCATTGCTATTAACTTTGATATGTCTTACATGGATTAAGCACTTTTAATAAATTTCTTGTTTGACTGAAATACTTTTTGTTTTCATTAGAATATGTCGATTTGAAATGAATTTCGTACAAAAGGATATCTGCAAGTTAATCTACTATAATTGGAAATTTGGATTAGTGCCTTCCCATATTACAAATGAAATAAATTTGACATTGGAGTAGGACACAACAAATGAGCGCACTTGTCGACGCTGGGTTACAAACTTCAAGGATGGAAACTTTGATGTTAAAGACAAAGACCAATGTGGGAGGCCCTCTTTTGATATCAACGACAAAATTCTAGCTCTTTTGGAGGACCACAACAGTACTGTGAAATGAGCGTAGAGCTTGGAGTTTGTCAGCAGACAATTCGAAATGATCTGCTTACAATGTGCATGCATTATCTGCCAACGAGCTGGTGTGCAAGTATGCTGCTAATGACTTCCTCGGTCAGCTTATTACAATGGACGAAGTCTGGATCTATTGGAGCAACGACGGATCCTATCACCACCTGTATTATGTGTTTGGGATGTTAAAATGATTTTGTTATGTTAAAAGAATTTTAAATTAAATTTTATTGTTTTATAAAAAAAATGATAATTTTTGTGTTTTTAAAAAAATTAAGTTTATTTTCTTAAAATTAAAATAATTTTATATTTTTTGGAAAGGTTTGATTACGATTATTATTTGTTAATGTAGTTGGCGTTTTACAATTATTAAAACTTAGCCTTCTTTCTTCTTCTTTTTCTTATTATTATTATTATTATTATTATTATATTTTATTATTATTATATATTTTATTTGTTGTCAGGGTTGTATGAAAACATGCACCCAAAAATTCATTCTCATATATTGCAAATGTTATCATCCGTTTTATCCATACAATAGCAACATGCTTGCGTATCGCAACATATCTTCCGTTGACCTGCGAATGTGTAACATTAACTATCAAACCACTGACGGTATATTTCCTTTGCAAATAGAAAGGATTTAATGAGTATTTTCAGACATATGTATCACCAACATCAAGATCGGAATCAAGAATGGTACTTTTGACTGTACAAATTGTACACTGGTCTGCAAGTATAAATCTATATTTACATCAGAAAATTTTGAATTTTTTAGAAAAACATCTTATTCAATGACAGTCAGTTACTGCAATTGGCCTTCTAAAATAGCGCTGGTAAATATTTTATATGTGAAGATGTGCCTAAATATACACCAAGCCGCGCTCAGATAAATCTTCTATAATATAAAAAAATCAATAAATTTATAGCATATGTACCATATATAGCATATATGAGGCTGTTTGTAAAACGTGCGTTGAGACAAACCTCTACAATGATTCAATTTATAGACATTTTTGGAGAAAAAAAATGGCGTAAAAAATGTTTACTTTAAATTTTGAGGTTTCTACTCAGAAAATTTAATATGTTTTCAAACATTTCTGTCTAAAAAATATAAAAGCTGAGATACGAAAAAAAATCATAAATTGTAAATTTTATTTATAAGTTTTAAAAAATAATCATGAACCCAATTATTTTGTGTAGTTATTCGAAGATATTTTCCAAGATGTATAAATAAATACATATTTATGGCATTTAATTATTTTTATTACTTCAAAAATAATTTAACTTACTTTTTGGAATTAATTTCCAAGAATAAGTCATAAAATAAATCATTTCCTGAATATTCATAAATATTATTAATAATACATATATAAATTTGTAGAAAAATTATATTTAAAAACTTGTATAATGATTTAATCTTGTGAAATCATAATTCAACTTTTAAAACTTTATAACTTTAACCTTATAACTTTAAAAATAACTTACTTAAAGCACTTTTAAAAATGGCTGAAATCCATTGGTTTTTCACTAAAAATAAATCCCAATAAGTATCAACTTGCATTATAGCGGAACTTTTCTGAACGCGGCTTGGTGTAGATTTGTAATATTGCTTTCAAACTATTCAAGGAAGCATGAAATTATGGAATATTTTAGTAAAATATAGAAGTAATAAATTAGTTAAATCAGAATTGTTAGACATTTATATATTTATTTAATCCAAAACTTAAAACCTAGATAAATCTCTCTAATGTAAACGAATTAGAATAATTTTAAAAATATTTCAATGTATTTAAATACTTTTAAAAGAACTTTTAAATATTAAAAGTACATAAGTAAATTAAAATGATTTTAATGTCCAATTAAAGAATATTTATAATTTCAGTAAATAATAATAATAATAAAACCGTGATTTCTTTGTACTAGCTTAAATAAAATTTTCAATATTAAATTGATAAGGATTATTTTACAATAGAAAATCTTTTCATCTATTTAATATATACTTTGCTGCAAGTGCTTATATTATTATTTGCTTGTATGAAATAATCAGTTTTAAAGAGGAATGATATTATATAATTATTGAAATTAACCTATTGTGTAATATTATGTCAAAATTGTACTTTTAAAATCAGATCTTATTTAGGATGTTTGATGGTTATATTTGAATGTTGGCTTGTTTATGTGTCTGCAGGTATCCTATATCAATTCTTAGTAAAACTATAAACTCTATTTTTAGATATTACACAGATAAGAGCTATGTTATAGTGTGCAGGAGATTTGTTGTTAGAATAAATTATTATACATTTGTGTTTTTTTTAACAATAATAATAATTTTCCAGGAAACTATCATGAATAAATTGCGATCATTTTCAAGTTTTGCATCATTAGAAAATGAAATCCTGGAACCACTTGTTTTGTAAGTTTTTTGCTAAATATAAATCATTTTATTATTCTCTTTTCATTAAGAGACCAAGTTTTGCAAATTGAGATCTATTTTGATTCTCTTACATATTTAGAGATTTCTGAATCTCCTACTTATACGGTAAATTATTGGTTTGAATACTAAAACAAATAATTATTAATTTTTATTGTGTTTCATAGTTTACCAAAATCTATATTTAAGAATCAGTCCTCTTAGTAAACTTTGCCATCTTATCTGAACCTGATCTTGTTGAATCTAAAATTTCTATTTTAAGTCCGCGTGTTTATAATGATTTATGAACAGATCAGTAAATAGATCCATGTACGACATGGATGTCAATGTCTCTTACAAATTTCAATAGAATAATGATGAATTTGTTATAATAAAAATAGCAATATTTAACTAGCAATAAATTTATTAACTAAATAAAAAAAAATTTCACCAAAACTTCTTTTCTTGATATTTCTTAATTACGTGAAACGTATAACTGCCAAGATATTTCTTGCATCTATTATTTCCTAATTTTTTAATTTGAGTCAATTCTCAATATTTAGCAATTTATAATTAAGTATGAAGGAGTTATATTTTTTCATTAAAATTATATCAAACCATAATTTAATACAATAATAATGACAGATAAAAATGTCACAAAATACTCTCACAACACGACATACAAAACAGTACACCAAGCCCCACTGAGATAAATTCCGCTATAACTCAAGTTGATACATAAATCAACTTGGCGGAATTTATTTTGTGAATGCATTTCAGCCATTTTTTAAATGGATGCTAAGTAAGTTATTTTTTATATAGTTATATAACTTAAAGTTAAATTTTAAGAGTTGAATTATGATTTCATAAGGAAATATGATCATAATTCAAGCTCTTAAATATAACTTTGATCAACTATTTCATATATATTATTATAAATAATATTTAGGAAATTAAGTAAGTAACAATAACTAATCTCCAAAAATGTATTTTTTTCGGATATTATTCAAAAAATGTGAGTAAAATTATTTTTGAAGTTATAAAAATTATTATTTGCATTAAATAATTATATTTTTTATACATATTTTGTAAAAAATCATCGATTATGAACACAAAATAATTTGGTTTATGATTATTTTTTAAAACTTACCAATATAATTTAAAAATTTATGTTTTTTTCCGGATTTCAGGTTTTGCTTTTTTTCGACAGAAATATCTGAAATATTAGATTAATTTTAGTTTTAAGGGTAAATATTATGAAGATGCATCCTCATTTACTCGAAATTTCTTAACAAAAACCTCAAAATTTAAATTAAAAATTTTTTCCGCCATTTTTCTTTCTAAAATTATCTCAAAAATGTCTATAAAATTATTTATTATAGGGATTTTTTCAACTTCGGATGGCTACATGTTAAAAGTTTGCATGCATGTTTTATTATGGGTTGTGTTAATGTGCATTATTTTATTTCTCTGTCACTTTTTCTGTTTCTATAGTGTAGGGTTTGTCTCATTGACTATTTTACAAGCAACCTCAAGGTGAGTTGGTGTGTTTATATGCTATAAATTTATTGATTTTCTTTTATATTATAGGTGATTTATCTCAACTTCGCTTAATGTAACAACAAAATTGGGCATCACAATTATTAAACCTAGCATGTCGGTGTAGTCTACTACCAGCATATTCATTTTGAATTCAAGGACAAGGCAAATTGTCATGGGCACTATGACCGAATTAATTAGTGAGTATGAGCCGCGAATTAGTTAGATTATAGTAGCGTAAATAGTAGACCAGTGTACAAATAAATATTTTAAAAATAAATATATTATTAAATATATTAATAAATATATTAAAAAATATATTAAATAAATACATTAAAAATAAAGAAGTGTCATAATTTAGAATTTATTGAGAATAACTGAAAAAATATCAACGAATTCAATAGCTTTCAATTGATAATTCTTTGTTTATCTGATACAAATTCAACCCAACAAAGTTAATTATTTTCTTAAATTTATTTAAGTTTTAATGATAAAATGAAATTAATCCTGAATTTCTTAACAAATATATACCAACGACTGCATATGCCGCCCTCCTTTGATTTACTTTAGTTTTCTCATAATTGGATTACCATCAGGTAAACTTTTAAACAATATAACATTTTTATTTTATTTTCCAATATTCTTTACCTTTCGCCATCAGCAAAATTAAAAATAAAATGCATTAATTTTTATATTCTCATTCAATTAAACACCCTAAATACTTTTTCTCGTTATAAAAACCTAAAATAAATTTTCATTGACAATCCTGAGAATATGTTCTCACTAAAATAGCTGAACAGATTGATCAATACACCAAGCCACGCTGAGACAAATCACCTATAATATAAAAAGAAAATCAATAAATTTATAACATATAAACACACCAACTCACCTTGAGGTTGTTTGTAAAATAGTCACTGAGACAAACCCTACACTGAGCACAATAAGGAATTAAATAATAGTTTTTTTGCCAAGCATGATTTGTTTGTGTTTGTATTATCGTACTTGAAGTGTCACATCTAAAACAAATGTGCAAAATCATCTGACTGTAAATTACTGTTCTGTTAGAATTTAAAAAATTTTTAAATTGAATAAAAAATATGTTTTTCTTAATTTTAAATTTTTGGAATGAATGTATAAAATAAAATTTATTTTTTAGTAAAATAAATTCTTAAATTAATAAATTATTTGCTCTCAGACTTCCAAAAATTATATAAATATGGGCGTTGAGGATACGTAATCAATTTTACTGATCAATAAAGGTTGTCTAAATTTTTAAATTTTTAAAAAACCTAAATAAGAGTTTTGGCAGAGTAAACTAGTCGGAAACCAAAAGGTTAGACCATTTCTACAAGGTTTTAGAATATTTTCTATTCTATCACTGTCTGATATGCCAAAATATTTCAAGTCTCCATAATAAAATTTTAATAATTGATAGGTTCTCAGTTTGATTTCTGATCTTGGGGGTCAAATGGGTCTATGGTTGGGACTATCCGTTGCTGCATTCTTGGAAATTTTTGAGTTGATCTACGACACGTTTCTGATCTTACTGCAGATGATAATTAAACGATTCCAAAAAAGAGAAAATTGATTTATCAACTAGATTTGCACGTAAAAAAATTTAAGATAATAAAAAATATTGGCAATGGTTATTCTATTTGATTGTTGTATAAATCTCGTCTTTTTTCTGTATAATTTGATGTGAAAAACTGAAACATAATCAGATATTATTATTTAGTTTACCAGGGATGCAAACCGAAATTAATTTCGGTTAAAGTTTAACTGGTTTTATATTCCTGAGAAAAATATCGGTTTTCGATTAAACATGTTTACGAAATAACGGTTAACCGTTAAAAACCGGTTTTTAAAATTGCTTTGTTAGCATAAAACAAGTTTAGTTTGACGGACATCAGAAGGTCATATTCTGTAATAATGATAACGTGAATGATTATTTTTTTCGCTTCATTGTAGCAACGCGTACTATATGGAAACAAAACAAAAAATTATCATTCACGTTATTATAATTACAGAATGTGGTCTACGATTGAAGTGAAAATTTCAGTGCAATGGAATTTTATCATATTTATGTAATTGTAAATTGATGCCAATTTATTTCAATATTAAAAATTATAAACATGTAATTTATTCACTAATAATTTCAGTTTTAAACTGCATAAGCATGATTCCTAGAGTGTCCGAATTACCAGATTTTCAATTACCCTGGTAGTCGATTATCGATTCACAAACTACCCGAGAAACCTAGGTAACCCGGGTAGTATTTTTCTTTGGAGGGAAACACTAAAAAAATATATTTTTTTTAATTTATTCATTTTTATTGTTTTTTAGAAATAATATTTTAAAAACCTAATGCATTTAATGTTGCAGTACCCAAATGGCTTTTTAATTTAGAAATAAAAATCCCTGCAATTGAAAAACCCCACTCAGGTGAGACCGATGTAGGCTTCACAATGATTTACGCTTTTTGTAATCTCTTCAATTTTTGGTTCGAATCACTTTATAAACATCTAAAAGCTTTAACTCGTTGGCAAGTGTTATATTATTATGTCCATCATTTCGTGTCATTGTAAATTTATTTATGCATTTCTGTTGAATCATTTTGTTGAACACCCTCTTCTACTTCTTCCAATTCTTGCATTTCATCTTTATCAGAATTGCATTATTCTTCTCCATTTTCAATTGGAAATAAACGATACAACAGTGAAACTGCTAAAGTATTGATAGAAGAATTGGATGAATATAAGACAGATTCGTTGGATTTTGGGTATTTTCATTATTTAAAAACATTAATAACGATACTCAGTCTTTATTTCTATTATGATCAATACGCGTTTTAAATGAATTTTAAAATTTTTCTGCTAGGGGTGTGTTAACTTTCTGTAATTGTTGGAAAACATAGACTTATGTCGCTTCGGCTGTTAATAAATTTACAGTGTCCTTGTTCAACTCAAGTACGGCAAGTTTAACTGGCTCTAAAGTTTTTAAAATTTCTTTAAGCAGATCAATATTATCATCAGTAATCAGTTGGTTACCACCAGGTTCATCTAAGGCTTTTTTAACAGGTTCAACTAATTACAAAAATTACTTATTACTTTATTAAATTCATAACTTATATTTTAAGACCAATTTTATTTCTTCAAATATCTGATAATTTGGGGAGATAGGTTTTTAAAGGATGCAATAAAAAATACTATATATTATTTATAAAAAAGATTTATCTCTGTTTTGCCTTATATATATATGGTTAGGGTTAGGAGTTAAGGTTAGGGTTTGAGTCACGGAAAAAAGGTTAAAAGACGATCTGTCAACTGGAATCAATTGCGTGTACAACGTCAAGTTATGTTGCAAAAATATGATTCATCTCGCGCTCAAGCTTTCATCAATAGCATGGCTGGCTGTATTAAACCCTGAATTTCAAGTCTTAAACATCATTTGATATTCAATTGAGTTACAATCTCTTCAAAAGTCATAATTTATATAATAATTTATTTAATTCAAAAAGTGTCTAATTAATTCTGAATATTAAAACAAAGTTTTTAATATTTATTATTGGGCATCACTCTCCTCTTCATTTTCTTTGTACTTCTTCAGCCATTCGATTCTTCTTGATTTGATTGAGGGTGGAAATTGTAATTCAACTTGTCTTGGTGATAAGAATTTTAAAATTTTGTAAGGTCCTTCATATTGAATTCCCTCTTTCTTTTGTCTTTGTGGTTCCACGCGTACTAATACTTTCTCTCCCATCATGAAAACTCGACTACCCAATTTGTCTAAATCTCTATTTTGCATAGTTGTAGCTGTCTTTACTATATTAGTTTTCGTTTCATCCTCAATTTCTTCTCTGCATTTTTGTATATGTCCTACTCCCGAATATAAATTAATTTTCCGGCCATGTACAATTTCAAAAGGTGAGAATTTTGTCGAGTTTTGTATTGTAGCATTCAGACTAAATTTAATCTTTGGTAACAATCTAAACCAATTATTCTTTGTTTTAATTTCTTGCAATGATGTTATGATTCGCTCTGCTAAACCATTTGATTGATGTTGGTACGGTGAACTAAATTCTTGTTTTATACAAAATTTCTCCACCCAATTATGAAACATTGATCCTCCAAAAATTTTTCCTCTCTCTGTAAGAATGCTTTCAGGTTTACCAAACTGATATATCCAATTATTCAAAATGGCAGTCAAAATTGTTGCTTCATCTTGTGTACTTGCTGATGGTAAACTGACCAATTTACTAAAACGATCTATTATTACTATCATGTATTTCTTATTTTCTTTTGTCTCCATATATGCAATATCCACTACTATCTGTTCTAAAAATCGTTATCCTGTTCTTGGCAATAAGATTTCTTTTGTTCTTCATTGATCAATCTTTCTACTAGCACAAATCTTGCATTTATTAATACATTCTGTAATAATCTGATTTATGGATGGCCAAACGAAAAAGTCCTTTAAATAAAATAAGGTTTTCTTGATACCCAGATGGCATAGTTTAATATGAAAATAATTTACTAAAGATTTTACGTTCGACTCGGGTACAACCACTGCAAGTTTTCCGTCTGTATTAATATGTCATCTTGAATCTGTAATATCATAAAATACTTGAATATACTGCTACTGATTGTTTCATAAGATAAGTGAGCCTCATTTCCATTAAGATGTGATATGATTTCTGAAGTAACTCTGTCTCCGTTTTACTTCTGTTTCATAATTTTCATAATATTTGAACTTCCTTGAAAAACTATTTATGTACCGAGTTATACATTTTGCCTCTTTGTGTTCCATCTGACAATGAGAGCATTTGGTATTATTTAAACGAGACATACCATCAGCATTTCCATGTTCTTTTCCCTTTCTATATTGTAACGCAAAATCGTATTAGAATAAATTTGCCATCCATGTCTGAAATTGTGGGCTTATTTGTTTTTTTGTATTCATAAATGCCAATGCCTTGTGATGCATTCTGGCTACAAATCTTCTCCCATATAAATATTGTCTAAAATGTACAATAAATTCGTGAAGAGCCAACAACTCTTTTCTAGTCACACAATATCCCACTTCATGCTTTGTCAAATGTCTTGAACCATACGCTATCACTCCTTCTGTATCGTCTTCCTTAATCTGAGATAAAACTGCACATATGGCTCCAAAACTAACATCCGTATGAGTGATAAATAGTCGATCTGCCCTTGGATATTCTAATATTGATGCTTCACATAAGAGTTTCTTTAAATTGATAAAACTTTTCCTACATTCTTCAGTCCAAACAATCACTTTGTCATTACCTGTCGTTGCGGCGTACAGAGGTGCTGCTATCATTGAATTATTCTTGATAAATCGTCGATAATAATTTGTTAAACCTAGGAATGATCTCAATTTTGTAGTACTCTTTGGTTCAGTTGCATTTTCAATTTCTGAAATCTTTCTTTTATTTGTTTGAATTCCCTTTTCAGTCACTGTATGACCAATAAAATTTAATACACTTTTATTGAATACACATTTCTCTGGATTGACTTTCAACCCGGAATCTCTAATGCGTGTGAATACTTCAAATAGGAGTTTATCATGAGTTTCCTAATTTTCAACATATATTAAAATGTCATCAAGGTACACAACCACTCCTTTGAAAACTAATCCTTCCAACAACTCATCTACTGACTCGACCTTACTGACGAAATGTAAGCAACAGGGTCTTCTTGGTTTTTTTTCGTCTCAACATTATGAATGAGTGATTCTATCAATTCATCGGATCTATCATCGTTTACTTCGTGTATACAATAAACTCTTCGTTCTAGTCTTTGTGTATTACTTCGTGATTTCACTTACAAATTGCAACTTCTAAATGAATGACCTTCCTTACCGCATAGTAAGCACTTGTCCTTCAATGGGCATTCAAATCGCATATGGTCATTTTTTCCACAACAAAAGCATTGGCCAGATTTTACCCTTTCTTCTACTGGTTTTGGTAAACCACAACATCTATTATAAATCTTCTGTGCGATGTGTTTCATTGAAACTAAAGGTTGTGGTCTAGGCTCCATAGTTGTCCTCTCACTATATTGTTCTGCCACTGGTTTCACCTTATTAAATTGCCTTTCGTTTCTTTCATTTCTATTTTGGTAAGTTATTTCTGTTTGACGATTTGGGTATATTCTGTTATTAAAAGAATTTTTGAATCCATTGCTTCTGTTTATCTTGAGTAACGTTTGCATTAGTCGATTTATCTACTGCTTGAACTTCTTCAGATCGTCCTTTCGTATCGTAATCTTCTCGTGCTTCATATACCTTTGCTAAATTTCTCTTGTAATATTGGCCTTCGTTGATATATTTTCTTTCAAACAGTCATTCCGAACTCTGTGGCATAAAATCTTTGGAAATTCCACAGTCATAAACTTCGTCAACGAGTTTCTTTACTCGAATTTCAAATGTAACGAATCTTTAATCTTGATTTTGTCTCACTGGTGATAATTCACAGATTTTATCCACAATAGACTTCTTTTTTGTAAATGTTTCATTAAACCATTCACGAGCATTTTCACTAGTTGTGGAGATTTCTTTAAATTCTTTCCAAAGGATAGACAGATAAAAGTAAGTCAAAAATACTTACTAAATTCAAATCATTAAGTAGCATCCAATCTTCAATGTCCTTGGGCCATTGTTCTGCTTCCGTCATGCTTCGGCCGTCAAATCTTCTGATATTAAAATTTAAAATATCTTTTGCCTGTTTAGGCAAAGATTTTATAATCAGCTTCCGATTCTGAATTCTTGTTACTGCATGAATCGGTTCGATTTTTTCGGCATGGTCGCCAGTTACAATCTCTTCAAAAGTCATAATTTATATAATAATTTATTTAATTCAAAAAGGGTCTAATTAATTCTGAATATTAAAACAAAGTTTTTAATATTCATTATTGGACATCACTAATTGTATTGCCTGTATGATTATTATTTTATATACCGTTTGTTCTTATAATTAAAATAAAGATTTAGTTTAGTATCTAATTGTTTTATTTATCTGCTTATGTTCTTATGTACCGTTTTTTTCTTATAGGTCAAATACAAGTTGTCACCAAAAATGTTATACTCAATAATTATACTTCATAGTTGTTAATTTTTCCCGGTTGAAAGTTTTTTTTAGTTGGTATTTTTTCCTAGAACCAATTTTAATACCTACTATATTTTTATCTGTTAAGCTCGATAATTTTAATCCCAAAGATTTGGCTAAATTGGTCTCGAAAGATATATTTGAAATTTCATCTGCAAGTGTTATTTTTACCAGTTCATTATTTTGAATTATCAATTCTTTAAAAAGAGAAGGATTAAATGCCATCAAATGTCCTTGTAATTCAGATAAGATGTTTATGGATAAATTATCTTCAAAATATAATTCAAATTTTGTTTTTTTCCATTTTGCTTATAGATTTTTTCTTTCTTTAGTTTGTCTTTATCTTTGTCAGTAATATCAAAAAGTTTGTGTTCTTTGAATCCTTTATGTAGCGAATGTTTGTAGCTAAAAATATTTTTTTCGCAAAACATTTATCCAAGTTTTATTACCTTGATACATAAAAATCTTTTTTAATCTTTCTCTTAAATTTCGATTAAAATTTTCCACATTATAACCTTTGAATAATTTTCGGGTTCCTTGCTTGTTTGTTTATAAGACAAAGCGGACTGCAAGTCCACTGCCAAAGTTATCTTTTTATTAAATACTTTTCGCAATCTTTCTTTATAGTATTTATTGTTCGGGTCGACTCTTGTGTATAAGTTTCTTATATCTTTGTCGATTAGTAATTCGACCATCACTTCTTGTCTTGACACAGGCATTTGAACAACTTTGAAGTATTTTTAGCACTCTTTGATGAATACCTCAACATTATTCCATCTACGAAAATCTCCCAAGAACATTTCTTAATAAAGAATGTCATTGGCGTGGTCGTCATGTTAGAAGTTGCTAAAACATCTTCTAAATTGTCTTGAATAACATTTGCATTAAAAGAACTCATATTCCAAAAATTTATTTCTAATTTAAAATTGTTTAATATTTAAACAAACTTTCAAGCATTGAACCAAATAATTTAAAATAATTTATCAGAGAAATTCAATATTAAAATTTTAATAAAGTTTAAAGAATTTTATATTTTAATTTTAATCAAAGCTAATTATGCCAATCTATTTTTTAAAAATTCATCGAAATATTATACACTATAAGTTTAAAATGTTACTAATAAAAACTGATTTTATCATTTTTTGCTATTTAAATTCATTTTAAATCTCCCTGACAAACCATCTAAAATATTCAATTTTCTGCTGAAAACACTTCACAATAATAATAATAGGTTTGGAAATTGTTCTTCATTTTTATTTTTGATTTTTTAAGTTCACTTTGTATATTTGAATGATCCACGCAAATCTTGTTACGCAAATTAACCCACTTCTTGTGATCGGATAAATCTGAAATTTTGCAGATAGATTCTTTGTCGAAAATGTATTCTTTCAAACTTTCAGACCACTTGAAAATACTATAATTAACGTTTTTTTAAATTTTCAATTTCGTCACCTATCCCTATGGAGAAATTTCTTAACTAGGTTATTTTACTTAATATTAAATATTTCATAGCAATGAACGCACATTTTATAATTTTAATTTTCAGAGAATGTAAGAGTGAGATATAGTGAGTTTTAAAAACTGATGTTATGATTAAACTTTTCCATTCACTTCTTTTGAGAAATTGTCAAACTATAAATAGTAAGGTTATCCCTTCGCTTGGTTCATTTGTATCTATGTGCCCTGTTTGCATGTGATTATTTAGTAAATTGTAAAATTAATAAATAAAATTTCTCACATTTGAATACATTCTGTTCAATTAATAATAGAAATGATTCAATGGTTATAAATATAGATATAGTGGCCTGATGAAATATAAGTAGTATAAAATGAATAATCTGATATAATATTATAAATAAACAAAATTGAGAATTTTCATGACTTGAAAAATTGATTTTTTTAGAGAAAGAGAAAATTTATTTTTAGCAAAAACAAAAATGTCACTGACAATGATTTCTCACAAACTCCTCTTTACCCAATCCGATTATCCGATGCCAATTAGCTGATTCTGTGAGTAATGGAATAATTATGACTTCCAGCACTTGATAATAATTGTCAGGCAAAGGTTAAATTGAATGTGGGTAATTTTAATAAATTATACGCAAGTGAAATGCGACTAAAATAAACGAAATGAAAATGATATCGAAGCTAAATTTTTCTATAGAATGGGCCAGAGGTAAAGCTTGGAGACAAAAAAAATATTCTAGTTGTGTTTTTAGAGTACAGTAGAACCTCCATAGAGTACATCCACTAAAAGGTACACCTCTCCTAAATGTACAAAAAAATGAAAATGAGCCGCATTTGTGATTTTAACGGCCAATGACTCTTTATACAAGTTACATTCTATAAAGTATAATTTAAGAAAGTATTAATTAACTCAAAAGAAAGAATTTTAACGCTTATTTTCATGTACTAGATTAGACCACTTGTCTAACGAATTTAACAGTTAAATACTT
Organism: Schmidtea mediterranea; assembly: GCA_022537955.1. Classification (NCBI taxonomy): domain Eukaryota; kingdom Metazoa; phylum Platyhelminthes; order Tricladida; family Dugesiidae; genus Schmidtea; species Schmidtea mediterranea. The sequence goes on from CM039679.1 coordinate 131,884,598, forward strand.
CCTCCTAATTTGACAAGTGTGCTGCAACCACTTGATGGAGGAATAATACGCAGCTTAAGGCGTTGGCAAGAAGATATTGATTGATTGTGGTATCCTATTTCTGATATTGTTAAAAGCCTTATAGTAATTGAGGCGATTAAGACTATGTTAAATGACCGGGAATCTGTTAAAACTCAAACAATGATAAAATGTTTTCGAAGTTATTGAAACCCATAATATTCCGAACGATAATGAAATTCTTGATGTCATTTTAGATGATTATCTAACATATCAAGATGATGAAGAAAATTAGAGTAAGGATGATAAGTTAGAAAAAGAGAGACAAGATAAAGATGAAAAAATTCAACCCATAAATAATTGTGAAGCAAGCATATGATTTCAAAACTTGTTATTTATGCTAAAACCAAAGAATTAATTGATGAAGAGATTCACTTACTGTAGTTCAATGAGAAAATAAGTAAAGAGCAAGAGAAGAATAAAATACAAGCAAAAATTGATGAATTTTTAATTAAAAAATAATTTTTGTGTCCTTGTATTTCAGTGAAAAAAATTGTATCTTTACAAGTTGTTTATTTTTTAATAAAGTTGAGTCCGGGAAACAAGACTTTTTTATATAGATAACAAAGAGTATATTTCCTCTTTTCGTGTTGAATTGAATCGACTTATTACCCTTCAATAAATAAACCTTTATTTTTGATATATCTTTTCATGGCTGAAACATTTTATTTGCTAGAATTTTAAACTTCAAACATTTACCATATACAAAGACTCTCAATTTTTATTGAATACGTCAACTTTTTTTTATTCTTATAAGTACACTTACCCTTAAGAAGTAGACAAGAAGAAGAATTGTTTGTTAATAGGGTGTACATTATATGGAGGTTTTACTGTACTTGCCTCGAGTTATTTTAATAAAACATCGAAAGATTCAACCTAGGAATCAAAATCATATACTAATTAACAATTTATTGAAATTGGCTTGTTAATATTATATCGATGCGATATTATCAATAAATTTTAATTAATTCATTAGTTTGTATTTTTCAATTACATTCTGAGTATATATTAGAAATTATTAGATCCGTTCGTCTAACAGTCTAAATTAAGTAAATTTACCATAGAAGAGCCAAAAAGTGTTTTTTGATTTAAAAAATTAGAATACACATAAACTGCACACAACCATATAATCAAAAATACACACGATGGACAAAAATTATGGACAGTAATCATTTATTATGGATATTTTTATTTATAAACAAATGCAATTTGATGATATTTCAATCTATATCACATTCCACCTTTTCATGAGTAAGAGAGGAGCAATATAATTATAATTTATGTAATAAAATTCCAATTTAAAACTTTTTAGAAATTCTGAAAATTATGATAGATACCCGAAATTTTAGAAAATATAGAAGAAAAACATTGAAAAGCTTAATTTATAAATTAAATGATAATTATAAAGTTAAATAATTATAGTTATTCAGAAATTGATAACAAAAGATTGATCGTAGTTACTCACATAATCTTGAGTTACCCAAGAAGTGTTTAAATAAGCTACTTATTATTTTTAATTGACAAGTTATAACAAATCAATTTCTGTTATCATTCACCGATGGCTCCTACTAGTCCTCAATTTAAGTTAAAATTTATTAGTTGAGACCTAACTAGCTCGTAATTTAGTTGCCACGACCAGTTAAATTAGAGTAAATTTTAGATCATAAATTGAAATTACATAATTTATATTATTTTTGTCGTTTGGATTAATCTTTTTCAGGCGGCAAATCAATTTAGGTCGCTGCAAAGATCTCGTTTCACCCGAGTACCCATTTCTCCTTTTTTGATCCTGTAAACTATACATTTTAATGTTCAGTTATTGGGTGCTCCTTGAGCTAGACTCTTTATAATTTTGAGCCGAATTGTTTTTAGATTTTAAGTCTATCTTTCTAACGATGGCTATTTCATATGGTTTTACTTCCCGATCCGCATTACCGCAGTCACGATTCCATTTCAGATGATTGTATTAGTTTAATTACTTGTGGTATGTGTCGGATGTAGACCCAAAAAGTTTAAATACAATAAACATACTAATCTCAAGGAAAGTCACATTCAAGAAAAACACTTACTTGCTTTGATTACGTTAACTCCGATCTTCAAAGATTTAATTTCAAATTTGGCTAGACAGTCTCTTCAATAAATTGCTCCAAGATAAAATTGAAAAATAATACTGAAAATTTGTGAAAATGCCTAAGTATATATACATTATGAGGATATTTGTGTATAATTATTATCGGACATAAAATTAAGTTTTAAAAGGACTAAAATTAAAAATATTTTAAAAATTTCGATTAAAAATTATTATACTAATTATTAAATAAAATAATTATTTTATTATATTTAATTATGAAAGTTTATATTTTAAATAAAATTAAATTTTAAAATAAAAATAATTGCGTTTTTAATTTTGTTTAAATATTCTGAAATACGGAAGATATATTTTGGATTTGAATAAATTTTGGACTTTTAATGACTAACGATATTGAACTTAACGAATGTTTTCACAAAATCTTACATACACACCCTGTTTGTTGTGTCTCTATGTGTTTGCATTGATACGACTAAACAATATTTGACCTTTCTACAATTTTATATTTTTTTAAATTTTATTTTTCTTAAATATTTATTTACTTCGACAAATTTATACGTTATTTTCGAATTTTAATTTTTTCTAATTAAAATTATTTTATTTTTACTAAATATTTGCCAACTTCTTTTAGTTACATTTTCCGTTTTCGTGTTGTGATTATACTTGATTTATTTTCTGTTTTCCTTCAATTTTACATTGTTTATTTCGTGTTGTATATTTGAGTTGAGTTCACTTTATACTATGTTTTTGTGTTGTATATTAATAATAACTGATTCGTTTCAATAACTTCTCAAGGCTCTTTATGTTCTTGTCCAACACTATTTTTGTTGAATCTTGATTTGATTTTTTTAAATTTTGATTTAAAAGTATGTAAAACATTTTTGTTTTTCGATTTGTTAATTAATGTATTTGAATTTTTAAAGACGATTTGGTTGAATTTTACTTTTTTTAAATTTTGATGTCAGAGATATTGTATAAGTTTCGAAATGATGGTCGACGCCCCAATAACATTAGATCAATAACATCTCGAATAGGAGTACATACTAATTCTGGTGATAATGGTTATGTATGTCAAGAGCAAGGCAATACTAAATTTATCGCACCGATACATGGTCCACATGAATGTCGTAATCATTCTGAAGCCAAGCATGATGCAGCTATTATTAGCTGTAAATATTCTAAGTCTCCTACTGCCAATTTCAATGCTGGTGACAGACATGGAAAAAGAGATAATATTAGTGATTTGAATTCTGATTGCGTTAAGAATATAATGGAAAGGGTTATTGATTTACATTGATACGGTGAATCTCAGATTGATATCAATATACTTGTGTTACATTCTGATGGTTCTGAGTTAGCTGTAGTTATTAATGCTGTTTCCTTAGCTTTAATGGATGCTGATATACGTTTGAAAGATTTCCTTATTGCCACAACTGTTGGATTATTTGATCAAACAATTCTTGCGGATTTAAACGGTTTTGAAGAAAATCAATATTTTTTACCTTCTCTAACCATGGTTTTACTCCTAATTCTCCAAGCAATGAACTAAAATGTTTGCGAATAATATCGATGATATTACTAGGCTTGCCAGAATTTTCAAAACTCAAATCGGGACAGTACAAAAAAATTTTTATTTTCTATGTATTAATTTATTAAGCTTTTAAAAATAAACTAAATTTAATAGGAACACAAAAATTAGCATTCATTTCATTAACTTTGTATAAAAATTCAGTTAAGCTAATGAATAAATAATAAATTTAAAAATATAATATTATTAGTATTGAATACTAAAGCTTGTTTAGTGTACAAAGTCAGTATTTATTGTAGTAATACTACAAATTTAAATTATAAAAAATTTAATTATCCGAACTAGCAACGCAACACGTGCATAAAACAAACACCACTAACTTCAACGATATTATAATTTATTTTGACAGCTACCATTGATATTGATTAAAAATAAAATTTGTATCACTGAGCAGTGTTACCACTTGTCGGCATCTAAAATGTACCCTATTTGAGCAGGGGTACGTTCAGATTTTTAATTTTGGGCCGGTCAGCAATTATTTAATTATGTATTTCAAAATTTAGTTTTGATTTTTATAATAAATATAAATTGGGACGTTTGGCCGTCCCCAAGACTTTTTTGGGGACACTCGAAAGCATCTATGAAAACAGGACAATCCCCGATTAATCAGGACGTCTGGCGACGCTAGATATTACTCAAGTAAACAAATTATATGTAGTTAAGGAAAGTGTATGTGAAACTGTTTATAAAGAATTAAATAAGAAAATCAAACAATTATTGTCAATTGATGTACATAAGAAATGTCTGGAGTTGAATTTATTATAGTAGAATAATACTTAACTTTTTTTAATTTAGCAATTATCAATTATTATACATGGTGGGTTGGTACTCAGTGACCTTGTTAACCCCTGCATACAACGTTCATTCATCCATCTGCTTGTCGCTTGTTGCTAGGCAACGTTGTAATGCAACAACGGGTTTTGAGTCTGCCAACGGTGAGGTTCTTCCCAGAGTCTACCCGGCTCCCTTTTATAGATATACTGAGAATTTCCACGTCTCCGACACATGGGCACTTGCCGGTATCTTGCTACTATGTTGAGGGTTTTTCTCTCACTGGTGTATCATGAATTTTCTGGTAATAATTCTGCCATACCTGTTGAAAAATAAATATCATTCATCATGATTATAAAAATTGATTAAGAATTCTAAATGTGATTTTACATGGTAAATCACTACTTTCCGACTCTCGTTCAGCCCTTTCACAAACTCTAACAACTTGGCCTTCACTTGAACTTAACTTAAATCAAGGCCTTTTTCCTATTCCGTTCGCACTCCAAATGGTATATTAACCATTCTCCCATTCTCTCGCTTTTGATATTTACACAAACAAACAAAAAATTTTATACAGGTGGAGCTTACTCTCTTTACGGTTCCGAGATGGCTGATTGGGTTCGTATTGTTTGGTGGTAGTAGCTTTGTGACTCCTAGTAAAGCCCTTGACCTTGTATCCTGGAGAGGACGGATGGAAAAGTTGCGATTTCTTATGAATCATTCAGCATTTTAATTCTATCTTGTTTCGTTCATTACACACTTTATTTCTTACTCCGGATTGTTATTGACTTATTTGAATTTTCCTGTATTATTCGTCTCGTTGCTGCACATTCATGACTCGCCGTGACATGATTCACGACCAAATGAATTACTTGTCAATAATATTTTACTTAATCATTGGATTCAATATTTACTGGCGCACTATGACTATCCATCGTATGAAATTGTTATGTTCAAAAGGTCGTTTCTTCGGATTTGATATTCTTCCGTTGACAGAACTCATATGACTGTAAATATTCCAATGCTATTTGAAGTATTGTGATTGCCAGCGTCGCGATACGGCTTCTCGTGACTACCGTGGAAAAATATTTAGTTGGTGCATTTTCAAACCAAGAAGTAGAGGCAAGCACTGGGTAGGTAGACCTTTGTATTTCAAAAAATTCGAGGACCAATCGCAACTATCTAATAGTTTTGTTTGATAACTTCTCCGATGGATATCTAATTCTGCTCAAGATTGCTATGATACTGTGTTGTCTGAAGTGCCCTTTTGGAGAGGGATAAGGTCACAAACCTTCCTAGAGTGAGATTTTATTTAACAGTAAATTTTAATTTGTCTTGTTGGAATTTCATTGATGTTTGTATACTGATGCCCGGAATGAATGAAGATTTAAATTTGCTAATAAATTTTCTATCGTATTATTAATTTCGAATTAGAACAGATGACGTTGATATTGTTGGGGTTATAATAAAACATAATTAAAAATATAAAAATTTAAAATTATCAAAATCAATTAAAATTAATTAAAATTTTGAAAAAAGTAAAAATCAATATTTTTCGGGGGAAAAGTGGTAACCGGTGGCAAATTTGATTTTGAAGACGAATAAAATACTATTAAATTGATCTGGGGTATATTGAAGGGTCGGGAGTCCAAAAACAAACTAATTATTAAATTATTTGCCGGCGAACCCATTAATCAAGGGCCGCCGAGCTAAAAGTCAACCTAATGGGTTTCTCAGAATTAGCAAAATTGGCAATTATTTATTTTTCTTATTTATTTTCTTTATTTTAATCTAAATTAATGGCAACCCAAAATTATAAAAGGAATCGACAACAAAATAAGTTGGCGGTTGGTCGAAGAGAAAAGTGACTATTTTTAGAGAACGAAGCGAAAGTAATAAACGGATAAAGAATTTAATCAGATTGCAGTGACTTATTAAGTGATACCCTTAGGGGTCTACTAATAATCGAATAATTGTATCTTGTGGTGAATATTTGTGAATAAAGATTTCATTGTTTGAATTTTGTCATATTGGTTATTGAACACGAGGAGTCGTTTCGAGAGATTTATCCATCTGCGAATATTTAATATCCCAACAATATATATATATATATATACTAATGATCTTTTAGCTACTTTGTTTTAGTGTTTACTAGTCGTTAGCTATCATTTAGTTTACTTATTCGTTAACTGTTAATGGTGACACTTATGTAATGTGTTAATAGTTTGTTCTATTTTCGGGTTGTATATGAGTAAGCCTTTTACTAACTCATTACTTGATTTGTTTAGTCCCTTTTCGGTAGCTTTTATCGTAAACAGCTCGCCTCGATAATAGGGTTTTTCTGGTTATGCTATGAAGTTTTATTGCTTAAATATACGAGTCCTCCATTTTAGCCATCTAATAATCTAGTTATGTAAGTAAACTCTAATTTCGGAATCTGGCTGAGAAATTTTAGTTAGTTAGAGCTTCGGATATTTAGATATTTAGAATTTAGACTTTCCGACATTTTAGGTCTTTAATATTTTAGGCATTTAAATCTTTAGAATTTAGATTCTTAGGCATTTGGATCTTTAAAACTTTAGGCACTTAGACTTTCAGAAGTTAAATATTTTAGATATTTCAACTTCTAGAAGCTTTGACACTTAAATGCTTAGAATTCAGACTTTTGATATTTAGGCTTTTTAGAACTGCAATTCAAAAATCAACAAATTATTTACCATATGAAATAGTATTTGGTAATCAAGCAAGATTGCCTATATAGGCAATCAAGGTTAATACGACGCATGTTTAGGACTATGACAATTACGTCCAGCAGCTGCAACTAAATTTATCGGGTATTCACGAGAAAGTAAGAGAAAATATGGATAAAAACGAGTATATCGCATGCAGATATAATCGTAATCTATGGTACAAAGAGTTGATTGTATGAGATAAATAATGATAAAGAATGAAGACAGAAGGGGTGTTGAGAAGCATATAGGATCATTTATAATCGAAGCAATAATGGACAAATAGATCTATGTATTATATAATGACAAGGTTAAAAAGAGAATATGCAGAAAATATAATCAAATAAAAGTAGTACATGAAAGATATTCCAGTAGAAAAAAAGTCAATCAACACAAGTATTTGGTCAAAACAACCCTGAACACGATTAAAACCTATGAAATGTATTGTTCAGTTGCCAGCGAGAGGGATGTGATATAATTAATGATATTGATTGTTTATTAGTTACATATTAATTTTATTCTTAATCCATGAAATTAAGTTTGTTTAAATATTATTAGTAATTTGTGATTCGTTTATTTAATACATATTATAGATATAATAATGGTTGTTAGTATGTTTGTGTATTCTGTATCAATAATTAGAAAACCAAAAAACTGCTTTGTAGATGTTACACAACGAAGAGTATGTTGAAGATTTATCACCGGAAAAAAAAATTGTGTACTTATGCATCTTTTTAATAATAATGATAATAATAATAAATAACAATGTTAGCCAATTTCCACAAGGTTTATTCATAAAATGAAATATGAAATATTTCGATCGAAAATCGATCCTGATCACTCATAATCAAAATCTAACTAGACTTTCGCTTTCTATTCTTCTTCCCTGATTGATGATTTCTTTCACTTCACTGTATTCAACAAATATATTTATTTAAACATATTTCCAAAAAATATCCCAAATTCGATTTACCAACATTATAAATTTAATAGTTCCGACTAAAATTTTTAAAATTTTTTAAAAATAAAAAGTAATTTATTCAATTTTAAAAAATGTTTTTTAATATTTTTAAATCGATTTAGGATTTTTGAAAAAATGTAGATAAATATATAATAACTTTATTATTCCTTTGTTAAATTTTGGATTTTCGACATTTCATCTGGCAAGGTTTCTTTATTGATCCTTTCTTTTAATGATTAAATGTTCGAAAGCAATTACTTTCTCATTATGACGAAATCTCTCATTATATATTTCATCATAAATTTTCTAATATATGAATTTATTTGTTTTTGCTCCGGTTTTCTTTCTTTTCCTTAATTATTTTCTTTTTTTCTTTTATTATTATGTAAACTTTTTATTCATTCTTTTTTTTAAATATAATCGGATTTTTGTAGAGATTTCGGCATTAATCTCTTCATATCCAATTTTTTCCCTTTTTTATTTATTTTTCTCATCTATAATATTATTACTATTATTTTATACACTTTTATTATTTATTTTCTTAATTATTTTATTTTTACATGTCTTCTAGTGCTTTCGAATCTGTTTTAATATGTTGTTATTTTCTCATGTTGTATTTTTGTTTAAAATTTTCCTGAACTTCTTGCTTTATGATATTATTTTATTTATTCATATATTATTTTTTCCATGTTTGTTTCCATATGATGTTTTATGTTTTATTTGATGATTATATATAATTTTAATTTTTCGTGTTATGTTACCTAGTAATTTAAACAATTTCTGTTGTCCTGTGTTTTACCCCAACAATAATTTATGTTGTATTTGTGTCCAATTGGATGATTGCTATCGCGAAAGGCCAGGCTCTTTGCGCTTAAAACTTTTTTTATATTCTACAATGCGCAACCGATTTGATGACAAAAATATAATTATTTTCCTTATATATAGAAAAACTTTCATGTTTTGAAATTAATTTTGTGTGGCTCTAACCGTTAAACCCGACACTCAAATTATTTTTATATTTTTCCAAAAATTACAATAAACATTTCTTGACATTATTGAATAAAAATGCCAATTTCGTTGTTTTTTTCGGAATTTATGTAAGTTCTATAAAATAAAATACTGCTAGCATATCTCTTCTGGTTTTTGTATGTAGCTATTAAAGTAGAAAAGTTTATTTTACTTACATCTGCTTGTACTTGTGATAACTCTTTATTTATTATTTTTCTTTTATTCATCACTTAATTCTTCCCACCTTTCTGGATCTTTGTAATAAATATTTCGTTATTATCTACTAAAAATTCTGTTTCTAAGCAGCTTTCATATTCTCTTGCATTACCACATCATTTGAAACTAAGTTCACACTTTACTTAAAAAATTTAATTTTAGTGTCTTGCTCATTACATATTTTAATTGTAACGATGGATAATTAGAATCGATCAATTGATTTTATGGAGAATATATCTTAACGATTTATATATAATTCTATTACTACATATACCTGTATAATTGAAATATTGACTTTACGAAATCTCAGAAAAATCCGCGTTTAAGCTACTGGATTAGAAGAGTTCTAAAATATTTTTTCATCTGAAAAACGATTTAGTAAAAAGTAGAGACTATTTAAAAGTTAATGGCTTAGTACCAATTTTTTTTAATGTAACTAGTGTAGGAAACCTTAGATCAACCACAAGAGAGCTTGAGTTAGTCTTTCAACTCTTAAACGTTCACTAGCTCGGTCAAGAACTGTGATGACAGGCCTGTAAAATCGTCATTATGGATTGTTCATCAATGAAAAAAGCTATTTTTCAATATTGATAATATATATTGCATGTGCGTTTGAACTTCGCTTGTTCATGAACCTTAGTATGTAGTTTAATCAAATGATCTGGCCATTGATTATTCACAATCTTGTTCTCAGTTTGTGAAAACTGTGCAGTGTAGACTCATTCTATAAGCTCATACAGCCCAACATCGACCCTTTCTTAAAAGATCGATTTTATTAGTGTGTTTCAGTTACCCGTGTGAAGGGGTACTCACTCTCATTACAGGGACTATGAATCCTTCTGAGTATCTCAATGTCTTGAAAACCTTTGCTGAATAAAATGGATGAATGGTTATGGAGTTATGAGGTATTCCAACAAGACAATGCCATATGCGATAAATCTGTTTCTGCCATGGCAGTGCTAGAAAATGAGGGTGTTCGCATTTTGGACTGACCTCTATATAGCCCAGATTTGTCACTCATTGAGAATTTATGGGTATTCTCCAACCAAAAGTTTACATCAAGCATTACACATCTAAAGACGTACAAATTTCATATATTAAAGATATTTGGAGAACGATGATTATATTAAGAATGCTTATTCCATCCTAGTTGAAGGTATGCCCCAGCGTATTCATGCCTGTATTACTTCTAAAGGTAGACCTTTGAAATATTGGCATTTAAGTATTGACGTATCTTGCATATTTTGGTATTGAGATGAATGTTTATTGCCATACATTCATTCACACCAAGGTAGTACATTGCGTGGAAATGATTGAATCGATTAATTTGATAATACAAAAGAAAAATAAATTTTTTCACTTTTGGTTATGAATATTTTTGATTTTACTTGACAAATGCGGGAATCGAATACTTCCATCTTAAAAAAATTTCAAATGATGAAATAAAAACATAATCCGCTCCTCTTTATTTGCATCCATCAACAGAGGCTTTATTGCTCCTGTGCAGACTCGCATTTCTCCAGCTTTTATCCGTCAATGCAGAAACATATTTGAAATTTTCAAGTCACCTGCAAGCGATGTGATTGTTTTTAGTTTGTTCAGTGGCACATTTCAAATTTTGCCATTTAATTCAAAATTCTTCTTTTTTGGACCAACTTTAAGGCATTTTTTTGAAGCCACATTCGATGATTTCTTGCCTCGTTTCCAGATTTTGGCTACAGTTTGAATACTCACATGATATTTAGTTGCAAAGGAATTGTATGCCCTCCTTTTAAGAATTACGTTGTCACTTTCAATTATCAAATCCTCATATATTAGCCTCCCTTGTTCATTGGAAAGTTCATGTTTATTTTTGTTTCATATTTATGTACAAAAATTTGAAAAAATTAAACTTTTATGACGAAAAACTAAAATGGTGTTTGCAAAAAAACACAAAAATGAAATGTTAAAATGATAGCGGATATCCAGTAATCATAAAACATTGTTAAATGTGAACAAATAAGTTTAAAATTATCGTTACTTTCTATAATTCTTGACAAATTAAATAGTATTTTAAGATTTTGTGAAAACTATCCAGTAATATGGGACGATTCTAATCATGTTGGTCTTCATTATCTTTTCTATATCTGACACGTTTTCCATATTCAAATTCAAATAATTAATCATCTTTTGATATTTTTCTAATTTCAATTTTTCTGTTTTTCTAATTCTCATGACCAAGAATAAATTTAAATTTATTAACATTGCAAAATTACATTTGAAAAATTTAATTGGAAATGTTGTTTAATCCAAGGATAAATCAGCCAATAAAATATGATTCAATCATCATATCCAATCAAATATTATCCATTCAAATTTTATCCATTCAAATATTATCCAATCAAATATTGTCCAATCAAATATTGTCCAATAAAATATTATCTAATCAAATATTATCTAATCAAATATTATCTAATCAAATATTATCAAATCAAATATTATCCAATCAAATATTATCCAATAAAATAGTATCCAATCAAATATTATCCAATCAAATATTATCGATTCAAATATTATTCAATCAAATATTATCCAATCAGATATTGTCCTATAAAATGCCACAACCAAATATTACACAATACAAATTTATACAGTGAAATTAATTAAAATAAACCAATTAATAGAACAATATAGATTAATGAGTTTATAATCGAAATATTGAAAGAAATTAAAACAAATTTACAATTTAATAATTTATTTTTGCATTTATAATTTATACAGAAATGTAGTGAGAATAAATTCGCCCTGGAGCGAAGGAGGGGTGATGCACACATTGAAATAATCCACCAATCAGCATTTAGTGCCTCTATTCGATGTGTCCAATGCAATCACAGGTTATAAACAGACAAATAATCGGCCAATATCAGTAAATATATTTATATATGTTACCGAATTCAATGGAAAACTAAAAGCGAATCCGGCAATTAATCAACCACTTTTCTAACCAATCAGTTTTCGTCGTGTTGGTAATTGGTCAAAAGCAGCTTGGCAGCCCTTGCTATTTCATGGGCATGTTGGATGACCGGAGCTGTGTCCTGCTCGTTCGGCATTCCTCCACGATTAGAAATGTTGCATTTTTTCTCACATCGGACTCGCAGGTCACGAGAATTAGCCAATAGATCTCGCAAAGCCGATGAAATCTGACTGGAGTTGGCAGAACTGTTGACATAGCGACGTTCGGTGCTGGAAAACAGTCGAACTAAATGCTGGACTGCTGCTTGAATCGCTCGGGAACAGTGGAGGAAATCTCCTCGTTTTTTTCCATTTGCGATTTCCAAAAGAGCTCTGATTTGCAAAATGATTGTCTCAACAATATTGACAACTTGATTGGATGTTTGATCAGAGTGACCAATAGGATACGGTTCTTCAGGTGGTGGCATGTCGTAATCAGCTGGATGATAGACATTGGGCTTCAACACTTCTACATTGGATGGAGTACCGGGACTTGCAGAATTCGAAGGAGGATTTAGATTGCATTCTAATTAAACACTATTAAAATTGAAATTTTTAAATTGCCCTTTAAAATATTAACTGTGTGGGCGATAGTTATACAGGAAAACGAGTATGTTTATGAATATCAATAAAATGCTTTATTTATTGGTAACTTTTGATCGGTTTTCTTTTAATATTTAATTTTTTTCATTATGGCTATAGATAAAAAAATATTTTGTGTTGCATAGAAAATAAATTTTTGATCTATTATATATTAATAGAAATTTGTTTTAATTTCAATATATTTTTTATAGATGGAGTGGGATTAGTTTTATTTTTAAAAAATGTGATTCTTATTGAATGTAAATGCATTTTAGAAGAATTGTCTTGAGATTAGAAATTATTTTGTTTGTTTAGTGATCCTGTTGAAAAAATAAATCTAGAAAATTTTAAGTCAACAATTATCTTTACTGTATCCCGTGAGACCACTAAAGTGATTGTTATTTTATAACTCGAGCATTGTTTGTAAGTTAGTTTGTATATTATTTTCGTTTTAAAATTGTTTTTATTTTGGAGTTATTTTGATCTGTTTTATTTTTTTATGATATTTTTGACAAAAGATCAAAAATTTTATTTAACGGAACACAAATCTTTGTCATTATCAAGTGTAATTAATTTTTTCTTTTCTTGTACAGCGCAATTTATTTTGAACAAATTTTTATTTCAATTTTTTAAAAATTTGTTTAATTTTTTTGTTTATTTATACTATTGATAAAATTAAGTAGTTTTTTTATATTAAATAATCTTACATTTGCTTTATCATTGTTTGATAAAAAGATATAAACAAAAAATGCTTTACTTCAGGTGCAATGATTGTGATAAAAGGTGATCATTATTATAATTGAAATATGAATATATTGATAGAAGAATATCAACAAACTCAAGCATATTTTAAAACAAACAAATCTACGTCTAAGCCCCTAAAGCTGAAATCATTCTGTGAAGAAGAGGAAAGTGCCGCCTTCCATCAAAAACATTTTTTGCTAACATTAAGGATTTCAATATACTAGACGAATTAAGAAAAAATTTTATCTGTGTTAGAAAACAATTTGCCAGAATGGAAAAATTGTTAAGTAAAAATGTAAATTTTTACAAAAGCATAAATATTTTTAAAGATATGAGATTTTTAAGGCTACCTTTATTATTAAGCTTTTAAATCATTCTAATTTTGCTTTCTCAAAACCTTTAAAGTAATTAATCAATAATTTTTAAGACAAAACACCCAATAGATACTATGTGGAAAATCCGTGGATATCCGTAATAATGTTATTGATCTATTGTCATCAAATGAGCATAATCAATGGAAAATAAATACCAAAAAGAATATTATTATCGAAATAAAATTTTGTGAGTATATAGAGAATGAGAAGCCATTTAAGGCAATAAGAATGAAAAGCAAGAACCATCGCAATGGCCGCCCATTAAATCATCAAGTCATGAATGCGAATTGGAATTATTTGTATCCATTATAGATAATTTATGATAAATTAAGTAACAATATCGCTGCGCACGTAAACATCCGAATAATTCAGACCCACATGTAACAATAGCATCATTTATCATATTTATCCAATATCAATTAGTCACTAAATCACAGAATTAATAAATTCACAAATTATTGATTTTCTGGTGAAATCGATTGTGAAAATTCTCTTTAATTTAATATTTGAATAAATAGCCGGTTGAATGCAACAACCTTTTCTTGAAATCTGTCGCAATTACTTCCTCCCTCCCACCATTTTGTCTATTATTATCATTTATTATTATTCCATCTAAAGACAAACATGCCATATTTTCATTCCAGAAAAACGCTCCGTTTAATATGGTAAATTAATACAAAATTAATAATTTTCAAATTCAATTTTTAATAAAAATTGTTTGTTAACATTTTCATTAATAACTAATTTACCTTCTGATTATTAATAAAGTATCCAGGTGGTCAGTGAAGACATTCTAGTAAATTAATTTATTATTATCTGCACTGTTAAAGTTACATGTTTTGGAATTTGCCAAGAATAATCATAACCGAACAGCAAGCTGACATCTTTCTATATATTATAAGCAAGTTAGAAAAGAGGAAAGGAGGTTAGAATTGTGGTTAGGGTAAAATTATTCATAACTTCCTATGGAAATCTCAAATTACTTTCATTTTGTGATAAAACTTTAAAATATTTAAAGTTATAAAATATTTATTTTTGCTAGCTCTGAGCTTGTTTAGATCCGTCTTTTGTCAATTGAACTTGTAAAGATTATATAGAAATATAAATAATACATAGTGTATCTTCTCTCAAATAAATAACTGAAAAATTAGAAACATTTTCTCAATGGTCTTAAGAAGTTCGATCTTAAAACAGTAAATCAAGTGATTTGGAAATTATCAAAATGAAACTTGGAAACAAACATTGTAAAAACACCAAACCAGGCTTTAAAACTAAATGCACTCAAGTGCATTTCATGGGAGTTAATAGAATCTAAAGGAGCATTTTATGCAATAGGACATTTTCAGCTAAACTAAGAACTAGTTTTTAATACTTGTTGATAATCAAAATGTTTATTTGTCAATTATGTAACATAAAAATAGGGCAAATCTACTATGTCAATACTATACAATGTGAATTGAGTTTTGTTAAATCACATTCAAAATCAGGGACAAATTTCAAATGTGCAATCTCGAAGTGCAAAATAGATTATATTGGGATTTCAATTAAAATCGAAGAAGACTTAATGCACCGAAAGTTTCATCATTTATATTAATAGGACTTGTTGCTAAATCATCGTCAAATTTCCTAATATACAATCCATTCCTCAGTTTTGAAATTAAATTTAAAATATGCACTTAAAGATTGAAAAATGATTCTAAGTGAACCACAAAACAATGATTTTCTCTTTCGCCATAGCTTTATAAAATCTCATTAAAATGCTGATAGGATGAATGAAATCAGAGATTTTAGCCAAACTATAAATAGGACTCAGAGAACATTAATGGATTCAACTGCATAGGAAAACGATATGAATATTGAGGCCAGGTTAAACAAGAAAACTTCTGAAAGTAAATAAAAATAATCAGAAAAACAGTTTCAATCTAGAAATTTTGTCATTTTTGCGACATGATTCGAGATTCAGGCAATGAAAAAATTAAATCAATTATTCTTATTTATAAAATGTTTTTTATTAATTTTACTTTAATTTTGAATAACTTAAATTGAAGTTTTAGCTCAATTTTCAACAAAATATTTAATATCAGTTCCAGAAAAACAAATTAAAATATTTAATATTGTTATCATTTAAATGCTTTTATTATTATTATTATTATTATTATTATTATTATTATTATTATTATTATTATTATTATTATTATTATTATTATTATTATTATTATTATTATTATTATTATTATTATTATTATTATTATTATTATTATTATTATTATTATTAATATTATTATTTTTATTATTATTATTGTTTTTATTATTATTATTATTATTATTATTATTATTATTATTATTATTATTATTAACAAAAATTTTACCATCTTTAATTTCTGATGCTAATCGTAAAGGAGAACTGGAAATGCTTTCACTATTATCGTAATTTCTAGCAGCAATTGCTGGAGCTCCGAAAATTCTTAAATTATCCAAATTTGATTTTGTTACTGGTTCAAGATTTGTATTCTTTTTATGTCCAATAGAAATCGGAGACCCTGTATTGGATGATAGCTGGCTTCCTTTATGGAGTATTTCTTGTCTGAGCCAAGGTCCTGAACTGAATCTGTCAGATCCTGTATCATACGGACTTTCAGTGTTATTAGCACTGCCAGTTGGAGTAGCCGTAGACACTGGTACAAATTGGGATGATTTTAACAACTTGGTAACATCCTCGAGATTTTCTTGATAATCACACGAATCACTTGATTCGGTATGATTGCTGTGATTCCTCGACCGAATTTTAGAACTTGGTAAGCCATGTTTATTACCCATATTCGACAAAGCAGCAATCAATGCTGTCTTTTCATCTTTGAGCTGAGATATTTGAGATTCCAGCAATTTGACTTTTTTTTCTAAGTCTGTATTTTTAGCCTGGAGTAACTTATTTTGGCCGGTCAACTCGTCAATCTGGTTGAACAATTTTATAATGGAATTATCTTTTGTTGCGGATGTTGTGTTTTCTGTTTGCATATCGGTAGTAGATGGAACTTTTACTGGCATACTTGTACTGAAAGGATTTAAAATAATATTAAATAATAATCACACTCCCACAATAAATTTCTATTTGAATACAATCTGTTGTAAGTATGTCGTTTTTATTTATAAAATTTTACAGAGATTTTATAAAGTTATTTTTTATTTGAAAAAAACCTGATATTCATGACCTTTCTTGTTAAAAGGACAGTAGATAATCTGTTACAAATTGAAATATTTCATTATATGAGAACATTATTTTTGATTATGTCAACACTAGATGATATGGCAAGGGCAATGCATATCTTTTTTTATTAGTTGCCATTGGGCTTTTGTACCGATAGCACGTTTGTAAAAAATATTATCAAATACAAGAAAAAAAAGTTTCAGGAATAACTGGGTAAATGGTTGATGAATAACTTTAACGTTAGTGACTTTGTTTCTCATAAAATTGTTATTTAAAGTTTATATAGAATTAAGTTGGTTTTATATAAATTAATTAAAAATATATTTTTCAAATAAGTTAATAAATTTATTAGTTATCATATAATTTTAGTAGTTCATAAACAAATAAAGTAGGTCAAATGTGAGGTTATATAAAAAATAAGTAATTAAGGTTAATTAAGTATATCAAATCTGAGTTTATAAAAATATGCATGTCGAGATGTATATCGTAGTTAATTCACAAACCATTCAGGTTATATATAATAAAAGAAGTCTAGTAGGTCATGAACCATATAAATTTTAGAAATATAATTAATTTTAGAAATATAATTAATTTTAAATAAAATTTAATTTTTCTTCATTAGACATTGATATACATTAGATATGAGATAACTTAATAGGATACCCCTACCAATGTATTCATAAACCTGTCTACCAACAAATAATACCAATATACCAATAATACAGTATCACAAATCGTTAAATGACAAAACAATTTTTTAATTCATTTTATGCAAAAGTGAAACAATTATTAAACAATAATGGAAATGAGCATTATCGTTTCATTGTAACAGTAGAATCCGCATAACTAGTCAATGAACCGCATTTCAGTTTAAAAATTTCATTAACACGTTCATTTGAAATTATTTCAAACGCCAAAGTAAAATCACTGATTAAATTGATTAAGATTTAAAATTTAGTCAATCTTTTTAATACTTTGGTCAGTTTTAAATTT
The DNA here is from genome assembly GCA_022537955.1 of Schmidtea mediterranea. NCBI lineage: Eukaryota > Metazoa > Platyhelminthes > Tricladida > Dugesiidae > Schmidtea > Schmidtea mediterranea. The sequence goes on from CM039679.1 coordinate 131,902,906, forward strand.
AAAAAGTACCAATAAAAATCAAATAAGTGATCGGTATTTATTTAAAATTTGACAATATTTATAAAAAATTAAGAGCGCATTTACTAATCAGTAAATTTATTAAAAACGAACAAATAGATAAGAAATTAGACTAAATTAGTAAAATTAATAAAAACTTTTGTTGAATAGCAATGTCGATAACATGCTTATACAAAATGGTTTGAAATAATCTCTACAAGTGCATGTTGTACTCACTGATTTCCATTATTATTTACTTACTTCATTATCGATGTTGTAATCCAACATATAAACTAGATCGTGTACCTTGGTTGTAAAATACTTTAGAGATTAAGTATTTGAATCAAACCATGACTAGAAAGTGTAGAGAACGACAAAAAATTCTTCAAAATGGTTTTCAAATAAATCGTAGACCATTGCAGAAAGTGCATCACTGGTAATAGAAGTTATGTTGAGAAAGAAATCATGCATAAACCATTTCCAAATTGTATCTGCTATATGCAGACAATTTGCTCGTCATATTCAAGTGACATTTTTGTGGTTAAAAAGAAAATTCATTAAAGCACAATTATGTTAAAATTGCGTGTTATTTATCAGTCTATAAATGCAGATGTAAACGGATCTGTTTTCCATTTGTCCCGTGCATTTGACTGTATTTCATTAAAACTTATGTGTACATCTATCCGGCAGTGTACACATTTATTTACTTATAACAGATTGAATATGGAAAATGTGTATTTGTCTTATTGAAATGAGCCTTCACACAAACTCGTTATAAAACAGTTGAATTTTGGCAATGGAAAATATTATTAATGATAATTTAGTAGTGCAGGGATCTGGAACTTGCGGCTCCGTACATTATTAAACTTTTTTTAAAAGTAAATTTTTAACTCAAATCCGAGATAGTTAAAATGATTCACTTTTAATAAATATATTTTAATGTAGTTTAAATACCTATGCACTAATTTTTAAATTAGAAGAAAATATTGATTTTATCAATTTTATATTCATTTTTATAGTAATTAAAAATTTTCAAATTCATAAAAGAAATTATAAGCTGTATAGATTATAAAATGGTCACAAGCAAAAAGAAAAGAGTGGTAAATGACGAAGATTGATAATTTCACGTGGGTTGGACATTTTATTAACAAGCATAAAACATTTTCGCAAAATTATCAAAATGGATAATGTTATGAGAAATGCAGTAGTAGAACTCCAGACAAAGATACATCAAACAACTTCTACATTTGATAAATGGATTTATTCTTCCAATACCATACGCTTGTTAGTTTTATAGTTGCTAATGAAATTGTGAAACGTGGAAAGTCATGTACAGATGGGGAATATTTGAAAAAATGTTATATGAAAATCTCGGAAGAACTTTTTCATAATTTTAAAAATAAGAATAAAAATCATAAAGATTCAAAAAGTGCCGAAGTTCACTGAACGATGAAAATGCTTAAAAATTAAAATTACTGGATACTGCCCAATATACAACAATTATCCACAGATGTATGGGCAGAAATCACATTGATAAAAAATAAAATTTTTATTTTGGGTGTTTTATATTTTTGTTAAATTTATAAGTATTTATAATTTATATTGAATTATTATCAAATGAATTTTGACTTTTTGTTTTTATCATTATTTATTGCCTATTTATCGAATATTTGTATTTTATGTGTATTTCAGTAGTAACAAATTAGTCGTAGACATTTTTTACTTATGCACCTGCAAAAATACTCAAAGTATAAATACTCAAACATAATATTTCGATATTATTATTAAAATAAAAAAAATTGTAAGTTGCTCTCTATAAGAAAAAAAAATTTTTTTGCGGTTTTGGTTCTTTTTCTCTAAAAGGTTGCCAACCCTTGATTTAGTGTAATGTCAAAAAATTTCAAAATTTATGAGAATTGGTGACAAAATATTTTCATATGTATTTTTAATTTTAATCAGTAAAAATGTCGAAATTTTTTTTAAAGATTTCCTAGTGGAATATTAAATATATTTTTTAACTAATTTATGCATATTTTTTTGAATATTTTTTTCGTTTAAATGAACCGAAAAATTCAAAATTTATTTAAAAGTTGTTGGGAAAATATGTAAGATTTATTTAGTGTTTAAATGAACTAAAAACTCATAATTTGAATTAAGAGATTTTCTTGGGTAATTTTTTTAACGTGATTTCTTTTGAATTAACTGTTGAAATTTGTTAAAAAGATTTTTAATTATTTTGAATCAAAAAAATCAAAATTAATTTAAGATATTTGCTTGCAGAATATTTAAAACGTATTTTTTTTGTTTTAAATAGCCAAAAAAATTATGAAATTTAGGCAGAATTCGTTTTAGATATTCGGGTAAAATATTTGTTTGAAAGTCTTTGGTTTAATTAACCGGAAAATTAAAAAATTTATTTGCTTGGAAAATATTTTTTTGTTTTAACGAAATCGAAATTTGTTTTAAATAATTCCTTGGAAAAAGGTTTCTAAGTGCAATTTTTGTTTTAATCAACCAACATCAGGAATTTGTTAGAGATTTCTAACAGAATTCTAAAAGTATAATATTTGTTGTCGGAATAATTGATATGCCTTTTTAGTTTTAATTAACAAAAATAAATATCTACAGTTTTTGTTAAATAAAATGTCGCATTATAAAATCAAAAAATTAAGCAGCTGGTAAAATAATTATTGAACAGTTTAAATTATTATTATCTGAACCTGAAAAATATTAATAATAACAATAATTTATAATTAAGAATAAATGAAAGCTGTGAGTATTTAAACAAAAAAAATAAATTGTCATTAATGTTAAAATATTTGTGCAATAAATGAAATTAGCCAATGAATACAAAAACATACCGATTGGGCTGTGGAACGCCATTCAGCCCCAATTTCAATAATCCGTTGGTTTTCTGTATATTTGCTAATCCTGCTGATCCGGGCAAAGGGCTTCCCTGAGATCGATGGAGATCCATGACATAGGCATAATCTCCGTCGGCAGCCACCTGGTCATAAACCGGATCGTGTTCCTCCAATGCGTTTGAGGGATCCAGTGATGTTCCAAGTGGTAACGAAGATCGATGCTTGCGAGATTGCGGTCGCTGCTGATTACTGTACACCTGATAGACATGACTCTGAGGACTCAATCGCAACGATGCTTCAACGAGAACGTCCTGAGAAAGAGTACGAAATTCAGGTGAAGAAAGACGGGCTAATTTCTGACGGCCTTGATTACGAATTGAACTGTAATTCGGATTGGGGGGAAGAAAATAGAGCGTGAGATCCTTATTCGAGGCTGATAAGATTTCATTAGTGTCCCGACGATCAACTTCATCGCAAACATCAATGCAAAGATCCTGAAAAGAAATTTCGTCAAGAAACAAGAAGAAAATGTGACATATTAATAATGCTGCAATACTTACAACAAAAGCGTCATTTGGGAGATTTTGAATACGAGATCGAGCTTTTTCCATGTTTTGCTTACCATTGCTGGTAACTTTCTCATTGGACAGTTTGGGAATGAGAAAATTATTGATCATTTTCCCAGAATCGTTTAGATCACAAATGGAATGATCAATAGTCTGTCGACAGAGAAAATAGCTGAGATTATCGGTTATTTCAAACTGAGCCTCAAGGAGGCATGTAATCAGAACTTGCCATTTCAGAGGTTCTTGACTTGACTGAGATTTTTTATGGGCAATCTAATAGGATTTTTCAAATTAATAACAATAATAATAATAATAATAATAATAATAATAATAATAATAATAATAATAATAATAATAATAATAATAATAATAATAATAATAATAATAATAATAATAATAATAATAATAATAATAATAATAATAATAATAATAATAATAATAATAATAATAACAATAATAATAATAATAATAATAATAATAATAATAACAATAATAATAATAATAATAATAATAATAATAACAATATAAAGATTCGTCTTATTGTCATGCCTTAAAACTAAACATTGCAAATTTATTTGCTGACCAGTGCATCAGGATAAGTGTTAACAAGTGTTAACAAGTTATAACAAGTGTTAATCTGACATTGTTTTTACACTTACCTGGCGATCAGATTTCTCTGAGCGCCTCCCGGCATAGTAGTGATGAGAGGCATTAGCTCGAAACTAGTATACGATTGGGAAATGTACTGGATATCACTTAATGTATCGTAAATAATAATAATAATAATAATAATAATAATAATAATAATAATAATAATAATAATAAATTTTAACGCATTTTTAATCTCAACCCCTTAAACTAAACTAAAACAGGAAAATATTGAAAATTGCATATATTTTACTCCATATAACTGAATTTAACCCACTGTGAACAAATTGACATTGACTAAAATTATTGCGTGTTTGCATTGCGAATGAAATTATATCCATCTACATTAATATTATTCAATTTCCACTTCAATAGTATCAACGAAAATTTTTTTAATTCCGTAACCTTTATGGAAAGTCTAATAATGTTGTCAAGTATTTTGTCTATCCTATTTGTAAAGAGTTACGCTGTAATATCTATGAGAACATTTCAGAAACTATGCGTGGTGGGCAATCCAATTCCTATTCAATGAAAGAATGAGAAACAAGGTTATCTAGACCAGATTTGCGTTGATGATATAACGGCAGTTTCGCTCAAATGAAAAAGTTGTGCATGAAATTGTACACTGTCGAATCTCCAAATGCCAAGAATTCAGTTCATATCAATATATATGTTGCGTCTGTGTTTGCACGATACGTGCTATAATCAGAAATATGAGCCGTTTCAAGAACAAATTTATGAGATAAATTTTAGAAATAATATTATTTAATAATTAAATAGAAAATTATTTGGAATAATTTGGAAATCGCAACCAAGTGAAAGTACCAGGTAGCGGCGGGCGCTGTGACTATCGAAACATATTTCAATTGCAAAACTGAGTAAAATTTATCTTATAATAGTTATGTAATATCCGTCAACATCTTGATTATTGTGTCACTGGCATAATTTGGCCTCCAGGCGAATTGTTTGCATGCGCATTGAAAATGAAAATTTTAGATTTAATATTTATAGTTAATTTTATTTTAGTTTTTTGAATTAATTATTATTATTATAATTTTTTTAATTTAATTTAAATTAAAATACTATTTTTTTAAAATAGTGCTTCCAACGTTTTTAAAAAGTTTGGATGTTAAATAACTTTGTGTTATAGATTGAAGGTTAAGATTAAAATTATTTTGGGAGTGAATAATATATAATTTTTTAAATTTAAAAATTTTATAGAATTTTATAATTTATTTAATAAATCTTAAAAACCCAGTTTTTTTATCTACCTGAAGATCATTAATATTGATTTTTTACTATTATTTTTATTACTCCTTTTAATTTATTATTATTATTATTATTATTATTATTATTATTATTATTATTATTATTATTATTATTATCGATATAAATACGATAGAATAAATCAGAGAAAACGATGTCTGTTTAAAATATTTATTAAGCTGAATAACAATTACAGATTATACAATAAATGCAATGGGACAAAAATTATTGAGTTTGCGGGTTGACTATTGAAGCAGGATAAAGAGTCGATATTATATCGCCCTAAGGTTAACAAGTCGATCGAATCTACGTTTCTTGATCAACTGAGAAAATAGAGGGAAGAGAAAAATGCACATTAAATTAATTTCCTTATGACACTATAACTCCTAAACTGATAAGCTAGTGGAGAGTATTTAGGCAGCGTCTCACCTGATTTAAATCCTTATAAAATGCTTGATATATCCGAGGGATTTTTCAAGCGACCTTTTATCCAGTTGGATAGGAATCCTATATTTAGCTAGTCTATAACAAGTTTGATAAGTCAAACTAGTGTTTAAAATAATGAATTTCGGAGCTGTTTAAATACTAAATTTCTTAGTTCATTGGCCAATCAAAATTTAGGGATTTTTGGTTTATCCAAATTGAAAATTTAATTCCTATTTCTGGTTAATTAATTTAAGTAATTACTATTTTTAGTAATTACGTCAGTTTTCGAAAATCCAAATGATATATAATCATTATATATTAATTACTAATTTTAGTACGAATGTCCTCGACATTTGGGGAACTCAACATTATTATTATTATTAAATATTTCTATGTTTTAAATCACCCAATTATAGAAGGTATTAATTAAAAATTGTCATTAGTTTACTTCTATAATATACAAATAAAATAGATGACGCTTTGTTTCGTATTATAATTATGTTATAATGCATCTTTCTTATTAACTTATTTCAACGCTGTTAACAAACATTTTTAATATTGTTTGAATAAATGTCAAATAAGATGTTATTAAATGGTTCATAAGTAACCGATGTTTACCCTATACTTAATAATTAACAATAAATTCCGTAGGCGTAATATTTATAAGAGATTTAGGGCTTTGAGATATTTGTCCTTTCAGATCTTTAATCTTATAGAAACAAAAATAAATTGGTATTCAAAGTATCTTGTAGAGAGTTCATCCAAGAAAGCCATTGATAAGCTTTTGATCTTACCATGAGAAAACCCTAAAGATAGTAGTTCTTCAAAGGTTGGCAATGTTGAAAAGGTTATATCTTTGTTATTACTTATTTTAAAAAATTTTAAAAATAGTTTTGAAATCCTTAAAATTATTAAATATGTCCAGGAAAACCGAGTGTAGAAGTATAAATGGTTTAAGAGTAAGATTATTGAGCATTAGAAAATTGCAAAGGGACAACAGAGTTAAATTATGACATAAAGAATTTTTTATTGTTTGACTATGAATCAGATGTTTTTTTGAAATTCAATCAACATCGAATTTATTGAGATTATTTAATTAATTAATGAATATCGATTCTTATTGGTTTTCATATATAATATTTGGCATTTATTAAAGTGGCAGATTGAGGATTATTTTTTGGAAATATATTTCAATTATTTTGCGTTGTTTTTTATTTATTAAAAAAGTGCCGTCAGTTTTCGGTTTTTTGTGCAGTAGGTAGTCTTTTGTAAGATTGATATTAATATAATTATGTAATATTCCTAATCAGATATTATTATATTATATAGATAAAACTTATCTATTATTTTATTTTTTTTGCAAGATGAAAAATAAAATTTTTCAATTTTAATATTTTAATTTATTTATATTTTAATGTTATTTTGTATGCGATTTTTAACTCAAAATAATTTAACTGTTTAATGTTGGTAAATCTAATTCGAAAAATATTTTTGAAATTAGTTTAAATAAATATATTTGTTGACTACAGTGGAGTGAAAGAAAATATCAATCAGAGAAGAAGAGGAGAAAGCGAAAGCCTAGTTAAATTTTGGTTATGAGTGATCAGGGCTGTCTATCGGTCGAAATATTTCATATTTTATGAATAAACATTCCGGAAATTGGCTAACATTGTAATTTATTTAAATTTTATTTATATAAATGATTCCGCCATCGATAAAAGAAAAAACTTTAAAGTTTAATAATATTAACGATAACAAAAATAATATTAATAATAATAATAATAATAATAATAATAATAATAATAATAATAATAATAATAATAATAATAATAATAATAAATAATAATAACAATAATAATAATTATTTTTAATAAAAATAATAATAACAACTTGTAATGCCGTTTCACCATTGCCGTCCGTTTGCAATAAATCTGCACCATACGTCAACAGTAATTCAACCTGAAGTGGTTGATTATACATTGTAGCTACGTGAAGTGGAGAAGTTTTACGAGTTGGGTGGACATAATTTGGTCGAGCACCCTATTAAAAAAATCATGTTTTGAAGGATGTAAAAGGCGTAAATTTCATTTACCAAGGTAAGCAAATAAAGACTAGTTTCCAGGAAACCCGTTCTAACACTTGCATGGAGTTGTTGGTTAAGATCGTCTACAACAATTGCTCGTGGCTTTTTGAAAAATCCAAAAAATAAATATTTCTCTTTTATAAAATCATTTTTTTTCGGGTGGATTTGATCAGTTGAAGCTGGCTTAGTGAATTTAATCGACAGTCGATTCGAATCTGAGTTCGGAGTATTACGAAGAAAGGATTCCAGGAGCAGATGCTCCCAGTATTTATTTGCTCCAGATTGAGCGAGTGTCTTCAGCATTGCCAATTGAGTTTTTCTCCATCGAGATTTTGTTAAATGTTTTATCTTAATTATAAATATCATATTGATCATGCTTATCATGTTTATCATGTTGATCATGTAATATATAAATAGATCAATGAAATTATTTCAAATTCAAATGTAGAAGTGAGCATGAAACAATCAATCCTTTATGAGCTGAGATCAATTAGGTAGTCTCGCGCAATATGCGAGATGGATTAGTGAAATGTAATGGTTCGCATGTCATGGAAATATGTTTGAAGATGTGCATGGTTGGTCCATAATCTTTAATTCACTAACCAAAACTACCCAAAAACGGCTCTTCATCTCTGTGATTTTCGATAAATAAAAAATATTGTATTCTCAAATTGGAAAGACGCTATTTTCTTTTCTAAGCTTGCCAAAAATATTGATACCGTCGTTGCTGGTAAAGGAAAACCCATTGCTACTTCATTTATTTGTTGATACCATTCATTATTGAAAATAAAATTAACGTTACAAGCTCAAGAAGTTTACGAAATGCCCTTCCATCCAAAATGTGATTTTTTTTCATAACTAGCACCATAAATCAAAAATTTCATTCAAAGGTACATTCGTAGGGTTTCTAACAGCTGAATTTAAAAAATTAAGGCTATTGCACTAATGTTAATGTTTTTGATATAATTATGGAATATTTGAGTTTTAATTCTTATTGATATATATATTTGCTATGTTACCAATATGAAAGTTACGGTTATTTCAAAAGAGTCCCTAATTTGGAGAAATGGTTGGGGAAAATTCAGATTTGAATACTCAATGAGAGTTGAAAGAAATCATGGATCCAAAATTAAAATACATATCGACAAGATTTGGTTAGTAAATTCAAAAAAATGTGTCCATACGTCGAATCTTGAAAATTAAAATCATAAATTATCAAATTTTGGATGCCTTATCAAAACTGATCATCAATATAACATTTTCGAATTCAAGGTCCACACAAATTAATCAAAGAAATCAATCGGATTTAATTTTAAGTATTTTTATTAAATGGAATAAGTAACTTTTCAAGTTTTATATCACTAATATTTTTAAAAAAGCAGTAATGAAACCTCGAGTTAAATATAAAACAAAATATTAATCGACAGTTTAAAAAAGAAATGAGGATAAAGGATATTGAAAATGATCAATTGTGAAGAAAATAAATTATTTTACAGATAAATAAATTAAGAATTTCGCAAGGTGGCATAATTGAGAAATATTCACTGGGTACTTTACCTTGCGTGTTGAATAAACTTCATTAATGATGAAATTAATAAGCTACGCGTTGTCGCTTATAAAGTTTTATGGCAGAATGAAAGTTTTGAAGTGCGCCAATAAATTTCACATCTCATGACGATGCAGTTTATTATTTACACTCTTGCTGAATGAACGGTGGCCATCTTTGTGTTTCTCCACGAACATTACTGTGGATTGTGTTTCATTAGAAGTGATAAAAAACAAATATGTTAATTTCTTTTATGGTAGATATTTAGATTTGTTAGTCTGAATTGAAAATATTAAAAAAAATCAAATTGCAGAATGTCTTTAAAACGAAAAAAGGAAGATGTCTCATTTACTAATGTAGTAAAAAAAGAATTGGTATAAAAGAAGTTATTTATACTTCATTAATTCACTGGGAAATTTGTTGGGGAAACATTAAGAAAAACCATAAAATGTTTATTGGAAAAATTGATGAACAATATGACTGAAGAACTCGGAGTAAATTGTTTTGTAGAAGGGTTTGATATTGAAATGTTTAAAGATTTGATGAAAAAGAAATAGAAAAGGATAGACTGCAATATTGTTAAAAGATGACGAAATTGTGAACATTTTTAATTTAAAAAAGGATAATGAAAATAATGTAGAACAGGGGTTCCCAAACATTTTTGGACTAGCGCATTGTTTTCAGGAAAACAATTATTCAAAATCCACTAAAATATTTATAATGTAACAATATCTTATACAACAAATAGAAATCTAAGAACGTTTTTTCTAATTCATCTTATCTTTTCTGCTTCTTTATACCCATTATTTTTATTCAATCCCCCCAAATGCACCTAGACTAATATCGCCCTATGGATCATTCAGGCGCCCACTAATGATCGCCCATTTTAGGAATTACTGATGTAGAAGAATGGCAATTAAATATGTTAAACAGCAAAAGTATATTTATTCTGAAAAATAAATAAAAGCAAAGACAATCATTTCAAACGTCATTTGATAAGGAATATATATACATTCATTTGATTTTATTTGACATGGGACAAGGAACAAACAGTACGGAAATAAGGTTTAATAAAATAGAGGACCTGGGATGTCTTACTGAGGTTGAAAACGGCAATTTGAAAAGCTTTAATGCAAGAAAATGTGTAAAAGAGGTAATAAAAGTACACAGTAACATGGTTTCTTTTATTTGTGCATATAAAACCAATTGCAAATGTGAAAAATCTTGGCAGATGAACTCAAAAAGGATATTTTATAATTTCTAAAATAATGTTGAACATTTTATTGATGAACTTTTATTGAAAATTATACTTGCACCTATGATTATAAGATAAAAAAGATCATTTGGATAATATTTTTTTAACAACCCAAAAACACATAAACGGAATTCGACTGTATTCAGAATACCCAGTTGAAATTTTTTGCACGAAATGGTCTCATTTTATGTTTTCCACACGCATCCTTCACAACGAAAAGTCTATTTTTAAAAAGAGAATTATTCTACAGTCGAAAAATCATCAATAACAAAAGTTTCAAAATCGATTTTTTTTAATTTATTTAAATTATTTTCATATTTTAAAACGTCAATTTGATCTTTTCATCAATTGAGTTATTTCTGCGCCTGAATCATAAATCCAAATTTCATTGAGTCAATTAAATATCAAAGTGCACATATATTTATTAATTAAAAATATTTTTTAATATTTTCACATTGCAACTTTGTCTACATGAAATTTGGTGACAATGACCAGTGAGAAATATGACCAAAACTGAAAAATGATGACAATCAAATCCCAAATTAAAATGACTTTTTATTAAACTGGTAATTAATTATTTTTAAAAAATATTTGATATTTCTCGTTGTTAGATTAACTGTTGCTAAACTGATGTTAACTATTAAAAAATATTAATATTTAATGTTGCTCAATAGTGCAGGATTAATTGTTAATATTTCATTAATTATTAATAAAAATACCAATACTCAATTAAAATTGATAATTAAAAATTATTGATATTTGATATAAATTATTTAACTAAATAAAAAAATTAATAAATATTGATTAATTAAAAAATATTGATATATAATATTGCTCAGTTATACCAGATTAATTGTTTTTATACCCATAAATTATTAAGTATTTTAGGCAACCGGAAAAATTTGCTAGGAAGTCCAAATGGCTACAAAAATCAGAAAATGCTGCTCTCCCCCCACCCATTTAACCCCTTTCAAAAACCTTAAACCTAATCGACCATATTAGAAATATCTCACAATTTCTCTTGGGAAATCACCAATCGCATCCATTGAATGAGTTTTCGATAACAAATAACCAAAGTACCGGCACGAAACACGCAAATTTGAAACGCTTTGAAAACAAGAAATTTCCCACTTCATAAAATGAAAAAAGATTTCAAAAAAGCAATATAAAGATATTTGTTTGTGATTCTAACAATCGTCTAAGAACTAATGATTCAAGAATAATTCAAATTAATTATTTCAAAATAATTTATTTCTATAATGTAATCAAAAATTAATTTTTATAATTTAACTATATTTTTACAAGTTATTATTTTACATTTAAAATTATATATACGTATGTATGCATAGTTTAAATTTAAAAAAGTCAACTACCTGGCTAACATGACGTCCGAGATGACGATGAACAGAACTACAATCATCACAGAGTACAACTCCGCGATTTAACGAACCCCATTGAGGATTATTCTCATCGCAATCAGCACATTTTAACATTATTAAATTAAAAAATATTATTTATTTTTATAATAATTGTTTTTACTATTATGAAACAATTACTTGACATAAAAAAGATCAATCAAAAAATTAAGAAATTCATTTTATAAACAATTTCAAAATAATCCTTTATTATTTTATTTAAATTGGAATATTAAAACACACTGTTTCAATTATGAATAAATTTCATCTATAAATATATTAACACTTTTGACTTAACTTTAATTAAACTTGACATATTGCATATGTTACACTTATATTATAAATCAAAATTTGTATCAAAATGAAGTGAATTAAAATGAGTTCATAAAGCTGCATGTCATCAAAATAATTAGGCGTACTCGAAAATGATAATCATTCGAACTCTAGGTTTTTCAGTCTGTAAATATATTATTCCATATTTTACTGTAACTAAGAATATAGTAATTTGAAAATTGTTACATTTACTATTTATATTACTTAAACTGAAGTTCGGTGCAAACTCGAAATATTTTTATATTGTTACTTTATGAAAAAGAAGAAATTCTGTCACGTTATTATTTTAAAATAATATCTAATTTTTTAAGTGTTTTCTTAAATTTCGAGCTATGCGTCAAACATGATTTACGATTTTATTATCATTAGTTCAATTTAAAAAATGAAAAATTTTTTTAATTTTTTTATAAATTTAAAGTAATTCCCTATTAATATTAAATTATTAATTAAACTATATTTTATTTCTGTGTACATATTAGCAGACAAATAAAATTGAAATTGATTTTGCTGAGAATTACTTATTTCCCTATATTTTTAAATTTTCAGGTCATGGTGGTGGAATATATACAAATTTAATTGTTCCCGTATGTGTGATTTGAAGGTTCCGGTTTAGGAGGCTCTGTTTTGTTTTCAGAAAAATACAAATATCTCCTTTTTTAATGTCCAAGAAAAATTTTATCCCTTTATAAATAGTCTTTTTATAATTATTTAAAATTATTATTGTAAACTGTCATTTATTACTTCATATAATCTGTCAAATAGTGTCTTTCTGACTTCCCTAATACAACTTTTAACATGTGAAAACTGGCAGATATATGATATATGATATTCAAGTTTTTTCCTTAATCTTTGATAGAAACAAAAGTTAAATCAAGTTTTCAAACATATTAATGAAAACATATTTTAAACGATTTCTCATTTTATTACTCGATTCGAAAAAAATTGAAAAATGTCATTTTCAGTAAATATGGAAGTTCTAAAATTTGATTATTACTTTGGTATATTTCATTTTGGCATTTTTAGACCAATATTAGTAGATCTGTTATTTAAATTTACACGGTTTGTGGAAATTTTAACAAAATATTTATATAAGGGTTCTTTGAGAACATAATCTTATCTTAAAGAAAGGTGGGTTACTATTAAGAACTTACTAAACTGTGAAAATAATTTTTATAATTTGAAAACCTTATAGAACTCAACCAATCTTTCTATAAGTATACTTTTATAATAATAATATTAATAAAAATAATAACAGAATTTATTATTATTATTATTATTATTATTATTATTATTATTATTATTATTATTATTATTATTATTATTATTATTATTATTATTATTATTATTATTATTAATATTATTATTAATATTATTATTAATATTATTATTATTATTATTATTATTATTATTATTATTATTATTATTATTATTATTATTTTTATATAAAATAAAATTTATACAGAGTATGGAATCAGGAGTTGTATGCATAATGTATGTGGATTAGGTGTTAAATAAATATAAATGATGAATAAGTGAAAATGAGGCCATAAATAATTAATAGAAATTCAATTTTACTTACAAAAATGACTTTAAAATAGTTGCTTACCGTACCGAAGATATTCTCGGCGGTATCAACTGGGAAACAATTATCGGCAATGGTCAATTATAAACAATCTCCCAGAGTCTGATCAAGTCAGTGATCTGAACACCAACAGCTTGTCGTATTAGAATGGACTAACTCAATTAACAGAACGCCTCAATTCTCGGAGAGGTGTTGCTGTTAATACCAAAAAAGATAAATCTAATTAACTGGAGGGTAATTAATATTTGGGAATCAGTTCGATTGCTACAATACAATTGCATGTTTCTCCCGCACGCCACGAGTCAAGGAGGAGTTAATTACTATTCGGTAAATCGTGTGAGGAAGCTATGATCTGGCCGTGCTAACACCGGATGACAACGACTTAGTTGGGATTAAATTCACTGGAAAAATAGATTTTCTAACCGTTTCGGTTTGCTTGAGAGAGTTATCTGAATTGCGAATGGTGATCATACAGATGATGCTATTATGATAGTAGAAATATTCAGAATTAACACGGAAAATGCTCAGCTCTATTGGTTTCTTAGAAGAAAGTGAAGACCTTAAAGATTTCGTTTTGGAACATTAAAAAGTGACAATTTTATTAGATTTTGTATAATAAAATTATTAATGCGATGCCAATCCATTCACTTCCTGTTCCGATGAAGATTTAGTTCTTTAGGTGGCTCCAGTGATCAGATAGATAACCAATAAAGAAGTATATGAGACAAACAAAATTTATTGTAAAAATGTAAACATACAAAAACTTCATGCCTAAAACGCATTATGAAATATATTATTTAAAATTAAAATTTTATCCGTAGTTTATTAAATAATTTTATTTTACCATTATAAGTTACATACATAAGTCGGCTTGTGTATGGCCAAACTGGCTTCGTAAATTAAATGAAAAATAATATAAAATTAAAACAATTTTTTAAGGATTTATCAATGTAATTATATTCCACTTTAAATTTTTAATTGAAGAATGTACAAAAAATACCTTTCCATGAAGTTTTTGGCGTTACACGTTGCTAAGCATTGGACGAGAGGGTATGTCAAAAGGGTAAATTGGCATAGGCCTCCGAATTTGGGGTCGGCAAAATATAGCTAGCAACACTATTAGAAACTATAAAGAGGGATAAAAATATTTACATTGTACTTTAAAGCAGTCCCTTCATTTTAAGGCAACAAAACAAATTACCTGTAATAAAATCGAATATAGCTATGGTTGGCGCCGAGATCAATAATGGTTCAAGATGGCGGAAACGATATGGTGACACTCAACATTAATTAGGATATTGCAAAAACTTTTGATTATTCCGAATTGATAAGTTCATTTGCATCTAAAGGCTCGAAAAGCTTTTTTTAACATTTCATTATTAAATTTCGTTTTTTTTTCATATTTTGAATTTAATTTTTTATTCAACAAAATGGTACAATTTTTTTTATTTTTCAGTGGATGGGGGTACATTTATTATTAGACCTGGGCCTCTTAAAGACCCTGCGCATTGCAAAAGAAATTCAGTATCCAGATTTCATCTAGTGTGGTGTATTTCATGTTATATGGAGAAATGTAAACATATCCGGCATTTAATTATAAAGTAGTTGATAAAAAATTGTGGAAATTATTAAAATTTTGCCTGTAATTTTGCCTGTTAAAAATTGTTGACATTTAGAATGAGTATCAAATTTATAAAATAATACTTAATTAATTAAATAATGAAATAAACATTACAATGATTTAAGTATTTATAAGCGTTACTCAACATCCGTTTTACGATATATTCTGTCAGATTCATTGTCATTACCAAGTAGAATAGAAAATAGATTAATTAAGCAAATTATTATTATTTTAAATGTTTAATTTAATTTAAATTAAATAATTATTTATTTTTAGATTAAACATTATTTTCGAAATATTTTTAAAATAATGTTTTATTTACACTCAAAATAACTTTAATTTAATCAACAATTCATAAAATTTAAAAAATAAAGTTATTTAACACACCACTATAGCTATTAGGTCGTGTAAAAAGTTCCCGGGCAGCAGCAACAAGTGAATTTACAAAGCATTTTGCATACATGGAAGTTATAAGTTAATAAACTCTTTTTACACAACCTAGTATATTACCATTGCTTGAATTCATTTAATTTTAATCATGTTTGCTTTCATTGTCATTCTATATGTTGAAATTGTAATCCAAAACTGCACGGGAACTTTTAACACAATCTAGTATTTTATGCATTTAAAAAAACAATTCGTTTATCCTCAATTTAGCAAATATTTAAAACACACTTGTTCGCCACATATTGCAAATTAATTTTCGGATCCAACGATCTTTGCAACCACTCTTCACATATGACACATTCCCAAAAATTTTTAAACATTTTAACAAAATTTTCAAATTAGATATACCTATTTATTATTACAATTTCAGGAACTTGAGATGTCTCTCCAATGTAGGTGGCATTATACCCATTACATGTAAATTAATAAACTAGATCGGAATATAATGCAATCAGAGTTTGTGACTTATTAATAAACTTAAATTTTTAAATGCGTATTCATCCATGCAGTGGCGTTACTGGGGTTGGTGTCACCCAGAGCGGTAAACTCTTGGTGTCACCCCTCTAGACTTTCACCATGGTCTTCTCCCGAGTGTTCCTGTACCATATATAATCGTAGATGGTAATTTTTGAAAAATGAGTCAAAAAGTTAATAAAGACAAAAGAAAGAAAACAAATTGAACAATATACTTCAATACTTCAGGTAAAACATAAATAAACAACTTCGACAAACTCGGTCAAAGTTAATTTTTTTTTATTTAACATTAAAATTTCTGTTATTTAAAAGTTTCCCTTCCTGGTCTTCAAAGCTGCAAACCTGTCAATTACATCATCAAAATCAATATCTTTCACCATATCCCTTTCAATTGATAATATAGCCTGATCAGAAAGATTCAAGGAAATCCCAGTCAACTATGAATTTTAAAATATCAAATATTGACGAGCCTTTGGCTTTGTGGATATCAATATCTGCTGCTTTCAGGTGTCTTCTCATACTTGGTATTTCTTTTAAAAGCTCAACTTCGGAAAGCTCATCATAGAACTGACACCAGTGTATTATTTTCTAGAAGTAATAGCTGTCATCTACGTCTATTTTGAAGAAAAAAATAGTTCTAGTTGTGCTCCACGGTTCCAATTCTGATTTGTGATCTGTCCACACATTTTTCACTATCAAATATAAAGTAACCAGATTTTCCTTCATAAAATTTCCATTGTAATTGCGTCAAAAATTACAAACTTTTGATAATTTATAGTGGCGCCACGATTAAAAATCAAGTTTTTTTCAATTGTATTCCAACCATTAGCAATGAAAATCATGTATCCGAATAGATGTATTTTCAGACTTGTCTGATTCAGAAAGCAAAAATGTTATGACATCACTAAGATATTTAAAAAACATATCAAAATCGCAATATTTTCCTATATTTCTTGTTTCCTATCTAAATCAACCTTCAATATGAACCAAACTCTCTGAGTGCTGATAGTCAGTCACCCCCACCCTGATTTTGAATAATTTGTTCGATCATTTTATATACATAGCCTTTCACAGTGAACCAAAAATTTCTTTCTATGTAAATTAATTTCTGTTGATAACATTTTTTCATTTTATTTGAATTTGTAGTTTTGTTTTGGCAGTTCTGGGTTGTCTGGTACGTCGTCGTAGGAACACTCGGAAATGGAATGGTGACAAAAATGAAGATGCTTGAGTATATACGATAAAACCATCTAAGCTCACAAAAGTAATTCAGCAGAATTTTGCTTTATGTCTTAATTACCTGATGGTTAAGATATTACTTGATGTGACTTTAGTAAAGCTTTAATGATGTTTAAATGTTGAAAGACATTAGATAATAAAAGTGACTTAAAAAATAACTAATAATAATAGTAATAATAATAATAATAATAATAATTATAATAATAATAATAATAATAATAATAATAAAATATAATAATAATAATAATAATAATAATAATAATAATAATAATTGTAATTGACATGATACATTTCCATTAATTATTATTATTATTATTATTATTATTATTATTATCTAGTGTAAAACATGTAGGTCACTTAAAATATTCCCTTGTATGTCACTAGCAAAAATTAATGAGTTTTCATTTGTAATTCATTCAATTAAATCTTTAAGGAATATTTCTACTATTATATAAACAATGGAATTTTATATATAAGTAAGCAATCTATTCAAGGGGTTGCAGCATACACTTTGAGAATCATCTATAGTATAATAATCTATAAAATCCTTTAATCGACAACATGTGCCATTTTCACTTTCATTCTCTAATTTTGTGATAATATAATTTATTAATTAATTATTATTTTAAAATTGAGAATATTAATTAATTAATAAATTATATCATCACAAAATTCGAGAATGAAAGTGAAAATTACACATGTTGTTGATTAAAGGATTTTCTAGTGTTACCAGCAGGATAACATCTAGTGTTTTTATTGATTAGAAAACTCATTTCAATCCATTCATTACAAACACGCTAAATGTTTTAATTTTATTGGTTGATGGATTTCATAATTTCATTGGTCCTTATTAGCGCAGAAATGGAGAATAATTGTAATAAAATTTCATAAAATGAAAGATCAAAATATGAACTTTAAAGTCTGGCATCGTCTAGGTAGGAAACCAAAAATGATCAGGTATTTATTTGCATTTTTTGTTTGTTAATGGGAATGTCGAAATTACTAGATCAAAATTTTTTTGGTTTTTTGAAAATTTTTATAAATTTGAACGTAAACTTTGATTTTTCTATATTATTTAGTCTATTTTTTACAAAGATATAGAAATCTAAAACTAATCCCAGTGTTGTTTATCTACACAACAAAATTTTTAACTGTAAAAAATTCCTGAAAAAACAAACGAAAAAAAATCTCGTAACTCTCATTTCGCTGAAATGTTTACCAAAATCGCTTTACTTTTTTCACCTGATCATTCTCAGGGGTTTTTCACCGAGTTCTGTTGACATTGTCCAATAGCCAATGGGCAGATTCGAATAAATATTTGCAGAAGAAAAATTTTATCAACAATTTATTGCATCATCCTCCCTAATGCGAAAACCCTAAAGTTTCTTTTTCAGCATTAACATAGTAAAATATCTAAATCCGGTTATCATTCTCAACAAATGAAAGATAATTTGGATAAGCATGCGATAATTTAAATAAATTATTATTATATATTTTTTTTGATTTAGAAATCCTTCACTTTTCAATTCTGTAGAGAAAAAGTCGAAAATAGGCTCCACATTTATGGCTGCCTCATTCATTGATGTAAGATTTTTTTTGTAAAAATATTTTGATGAAATTTCAATCGGTTTTTGTAGACAATTGCAGATTTACAGAAGTCTCAAAAAGAACCAGATCAAGAATCGACGGTAATTATTAATTTATAAATGTTAATTATAAATGTTATTGATTTCAATCTCTGCTTTGAATTTGGGAATTCGAGGGACCTTGAATTCGTTGATTCTTTACATTGAGTCTCTTTAGAATGAATCTCTTTTATTTTCCACAACATTTTCCAAATTGGAATTTTCACAATATCTGTCAATATTATCACAAAGATGTCAAAAGTTCTACACAACCTTTATTTCATATAATATTGACATCACCCATACCATTTTAAAACAAAACTTACATTATAAATTGATTTCGATTTTGAGCCTTCAATGGGTCAGTTAAACTGTTAGCATTGCGTTGAATCGCTAATAGTAATAAGAGAGAAAAGAAATAAAACAAAAGAAAATCTGTTAGGATTTTTGTGATATTTGAAAACGAAGGAGCTAAAGTTTTTCCATTATTAATGGACGACCAAAAAAAGATATCAACTTCGAGGTACATTTTTTTGACATTCTCATTTTGATTTTTTAGGATTACAGATTTTATTATTTTCAGAACAATTCTGAAAATATTTTTAAGTTTCATTTTTTCAGATTTTCCGTTTTTTTGTTATGGATTTTGTTATTGGAAGCTATTGAACAAAATAATTTTTTTTAAAAAAAACTTTATTTTTATAAAATATATCTTTGAACTTTATAGCTAAATTATTGCAACTAACATTATATGCTTTTGCCTTTATCAATTTTTCAATTATTTGAGTAAAATTTATAACAAAATAGTTTTCCATCCCTTGTGTTTGAATAGTTATGATTATTCCGACTAATCCTCTTCAAATGAGTCCAATTTACAAAATGCAATCCAAATACCGTGTTTATAATACAAAAGATTAAAAAATTCCATTCTCCAAAATCGAATGGTCATATTGAGTTGTGTCTTAAAGTTAACTATTTTAAATTTATATACAAGTTATAACCTAACCTATTTCTGTCTTGTTTGAAGGATATTTTGATAGAATTATCTACATTATCACGATGACAGAAGTATTTATGGAAACAATACAAGAACTTCATAAATTATTGACAAACATATTCGTAGACAATATATTAAAATAGTATGGAATTAGGTTCTGATGTGTGAAGGAAGAACGAAAATATGGTTTGAGATGCCACAAAATTTTAAGATACTATTCCGCCGAGTATTAAATAAATGCTAATTAATTCTGAGGTGAAATTTTTAATCTCTTCTTTTTTAATATAGTCCCAATTTAAATAATTTTTTTATTCAAATCATATTAAATTTTAAATTTAAGGTTTCTTCCTTAATTTTGCAAGCTATCAAAAGGTTTTAAGTTGCACTTATTTTAATTTTAAAAGACAAGAATTGTGATTATTATAAATTTATTAAAACAATCACAAAATATTGACATTGGATTAATAAATAAAATAAAGCACCAATCAAACATATATATTATTATTCAATATATGGCGACAGACTCACTGAACTATTTAGTAATGTATTCGAAATAGTTTCAATTTCATGTATATATTATGTACGTATTAAACACGATTTATTGAAAAATTCACGATAACTCCAGTAGCGGATTCATAGAGGGGAGGGGCGATGTGAGCGATCGCCCCCCATTAGATTATTTGGAAAGAAATTTTTTGCGGCTTTTACTTATTTGATCGAGACTAGAGAGTGTAGTTGCTAGACTAATAACGTATTTAAAACTTTTATTTGTTGATTATTTTAAAAATTTATAACACAGAATCTCGAACAATATTAATAATGATTAATTGATAATACTACAGATTATACCAATATATTAACTTCTACTAAAGTAAGGAAAATTGTACAAGAAAGAATAATTTAGATTATTAGTAAAACCATTTCTATAATTAATATTTTTATAAGTTTTAAAATAAACCTATCGCAATTGCAAAAAATATTTTGTTTTCAATGTTAAAAAAACTAATAAAAATAACATTTTAATAGTTTTTTGATCATCCCACTCCACATTAATGACTTATGCACTTCCTAATTACACTCACTCTTAATTGAGCTGACTTTTATGTGAATAAAAATTTCATTTTTTACAAGCATCACTATTCTTTTAGAAATTTGTTCTTTTTCATAATATGTTTATTCTGATTTTTTAAAAATCGCTGAAAACATTAGATCAAAATATGTTAAGAACAGTGCAGGTTCTAGGAGAGCAGGCACTCGTATAACTTTTGGTCTAGAGCCTTATAAAGAATTATAGTAAAAAGGAACAAATAAATATTTTGTATTTATTTGTAGTGACATGAATAAATTTACAATGAATCAAAAATACAATACAAAAACCAAATGTAAAGAAGAAAACAAAAGTTTAGTCAAAAGTATAGCATTTTACTTTTTTGAACTTCAGCAACGTAAACACAAACCGATGATGTCATCGACTTCGCTCCAATGACGCCAATTAATTTTTACCATTTTTTTAAGTTTAAATGATTATGTACGTATCAAGGCTTAGTTGTCACCGCCAAGTCATAATCCTTTGCTTTCGGTATTGAGCTGGTCCTGTATAAGAAGTAATTATGATTTTCGACGACTATAAAAATCAGAAAATATTTATTAACGCCTTCCCGAACATAGTTTTGACCATAAATTACACATGAATATAATAGTGTTTCTATATGGACACATGTATAATTGTTATATATATTGTAATGCATTAATTGTCGGGAGTTCCCGTCTTGTCCTAATAGCTGATTTGTTAAATATCAGTATATGCCGTCTTGTTCCGCGAAATAGAACAGTTTCTGTCGGTAAATGCCGTCTTGTCCGGGAATGCGTTAATTAGAACGTTCAAATAATTGTTCTCTGTGAGTTCTATGAAGTATAAGTCAGCAATATGCTGACTGGTGCAGGGAAGAATCCAGGAATTTTCTATGCAGTGGTAATAAAAATGCAGTATAGCAATATTTTTATTTTAGTAGAAAACTAACTTTCATTTTAAAAAAATGTGACTCTTCACAAATTGTATTTAACATAACAAAAAGATCACATTTAAAATATTTATATTATATATACATACATACTTAAACATAAAATTACTTTAAAATTACTTCAAGATTAAAACCAAAATCTTGCAGTTTTTTAACGACCAATTTCCCAAGTATTTCACCCGTTGATTTTTGGTTCCTGCCCAATTTCTCGGTTTACAAATATTGACTCGTGAACATCAACAAACTCTAAAAAATCCTCATATCGTTTCTTATTATAAACGTATGTCAACAGTATTGAAAGTTGTGAAACTATACTAACGTATGTTGTTTCATCAAAAACGTCTGAAAATATTTTGCTTTGTTAACGCTGCTTAAAATGGTTTGTTTAATGACATCTCCACAAGACTCAAATAATTTCTTGTTTATGTATGTGACATTCGAATTTGAATTTTTTAAATGAGATATTTCAAAAGTTCTAGAAAATTTCCTTTATTTTTCAACGGATTTTCGTCAAATTCTAAATCAATTCTTTCATCACGTCTACCCCGAAAAGCTATATTTTGGTGACCCATGAAAATGATGGTTTTGATAATGAGTATTATCCGTTCGCGATTCTCTTTGATTACTTTTAACGTATCGGAACTAATAAAATTTATGATAGATTTCGAAGGATTGGTACTTTTATAACAGAAAGTGCATTTTAAAATAATAAAGAATAATTTCATAAGTAAAACATTTGAATAATTGAATAAATTAATTACAAAATTAAAATCCAAAAATAATATATAATATTAAATTTAAATTCTGTAACTCAGATGCACTTTTTATTTGTAAATTAGAATGTATTATATCAATTGAAGTTCATTTGATATAATTATCGGATCCTAGCGAAATACTATCTGTGTACCTGGTTTTTTACACTCTGGGCTTGCCATTCCAGATGGTCGTATAGTGTTTCACAAAAGAGACAATAAATTCGAAAATGTGAGAATTCGGAAATACTGCTATGGGGGGGGGTAATTAACTCATTACCCTCCTTCTGGATCCGTCCCTGGACTGGTGGTCTCATTACAATATTTTTCAAATTTGACTCTAATTTTCTAAATCCTACGTTTTTAACAAATATACATGTGATTGAAGCCCAAACTATTTTGGGCCATCGGCAAATGTCTTATAATACCCTATAATCTCCAAATGCTTTTATTAATGCAATAATGCAACCAAAGTTTGTTTATTTTAAAAATTAAAATTATTAAATAAAAATTTCCCCATAATAAATCATATAAATTTTCTGGTATAATAAATATTTACACCTAAATATGAGTTAATGTGAACAGATAAGTACAAGTTACGATATTTAAGCTACCAAGTCCAAAAATTTATTCCGATATCGCAGAACAGTTACCTATCTACTTTGTTTCAAATGAGTTAAATTTGCAACTCAAAGGCTGTGCTTATATTACCAAAGAATAATATAAAGAATACACGAAACAGGAAAACTTTGCACAATTTATTTCATCTATAATGTGGATTAAAAATAATAGGGAATTTTCGCGAATTATGGAAATATTCAATTTGTAGTGGTTATCCAATAAGAAGGGCTGCGCAGATTAGTGACATGTATCACATTTAGATATAGAAATATTACGTGATAAATACAATAAACAATACAAACGCACATTGCATACATACACGAGCACATACATGCGTACGGGCACGGATGCATATAAGCATGCACACACAGAATTTTTGATGAAACACATTCTTTTCAAATACAATATAATTTGATTTATGTTCTCTTTTCAAAGAACTCAAACTGAAGTCATCTTTTAAGGTCAATTGATAGCTATAAAGTAACCATTTAAGGTGTGAAAATGTCAAGTTTTGATATTCGAAATAAATTAGTATACAACATGGGTTGGTCTAAACATCAAAATTTTTATTGAGTGGTTTATAACATTTTAATGTTGTTTAAATGCACTAGATATGATGTTTGAATAATAATAATATAATAATAATAATTTACAATATAAATGTAAATATGCTGCTGATTAATATTTATTTAAAAACGCCGAACGAACATTACTTACAAAATATATTTCGATAGATTACTTGTCATCATTAGGTGAGAAAGAAAAATCTTTGGATCCTAAATTAGTTTTACAAACAAATTTTTAAAATTCAACAACCAAATAATAATTGTTTTTAAAGATTTTTTTTAAAAACCTTATTCAAAAACAATCACATACTAAATCAAATAATTAAAAATTCAAATAAATTATAATTTATTATAAACAATTTATTAATTCAAATCATTTAAAGCAAAACACTACATGCATTTGATTTAACATCCTAATTTTAAAAACACAGTCAAAACACAATTGTTCACATCATTTGCATTTCAGTTTTTCATAAACTACAAAAACGGTAGTGCAAACACAATCACTTCTTTTTATACATGGTTACTGTTTATACACTCAACCAAGTATCCAGAACATTGCCAGGGAGGGGAGGGGTGTAAAAAGCATAAAGCCTAATAAGTTTGACTCCAATTATAGATAAAATTCCATTTCAGTCGCAACATACAGCGGTCATTTGGTGTCAGCTTTAATAATAAAAAACACTGGTTCACTCAGTAAATTCAGGCCCGTTCCCAATAAGAAAAGTTAATTAACTAAAAACAATGATTGATTGAAATATTTAATATTACACCTGATTCAGTTCATTAAAAACTCCTATAATAAAATGAAAAAATCAATGATGTTATAATATAGGGACATACATACTTACCCGTGTCCAGTGGTGTTGTGTTAACTTTTTTTTACCGGAACGCGTATATATAATTATATAGACAGGGCCGATCCTGGGTAGACGGCCGCTCTGTGCGGTCTCATGTTCCAAATTTAATTACGGGGGGTGATTTTCCATGATAATCCTTTTTTTTTAGGTCTCAATGAGACCTAAAAAAACGTAATAATAATACATATAAAAATTCGTCAAAAATTAGAAAAAAAAATCAGCAATTCTTTTTAATTTTTTTTTCAATACGTCAGCCAATTCTCGTTATCAGAAATCATCTTTAGTTCCGGAACGCGTTCCTGTCCAAAAATGAAGTACCGGAACGACGTTCCGGAGCGTTCCGGCTCGACAACACCACTGCCCGTGTCAGCATGTAATTTGTTCAACTGAATAAAAACTTATATTATAGGAAAAAAGGAAATTGAAGAAATTTTTTTTAAACATAAACACATAATACATAGTAAATAATGCATGCAAACTTTCAAAATGTAGAAATGTTCAGTTCAATAAAAACTCTATATAAAACTATTTTTAGTAACTTTTTAGACAAGTTTTTTTAAATTAAAGCCGAAAATTTTTGAAAAAAATACCAATAACTCTACTTTGAGTTGTAGAGAAAAGTAAGAAATAATTTCGTAAGATTTTTCATGAAATTCAATCAATTTAATATTTTTACAACTTTTCAGATATTTCAAAAATATCCATCGAAACTCTAGGTTTTAGAGTTTTTACCTCATTTGCAATTTACCAGTAGCAGTGGAACCAGAACCTTCAAATGAGGAGTTTAAAAAATACGGAAACATAAGTTTTCGGATAACATATGTTAAAAAAAAATTTATAAAGTATAAAAAACCCAAATCATTAATACCATTGAAAATGAGGAAGATTTTTATAAATTTGGGAATTAACAGAAATTTCCAAAGCATCATAAAATCAATAATTATCAAAAATTTGGATTTGTCAAAAGGTAAAAAAGATGGCAGCCAAAACAAATTTCCAAGGAACAGAGGAATAGTTTATTCGAATATAGAAAATTGTTAATAATAAATTTTAGTTTTCAATTAATCGGACTTACATTTATTCGAAAATAATTCCATTAATTTACATAAATTGACATAATTTCCTAAAAAAACTAATTAAAACTAAATTTATAATAAATGATGATGAAAAGTATTATTTAAGAGCTTGAATAATGATCTCATAAATATACGAGATCAGAATCAAAGCCCTAAAATTTACTTTATTAAAAAATTTACCTGCCAGCCATTTTAAAAATGGCCAATTCATAAACTTAATCATAATTGTAATTGGTTGTTCATTAAAACTTCTATTATAGAAGTTTTTAATGAACTTAATCAGGTGTTAAAAACAATTAGGCCCAAGTTGAAAGTGGGCTTAAGCTTGAACTAATACACACATTTTACTTATTGACTTGGAAATGTTGGGATTAAACCCGTCAAGTACTACCTGGGTACTCACCAGCTTACACTCATTATTGTAATTCTTAATATTAATCAATTCCTTCAATCGGCAGTGTTCAAGAACTCGAGTACGGAGATGTTGCAAGTGGCGTTGCAACTGTGACATAATAATTGTTATTATAAGTCATAAATTATTAAACAATAAAAATAATAATAATAATAATAAAAATAATAATAACCATTTAGAATATTGACAATTTGATTCAAAACTTTCTGAGAAATCTCACATTCCACCCGAAATCAGAATTCGAGCACAGATTTCTTTTGTTCATAAAGCCTTATTGTAGAAACAATGTTATTTTGCCGCCTTTCCTGCGGAATTACTATCTATTTAATTCGATGCATTCAACATTTATCACAGATCTCAAGGCATTGCTACTGAAATTTCTGGAGCTTTATTTCATGGAGAAGTACGAGCAGTTTCTAATGGAAATTCTCAGCATTCGCAAAGAAAGTTCAGTGCTAGGTGAATTAGGCGAAAACAGTAAATTATATTAATTTGTAACTTTAAATGATATCAGTTGAAGGGACGGTTTCAGAAAAATCAGAAACTATTACAATAAATCCTTTGATGCATCTCCAGGAAATGTCATCTAGTATCGAGGACACTTTGAAGGCAACCGTTGAAGGTAAGTCTAAATAAAAATTATGATAATTTTGATTGAAAATTTTTAACCCCATAGCTGGAATATCTGTGATCGAGAAAGGAGTAGTAGTTTGTATCGACAAAACGATTAATAAAGGATCATTGTTTGGACCGATTTGTCAGAATTCTTTGACAGATTCTAGGAAGAAACTTAAAGAAGTAATTTCCAAAATTAATAAATAATTTCAACACTTATGAAGTAAGAATGATTACTTTAGGAACCTGTGTACAGATAAAATTCTCGTCAAGTAAATGAGTGTGTTTTGTTTACACTAGAATAAATTAATTTTACTAAATTTAACAAACTGTTGCTTTTATGCAATTTTTATTACTGAATCTATACTATAAAACATGTCTGTCACAAAACTCCACAAAGACAGTGAACACCAGCGATGTAAAATTTGCACATCATTCCATTTTTTGGTTAGTTTCGCTATTTTCAACTTTCAATTTCTTTCGGTGCATCTTTGAATTTGAGAGACTAGTGTTTCTTGCAATAACACCAGTGGTGTTGTCGAGCCGGAACGCTCCGGAACGTCGTTCCGGCACTTCCTTTTTGGACAGGAACGCGTTCCGGAACTAAAGATGATTTCTGATAACGAGAATTGGCTGACGTATTGATATCATGTATTGTTAAAAATATTTATGCAATATTGTTTGAGTATCTAATATGCGTATTTTATAATTTGTTAACTAATTTTTATTAAACGTTCCTATTATTGTAATAAACATATATATGTATATACACAAAATGGGTTCCGTAATGATTTTCGTTTCGTTTCCTTTTTATGCTATATACAGGGCCGATCCTGGTGACGGGCAAAAATTGGGGGAAATCTCCCCCCCCCCTTCGTTAAATTTGGGACATGAAATCGCACAGAGCGGCCGCCTACCCAGGATCGGCCCTGTCTATATAATTATATATACGCGTTCCGGTAAAAAAAATTAGCACAACACCACTGAATAACACCTATATATGGGAATATCAAGAGTGAGATATCACTCATCATGATTGATAATAAACAACAGACTAAAAATATTGTATTGAAATAAATTTTTAATAACAAGATGAATTAAATTAATTATAGTGAATAAAGAATTACTTTGAATTTATCCAGTTAGTTAAATATAAAATATTGAAACAATTAATGGACTTTACAAAATTTAATCATAAAATTTGTTCAGGTGTTTTAAGAGTATATATCTGAGAGATTAACTAATACGTTTTACCTACTGATGTAATAATTGGATACTATTAAGGTTGGTTGACAGTGCGCGACCAATAATAATGTGTTACTAATAACAATTTGTTACTACATACAGTGACATGCCGTTACTATGCCACCTGCCTGGATCGATCAAGAGTGGCACAATAATGAGGGTTTGTAAAATAGATTTATTTTCTCAAGTTACTTATCCAACCAAATCTCTGAAGAATTGTCCGTTGGCGCATCTTCTTTTGGCGAATCACGTACATCTCGTTATCTAACTGAGCGCAAGCTTGCATCACATCTGGCTTCCAACTATTCTGGTGTATGAACTTCCATACGGCGCTTTAAGCGCGCTGAGCTTCCTCGAATGAAACGACTTCCTTCTCAGAAATTATATCATCGTCGTTGGTTTCCATTGACTCTTCCCTGCATAGCATTTCCTTCGCAATATCCTCCAGTGTAAAAGTCCTACCAGTCGCGAGGCTCTCATCAGCTTTGAGAAAGTCAGACAGCTCGATCTCCTCGTTCTTCTAGCATTGTGCAAAAACATAGGGTTTTTAAAACTCGTGCCTTTTAACAGTTACACAATATAGATATAGTAGCGAGAGTAGAGAATGGTATAGTAAATTTATTTTATATTTAATTGTGTTGGAACCTAGTCAAATTGGTATAATAGCGGGAGTGGCATAGTAACAAGGTTTGACTGTAATATGTATGAATGTACAATTTTAATACAAAATTTAAATTTTCGGTTGGTATAATATAAATTATTTAAACTATAATTAATTCCGATAACATTTTTATAAAGCAACATCATTTAGGGGTAACAAAGAAATTGTATGTTCTGTCTTACATACCCTTGCCAACTAAGATTCGAAACTACTACATTCGAGATTCATAGAATACTGATAAAAATATATTCTTCCTTAATAATAATAATAATAATAATAATAATAATATTAATAATAATAATAATAATAATAATAATAATAATAATAATAATAATAATAATAATAATAATAATAATAGTAATAATAATAATACTAATAATAATAATAATAATAATAATAATAATAATAATAATAATAATAACAAATAATTATTGTAACTGATTTTATTGACAGAACGAATGGATGCTGCAAGTTGGATATACGAATGATAAATTCAAGCAGAACCTTCTCGTGGAACCTGGAAACGGATTCGTATTCTATCGAGTAATCAAAGACATCAAACCAGGAATCAGGCTCCTGTTAGCTCATAAAAACTGCAACAGCTATGTCCAAGGTAAAGAGTCAGTCACAATTAGTTCGGACAATTGGTCTAGAAAAAAAGTCATCGGCAAATATTCAGTTCGATCCAATGTAGAGGTCAATGGAAAATTTGCAAAAATCCGACGACCAATCGTACAAAAAGCTTTAGAATTATCCGATTCGAAGCATTTGACAAGCGATAGTGACAGTAATTTGATTTTGATTTTTAATGAGTTACCGAATAACTCCCGTTGCGTTTGATTGTAGAGGAAATTTTAATTAATTTATGTATTAATTAATTATCCTTTTCATTCTCAATTCCTATTATTATTCTTTTAATTGATATAAATGCTAATCATTGGCTATGAGTTATTTTTAATTCGAATTTGCATTGTAGCCGACCCAAGGGACCCCAACTCAATTGGAACCGTAATTCATTTACTTGTTTAAATTTTGGATATTGACATTTTTGGACTTCATTAAAATTTCAATAATTAAAGTTTTGAAATTTTTTATAAATTTTGAAATTCACATGAATTATATTGAAACAATAAATCATAGAATCACTCTTTAGGATTTAGGTTCATGGACTTTAGTTCTTGAACATAATTCTCAAGAATTTTGCGAACCTCGGAGTCATGTAATTCTATTTTAAGCATTTGATATGGTAGGTGAAATTTTTAGTGGGGTCCTCATTTAAAGATATTTTTGAAGGTACTAAGAGATCATCTGTCTTACCTATACTTGAAGTGGATAATATTGATACTGAAGAAATTGCTAAGTTTAAGTATATGAAAAGCTAAATGTAAATAGGGCTTATTATAAAAAACATTTGATCTTTAGTCAAAATAAAAATAAATGAAATTTCTAAAAAATGCTAATTTTCAGAAAACATGCAAATAATAATAAAAATGTTTTAAACGTTTATGAGATTTTAAAGCATCAATCAACTCTTTTCTGTGACCGGATTGAACTCCCGGTTGCATAGTTCGAGTTTTTGCTATGAAATGGTACAAAACGTTTTTACACCCTGGCCAATCTTTTTTGTGAGTCTCTCAAAATAAATTTATACAGGGGAAACGGGATAATGTTTACCGGGACTTGGATTTTTATGCCCCACTGTAGTTAGAGCAGTATCTATTTGCCTGGTTCATCGTAATGTTATCTACAATCTTACTTAAACAAAAACTCAAATCTACATATAGTAAATAAATAAGATTCATTGCTTTTATGTAAAATCTTTGATAGATTGAAAAGTAACTGAAGTAAGAATATCCCAGAAATAGATTGAAGAAGAAAAAACTTGAAAAAGTGATCCTTAGTTTCAAAAAAGATAAGAGAATTCATTGCAATTAAAAAATAAAATTTTATCTCACGTCTTATATAATTCAAACATAAAATAACTCTTTTAATTCAACATACCAAAATGGTACCACACGAGGCTTACCATTTCACCTTGTCTCACACTAAATACATTACTTATTACCATTGAATTGGTACGGGACCTTCAATGCATATAACAATTAAATAACGAGAAACGGGATTTCAATTTTATTTTAGTCTGGGGCAGGAGTCGGCAACCTTTTAGCTGTGGTGTACCAAGCCACACTTCCAAGTTATTCAGGGTGCCACCTCATTTTTTACAAATAAGTAATGGTATGTATCTGTCACATTAAATTATACAGTTCTTTATTAATATAGTTTGATCGCAAAATTATCTTGTAAATATATTTAATTGAAAAGCAAACAACATAAAATTTACCCTCTCGTTGAAAGCCCCACAGTAATGTTTGTGATATTATTTGACGTTGAATGGGAAATTAGTGTTTAATAAAGCAAAAATACCATTTCAATACCAATACAAATATATATTTTTTATCTAATAATATTAGAGAATATATGTGAAACTGTCTTTAGCAGTATAAGAGTCGCTATTACATAGACCACTTTATTGTGCTTTATAGAGTGCCGTTGATAACTCCACCAAATGCCATAGGTTGCCGACCACTGGTCTGGGATATCCAAAACTTTAATCTTTGATCTTTAAATGAAATTAGTCAAGGGAAACCAAATTCTGTAATTTAATTTTTGTTTTAATGATGTGATTTAGAGAGATTTTTAAAACTTTAAATATTTTTTTATTAGTTTTTCCTAAGAAAAATAAATTTATTATTCTTTTCATAGAAATTTTGCCTCCTTATTAAAAAAATAATTTCTAGAAAATAAATATAATTAATTAAAATCAATAATTCAAAAAACTTGATTTTAATCTTCGATTTGCGAACCTAAATGATCTTGCGGGCTACTTTAAAAATGCATCATAACTCCGCAGGCAGAGAAATGGTCAAGGCGGGCTACCGGTTGGCCGCATATGGTTTAAACACACAGGGTCAACCCTTTAATGCGGGATTTTTGTCAACGGTAAAATTTCATGTAAGTGAGAATTTCGACAATTATTGGAGAGGATAGTGGATATGTAGGAATTATATTTTTATTCTCTGTGAAGTATTCTTTCAATCTGAAAATCCAGATTAAAAATGGGCTTGGCCATTATGTGTTTCACAAAATAGGAAACTACACAATTTCTGTGGAAGGATAATAAATGAGCTATTCACCCTTTTATTTGTTTACATGTTTTCAAAAATCATGGAACCGGAAAAATTTCTTTAACTATCTTCATAGTGTCTGACTGAACCCAAAAGTCCACCATCAAAGTTTTGCCATTCCATTGCGTTATTGCACCGAAAATCCTACACTTCATCGGTAATATTTTTTCATAGCCCAATGTCATTCTGATTTTCTAGTCCCAGGATATTTTGGTTTTAATGCAGTAACTCAACATCTGATTCAGCAAAAAATGTTTTATTTGAATATGTTTATCAATTAACTTTTTTATCTGTGGTGCTTAGAGCTTATGACTGTACTGTACTGTAGTGGGTACTCGGCTTTTTATAGTTTTGCAATCAGTATTCAATTTTTACATATTTTCTCACTCACAGACTGTTGAACACCTTTTTTTTCCAAAGCCATCTCTTTAATATAAAATAAAAATTTACTTAGCCAAGACGCAAGAGTAAACATTTGTGTTTTCATTTTCAACTGAGTCGTCAGTTCCTTTATAATCATTGGACTACTACAAAAATCTAGCTCACTTATAATTATTTTATTTGCATTTTCTTTTAATCAGTATCAACTCTATATTATTTTGAACCCTTTTTGTCTAGCCCCTAAGAAGTAGGGCCCATAGGCCAGTGACTACATTACCTTTTTGGTAACCCGGCACTGCAACTGCCCAGTAAGTATAAGGCAGTAAGGATTCCTTGTAAATTTCAATGGAGAAATTGTACTGTATTTATAAAAATTAGTTTGTAAGGGCGTCATGTAACGGACTTTTGTCCATAAAAGGGACTTTTGTCAATTAGCAATTTTAGTTGTTAACAATTTTTTTAAGAGACAAAAAACGCACCTAGCTAAATTCAATTTTCCTCTTTTCACTTTAAAAGTTCACTTGACAAAATATTATACAAATTGAAAATATAATTTATTACCATAAAAAACTTTAAATTATAGAAATTGAAGGATTTTCATGTGAACAATGCGGTAAAATGTTTGCGTATGAATATTATAAGGCGAAACATCTGAAATATACAAGATGCGTGGACCAAGGAAATAGAAAGTTTCCATGCTCTCAATGCAGCCGGTAAACATTTTGTGTAGAATTTGGAATTATTTTAATATTCGCAATTTTGTCATTTAGATCTTTTGAAAAACGTGACAGATTGCGGATCCATGTGCTGCACGTCCATGAAAAACATCGTCCACACAAGTGCACCGTTTGTGGGAAAAGCTTCAGCCAATCATCAAGTCTTAATAAACATTTAAGGGTAAATATTTTCAATTTTACTAATAATCAACATAGTTCACAACTGGTTGACATGAGTTTCACATGTTTTGCGTACTTGGAAGTTTTTGATTACTTTCTTCCTGTTTGTAGATACCGCTCTATCAGAACAAACCGAGGTAGAATGAAGATCTTTTTCTTCACACATCTTAAATGAATGCATTTTACCAGCAAATGTTTCCCAAACTTTCACTCAGTAAACATTCAATTAAACCATTAAACTGATGTCACAG
This sequence comes from Schmidtea mediterranea, assembly GCA_022537955.1. Classification (NCBI taxonomy): domain Eukaryota; kingdom Metazoa; phylum Platyhelminthes; order Tricladida; family Dugesiidae; genus Schmidtea; species Schmidtea mediterranea. The sequence continues at coordinate 131,936,832 of CM039679.1, forward strand.
TAGCAGTATGTGCAGAATAACAGGATGGTATGTATTGAAAGATGAAATATACTTGTTATTATTTGGAATAAACAAAGAAATTGTCGCTTGATTCAGCAATTTCACAGGTGGAGGATTGACTCCCATTCGTAGGCTTGTTGTGAGACTTGAATCGTTACTAGGGCTGTAAGATGTTAAACAAAATTCAGTTCACATAGCACAGGGTAAAAGATTGACAGTATACAATCTTCGCTGTCAGCCTAAAATAGCAACCAAAATTTTCAAAGCTCACTCATTTCGTATATTTTTTAATTGTTTTATGTGCAAGTGTTACTTAATGTAACTTATTCATACTATCACTATAACGTCACAGTATGTGACAAGCATTTCTCATTTCGGATTTGCTTACTTATTTGTCTAAAATATGTCTAAAAGGTATCGGTACGAAAATAAACATTCGCGCCACTCATTTAAAAGTGAAGGATGATTGCCCTCGTCGCCCTTCTAGTTGGTCATTAATTTGATAACATTTAATAGAATATCTTTCACAAGTCAATTTCATCTATTAAATTCTCATTAAGATATTTTAATGTTTTAGGTTCACAGTGGTGAGCGTCCATATAAATGCATTTATTGTGACAAGGCATTTACAGCTAGCAGCATCCTCAGGACTCACATCCGACAGCATTCAGGCGAGAAACCGTTTAAAGTATTTTTTGTCTGTATAATTAATAAAGAGATTTTTAAATAATCTTCAGTGCAAATACTGCTGGAAATCTTTTGCGTCTCATGCGGCTCATGACAGTCATGTACGGCGAACACATGGACAGAATGAACCTTTGAAGAAATCGGAAGAAACATGAAATTTTATTATATTATATCTAATAAATTAGGCGGCTCTATTGGGTGTCGTTTATATGTGAAAAATATATTATTTATTGAATTTCAGTGAAAATTAAAAATATTACATTAGAAAATAAGGTTTCTTGGTAACAGCATAAATTAAATAGGTAGATTTGTCCTATCTGGCCCAATTTTTTACCCTTCCCCTTTCATTTACCATTGTGAGGAAATTTTTGCATAATTATCAACGGACATAAAATTATGTTTTAAAATGATTAAAATTAGAAATGAGATTTAAGTTAAGTTTTAATATATTGGTTAAAAATATTAATTAAAATTATAATTATAATTATTAAATAAAATAAGTATTTTATTATATTTTAAATGTGAAAATTTATATTTTGAATAAAATTAAATTTTAAAATAAAAATAAATGCCGTTGTTAATTTTGTTTAAATATTAGGAAAAACGGAAGATATTTTTGGATTTGAATAAATTTTGAACTTTTAATGAACCTTTAATAAGATTTTGAGCTAAACAACCACAAACTAAAATATCACTAAATATTACATAAACACCAAACTGACAAAATAATTAATTAAAACCAAAACAAAGATATACATTTATTAATTTAATCAACAGTCAGATAGCTGTTTGATTAGCTGTTGGATGTGATGTTTGATATGCTGGAAATTATTCTATTTATTCATTACTATTCTCTATCAAATAATGACCATATGCCAGACTTACATTCTTCCCTACCCAAACCTTTTTATCAAATTTATTTGTAAGGGAGACCTTTGAAGTTTTATAACAATAGAGTTGGTGATTGTTGGTACTTATACGAAATTGAGGGACAGAAAGGTAGTGTTTTTCTCGTAACTGTCCTAATTTGATTGAGGGGTTACCTCTGTGTCTTTCAATATAAGTTCTTTAACTTTTAGAGATTTTGATTTTCCTACCAAACTGTAACATTTGGGTCTTAAAAACCCCACACATCATAACCACACCTTTACTTTGGTCTTTAAATTTACTTTTTACAGAGTCGAGTTTTTTCGAATAAAAAGAATGATCGGATGGATAATTAGAGGTATCCAAAAGTTCATCTTTAACCATTTCAGCCAAAAAAATGTCCAACTTACAATTTCTTATTTCCATGAAGAAATAATTGGTATCCACAACGAAAATGTTGATACTGTAATTAAACTGATGACGATACTTTTTCAATTTCCTATACTGAAGCTCATGCATTCTTAATTTAAATAAATCCAAAATTTTTTGACCAATACATCTATTTCTTTCTAAACATATCGAATCTGGATTTAATAAAGCAGCAATTAAATCATCAGAAACTTTGATACCTCTTTGAAAGGTTGGTTTCGAAGCATATGTAATCATCTTCTTTTCTGTATTACATAATTGTGAATTCATTCTTTTTTCAGGTTTTCTACGGTTTTACAATAAACTACAGGTAACCCTCGATTAACACGGTACTTGAATAACACGATTTCGCTTTAACATGGTTAAAATATCGCGGCACACCCTTGCCTAGTACGATATTTTTTAGCACGGTTTTGATTTTACACGGCTTCAAAATTGATGAAAACCCTTAATTAACACGGTCTCGATTAACACGATTTTAATTAGCACGGAGTATTCTTGAAACCAAACTATCGTGTTAATCGAGGGTTACCTGTATTATTAAAAAGTTTACAGTTATTTTTATCTTATGTATTTGTGATGTTTGCTCTCAATTTGTTTAGTGTCAATGTACTTTCCAAATTGGTCAGAGTTAAGTGACATTATTGTTGAACCAAAAATAGAATATAATTTACATCAAATTTACATCAGTAGGTATAATGTTAAGGAAATAGTGCTTCCATCAGCTATTTTGGAAAGTTAAAAAATAACTTTAAACGAAATGAAATACTTGTTAGAAGACTTTGGAGACATAATATTTATTATATAAAACAAAGGAGAAACTCTCAGGAGGAAATTATATCGTGCAAGATACCCACATGCATACATAAATCACATAAATCACACCTTTGACATTCAGACATATATTACATAATCTTCAGTCATACAAATTCAACATACACAGACATACATATTATATTATTTAAAATACCTATTATTTACTGTTATACCACAATACTCAAAAGTTCAATTTGGAGTCCAGTTGGAATGTGAAAAATAGCTAGTATATCAAATCATGATGCTTCAGTGACTAAGACCTTTCTAGACGAGGGTATAAAGAAAATAAATAAAAAATTTATAAGGAGAAACTGCTGAAAATCTGAAGTGTATAAATTTAAGATTATGAAGTAACGGCAAAAAACTGATAATTTAGTGATGTAATCCTCTGTTTCAACGCAAAAGCAAGATTGCTTATGATCTAATTGTAGTTGTGTTAAGCAAAGAAATCATAACTTATGATAGACCAATGTATTGGACAAACTTTACTTGATTTATCCAAACTTCTCATGTACAAGTTTCAATATAAAGAATTACAGATTTAGAGAGAGAAATTATATTATCAAATCAATTGAATTTCTCTAATTTTCAAATTATCCAATAGTTGTTGCGTTGTTCTCCTATAAAATTTGTTCGATAATTAAAAAAGTAAAGGATAAGAACAATGGAAAACAATATAAAGAATAGTGGAACAGTGAGTATCTTTCAAAAGAGAATGGAAAGTATTAACCATCAGTTGTATAGTTTTATGGCAGAAAAACGAGATCTCCAAGTTTGGACGATAAAAAATATTGGTTTAATTGTAATGAAAGTTATGCTTACGGACACTGTAAGATCCTACATATGCATATCTCAACTGTTCTATCAATAAAAAAATATCAGTCAAAACCAATATATCTTATTAACACTTAAATGTGTATCCAATTAAATTAAAACAATTATTTTGACTTTGAATAAGTAAAAATATCGATATTTTGATGATATTCACGAATTTTTGGCACAGCCTTTTTGAAATGAATTTGATCAATATATGTTAATTTTATAAAATTTGAAAAAGTAAATTAATTTTACATTGATTTCATTTGTTAAATTTAATTTTAATTAATATTGAGTTTTAAATTATTTAAGTTGAATTTTAGAAGTTGTAAGTGTCCCTAGAATTTAAGTTAGTTGAATATTGCTAGTTGCTGCGGTTAATGTTTTAAGTGTATTTTTGAACGCGTCTTGTAGTACTTGACATTTTGTTTCGTGAAAGAGTGGTGCTGATTTATGCACTTTTTCCAGTGTTCGTGGTAATTTCTGGTTTTGTTTTTCATGTGTTCATGGAGTCGTGTTGAAAATGTTTTGTGTGTTTCCCCTATGTGCGTTTCATCGCAACTTTTGTAAGTGATTTGATAAACAATGTTTTTCGAAAAGAAAAAACACTTTGTGAAAGAACAGCAGAGACAATTTCAATAAAAAGGTCTGATATTTGAGATTTTTGAAGTTATGATTTCAGATGTGTAGTTGTGATGAAGGTTGTGCGAATATGTATAGGTTAATCGGTATTTCCGATGAAAGATCTGATTGCATTACATGTCTTATTGTTTGAGAAAGGGAATCTAAAATTAAAATTAAAGAGTTTAATATATAAACATTAATAAAAATCTCCACAAAATAAAATCAAACACTTTTAAATACTGCATACACGTAAAACAAAATGTATTTTAAACTTTCGCCAAATCTCGGTGGACTTAAATATATTTAAAGGAAACACATTTAAAAACACCAAATTTTAATTTAAAAAATCTACATATTAAAACAAAAGCATACTTCTGTAATAATTTGTATAGTAGTCCGCTCACAGTATCCGGCTTCTATATATAACCCGTCAATGAAAATTTTTACCGCTTGGGATTAAAATTTTTCTTAGTAGATCTTTATAGATGTAATTGCAAAGCGCTAGTGTCGGATAGATAAAGGTTCATAATGAATTATATTTAGTAAAAATTAGATTTATTTACTAAGACTTTCTCCCAATTGTGAAAAGTAAAGCAACAACTTTAGGCCTACCTAATGTGATGTTTGGGCAACTTATTTTTAAATCCGCCAGACTCCTTGTTGAATTTCATAATAGAAAATTATAATTTTTTGTATTTAATAAACGTGAAACTTGCTGAAAAAGTGATACTACTACCAGAAAACCATTGTTTTACATTATTGAAAATAATAATAATAATAATAATATTATTAATAATAATAATAATAATAATAATAATAATAATAATAATAATAATAATAATAATAATAATAATAATAATAATAATAATAACAATAATAATAATATTAATAATAATAAAAATAAAAATAGTGTGAATTAACAAAAATTAAAACTATTTGATACTTCTACAAAATTTTCAGAATTTCATTTTCACCTGTCATTTGTATTATAAATTGTTAAAATTTCAAAAATTTTCTAATTGTCTTTTGACATGTATTGTTTTTCATTGTTAAATTCTTTGATTAAATTGTCAAAAAAATACCTTTGAAAAGTTCCGCCAAGAAATTTGAATAAAAGACTCAAAATATCGTTGTAGCTCTCCATTTGAATCCATGTCTAGCGCTGCAGTCGTAGAGCATTTCCTAGAGACTTGTTCGGCTCATGCCTACTGCAAGCTCACCAGTCATTATAAAAATAAATATAGGAAAGGAATTTGGATCTTCATTTTAATTTTGTCCTGCATTATTTTCATTTACCATTTTTATACTTTGGCCTTGAAATTTATGAGCAATCCGATCTCAACGAAGATCAAGTACGATTTCCAGATAGACACTTACCCATCAATTACTATTTGTTACAATATGCCGTTTTTTATTCAAAATTTTTCTAATCCAGTTCCTCGATTTAACTCCAAAATGAATTTCTCTGTCGTTGACATGCTAACGATGGAATTCTGGGACAGAAATTTGAACTTGATAAATGTCCCATACGGTGATCTGTTCAAGATTTACTTCCATTCAATTATCCCGCTGGCAGATAAAGCTGCAGTTCTGGTTGATCCTCGTATTCCATTGGTCAAATGCTTCATGGACAACGAATATGATTGTCGTGTTTCATTTTCAAAAGTTTTTATTTATGAGAACCGTCCCTGTATTAGTGGGAATGTTTCCATGCCGAAAATTACTAGCATTAAAATAGCAATTTTTTGGCCTTATTCGTTCTTGTATCCGATAAACAGTAATCCTTTTATAAATTACAATACGTTCCTTGCAGTTTATCTGCATCCTCTAGGAACTTATCCAAACGGTTTGGCTTTGGAAGCAGTAAAAAATCAGTACTTTTTGAATATTAATTATGAGCTATCCTACAACCGATTGGTGTGTAATGACGTCTTTGAAGATATAAAGGTGTTATCAAGACTGAATGATGAAATACTAACTTTTACGTATTCAAAATCTTTGTGCGATCAAATATCCACTCAAAGAATAATCTTTGCTACTTGTAATTGTATTTCAGAAACTCTCCCGATCCCCAATGATTTCTATGGAATAGTCTACAATAATGTTGATAACTATTGTCATGCTATATGGGGAGGACTGTTAGACGCCTCCAACAGCACAGTTGAGTCAATTATCGAAAGAGTGAAATGCCATGACAAGTTGATTAACAACATGAGCTATTCGTGTCCCCAGAAGTGCAATTACTATGATGTATCAGTTTTCTCCCAATACTCACAACTGAAAACCACAACTGAAGTTTTAAAAAACTTTGTAAATTTATACAATTACTTAAAATCAACAAACAACACAAACAAAAAGCAAAGGCAATTTTTTGATTCCCAATCGTATTTTAAACTTCTCAATGATTTGAACATCAACAGCCCAACGGAAGCCTTTTTACAAATTGGAATTGACTATTCTCCAGAGGTCTTGATGTTTGAAAGTCGAAACGCATTTGATAAAATGGCTTTCTTGTCAGAAATCGGAGGAATTATGGGACTTTATATGGGTTGGAGCGCGATCACAGTCATTGAAATAATTGTCTTCTTCGTTGAATTAATTGTCTATCATTTTATTGCTTATTAAACTTTTTGTTACTTAGAAATAAGACTGTACTCCTTCTTGTCAAGGAGAAATTGAATCTTCATCTTTATTACCCTTTAGTGAAAATATTGTTATATAATCAAATATATGTGTTATATAGTAGTTAAAACCATTTCCAAAACAGATCAAGGACCAATCATAAATTGTGTCAACAAAATCTGGACCAACCTAAATAATATGAGGTTTTGCAATAAACTAAAAAAGCCCATTATAGTTCAAAGAATAATTAGTATAATTTTGACTGCGCAAATACAATACCTAAAATTGGGAGGAATTGTATACGCCGTATATATTCTTGTAGACTGTACTACAGCTATTGAGAGATGAAGGAGTGGTTTAATAAGTAGTTTTGATACGTTTTATGTTTAAAAAAGGTGTTAGTTTCTTTTACAAATACGTTAAAGCATGATTCGGCAGACATTTTGGTATGAGTCATATGTATGATGAGTCATTCAGGTGGAAATTCTTTTTAATGAGGGGAATGGTCTAATTTGTATTTTGGCTTATTTTACAAAGAATTTTCAAAATTTTCTTTAGTAAATATTGATATTTTATTCAAATTTGAATTTTGAAAATATTTTGTGTCTGTAAATATTTTCATAATTATTTATGTCAATGTAAATAGGATAGGATTTTAAAAATCTCAAAAAGGTGTAAATGTTCGTCAAAATCTTTGAGCCATCTAACAGTACCCATTGATTTTAGAATTTTCAAAATATCGGCGAATTTTTTAAAATATTAAACATTGTCAACTTATCTTTTTGAACACTCTGTTTCTGATTTTAGGATTTTCAAATTTCGGCTAAGGCTTTTTGACATCGAAAATTTTAGCAATATTAATATTATTTTTTCAAAATTTACAATTTTACACTGTGTTGGGCTCAGAGCCACAATTTAAACAAAAAATTAAAATTAAAATTAAAGACAAAGAATAGAGGTAATGGAACGAATAACTGTACATAAACATGCACCACAAGAAGAGACCAAAAATAAAATAAAACATATTAATTAAAACAAATTAAAAATATAACAAAAATTAAATAAAACAAATAATTAATTAAAATCCGGAAAAAACCTACAGATGCAAAAAGAAACATACGAAAAATAAAATAAACTGCCAAAACCTTGCAAAATAAGGTTTAGAAAAAACACAGGCAGAAGAGGCGGCCAGAAAACAAATAAAAAGGGCTAAAAATAATATTACAAGAAAATAGTAATAAAAGTAAAATTCAAATATAATATAAATTGTATATCAAAAAAATAAAGAAAAATATACAAAAAATAATAAAAATAATTTTTAAGTAATAAAATAATTGAAAAGCCATAAAAATGGCGAAAAATCGCCCATTGGCCGCACACACGCATGAAAATAGTATATATACAGTGATGAAATTCATTAATTTTAATCTTATACTTTTAACTGAATTTTCAATTTGACAACTATTATCGATTTGAACCAAACGTAAGGAATTTTTGATTTTCGATGCTTTATGTTATATTAATGTAAATTTATTCATAATTAAACTTTTATGATGCCTGTAATGTCTCGTTTTAATATTTAATTCTATAATGCCATATACATAATTATAGTTTCGAGTCCCTTAAAATCATATATTAAAAGTATATCAATAGAATGTTCATGGGACGGATCTCGTGCCGGCTGGTGGGTGAAAACCTCTTGTTGAGCTCGCGGGTCATGCCTCTTGGACACCTCGGCAGTCCGCAGTCGGGTCTGCCAATACGCACAGGACCACTACGCAGGGCGCCGTTGTACAACTCGAGGCAGCTGCTGAAAAGGGGCCGGAGCGAGTAGAATTAAAATCAAGGGAAGAGCGGCATTTCAGTTAAGGGGAGATTAGGTACGATCACTAGGTGATCTAAGAAACAGATCTATTTTTATTCAAATCTCGAATTGATTGATAGACAGAGAACGGGTAGCAGGAACAAGTGTAGTCATGGCCAGGTTAAATAAACTATGTAGTGAAGATGAAATAAAAACGAATGATAAATGTATTAAAAGTTTCGTATTTTTCCAAACGAATAAACTCATAAAAACTCACGATTTGAAGGGATTGTCAGTACTGATAGAAACTGTTTGGACAGGCATAAATTCCACTAATTTGGCAAAAACAGATAAGGGAACACACTACCCTAGGGACGCCCTAGGTCCAGAGTCGGTATGTCGCGATCCTTGCACATGGTAGGATCGCTGTCAACTTCTTCAACTGATAGTATTACGATTTATAAGCATAACAAATCGTTATATAACAACTTACCACATTTCTCTGAACTTGATTTCCCTCGAGCAAGACTACCCTCCGCTTACTAGAACCGGTAACGATCACTCGGTTCGTGAGAGGAGCCCAAATTTCCATGCGATACAAAATAAACTTGCTCTAGTAGACGCATTAGATCCTGGAATGACATTTGCTCTAACCGCTGTGCAAATCGATGAGATTAACTCGCCTACGTGCAGAGTTGCTGATCTACCCAACCACCACGTATAAATTTATTAAATCATTACACATCGATCGATCGATACCAATAGATGACTTCTAATATTGCGGAATCTATCAACTGTCTCGACGAGGCGAGATATTAACAACCAATTTAAAGCAACCCTCATTAATAATTACGTGCGATTCATTTTGTTATTTTCGTTCAATATTTAATTAATGGATTTCGTTTATTATTTAATTATGCATATTAATTTAACAACTTCCAAGTCAACCGGCTTAACTTAATAATATTAATCTAGTAAATTCTGTAAATCCTAATAAATTGATGTTATTAAATGATGTAGATCGAGCCATCAATCATTTCAGATTAGAATATTGGGGAAAATGTATATTTCTAAACTATAGTAATTCTAACATCCACGAAAGTTATTCGCAAGGTTAATGTTAAGTTCATACGACCCCACAACGGGATGAGATAAATTCTGGTCCTGCCAGAACCGGCGTGATAATTAGGGGTAATCGAATTTATAATGACGATAATCCGTCAGGATTACTAAACTACTTGGTCAACGCTAACCCGAATATTTCAGCCAAAAAATCATAATCTCGAACTCGATAAACTGTGAAATCTTTTTACTTATGAATTAATAATAAAACGTCCGAGATCCTCATAAATCACAACTGGAGATAATGAAAATAGGAGGAACCAACTAACCGAGTAAACACTCATGAAGTCCAACTGCCACTTATCTGTTAATCTATCCTTCCCTTTTTCCTTCGATAATTTCTCATTCCCTGAGTTCCTTTTCCATTCTTTAGGTATGAATACGAGTACTAGTTCTACGACAAGCGAACTCCCGCGAATTCCCCGACTGTCTCCATCGGTGGTGGCAGTGAGACACAAATATGAGGAGTTAAAGAGGGAACATGATGAGCTCCGGGCCAAGTACGAGCGAGTGAAAGGCACCTGGGCCCCGCCAGAAACAGTGAGAGAACTCCGGCAGAAGATCGCCAGAATAACTCAGGCTCGGGATGAGCTAATAGCCGAGTCCCGCAGCCAACGGCTGCTTACCCGAGAACAAGCAACAGCCCTCCGTCGGGCCTTCACGGACGTAGAGCTTCGGATTCACGTCCCCAGAAAAGTTCGAGCCAGTCAATTAAACATAATTCCGGCCCATCATCTCCCTGTCGCCGAGCTCCAACCGACTCCTTCCGCTCTTGTCGTTCCACCGGCAGAAATCGCGATGGATGCTAATGCAAATCCGGCCCGCCGACGACCAAATTGGAACCGGCGCCGCCGAGAAGAGGACCTCCTCCGAGAAACGGAGCCCATTGAAGGTCCGTGCCGGATCGATGATCATCCGCCCCCATAACAGGAATTCGAGATTCCGGGGCTCGATCCGGACGTACTGTACGCTCCAATGGCAGTCTTTCCACCCCGAGCTCCTCAAATTCACATCGATCTGGTGGACGAGGACTCGGATACTCCCGTAGCCTCTCAGACTCTCGACCGTCTAGGACTAGATCTCTCAGACATCGCCGTTCTCACTGGCAAAGTGCCCCATATTCAACCTCAAACAGAGATTGCAGGACCCTCTACTCGGATCGAAGATAATCATCGCGCGACTCTCCCACCATATCGGTTGGCAAAGCGGAGATGCTTGCCTACAGATATCGATGCAGAGGAAGACTGAAGCAAACATGACTTACCATAATTTTCTCTGTGAGTTCGTTTTGCGGACTACCCATCCTCACCTATGGTGCAGTTAAAACAATATTAGAATGTCTGAATACAACCTGCTTGCGTTTTTCTTTTCTCTTATCGAGTTAGCGCTAAAATGTCTCAAGTTAAGAGAGGCGGAGTAATGATAATAACGGATGGTTGTTGATCAAGTAAAGGTTATAAACAATTGTAGTAATGGGCATGATTTCCACGAATTTTTTTTTCTCGATGTAGTCCAGATAAATTCAAGGGGTTTATATGTAAACGGGTAGGTAAGAAGCGTAAGTCCTTCCAATGGCAGCAAATAATCCGGGAAAGCGAAGGTCCTTCGAGGAGTAGTGTTAGTAATAGCGCTCACCTGCTCGAATGGCATTCGGCTATTGCGTACAGTACCAACATGATTTCGGTCATGGGTACGCAATGGTTATTAAATCGTGCGGCGCATCAGGAAAACATCCCTAGTAGTAAAACGAGAGGGTCACACCGATAGGATAAGTGATATAGTACGCTGAAAATGCCTATACGTCCAACAACTGTGATTCCCTTTTATTGCACATGACATAGTTAATTATGCACTTATTTTGCTCATGTCTTTATTAACATTTATTTAAATAACAAGCAATAACAAAATCTGGTTAATTAATTTATTAAATATTAAAACACATTAGAATCCAAATGCAAGTATAGCACAAATATATTGCCATATACTTATAAATCCTTGAATTTTTCTAGTTATGAACCATCTTTTATTCGCTCTGAAATTTTTATCTTTAAAAGTATCATAAAATCTGACATATCGGTCATTAAGAAATACTGTTATAATCACTTTAACATGGTAATTGATTGACAAGGAAGCCATAATAAAGTGTTTTGCATAGCTTTACCGGATTTATTGACTTGAATTATGTTTGATCCTTAAAAATTGTATATTAATTGAACCGGTTGTAATTGATCTTCATTAATTATCGGATTGTTTTTATTTTTCTTTGCGTCCTCTTTTACACTCAATATTTTTTGTGATTTTGAAATTATGACTAATTTAATTGATTATCAAGCTTTTATAACAATCAAAATCGTACATGTGTGCTGGTTTGCCTTGTTTAGATTCAATTTCTTTAAGTAGTATGTTTGGTAACCGCTAACTCAGACCCTCCCTGGAAAATATCTAGGTCTAATCCAAATTTTATGTAGGTCACGAAAATATAGATAAAAATTTTAACACATACTTTTTTATAGAAGCCAATCAAAATTAAGTAGGTTAGGAAAAATTTTCAAAATTTTTCTAAGTATCTAAAAACAGCCAAATTTTCGAAAAAATTATGTAGGTCAACTAAAGGTTTTTCTAAGGATTTAAAAACATTGCCAAATTTCTAAAAAATTTTATATAGAGCAATTCAAATTTTTTATACGGAAACACATACAGGAAATTATTAAATTAATAGGATATTTTAGAATCTTAATTATTTTGAAGATTTTTTAAGAAACTTTAGGCAAACAACATTACTATTGAAAATGGGATCTTATTATTATATTTCAACATTACCATTGGAAAAAATTCCCAACTCAAAAATATCCCAAAATTTATTTTCCCAAAAAAATATTTACCAACTATAAAATTTCCCAAATTTTAAAATTTTAAAAACTTAAAAGAAATTCTTTAAATCGTTCCGAATATTTGCAAGACTATAAATTATACATACGAGGAATTCAAGATTATATCGACTTTATGGTTTGTTTGATGATTTTACGTCATCAACAAATAAACTCTGATTTATAAATAGAGATGTTACCATTCAACAACTCTCAAATTTTTAAAATGTCCAAACTCCAATTATCCCAAAATTTAAAATCCCTAAAAATATTTCCCATATCAAAATATTCCAATTTAAAATCCATAAAATACTTTGATAATTTCTTATATACAATGTAAATTATACACACACACAATCACTTGATAATTTGAATTTAAATTATTAATACTTTAAGATAAGAATTTTTCAATAAATAAACTTTAGATATATACACTGGGAAATTATCATGTTTCAACTTTCCATATGGGAAAAATATCCCAACTCCAATTATCCAAAAATTTAAAATCCCTAAAAATATTTCCCATATTAAAATACCCCAACTTAAAATCCATAAAATCGTTAATAATTTTTTATATAAAATGTAAATTACACATGCAACAACTAGATATTTTGAATTAAAAATTAGAAATTTTCAACAAATAAACTTTAGATGTATACATTGGGATATTATATTTCAACTTTCATTATTGGAAAATTATCCCAAAAATTTAAACTCTGTAAAATATTTCCCAAATCAAATACCGCAAATTTCTAAAATTTTCTGGTTTTTAATACTTAGCCAAATATTTATAAATTTATGTAAGGCTTAGATAAATCTTTATGTAAAATGTAACATTATACACACACAACCATAAGGTAATTTGAATTTATATTATTATTACTTTAAGATTAGAATTTTTCAACAAATTTTATAAATTTTTGAAGTCTAACTATAGTACCAAGATAATATTTTATGTACAATGCAAATTATACACACACACACACAACCACTAGATATTTGAATTTATTATATTAATACTTTGGGATTAGAAATTTTTCAAGAAATAAACTTAGATATACTAATTGAGATATTATTTTTAAATTTCCCATTTGGGAAAAATAACCCAAAAATTTAAAATCCCTAAAAATGTTTCACAATCCAAATCTGTTTTTAAAACTTAACCAAATTTTATAAATGTATGTAGGGCACCAATGATACATAGATAAATCTTTATGCAAAATGTAACATTATACACATACACACAACTATAAGATAATTTGAATTTATATTATTATTATTACTTTAAAATTTGAATTTTTCAATACATTTTATAAATTTCTGAATAGTAGTAATGATACATATGTTGGACCAGAACACATATGGCCTTGGAAAATGTTTAAATGGATCGGTAACACACATGCAAATATAACATGCAAATTTAAATAAACCTATTGAAACATCAATTAAACCCTACCAAATATGAGAAAAAGAGAATTAAATATAAAATAATAAACATAAAAATAAATTAAAATGATAACAAAACGCAACAAGATCCGCACGATACAAATACAAATATAACACGAAAACCTAGCAAATTCGACCGAAAATTTATAAATTAATAAAAGTTCATGAAAATGAAACTTAAATCAAAAAATTTGAATTAGTAATAATTCAATAAAAATTCTAAACGAAAAATTATTAAAATAAATTGAAAAAATAATAAAATTAAAGATTAGAATACACTAGAAAATAACAAGGTCGAATTTACCGAAAATACCGATTCATTTTCACATTAAATTTAACCATAAAACCATTTTTTGAACTAAAGTTTTGTTTGAAAATCTAGATTAACATTTTCAATTTTAGGTGAGAAATAGTTTTATTTGGAGCTTTCTCTCCACGTCACATCCTCGCAACCTCGGTAGAGCTCTGCTTGGATGTCGGCATGGGGAGAGATGCATTTTTATGCTTTTATGAATGTATTTGTTGGACAAGTAACTTTGTATTTTGTCTTTAAAATGATAATAAATATTTATATTATTCATAAATTGTTTTATATAAACTAAATTAATCTGTCGAAATTTTTCCGGCCCACAGCCAACACAAATAGCAAGTTAGTAAAATATACACAGTACAGATTCGTGTAAGTGCGTGGAAAATCGCCAATGATATGTACCCGTGAAGACCCAGCATGCGGAACGCAGGGGTCGTAACGTCAATATTATCCGTATAGAGGAAACGAGAAATAAGGAAGAGGTCTTTTGGCTGCTTCCTCGCTTCTCATTTCTGTAAAATCGACCTAAAATTATATTACACGCGGCTCAAAATCATCACACCGAGTAGTCCAGTGGGCACTCACTAAATATAACATAAACACAATATGCGCCTAAGGCTTATTAAAGGGGTAATGGTACGGGGAATAAATTAATTCCTTGATTAAACTAAAGTAATTTGTTGATTAAGATAAAATAGATCATTGATTAAACGAAAATAATTTATTGAGTAAGAAAAAGTAGTTCATTGCTTAACGGTAAAGTAAATCATTGATTAAAATTAAAGTAATTATCGAGTAAAAATAAGTAATTCATTGATTAAATTAATATAATTCATTGCTTAAAATTAAAGTAACTATTGATTAGAAATAAAGTAACTCATTGCTTAAAATTAGTGTAACCATTGATTAAAAATAAGTAATTCATGGATTAAAAATTTTTTTAATAATTTTAAGGTAATGTTTGATTAAAGTCATTGGTTAAAAATAAAGTGATTGTTGATTAAATGGATAATTTATAGATTAAAATTTAAAGATAGAAATAAATAAACTAATCTGTAAATGGAAAGTAAATATCCGTTGCTTAAAATGAAAAGGACAATTTATTAACACACGATTACTGTTATAGAAGTTAAAATTAACATCATTGTTAAAAAGGAGAAATCAAATCGATATTGATAAGAATCAGGGATGTGAGTAGATTAATTCGTGGTGAAACAAAATAAAATTAACTTGACGATAACGTTTAACTTAAGAAAAAGTTTGCTTAACTACTGATAAGAATCCCAAACCAGTTCGAGAACCCAGAATCTTCACGACTATTCCCCTGTAACACTAAAACAAACGGCCATAAATTTATTATATACACCAACTAAAAATCATAAGAAATCGGCTTACTACTAGTGTAGAATCTGAACCAATTCATCTTCATAAAATAAATGTATTTCAAATGTTAACGTCGAAGTAATAATTCAATTATTATAAGAAATCCAATAGCAGGAATAGAAGGACTACGAGCATTTCGAGGAAATTAGACTCCAATAAGCCGGTAGTAGAAGTGGTAAACATTTCCAAATTTCGAAATAAATCAGGCGATATGATCAAAATTCCGACCCGCTAAAAACGAATCGTAGGTAAAAATTCCATGACATAGAGATGCATCGAATTATCCAGTCAGCGTAATATACCGGATATTGAATCATGGATTCCGTCGAAAATTTCATAACGAGATCATGCCAACCCAATCTACTAAAATAAACTCGAATAATACCGACCAATAAAATAGAAATATTCATTACCACCAAATATAAGGTTAAACCTAACCGACAATCGAGAAAAGTTCAATTTAACCGGAAATCCGGTTAATCGTAGACGACGACTTCTGAATACCCGAATTCGTCTAACGGAAACGCACCCACTGTCACGATAGACCATCATCAATTTTACCGCATCGAATTATGGATTTACAAGATCCCTTTTATGTAAATAATTTATTTCGAGTTTAAAACCACAAATCGTTAATAAATAATAATCTCCCCTAACCTAGTTATAAACAAGATTTAATCATTTAATTAACTATAATCACCCATATTAGCATAGTACCCAAATCGGATATTAACTTCCCAAAGAGTCACGCCAAATTACCAATTCATTCTGCCCTCTCCGAATCTTCTAAATGAGAATACTCGTGAATATTTAAATTCGGGAATTATGTCATCCCTTCGCACTTCTAGATTCTATTTTTATGAACTAGAATAACGGTTTGAACGCATTTACATTGAACGATCTCTAAATACCCCGTCGTATTTCGTCCTTTAAACACTTTATTAATCAAAAATTAATTAGGTACAATAGAAAACTTGATATTTTAATTATGATAGGTATGGTTTAGTCTATGAACCAAAACGTTAGCCTGAAATATCGCGTAGATTTCCAGCGTATTGATTGTCATAAGAAAAATTTTCAAGGTTACTTGATGAAGAGTTTAATCCGCGAGAGTTAACAATTTCGGAACGTTCAACAACAATTACGCTAGTTTTTACGAATTCCGATAGGTATTTTCCCCCTCACCAACCTTCCCTTAAGAATTATTTCACCATGACGCTTCCGAAAATAACTAACGTTGCCGCATAACAAACCAACCCTTCCCTTTACGAACATCAAACCGTGCAGCCGGTTTGGATAACTTTCATTTCTAATTTTTCGTACTTAATGGTTCATTCATAATATCATTTCAGAAGAAATCATGCCGCTCGATTGGACCTCCACTCAAGTAACTGATGAACACTGTCAGGAGAAGGCACAGTCAACCACAGAGATTTTCAATGAACTTCGACCACAATGGTCATATCCCACCACTTGGCGACTGTTAGGCTTCGAAAAATACCCTTGTGGACTCACCGGACAGCAGTATCCGGCTGAAGAAACATACGAGCCCGCACGAAACCTCCTCACTCAATGGGAAAGGGTGCAGGAACAAGTGGACTTAAATGTGGTTAAGGCAAGGATGCACCTCGCGAACGTGGAAGAGGACATCCGCGTCGGACGTATTGCGGAGGCTTACCCACCTCGACCGGCCCGCGATACCCGACGGCCATATCCGGTAGCTACTCTGAGGAAAAGCCGAAAACGACATTTTACTGAAGAGTCCTGATTCCTCGGGCAAGGGATAAGACATTAGTTTGTAGTGTCAATGTCATAAAAATTTGAAAATTCCAATGTCATTTGCCTTGTTTCTCTTTGTAATCAGATTTATTTTGTAACTATGTTTATAATGATTAAATTTTGATGTAATTAAGCCCAATAAAGAAATTTGAAAGTTTTCTTTTATTATAGCGATGTCGACCCTGCAGTTAATACAAGCCGAATTGGATCACGCTAGGCGGACGAATGCGGATCTACTCGCCCAAATAATCCAAATGACCCGGGAAGCACAACAAATAAAGGCAACCTGGTCAGATCCGACAAAAACGAAAGCTATTTATCACAAACTCACGGCGGCACAAAAAGGTTGGGCGGAAGAGCGACAGCTTAATCAGAGCTTGCGTACCCAAATCAGAGGATTGGAAGTCGCCCTAGCAGTCTGCCGGGAGGGGGAAGCAGTAACATACCCGCTCGTCTTCGCCCCGTCCCAGATGCCACATAAAAGTTCTCAATCTACAAACCAGTCCGCCACTCCATCCAATAATCGTCGGCCGGGACGCAAGGAGCGTGCCCGACGTCGAGCAACACAACCCCCAAACCTATCCCATTAACTCATAAATGCTACGTGGTTTTTTGTTGATTTGAATAGAATAGTCGTATTTTTAGTCAATTTATTTCCTAGATACACTTGTATGCAAGCATTATCATGAATACTCGTATCACATTAACGAACCTTCGTCCCATCTCCCACAGTCAATAAAAATCTGATCTTGAACTCTTTACACAAGGGACAGAGCAAAGCGAGCAAAGGTCTTCTATCGACAGCTCGTGGACCCGAGGGTTGTCCGAGCAATTACAGTATTAGTAATAATGCTCACTTTTTGCGGACAATCCACCCACTTGAACACATTTCCAACGTTGCCTAGCAACGGGTGCCAAGTGGCAGCTAGAATCATTTTGTATGGCGTTACCGGGGCAACAATAAAGATAAGCAAATTTCGAAACCCTGTAACCCACCACATATATAAATTTTTATATACAATGTAAATTATACTCACACACACACAACCACTAGATATTTTGAATTTGTATTATTATTATTACTTTAGGATTAGAATTTTTTCCAGCAAAATAAACTTTAGATATATACATTGGGATATTATAATGTTTCAGCGGATAATGTTTCTAAGGATAATATCATATTTGAAATTTTTCATGTTAGTAAAATATCCAAATCACATTTGGCATTCATATTGTATTCATCAAATTGAATATATTTATGCATTCGGGTGAAAAATTGACCTAATATCCACTCGAACAAAAATTAATTTTCCAAAGATAAATTAACATCTTTAAATTTCCGTTTTTCATTCTTTTCTTTATTATCATCAATGTTATTCCTTTTTAAAGCAGCTAATAAAGTATTAGATATAAAATGTAATGTTTTAAAGGAAAACCACTTTTTTTATGATCCACCGTAGTTGTATTTAGTATTGTTTTGAACTAACTATTTATTATTTTGGATAAGTTTAGTAAATCAATGGATAAATTATCTAAGTTAGTTTTAAATAAAAGGTTATTTGAGTTATTATTAACCGAGTTTATTGAAATATAGATAGAAATACATAGCTATTTTCAAGAAACACATTAAATACAAAAGCAATTTAAGTATAATTGTTAGAGACGTGTGATCATTTTAGGAAAATTTAATAAAATCATAGCCAATTTATGGATAGTGGTTAGAAATTTATTATTATTAAGGTCAATTAAACAAAACCATAGATAATTTAAGTACGATAATTTGTGAAACAAACCTTATTTTAGTGTATCTTACTAATGAATAGGTTATTTTGCACAATTTAGATTATTAAATACATTTTTTTCTATATCTATTAAATCATGTTTGGTGTAAATTGACAGCAATATCTGTTATGGTTATCAATAAATAAATAAATAAAAAATAACTGTCTTTTTTTTATAAATATCTAGATATATATTTATAAAACTTTAAGAGTACAAAAAATTGTTTTATAAAGTCAATATTTAATGAAAATCAAAGTATATTCTATGGTTAAGACATTTAAATTAGTAACTATTTATTAATTAGTTAAAATCTTAACTTTTTATCAAATTAAATTGATGAAAGCAGTTAAAGAATATTTATTTTATACAATTAGATAAACACAGAATTATATTCTTCAATATTTACATCACAAATTCGACAGTTACGAGTAGTGCTTTGGAAACAAGAAGAACAAATGGTTTTATATGTCCACAAGGTAAATATAAAATGAATACTTTGTTAATTTGACAAATTGAACATGTAAGAAACTTTTTTGTTGAATCTTCTAATTGATTTATGATTTTTATTTCTATTTTACCCAAATTAATCATCAAAGATTGAATAATCTCTCGATATTCTCAAAGTCGGGAATCCATGCATAACCAGAAAATACTGAGTATATTAAATTTCGTAGGAGTAATATCATTTAAAAATAATATACAACTCGATAATTTCATCAAAGTTTTGTTGAATCCAAACAAGTCTATAAAACCATCAACGGATGGGTGTTTAAAGGATTTCTCCAATTTGAGTAGAGATATATCATCATAATTTGATGCCAAAAGCCTATCGAATATTGAAAAGGTTAGAGTTCATTTAATACATAATTCTAACCTTAATTTAAATTGATAATTTAATCAATAAATATAAAACCAAACCTCAATATCCTTTAGTGATATTTCTGAAAATAAAGTCAAATTTAAAATCTAAAGTAATGTAAACATTAGTTAATGTTTAATAAAATAATTATAAACTAATCTACATCTATCATCAGATTTTATCAGTAATTCAATGCTGACAGTACCAATTAAAATTTTTTTTTTGAGAAACAGATGACAACCTAACATGTTGTAAAATACATGCAAGGTATTGTCTTCGTTCATTAATATCATATTTAACCCAATTCATAATAGAGCTATAGACTTGTTCTTCTGATCCGACATTCAGCTCATCTCTACTAATGACTGAAATCGATTGGTTAACGGATAATAATAAGAATTCTTCAATCATCATAACTTCCTAAATACAATTGAAGATCAATAATAATCTCAATAATAATTCGCACTTGAAAAGTATGTTGTGTAAATTTATCAGCAATGGTTAAAAAGTCAGTATAAGTATCAGCAAAAGCTCGGATACCTAAGCAATTACATGGATCATGCTTCTGTTTTAAAAAATTCATAACAAACATCTTGAATTTCTGATAATTGTAATAAACATGCAGCTGGTAGTAAATATTTTGAAAAAAAAATTTTAAAAATGAAAAAAAGGAAGAAAATTGTCTCTTAAAAAGGAAAAGGAAAAGGGAACAAAAATAAAGAACCAATGAGATCGTATTAGGAGCACAGCAATCTCATTGGTTCAGAATTAAGAAAGTGAAAACACCAAAAAGTCCCATTAATCATGGGAAGAGGATTAATTTATTTCCCATTAAAGGGAATTAATATCCCATTAATGGGCTCAAAAAACAAAACAAAATCTAAATTAAGGAGAGAACAATTTAAATAAATTCTCCATTAAGGAGAAATTTTTAATTAAATTTTTAAATAAAACTATTTTTTGATAATAATAAAATTTTAACTTATCGTTATTACGATTATTATTATTATTATTATTATTATTATTATTATTATTATTATTATTATTATTATTATTATTATTATTATTATTATTATTATTATTATTATTATTATTATTATTATTATTATTATTATTATTATTATTATTATTATTATTGTAATTACGAAGTATAAATATGAAATAGAATTCGAGGACGAATTCTAATTAAAAGGGGGAGATATGTTGGGTTATAATAAAACATGAATAAAAATTTAAAAATTTAAAATTATCAAAATCAATTAAAGTTAATTAAAATTTTGAAAAAGTAAAAATCAATATTTTTCGGAGGAAAAAGTTGTAACCGGTGGCAAATTTGATTTTGAAGACGAATAAAATACTATTAGATTGAGATGAGGTATATTGAAGGGTCGGGAGCCCAAAAACAAATTAATTAATTAATTAAATTATTTATCGACGAGCCCATTAATCAAGGGCCACCGAGTTGAACGTCAGCTTAGTGGGTTTCCCGGAATTAAAAAAATGGCAATAAATTGTTTGAACGGGAAAAAATTGTTTCCCTAGCACTAATCTAAATTAATTCCAACCCAAAATTATAAAAGGAACTGACAACAAAATAAGTTGCCAGTTATTCGAATAGAAAAATCTAACAAGTTTGAGAAACGAATTGAAAGTAGTAAACAGATAAAGAAGTTAATCAAATTTTAGTGACTTATTACGTGATACCATTAGGATGTTTACGACAAGCGAAAATATTGTATCTTGTGGTGAATATTTGTGAATAAAGATTTCTTTGTTTGAATTTTGTCTTATTGATTATTGAATACGAGGAGTTGGATCGAGAGACCTATCCATCGATGAATATTTTATATCCCAACAAGTATATAAACCTTCCATTAGTTTATGTTTTAAAGATTTCTTGAATTTGACTAGAAATATATCAAAATTAGATTCCAAAATCCTAACAAGTTTTGAAAAGGTTAAATCCCATTTAATACATAACTCTGTAACCTTAATTTAAATAATTAATTAAGTCAATAAATATAAAGCCAAACCTCTGTATCCTTTAGAGCAGTTAAGGCCTAGTGGAATTTTTGCGCTACAAGTCGACAAGTGATCACGCTCATCTCATCTTAAGTTTGAGGTACACGGATGGATATGAATTTTTGTCTGCCACTATCTGGTTATACGACCGGAGAAAAAATATTCAAAGTAACAGACAAGTACTTCAGTGATCATTATTTGGAATGGCTCAACTGCATAAGTATTTGATCGGAGGGGAAAACTTAGGGGATTTATAATCTGGACTTCTGAAAAAAACACTAATATTAACAATGTACATTGCTTTTTCACAGGGAAGCGCTGATGACGAAAGTCTCTGCTTGATCAAGTCGCGACCGCTGATCACTTGTCTATTTAATGCAGTATGTCAGGAAATGGGAGCGGATCATCAGTCACTTCTGTTCCATACAGAAATAAGATGACTTTTTCGCGGAAAAGTGCTTTCTCTAATTTACTAGCTAAAAATGAGACCCAGACGTTTTTAGAAGCTCAAGGTTCAGATTTTGCTTCTCTGATTAAAAAAAAAGAAAGGTTAGCAAAACTAGCATATCTGGCGGACATTTTCGCTCATTTAAATGAGCTCAACAAAAAAATACAAGGCAGGAATTCTAATATTTTAACTTTATCGGACAAGATTGAAAGCTTTCGCGCTAAACCACACTAGCAATGGTAGTTATGAAATGTTCCTAAATGTGATGGCTGCCGATCCAGAAAAAAAGTGCAAGTTTAGATAGTGAAACACTTGGAGCTATTAGGAGAAAAAATGAGCATACACTGCTTTCAAAGCGTGCTTTTGCATTTTCTTACTACTTATGCAAATTGAGGCTTTCAACTATAATTAAGACTAAATAAGATGAGAGCAGGCTTATCAGCAATTGCCACAAATTTTGACCGGCTGTGCTTAGTTATGCAGGCTCGAATTTCTCATTAAACATTTTTTCATATTACATTGAAGTAGGCAGTTAGTAGCACACAGGAACCTAAACAATTGCATAAAAAATAGGGGAGGGGGGGATTTATTTACATATTATTTTCGGATTATCTTGATTACATAATGATGTAATCAAGTTAATTAATTTTGTGTGTATTTTTAATTAATTTTTCGAATTTTTTCCAAATTTTTTATGTGTATATTTTTTAGGTTAAATTTCTAATTTATTTTCGAATTATTTTTCAATTTTTGAAATATAATTTTTTAAGTATTTCTAATTAAATTTTTTAGTAAAATTTCTAATTTAAATTTTTTCAGTTGTATATGATTTTATCAATGTAGTTTTTATATTTGATTTTTATATAATTTTAATTTTTTTAATTTAAATTATATATGATTTCTAAGTAGAATTTTTAGTATAGTTTTATCGATCAATTTTTATACATATTTTTAAATGATAAAATTTTTAACAAAATTTTACAATGGAATTTTTTATACATGATTTTTAAAGATGAAATTTTTAGGATAATTTTACATTGAAATTTTTTATACATGATTTTTAAATAAAATTTTTAGTATGATTTTATCGATGAATTTTTTATATATAATTTTTAAATAATAAAATTTTTAGGATAACTTTACAATGAAATTTTTATACTTGTTTTTAATTGAAAAAATTTTTAATGTAATCAAATTTTTAGTATAATTTTTACTGTGACTTCTATATATATGTTGATAACGATCAAATTTTCAAAGAAATGTTTCAAAAACTTTTTTCAAAGAATTTTATTAAATTAAATTTTTGAGTTTCAGTGTTACATAGTATTGCCTAAGGTAGGTAGTAGTCATTCGCAAGAGCAACCCATCTCCTCCACTCTGCAGCAACCCATCCTTAATAATAATAATAATAATAATAATAATAATAATAATAATAATACTTTCAGAAAACATAAAAAGTTAACTTACTTGGTATCAACTTCTGAACACAGATAACCCATACACAGTGAGTAATCCATTAATAACTGAACAACAATCACTAGGTACTGTATACAAATAACCGAGTACTGTACAATTCTCTATATACATACTAGGCATTGAATAATTTACTTATTCATTAAAATATCATATTTAAATAATATTTACTCTTTGAACACCGATATTCAACCAACTTAACCCACTTAAAAAATAAAATTTTCTCTCAATCATTTCCCTTTCAAATACTTGGTTATTGACTATAAACCCAAAATGTAACCAATAACTAGTTACTGAACCAATAAATATTAATGATTGGTTACTGACCAACTAATTTTGAAATAAATCACATAAAGGGTTGAACAAAAGAAATACAAGTTGAAATTTTATTAACTTCTTCACTCTTTTATCGATCATTGATGTCTCCAAATTGGTAAATTTTTTGGTTGTTTAGTTATCTTGTTGTTATCAAGCGATAATTAATCAAATTTATTGAAACCAAATCCATTGTTATATTTACTTGGTATCAACTTTTGAACACTGATAACCCATACACAGGAATAATTCATTGATTAATAACTGAACAGCAATCACTAGGTACTGTATACAAATAACCGAGTACTGTACAATTCTCTATATACATACTAGGCATTGAATAATTTACTTATTCATTAAAATATCATATTTAAATAATATTTACTCTTTGAACACCGATACTCAACCAACTTAACACACTTAAAAATAAAATTTTCTCTCAATCATTTCCCTTTAAAATACATGGTTATTCACACACTCACAATATGTTATCAATAACTAGTTACCGAACAAATCAATATCAAAAATTGTTTACTGACCAAGAAATCTTTAAATAAAAGCACATAAAAAATTTGAACAATCAAAAGAAATACAATTTCAATTACAAATTTTATTAACTTCCCCACTCTTTTATCGATCATTGATGTCTCTAAATTGTTTGGTTGCTTAGTTACCTGATTGCTATCAAGAAACTATTAATCATTGAAGCCCAATCAAGTGTTGTATTTTCTCTGAATAAAATTTATTGCTTTACAAGTCTTGTATGTGATTTATTGACATTTTGTAAAACTTAGTTAAAAGACTTTGAAATTTTTCTACTATTTCTGTAATATTTTTAATAGCGTCCAACAATGAACAATTACTTAAAGTTATTTTCAAAGATAAATGTCAACCTTTTCATTTAATTTTCACATGTCCCTAAATAAATTAATTGCTAACTCATCAAATAATTACTTAAATTTATTTTTATATGATTTCTGATCTTTTCACCCCCAACTCTTATTTTTTACTGAATGATAAATTAATTAGTAAGTACAAGTAGTGGTTAATCTAATTGCTAGTGAAAAGAAACTTGATTAGAAAAATATTCTTAAATTAATTTCTCAAAACATATATTACTTTCATTGTACATGGAATAAATTTTCATATATTTATTGAAAATGATTCAACTTTTAAAATTATTAACTCAAAGATGCTAAAGGTTTGAATAAAACTGATATAAAAAAAATAATATCTACCACATTACTAGAAATTAAATGATTATCAGGGAGCTTGTTAAGATTAACCAAAGTGGATAACGTAAGACCGTATACTATAAAAATTTCATAAATAATGGTATTATACTATTTATTTATTGAATATGCCATGCTAAATTGCTGATTCACAGAAAATAACTTGATTTTCATTTAGTGGACAAATTACTCAAAGATTTCAGGAGAGAGTTAACAGAAGCGCGCAGTTCTTAACAATACAACAGGCAACTAAGGGCGGCATGGTTCCGGAACGAGAAAATCAACCGGTTTTATTACAGGACGTATCGAAACAAGATAATATGAAAGTACAAATTTGAGTCTTAGAAACCACCTTTGCAATCTGCGAGAACGGCAATTCATCACTTACCCATTTATATTCTTGCGAACACAGTCATCCTACGGATCAAAAAACACATTGATCAAAAGGGATGGGAATAATGAAAAGCGTACGAAACCAGAAAGGATCAAGGGTGCATAAAATAGATTACGGGAGCTGCAAAAGGATTAAATACTCGCGGCTGGGCTACGGTTGAGGACTCACAAAGACCGAATATGAATTTCATTGTAAAATTTGTAAAATAAAATTTTATGATTTGATTAAAGCATATTTTCCAAAGGATAAGTTAACGTATATAAATCAGTAAAGAACAGGATAAAGTAAAATCAATTACAGATCTTATATCAGTAGATTGCTGAACCCATAGTATGTCCGAGTCATTACAGTATTGGTAACAGGATTTAATTCTGAAGGGCAGCCAATCAATCGAAAACAATTCCAAAGTTGCCTAGCAATGGGTACTAAGTGGAGACGATATACATTGTATTGTGTAGATCGTTTAAACATTCATTAAGGTCATAACGCATCAGTACCTTGAAGGTAAAATTATTAACTTCTACTGAAAGTCTCAGTCTTATTGACAATATCATTCTTTTGTCCTAGCGAATTAGTAATGTTAACTGTAGCATTTGATAGATTTCTAATGAATAATTTTCGAATAATTTCTGGTGAATGTTTCATTTTCTTGGTTACAAGTCATGAATGATTTGTTTTAGAATTTATGTTGGAGTTCGAGTGTCCATATGCGGAGTTTGAAAATTTTTATTTAATAAGATAGCAGTTAATCACACTGCTTCTATTTCGACTAAAAAATTTTGCATGGACCGATTTTGTTAATTTGATTAAATCGTGCAAAGTCTCTCAATATGTCAACACTGTTTCTTAAAAACAGCGGTTATTATTTAAACAAAGATATTTTTTAAAAGAATTTTAATTATAATTAATTACAATTAAATTTGAGTTTATGATTTTTTCAAAGTATGTTTATTAATAAAAAAAGTTAATAAATTATTTTACAATATGTAAAGCCGACATTTCATCGTTC
The DNA here is from genome assembly GCA_022537955.1 of Schmidtea mediterranea. NCBI lineage: Eukaryota > Metazoa > Platyhelminthes > Tricladida > Dugesiidae > Schmidtea > Schmidtea mediterranea. Next base: position 131,963,938 of record CM039679.1, read on the forward strand.
ATAGTCAGCTTTAACACTCATTAAATCCAAAAACTAATTAACGTTTAATACCTGTTTAAGTTTATAATACATTCCATCGTATATTTAATTATTTATTTTTAGACATCATTGTTAAAAAGATAGTGCAATATTGATTTTACACTTAATATAATTTCAGTTTATCATGTCTATAATAAATTTGAAATGTGAAAGATCAGAAACGGAAGGAGTTTGGATAATTATTAAACAATTCAACGATCAACTAAAAAATTCTCTTCCAGAGGAATTCATTTGTAAAATTTGCAAAACAATACTAGCCAATGCTTATCAAGGTACTTGTGGATGCAAATATTGCGAAACTTGTATCAATCCGTATTTCTCACAACCGTCACATTTTTGCCCCGGCACGAAACCTGAATGTACAACCAGCCGGGGCCAGGTTGTGATAGATTACGAATTAAACAGAAATTTGAAAAACATTCAAGTTAAATGTTTAAAAAAATCCTGTGATTTCAAAGACAAATTGTGTAATATGGAAACCCACATGAAAAATTGTGATCGGAAATTTGAAGATTGCCCATTTTACCTGATAGGAGGATGTAAACAAACTAATATTTCCTTAGATACTATGGAACATCACCTTACTAGTGCCAATTTTAGCCATTGTAAATTTTTGACTAGACATATATATAGTTTGAATCAGAACTTCGAACAGCTTCAAAAGAATCAAATTCAGGAAATGAATAAAATGAAATTAGATATCATGAAGAATCTTGAAAAAACCTATGAAGAAATAAAAGTAATAATAATAGATAAACTTTAAAATATTTTTTGTCGATAGCTGAATCATTTATATAAATAGAATTTAAATAAATAACAAGGTAAGCCAATTTTCCCAATGTTTATTCATAATATGAAATATTTCTACCGAAAATCGGTCCGGATCACTCATAATCAAAATTTAACTAGACTTTCGCTTTCTCATCTTCTGTGATTGATATTTTCTTTCACTCAACTGTATTCAACAAATGTATTTATTTAAAAAAATTTCCAAAATTTTCATTTTCGATTTATCAACATTAATAGATCTGAATAAAAACTTTAAATTTTATAAATCGAATTTGAAAATTTGTTTAAATAAATATATTTGTTGAATACAGTTTAGTAAAAGAAAATATCAATCAGAGAAAAGGAGAATGCGAAAGTCTAGTTAAATTGTGATTTGTGTTAATTATAATCATAGTTTAGGGTGATGAATTTCGATATTAATATTTTTAATTTCAAAGTTATTGGATTTATTATCTGGATGTGAATTACATCATTTTCTCATCTGTGTCATTTTTACAATTACTCATCCAACAATTCACGTTTCCCTATTCTCGCTTAGACGAAAGAAAAATTTCATTCAGAACTCAGCAACGTTTTGCCATCGCCACTATTATAGATAATAAAATTTGCGAATATGAAGATGAGAAATAATTCAAACGAAAATTAAGTTATAATTAAGGCTACATTAAATCATTGTTCCAACATGAAAATATTTCAACAATTGATTGCTACTCGTCGATATCGACGGGGAAATATCTACGTCTGGGAGATAGTTGAATTTTATCTCCGTCTTTCTTTGTGGTGCGTCCCGTTACTAGATTTATATGTGGACTAACTGATGGGATTGTTAGGCCGGGAAGTTAGCTGAGATTAATGACTTCTGGCCGCTGTTGTCGCAACTGGCCTGCTTGAATTCAGGGAAATTCATATTCAGCTGGTCCATTGACAGACGAATGTTTAATACCAACTTATCATGGACAGTTGATGAACTTATGGGGTTTAGATCTTCCCATTGCAGCGGACGAGTGTCTTCTAGGGTGGACGTCGAAGGAACTAGTGTCGTCGTTGCCCCATTGGTTTGTTTCAAATGGACTAATAGTAGAGCGTGTTCCGCCCGTCACCGTTCACGTAGCCGGGATTCTTGTTGGGGTTGTGGTTTAGATTTTTAACCAGCCGCAATGGAATGTTGGCCGGGATGGGAATCGGTTCCAAAGGCAGATTGGTGAATTTCAATGATCTCGACGGATTATCATGGAACGTGCTGGATTGGCACAATGTCGATTTCTTGTGCTGAATCGTGTTTGGGTAATAACAACTGTAGTTCGGCTTCGGTGAAAGCCCTTCGCACCAATGTTGTGAGACGGGAAATTAGAACTCGCTGTGCTCGACACTCCACTATTAAGTCGTTGCGGTAACGAGAAAGTCGGTGGATTTTCTGGTGCGATTCATTAGTATTCTTATGTGAGAACCACGACACCTTTATTTTATCGTATTTAGCGTGTAAGACGCGATATTCTTCCTCCAGTGGAGACATGACGGAAATTGACTCGCTTACACGGGCACTTCTAACGATTTTTGGAATCTTTGGAATCTTATACATCAAAAGTAAAAGATCGTTTAACTATCCTATTTTGTATAATTTATGATTATTTTATTAAAATTTAATTTACAATTTAGAAAACTACTTCTACTAGAGAAAAATGAATTGTTGATTTTTAGTTGAGAAAAACTTTGAAATAAGTGCAGTTTGGGAAATTTTTGCAATTTATAAGATCCCTCAAGCAGGCATACTCCGCAATATTAACACGGATGGCTCTCGTATTTTTGGGTTTAATTATCTCCTCACACCGCCCGGAAAGATTCTCCCTCATCAATCCCCACCTAAATTCTCGATTAAATTAAATTGTGCCTATTTTCAGCGACGCACGCCTCGTGGACTTCATCTTAGTTTCCATCATCGCATTCTATTTACTCTTCCCCACCGTTTAATTATTATTATTATGTCATATAGCACAGGTATTAGCTCTCTCCAAATTTTATTTGGTCGGATGCGACCTGCTGTCGGGAATTAGTCCACAACTTTAGTATCTATGAAGTTTTGATTACTTAGCATGGCCTCAGTGAAAGGGAATTATTATTTTAGCGTTTGCTGATTTATTGGGAAGAAAATTTTAATTGATAATGGCGCTCGATTTATGATGTTTATTCGGTGCGTTCTTATTCAGTCACGAAAAATTTCTCCTTGAACACATGCACGTGTATTCACGCATGGGTAGTGTATTAAAAATGATTTATCTCAACATAAGGCCTTCGTTAACCCATTCTGGTTTAAATTAAAGTATCGGAATCACTACGGTCATTAACGTTGAGCAAAATTGACGTAATATAATTTATAGTATTAAATTTATCTCGAAAATTTCTCAGTTAGACAAGAATAATGATTTAAAAGGTTTGCTTTAATTAATCCATAGCGAAATAAAATCTGAGATAACCTAACTTCTCGAGTTATTTTAATTATTATTTATAAAATTAAATGGGAAAATCTTAAATTATTGAGTTAATTTGATTGAGTGTCATACTTAATGTCTACTTGGTCAGACTTCGTATTTGTTTTATAGTCGGTATTTTTTACTGAAATCATTTCTGAATATCTCAGGCTATTATCAATACTAAAAGGGATTAGATGTTTTCTCGCGACTGATGCTATTGCAAAAAATCGTCTATATACTTTAACACATGATATTGATACTCCCTCCATGAAAAAAACTAGGACAAAAATTTCAATTTCCCTTCGCCCTTTAGCACTGTCCTGATTAAATTATCAAAATGCAAAAAAATTATATCTGAATCACTTATATCCTATCCCTAGCTACCCTTGTAAATCAACTTTGCAAGATTTTATAAAAACCTATAATGCAGATCATTGCCTACATTAAACCTATTCCCCTACTAAAAACGCACCTACTACGGCCGATGTTTCCGTCGGGTGCAGTAGGGTAGTACAATTTCGACCTGCGGAACAGGACCTGTGCACGATAGCCAGAACCCGACACGATCACCAAGGGATCTAGATAGTCGAACAGCGCTTCCACTAGATAAGCCGAACTGGCCCGTAGCGCCACCATTCGACCTCTAGAACTTCAACTACATAATTATATAAAGTATTTGTAAAAGGTAACTTGCCAGTGACACTAGAAAATGTCGCGAATATTCAGAGTAACTTCATTTATAAAATAACTTAAACAGAAATTCTTTATTTTATTAATATTTGTTTTATTTAATTTTGTTATATTTTTAATTTGTTTAATTGGTGTTTTTATTTTATTTTTAGTTTCTGCTTGCGGTGCATGTGTATGTGCAGTGTCCGTTTGCACACTTTTTATTTTTTGTTTTTATTGATCATAAGATTATTTTTTGTTTTAATTTTGGATTTAAGCCCAACACAAGTTTCATCGTGTTTATTCATAAAATGAAATATTTCGACCTAAAATATGTCCTAATCAATCAATAATAAAATTTAACTATATATAAATTTAAACAAGTTTCTCAAATATTTTAATTTAATTTGCTAATTTTAAAAACTGGATAAACCTGTTCAAAACTTTTTATATAGATCTAAGCAAATTTTTGTTAAATATTTTAAAATCTAATTTGCATTTTTTTAAAAATTTGAACAAATATATATAATTAATATAAAAGCTTTGAAATTATTTTATTAAATTTTGGATTTTCGAAATTTTGCCTGACTGGGGCTGGTTTAGATTTACTTTAAAAAATTTTTTTGTCGATATCGAAATTATTTATATAAATATAATTTAAATAGATAACTATATAAGCCAATTTTCTCAATGTTTATTCACAAAATGAAATAGGAATTATTTAGACCTAAAATAGGTCTTGATTACTCAAAACTAAAATTTACATACCATTCAACGTCGCATTTGAAGGTTTTGACGTTCGTCATGAACTCGTCACAGCCGAAAACTATTAAACTTTAATTAATTGATTTTATTTTAAATACACTGAAAAACAACAAATAAAACAAAGTAACGTAAGATATAGGTCAAAAAGTAAACAAAACACAATTACAGGTAGTCCCCGACTTACGACCGAGATAGGTTCCTAGTCATCGGTCGTAAGTCGATAAGTCGTAAGTCGAGTTTCATCATGAATAACTAAAGAAAAATATTAGATACTGTACTACTAACTTTTAGGATCAGGAGAAATGAAACTACCGAAAATTCATATAATGAAAACTTTATTAAAATTTATAAAATGAAATAATAACCCAAAAATATATATTAAATGTGTACTAATAACGAAACTATTTTAATCATTTTCTATGAAAAAATTGAAAAAAAAATGGTCGTAAGTGCGGATGGTCGTAAGTCGAGCGGTCGTAAGTCGGGGACTACCTGTATTTTAAATTATAAACTCAAAATGTACAGACATTTAAATAAGAAAATAATAATAAAATATCATAGAAGTTACTGTTTCGAATCTTAAATCCATCATGGTGGTAAAGATAAAGAGCAAATTAACGACGAAAAATCATAATTCTGAAAAAATTGAATTAGTTTCGGCTTGTTTTAAAATAATTTATAAAAAACTATAATATTAATTTATATGAAAATACCATAGTAAATAGTAAACAAATTAAATTAATAACTGAAGTAGAATGTAGCACAAAATTACGCAAGTGGTCTAATTACAATTTATTTATGTGAGGAGTGATGTAGATTCTTGGTCAAAATTTCTGAAGACCTTTATTAAAACTTTCGATAAAGAGGACCAAATAAAAAAAAGTCATTAAAAATTAACAATTCCAGTAAAAGATTTAGAATGAAAAATCAACTAAAGACCTTCTATCAAAGTCATGGACCAGAAACTGAAAATGTAATGAGGAATAATTTTAGTAATGGAGCTCACCTGATCATTGATTTTCTGTCATTGTGTACATTACCAACATGTTAGAGTTAACAGTTAACTACCACTGATACATGGGTGGTAGAAAATATGGTAGTTATAGAGATGTTTATGAAAGAGCTGGTGACAAACACATAAATGACCCTAAAAAAGTAAAAACATAATACCCTTTTAGTGTCAACACTACATAGTAAAAATCGATTAATATTTGTAATGAAAACAGTAGCGTAGGGTCAAATGCTTCTTAATGCTGATTTCTAGAGAACACAAAGAAATGTACAACATTTTTACTAAATTGGAACGCCATAAAATTATAATTCCAGTTATAATCGGTCCTTCAGCAAACTCAGGATTATTCTATTGTATAGATCAGACTAGACGGACTAGCCTTTATATAAACCTTAATTTTTTTAATTCTAAATTCTAAATTTACTTATTTATATTTATTTTTTGATATGTATTTGGGCTGGGTGCATTTTTAAAATCTTGCTTCTGGCACTGGATAATCTCACTATACCATTGATCTAAAATAAATGAAATGTTATAACTGTTAAATCTTGATTTAAATTTATCGCGCCTGTGTGTGCTTTCTTGGGATTGTGCTTGGTGTCTGTGTGTGCTTTGCAATTTGTGTGGTTTTAAAAAATGATATTATTTAATGGATTTTGTTTGTTCGCGTCAATGTTATTTTGAAATACAGAACTTAAGTGGAATTTGGATTTATGATTGAATTTATGCAATTGAATTTAAATAAACGTTTTGAAATTGGTTTTATGTTAATTGATTTATGCAATTTGTGATTATTTGGAAGAATAAAGAATTAAAATGGAAAGGTCTATTAGAATCTTTGAATCTATTAGATTTCCGAATTGTTTTGAAGCATACAAAGAACAAGATATCTATCACACGTGTTAAAATCAGCTAAGAGTAGTACTAAGGGAACATTCAGTTTTGTTGTCTGGAGCGCAGTTAAATCCCAAGACGAACTATGAAAAAATGACTCAAATTATGCGTGAGACAATAGATTCATCAACCATGTATGGTGCAATTCAAGTTATGTAAACAATTTACAGAATAGATCTTTCAGGCAGAGATTTGTCAGATTATTTTATGAAAATACTGACCGAACGAGGGCACAGTTTTACAACTACACCTCACAATAAATTAAAACGAAAAAGAAATCAACAAAAGCTTAAAGTGTTTATATAATAAAAATAAATGATTATTAAAAAATAATTTTAAAGGTCTCCCAAGACTTGTTTGTACTAAAAGGAAAAATCTATTAGCTACTGACTTTTAGTGAAATGTAAGCGGGACAAAATTCTGATAAGCTCTCAGGCCAGTGAAACCACCTGCGCAAAGCGTCAAGCAGATACATTCGGTGAAAGACATCTGATATAAAGGTTTCAAAAGTTAAGATTTTAATGCCGCTTCAGTGATTAATATTTTTTTAATGCTAGCAAATGAGGAAATTTTGGAAGTAGAATTAATTCCGTTTCTAAAATTCTTAGTGTATTGACTACTTTGTTTAATTTCTTAGTTTTAATAAAATTTGATAAATAATTCAGGAGAAAATTAAGAGGCTTGAACTTGCAAAAACTTACAGCAGAGAAGAAGCAAGGGAAACAAAACAGGGATTGGAAATCCTTTCCCAAAAATTGGAAGAAATTGAAACCAAAAACGATATTTACCGACAAAATCAAGTTACTTTAAGTAATGAATATGAAATTAAAATATCATTTTTTTAGGACCCTGTCCAGGGAATTCGGTGTTTTTTGGAAGAATACAAGAACTTTAGATTGGAAAAGGAGTTTTATGAAGACTTGCACTTAAATAACCAAATCTATGAGTTTCAGAGAATATTAAAGAAAGAGAACGAATTTATTTGGATTGTCGAAAATTTCAAACAAAAATTAGATACGGCTAAATCGGGACAAAATGAAAATATTTACAGTCCAACGTTTTATTCGCGGAAAAATGGTTGTAAAATCCAATTAAGATTGATGCCGAATGGATATCGCAACGCTAAATCGAAATATTTATCGGTTTTCTTCGCTTTATTGAAGGGAAAATTCGACCCCATGATTAGCTGGCCCATTAAAGATAATGTTAAAATAAATATAATTGATCAGAGTACCCGCAAAGTTCACATTTCACATTCTTTTAATTATGAATCGGCTTCAGATGAGGATAAAGTATTATTCAACCGACCTCTGTTGGATGACTCCCCAATTAGTTTTTACGGGAAATATGACTTCATCGAACTTGATGAAGTATTTAGGAATCCATTTCTTACAATAGATGATAAAATTATTTTTACATGTTTAGTAAGTACAAATTAAACATTTTAAAAGACTTTTGGTGATATTTTACACAATTTTCATTCATGAGATATTTCAGTTTTATAAGAAACTTTTATCAATATTTTTCATGATTATTTTGTACTAATGAAAACTGAGTTGAAAATATTTTTATGATAATAAATTTTATTATACTTATTCAATTTCATTATTCAATTCATTTAATAAATGTCTTCAAATTATTTCATATAATAAAATGCTGCATTTAAACAAAATACATATTTCAAACAAACAAAAACCAATTTATTTCTAGAGGAAATTTGAAATTTACAAAATGGCAAATAAACTTCAATAAAAAATAATTTTTTAAAGATCTTCTTACATAATATTTATATTAATTTAAAAGACATTGTTCATTTAAACTATTTTGTAAAGATTCTTCGCATGGGAATAGATTTTAGCTTAATATTTTTTCTAGAACAGAAGGGATGTTGTCTGGATTAAAGATAACCATCAACTCAGGAGCTTTTCCAGGGGAGTGACCATGTGATTAATGCTCTCCTCCCTTAGTTACTTTTTAAGACAAGTGATGAACTCAGTGAATAGACCATCATGTTCTGAGATGGCTTCTCTGGTAAACTCTACACACAACTCTACACATAAAGTGTAGTTGCACGTTTATAAAAAAGGGGTTTAGGTGAAAAAATTTTCTGGACCTTTTTATACATGTAGATTGAGAGTTTAAGATTGATGTTATACAGTTTATGTGAAAAACGTTGAATAAAAACTCACAAAATTTAATTTGAAACCGTTTTTGTATGCGTTATTGAGTGACAATAATTTACCCAAATAAACATACGCTATTATAAATTTCAATACAGTAGACTCTCAATAACCTGATAACTTCGGGGCCTATAAAATGAAAGTTAGTCGGATTTTTAACAATTCCTGTTTAGCAAATATAAAATTTAAGAATTTTTTTCTAAATGTTCACTTATTTTTAAGACAACTTCTCTTTTTTGGCTGCATCATCTCTCAGTATCATATCTCTCATTTTAATTTCATCTTCATGTTTCTAAAGCTTTTTTCTCTTCAACATGAATAATATTTTATCATATCAATTGTTATTTTTTAAAAAAATATCTTGAATTTATGTTTTTCTCTTCAGATACCATTGTGTTAATTATTTCTTTGTTTAAAAATTAATTTTTTAACAAATCATCCTCACCCTTTTTTAATTTATCAAGTTTATTTAGATCTTCTAAAACATTTTCATATTCGCATTTATCTTCAATTTCATGATCATTAAAGGTAGCATTTATTCTTAGGAAAATTTCAATATCTGTCATAAATTTCAACAAAGATCTGCTGAAAGCCTTTGACTTTATTTCATCGTATACAAAACCCAAAAGCATGATAGTTGTTTATGGTGTTGAGCTAGAACTAAAATTTTAAATTTAATTAATCTATTTTAAATGCGTCGAAATGGAAACCGCACCAAGATCATTTAAATTCATTATTTCCCACTAAATAAAACAAAGTAACACAAGGCAGTTCAAAGAATAAATACATATTTACATATTTAAATAAAAAACGGAAGGAAATACATTTATTTAAAATCAATTATAAATAATAAAGCGTTATTGTGCATAATCTTTATCTTAAATCAAAAATCCATCATGGCGAAATAATAAAATAATGCAAAGAACTTATAAATATGGTTGGATTAACAAACAGCAGACTATAATTCTGAAATAATCGAATTAATTTCGGCTTGTATTATAAGAGTTGTTTTCTTTATTTTTATGAACTGTCTCTTGCCTAATCCTGCATAACTCACAGCCACATTTTTTCTAGGGATTTCATTTCTAGGTTACTTAGTTGTACATCTTTTTGTAATTGATGTTTTCAATTTAATGTTAATCTAAAACTCTTTAATCGTAATTCCTCTGAAATCAAGTTATTTTGCCAAATTTACAATAGAGTCACCTTTTCGCGTCTTTAAATTGCTTCAAATTTTTGTTCAATGCTTAGGAATCTGCACTTTCTTTTAACTTGGTATGTTATGGGATAATAAAAAAGTAAAACTATAACATCACAATCATTATATATTAGTATAGAGTTCTTACTGTTGATTTATCATAAAATGACCAAAAGAATGCTAGTTAACTAATGTTTATTATCAAATATAAACATTAGTAAATTCTAAAATCTATTTCATGACATAAGAGTTTTAGTATTTATTTCTTTGGAATCAAAATATGAGACATGCTTCAGGCATACAATAACATACACATATGAATCAAACCATTAATAAAAATTATTAATTGTGTAATTTTATTATTAGATTACTGATATCCATTATCTTATATCCATTACTTTTAACCATTCAATATTCCGAATGATCTTAGAACCTGAATTATCTAACATTTCATAACTGTTTTCATGTATTTTCTTTATTATCTCTATTGAGCCTCTGTATCGATTATTATCTTTATTTCGTAAATTTATTTTAACTAATACTTTTCTCCAACGTTGAAAGTTCTATGAATTATTTTATGATTGTCGTAAAGGTTGGTGTTATTACGCTATTTAATTTCTTGCATTATTCGCTGCTCCTTTCTATTGATATTTTCGATATAGTCCGGCATATTTTCATTTTGCTGTTATATCTCGTTGTACGAAACAATGTTTGTTTATGCGTTAGCCAAATATAATTTCTACCGGAGAATGTTTAGTAGTCTTCTGAACTGTAGCATTTAATGCATATTCTAATTGTGGCAGTGCATCTTCCCAATTTTTGTACAATTAATCATTAATAAAATAATTTGATCTGGACCAGCGATGCCCAGTCTAGTGCCCACAGAGACATTTTCAAATACCATTGGGTGTTTTTCTAAATTCGGTTAAAAATCAACATTACAGTTTAGTTTTTCAAACGCATTTTTAAAAATTTCCAAGTTTTAATTAAACTTTAAAAAAGTATAAATTACTTTATTTGTTTTGTTTAACATTATTTTAATACAAAATGTATGATTGTTTCTTAATGAAAAATTTACTTGAACAACCAATGGTTTTATAATCAATTTTTTAATTTTCACTTTTTGAAAAATAATCTATTAAACAGAATACATGCTAGCAAAAAAATTAATTAATATTTGACTAACCTTTGGTGGTGTTTTTACCATGAACCAAGGTAACCAGGTGTTCAACGAGCTGTGAGATCGGTACATAGAACAGCCCATATATCTTTCTCCAAAAATTTCATAGCTAGATCTCCCTTAACAAGCAGCCTGGTCCCGGAAAAGATTTAAATACGACAAAACAGATGAAAAATATATAAGAATCAAGCTCAGAATGAAGAAATTGTCAACTTATCTTTACAAATGAGAGTTAGAACAAATTTATTTAAATCGGGACTAACAGGTTGTTACCTGAAGAATAAAAAATATTGAAAGAAAATGATTATGAAGGTATTCAGGAGTTGAAGAAAAAGTTGTGAAGGAACAAGAATGAATTGTAGGTGAGAAAAACAAAAAGATCATAATTAACTTGACATATTATAACGCGAAATATGATAAAATGAATGGAAGTTATTAATTATATAGTTGAAAGAGAAAACTTGAAAATTTGAAAAAGAATGAGAGGCGAAATCAATGTAATTCAAATTAAAACAGAAAAAGAAAATATATGAAGAATATGATCTGAATGAAAGTTTTCAAAGTTAATTGATGTATTGGCCAGATAATCAGCCTAATAATATAAATTTCATGATTCTATATGGACAACTATTGTGTAGATTCCGAAATGAATAAAATTACGTCTATATGATAAGTAATATGATGATTTATTCTAAATTTTCTTTTTAAACATATGAATAAATTATTTAAATAAAAATGTTGAATAAATTAATATGATTTGATAAAATAATTCTGAATACAAAAAAGAAATTAATCCAGAAAATTTCAAAAGACCAAAAATTTATTTGTATATATATATATACATCGTAAAATATTCCAAGTTTGTGATATTGAATATAAGAACTTCTGATTATGAAAAAAGTCCAACAATAAAATGATGCAGCTGAAACAGTTGACGAACAATAAAAATCCCAAAAGTTTATTTGAACATACATTATCTTGGTAATTGTATAAACTTTGACCAATCTTCGACTTAAGTAAACTTGTAATAACTGATGTTCGATTATATATTGAATTGAATTGTATGCACTTTGAGAAATGTTAATACTTTGAAGAAGAGAACATCGAGCAGAATAGCTTGATGGAGATAAACATTACAAAGAAAATATTAATAGAATCTGGAGATGTTTTGAAGATGATTTGATGCAACTGAGACTGGATTTGTTTTTCAACGAAAAGACATGATCGAAGTAATTGGATATGGAAATTTTCCCCATCACATGAATTTGTTTGTAGTTTCCGAATTTTGATAAATGTGACGTTCAAAGTAAAAAGTGTCAATATTAAAACAAAAACTTAAATATATGCTTTTTTTAATAATGCATTTGTGATTTAATTAGAATTTAATAAAATTAATTAAAAATTAAATTTTGCATACTAATGAGCCATTGATTTGTGAAATTTTTGATTTTAATTGTCAATATTTATGTATCATCAAATACCTTAATTAGTAAAATGGATGTTAAAATGCTACAATAATGGATAATCTACTATGTTTTTTCTTTTAAAATCACGCGATGATATCAATGAACAATAAGTGAAATTAACTGGTTAACCTTTAATTAGTAAAGATCTGTGAGTTTGTAAGAGAGAACTGACCGTCAAGCATGACGAAAATCTAAAATAAATAAACCAATTAAAATTTGGATTTTAGATTTTGTTTATCTTACTAGGAAACTAAATGCGGCAAGTCAATAAATACTATGAATATAGTTTCGCAATTGCTGGGGTCATAAATTAGTTAACGATCAATAATTAAGTAAAAATGATGGTTTGTTTTTCATTCATTAATGTAAAACAATTGAACGTAAGTTCATACACAATTAAACTAGCCTAACACAAATTCCAAAATTTAAGAAAAATAATTTATTATTTCAATAAATACAGAAGTGCAAAAAGTAAATAAATTTAAGTGTGATGTCATGAAATACCATGAAGAGGCGATAAAACAATCGTAGCCCATAAAAAAGATGGTACACCGCTATCGCCACGTGATGTAAAATTGAATTTGCCCAAATGCTGTCAAGAAATTTCACCAGTAGATTGATCGTCTCAATACCATGAAAAGTTAGTCATTGATGGCATTAAAGAAAAAAATATTGGAGCAATCTCTATTAATAACGAAATTAAAAACACTTTACCACATTCAAATTGATTTAAAAGTCTAGCCCACATATTTTAAAGCAGAATTGTATTCAGTCGATGATGATTATGTCGTAAATATGATTACAACCCAAAGGCTATACCAAAACCTGAAGTCAATGATTTGGTTACCTCCACTCCTCAAACCTCGTTCCAGGAAACATGAAAGGGTTTGAAATTAAAAAATAAAATCAACTTGTTTATTCGGTCAATTAAAGAAGACACTGGAACTATTCTAAAATTGAAGTTTATACATTCAATAGATTTCGGGATTTCATAACTAATTTCATAAGTTCACACGTGGCGATACTTATAATTCCTATAGTGTTTTATATTATTTGTAGGGTTTCTATATGAATTGATATATTGTTTTCAATTTTATTTTAATTAAAACAGCATACTTTTCCATTTCGAATAAAAACCTTTACTAGATATTTTAAGAACAAAATAATATTCTAGCTTATGAATTTGTATTTAAGCTTAATTTATATATATTGCCTTCACTATATTTGATAATGATTTTTGCAATCTTTATAAAAATTATTTCGTTTTAATAATTAAATTTTATTATCCTTATTTAAATTTCTTTCATTATCATCGATATTTTATCGAAATTCGCTAATGTGAATATTTTTATTTAAAAGTTTAGTAAATTATTTTTAGTGCAATTTTAGGGCAATGCGAAGTAGATATTCTCGCAGAATATATTCTATGAAATTTGGAAGTAGTCGATCATCAGATTATGTTGATGATGAAGATCTGAAATTTTTGGAAGGTCTCGTTTCTATTCATAAATCTTATTTAGAAAATTCAACAAATAAACTTAAACTAGATCTATCACTGTTACCACCAAAATTAAGAAATATTTATCAGAAAATTCACGACAAATTTTCTGTTGTCAAAACCTCAGAAAGCACAAAGGACTTATATAATAACCTTGACCTTAGTTATGAAGGTGAAGAACATCATTTAAGAAATATAAGAGAACAAATAATTAATTATCTAAATAATAAAAAACATCAGATATTTACGAATCACCGAGTTGAATTTCTAATAAATATTGCGTTAAATACAGAAAATCAAAACCTCCATGAAATCTGTAAAGAAATAGTTTATGATTCAAATAACAAAGAAAGTAAATTAGACGAAGTGATGATTCCGATGTAATTGAAATTGAAGAGGATACCAAATCTGTCAATAATATGATTTTGACAAATTTAGCAAAAATGGATACCCTTTTGTTGCCATATATCTCAATGCTCCATCCTAAACCAAAAATGAACCACGAGGAAGCGCATGAATTTATTTTAGATACTTTACGAAATGATAAACCACCCAAATTTTCAGATAATATTTTCAAAGCGAAAATTAGTTCATATAGCAAAAGAAACCATCAGAAATCAGGATTGTATTTTGAAAAATCTAATAATCACAAAATATTTCAGGCTAATAATAAACCGAATTTGTCTCAATTATTTAATTATCAAAAATCTAATAAATTAATTAAAAATTATCGATCTGGTAAAAACATGTATAATCATCGAAATGATTATTTTTATAATCAAATTCTAGATAATTTTCCAAGTTCGCCAAATATTTCAACTCTTTTATATTATGTTTCAAAAACAAACAAAAATTCCTCCTATATATTTGATCCTCTAAATCCTATTATCACTACAGATTCTAATTTGGAAATACTTATTTCTCCTCACTCCTCGGCCAATTCTCCTATTCCATCAGTTGATTCGCCTTCAATGCATTGCGAAATTGTTCCGGAAGTTATTGAAATCAGTGATGAAGACCAAGACGATGCAGCGTATATCGATGATAAGAATATCGAACAGTCAAAATTGTGTTATAGTGACATCGATAGGATGATTGATTTCCTCATTCATCGCTGCAATGTCAATCATGACCTTCATCCCTCTCTGTTACGAAATCATCAAATGGCCGTCGAACTCAATGGATTTCTTTTATTCGTGAATTTCAGCATTCGGTTCTCATTGAAATATCCTCTCAATCGCGATGATCATCGAATATTCGAATGTATTTTTATTAGCAGCATCACAGTCGGTTTGGCGTCGTGTGTGGTTAATATTGATCAGCGCGGCATCAATATCGATCGATTAACGAATACGGGGTTGCAAATCGTCAGTTCCAGATTGCGATCTGTCCAAATCTCAATCAAACACGCTACGCGAGTCGATGAATTATACTCGGTCGTTATTGATCCTGATATTACCAGGCTGGTGAATTTGACTCTATTCTACATGAAAGGTTATCATGACACCGGTGAGCTCATCGAGAAACCGAATCGAATTGAATGAATGTATTTATAAATTTTGTCCTTTAGATTGTTGCATTTATCAATCACTTTTTTTATGTTCTAGGCTTTATTGATCAATTGTTATTTACTGTGATTTGAGTCTGTTGAGTCTGATTGGCTTGGCTGTGTGAATGTTTGTATTTGCGGTTTGTATATATATATATATTCAAGATTAATATGCTTTTATGAATAAATGCAAATTTGGCTTTGTTTTATTTATTTACATATTTTGACCGGTAAAACATTGATATTTTTACTAAATATTGACGGATCCGTCTGTCAAGATTCATTATTGTAAATTGAGGGTTCCATTGTTGAATAGTTCGTGATCATTTGTAGTTGGTGAAACTCAAGGTTAAGACAGTGCACAAAATAATTATTTACTGCCTCAAAAATTCATTTACTGCCAGTTTAATTGCCACTATGAAAATTAATATCCTAAGAGCAATTATTAAATAAAAAGGAAGTCAGGATTTAATTTTCATTAGTTTAAATTTATCGATAAAGTTCTATTTAGATTCAAAATAAGGGCTGAAAATTGTTGGTATCTAAATTCTTTGCATTATTTCCCATAGATAAAATACAACATTGATATAAACAAGGTATTGATTGAAAATACTCAATTTTGTAATTGGATTGAAGTCTATTTTAATTTTAGGTTTTTTTATCGAGAGTCAAAAATACCCACTGACTATATTGTTACTATTTTTATTGTTTTCAAAATAAAACATAAATCACTAAAACCAAGGAAAGCTAAATTATGTTATTTACATTCCTAATCGGCTATGCTTACAATCTCTAAACATAAGGACTCAAATTTGTGAAATTTTTTAACACTATTTTCCTAACTCTTACAATGACATTGATGGACTAAACAACGATTTTTGATATTGAGTAAGGTAATTGTTCCGCTGATTAAAAGTTGGAACTTTAATCTTTCGTTGTTTCAAAGCATAAAGAATCTGATTTGGTCTTCTCAGTTCATCCATATATGATTCCCGTATCATTTTTACCGCTAAATAATTTAATAACTGCAAATTCCATTTTTAACTGCATATTAATTTATTAACTGTCAAAAGTATTAATTTAAGTAATCTAATTTGTAATCTAAAAATATGTTAATTAAATGATATAGTTAAAAGTCGAAATTCAAAAATTATAATTAGTTTTGGTTTATTCAATCAATGAAAAATGGAGTGACACAAAAAATGCGATATATAACCAAATCTTGTTAATTTGTCATTTTTTTACCAATAAATTATTAAATTGTTATTATTTTGTAAGCAAGTAGTTGTACCCCACATTCGTAACTTCCTTTTTGAAATATATTAATATTTAGAATTGTTTTTAAAATTCTTTTTTTAAGGTTTTCGTGCTTCCACCACAATATATAATGCTTTGTTTTTAAACGAAACATCTTTTTAAATAAAATATTACACAACTAAGTTAAAAATTGTTTATTACCACTAGAAAATTCTAATGATTCAAGGTCGGGAAGCTATGGAACGGCAGCCAAACCGCCAAAGTTTTCCCCACAATTTCTTTATCGCCAGACTCTCGGTAAAGTTCGAGCTGGTCCTGAGGAAGGGTTTAATATAATATACTGAATTAAAAGTAATCACGAATAAATGCAGAGAGAAATAAATTAGAATAAAAACAGAACCAAAGTAAAACAATTGTAAAGAATTCAAAAGATAATAGAGACTACTGCTGGGCATCTGATGGGTAAAAGATATAAGGTTTTCGCAACCACTTCCAAGGGATTCCCAACAGATACGCGCACAAGAAATACAACCATTGGATACCCGTCAAAAATGACGTTGGAAATGTATTCAAATGGGCGGTTTCTAGTAAAAGGTGAGTCATACTACTGGTGAGTTTCTCGGTGTTGATATTTTGAGAATATATGGTCGTTACTCAGACAACCCTATACAAATATCTTTCGCTTACCACTCGGCACCCGTTGCTAAGCAACGTTGGAACTGTGTTCCAGTGGTTGGATCGTCCACTAAAAGTGAGCGCTATTGCTAATGCTATAATTGACCGAACGATTCATGGGTCCAAAGAGCTGCCGATAGAAGGCCTATGCTCGCTTTCGATTTTTAGGTCCTATTATTCTCCTATCTCCTTCAAATGTTAATCCATGCTGTTATCTCGTCTATCCTTACATCCATTCCCATAGTCCTACTTATCGTCGTCCGTGTTGATGATTATTCTATGGCCTGTACACCCTTTGTTATGTTAAATATTCACACAGTATCTCTCTTACCCTTATCCCTATTATAACCACAATGTTCTCTATTATTGATACTAGCAGTGTGTTGGATGTACGGAAAACTTAGTCGCTAGTTAGCTCTTATTTCTGACTGATAACTATCCCACCTGTAATCTAGGGTTACCTTTTCCATGTACACCGCACGATTTGAATATACTGCTACGTACCCATGAATGAAATCATGTTGGTACTGTACGCAACAGCCGAATTCCATTCGGGCAGGTGAGCGCATTTACTAGTGCTACTCCTCGAAGGACCTTCGTTTTCCCCGGTCCTTGGCTGTCGTTAGAAGAACTTATGCGCTCTATCTCGAAATTACACTTTCACGGAACCACTGGTGTCTACTCATATCTTACTTCTGGAATTGTGAGAATCTCTACATGAATTTTAGTCTAGCCTAGCGTTGTTAGTCGGCAGACCTTTTTTCCCGTAGCAAACGTACCTTTACTTCTTCCCCTTTAGTTAACTATTAACTCAACATTATTCTTTTATTGATCTTGATCCAATCATTCGTGATTAATCAAAAGGAAAAAAAATAAATGCAAAAAAAATTCTATTACAATTCATTTTATTTTCGACATATATTGTTCAAGTATAGGTATACAAAGGATAAGAACAGTTCACGAGATATCATGAGATTTCGATTATAATACACAACTATGGTACAGAGTTAGCGTTTGGGGGAATCATTAGAGAGTGACGACTCCGTAATAATAGTGAGGGCTGCATTGTAAGAAGAGGAGCGGGCTATCGTGACAGATCTCGTCGGCCTCGATTCTAGTTTTCCGAATCGATGTCTACCGACAGGCATGGCGTTTCGGCTGTCGATGGAGAGGGGATTGGTGATTGATAGGCGAGAAATCTTTTGGAAGAATTTACGGGTGGCTTCGGGCGAGCTCCAGGTGCCCTTATTTTTGATACTTTGTTTGGAGGACCGCGTGGTTTTTTTCGAGTTGTTCTAGTCTCTGACGTGTTGCGATTATTGAGGGAGATAGACGTGGTATCCTGGGAAGCTCTGACGTATTCATTGTTCGGCGAGGATCTATACGTAAACAAAATAGTATTATGTACCATTACCTGAAAATCATACTGGGGCGTCGGTGAGGTAATTGCGAGATGATTCGTAAGCGAAATGACAGTAGGAGTGGGGTCGATATCAATAGAAGTAGAGGGTTTTAGTACCATCCTATTGCGACGTTTCTAATTTGGGGAGTGAATTGATGCGAGGGCGTGTATGATTTGAGATGGATCAGGGATAGGATCAGCGGTCGCGGTAGTAATTTAACTAATCAGAATTCGAAAAGGGGTCCGTTATAATTAGTATTCAGGCTTGTCACTCAAGTAGGTTCTCTAATAACTACTAAATTATTAATAGTAGTAATGGTATGTAGGGGAACATTAACTAGATTGACGTTATTAATAATCATAACCGTGGTAATACAGCAACAGTGTTAAGAATCATCATAATATTAATACTGGGGTCAATACCAATAATAGTGATACTACTAATAATTATAATCATAATAATAACAACAAATATAATAATGGTAACAATAATGATAATGATAAATGCTCATAAGGATAATAATAATCGTAATAATAGTAATAATGATACTAATAATAATAATAATGATAATGATAATAATGATAATAATAGTAGTAATAGTAATGATATTAGAGGATTACGACACAACCATTAAATAATGGTAATAATATTAATGACTATAATCCTAACGAGGATATGGAGTAATCATGGAATTTACTAAATGACCATATTCCCAAAAAATTTTTCAAATACAGAGCTAATTTCAACAACCCGGTAAAGTTTAGGTCAATGACATTTCCTACAACTGGGTATTATGAACTTGGCTGTCGCGGGAAGAAAACAGAAACCGTCGGTATTGGAAACTTGCTATGAGGTGATGTAAATTTTTCTTCCTCTCCCCATTGGCGATGACGAGTTTGTGAAATACTATTACGTTGAAAAATTCTACAAGAAAAAATCGATAGTGGCAAACGGCTATTTGGGGAATACATTCCTGTTTTGACTAGGTTGATTTATGTGCTAACTAAATGGGGCTTCATCAGTTGATTGTCTCCTATGAGTGGATCTGTTGATTCTATGGTCATCGACTCGGTGGTAGTATGTCGACATTTTGTGATAGGCGTTCCAGCATCTATTCTAGACAGAAGAATGATTTTTTGAATATGTCAATTTACTTTATCTATTCTGTAGTTTGGGACATTTATGATTTTGCCAAATCTATCGGTCTTCGCTATGTGTCGTTTAAAAATGCTATAAATTATGATTGATCTCGGTAATTCTATTTTTTGGTGTTTGAAAACTTAGTATTTATTATGGTAAAGGTGTCTGACACTTTCCTGGTATTTTCATTTCCCCTTTTTACATTGTTTTAAATTTTTTTTTATTCCCGTCGTTACTTATCACTTCTGCCCAGATTGACTCATTTTCGAGGTTTCAAGAAAATAATCTAAACGATCGCTGTGCGATCTTTCCTATTACCCATAACTGATAGCGCTCTTCCCTTTAATTTAGGATTTCCTGCTCGCCTCGACCGACGTTTCCATCAGCCGTTGCGAGTCGTTTAACGGTACCCTTTTGGGAGGGTCCTGTGCCATTTTGCCAGGTCCCGTCGCAGACAGACCGAGATTTTGAAAAAGCGTGACCCACAAACACAACTTGGGAACTTAATCCGCCAGCCGGACCGGGATCTGCCTGATCGAGGACTATTACAATACATATCATGTAAATATGATTTTATCAGGGACCTCGTATATAATTGATATGTTTACATGATTATAAAATGAATATGAAGCATTATGAATGTGAAATTGTATTAACATAAAAATTAAGCAATCGTTAACATAGAATATAAATAGAAAAACAAAACATCCTTACTTCGTAATACAAATAGAATTTCAGTAATAATGAAAATTGAATTTAGTTGTAAAGTGAGCTAGTGAGTGAAATTGTTCACTGCTTATATACTATTTTTGTGTCTGTGTGCGACCAATAGGCGATTTTTCGCCATTTTGGGGGCTTTTTAATTATTTTATTTATTTCGAATTATTTTTATAAATTTTTATACATTTCTCTTTATTTTTTGATATATCAATATTTGTTATTGGATTTCATTTTTATTATTATTATTATCTTACAATATTATTTTTTATCCCCAATATTTTGTTTTCTGGTCGCCTCTTCTGCCTGTGTTTTTTCTAAACCTTATTTTGCAAGGTTTTGGTAGTTTATTTCTTTTCTCGTATGTTTCTGTCTGCAGCCTTAGGCTTTTTAAGAATTTTAATTAATTATTTGTTTTTATTTAATTTTGTTATGTTTTTAATTTGCTTTAATTAATATGTTTTATTTCTTTTTTGGTCTCTTCTTGCGATACATGCGTATGTGCAGTGACCATATTCCATATTTTTCATTTTTATCTTTTTGTATTACAGTTTGTTCGTAATTTTTTGTTTTAATTTTGTCTCTAAGCCCAACAAGTGTCATTGTTGCTATTATATGTATAACATTTATTAATTGTTACTACTGTTGGGCCAGAACACAAACGGCCTTGAGAATGGTTTAAATGAATCGGTAATACACACGCAAATACAACATGCAGATTTAAAATCAGACCCATAAAACACCAACTAACCCTGCAAAAATATGAGAAAGAAAACAATTAAATATAAAATCCAGAAACACAAAAATAAATTAAAATAATAACAAATTGCAACAAGATCCGCACAAAATAAACATAAAAACAACACGAAAACATAAAAATTTGACCGGAATTTGACAATTTAATAAAAAATGGAAAAATCCATAAAAATGGAACAAAAATCAAATAATTTGAATTGGAAACAACTCAATTAAGAAAGTAAAAATAAAATTGTCAAATTAAATTACAAAAATAATAAAATTAAGAATAGAATATACTAGAAAATCACAAGGTAAAATTTTGTTTTACTAAATCAAATTTAACACGCAAGGTTAGGGTCGTACAATAGGTATATATACCGATTCATTTTCACAGTTAATCAGTTTTTAATCTGAAGAAGCAATTTTTGAAAGCAGATTTTCGAACCGAAGTTTTGAATCAGTCTTACTCAGTGAAAACAATTCTTGATGTGAGTGAAGAGATGTTTTGAAAACTTTCTCCACGTCGCATCCAAACAACCTTATACGAGCTCTGTTTGAGATGTCGGCGTGGGGAAATGTTGGAATGTGAATTTTGAAATTATTATGACAAATACGTTTATGATCGATGTATATGATGTCCAATAAAAGTTTTATAAATAATATTTTTTGTCGAAATTTTTCCGGCCCACAGCCGACACATCACCGCAAGAAAGTAAAATAGATACACCCCAATCGAATTGTATAAGTGCGTGTATAATCGCCAATAATTCGTGCCCGTGAAGGCTACGGCGTGAGAACGCACTGGCTGAAACGTCAATTATTATTCCGTATAGGGGAAATTGGTTGAAGGGAGAATAGTCTTTTGACTATTTCGTCGTCACTCAGTTTTCCATAAACTCGACCTAAACTTTTGTTAAGACAAAACGGCTAAAAATTCAAAACACTGAGTAGTCCAGTGGACACTCATAAACTCTTAAAATCGATATAATCTCATCTTAAGGCCAATTTAAAGGGAAGGTGACTGGGAATTCGATGGCGAACTAAACTCGTTACTATGACTTCTAACTCGTTAATTATAATTTATTAAACTCATTAACTTTGATATGAGTATTAATTCCAATGCTAATTACTATTAAACTAAGGATAGGAATTTCACTCAGCGAGGGAAACATTTTTTTTAACTCCCCAATACTTTATGGAGACCTAAACGCAAACAATAAAATGAGTTTTAAGATTTTAAATTCATGCAGTGAGCCCAATCTATGAGATTCTAAGGTTAAAAAAATACAAACTAGATAACTCCCAAATCTGTCTAAATATGCATTTCATTTCCCAAACCCGTCAACCTAACAAGAAATCCTACGTCAGAACCACCGTCAACACCTTATGAAATCATAACATATGTCTCTAGCCATTTCCCACCCATAATCAATTGAATTGGTCACGACGCCTCAATTAAAATATCCACATCAGTAGAAATTACACTTGGGTTGAAGAAATTATCCCCACTCTGACATTAAAATCAATCGTCCTAATAGTTATGACCCCGAATAGTCTACGTTGTTGAAGTCCAATAATTAATAAATCATTAATATATAACATAATCATAGAACACAAATCACTACTGAACAAATAATATATTAAAAGATCTATGATACCACTACAGCAACCAATTGATAGTCATCGAACAATGACATTCCCACCATGAATACCCTGATGAGTTCATCCGGAAATCCCCGTTCCCAAGTAATATCCACAAAGAACATACGCCCAATCGATTTGAGTAATCCAGATCACGACCCCGACCCTGAACGCCTCCCACCTCGAACTAAAAGATTATCAATGATAGTGAACTAAAAGAGAAAAATCACCATTGGGATGTCGATTCGATTTTCACCATCTAATTATGGATTTCAGAGATACTGGCACAATTTCCCCTATTCCAACGGTGAACTATAGAAAGCACAACTTTTAAATGAGAATCGATTCGTGGCGATTAAATAACAAAATCGACACCCAGTAGTAAGCAATAGACGGAAATGCCAGTCGAACAGTCGACGTGACATTTCAGTAAAATCATAAATCGATTAACATTCTAAGAAGTGCAATGGCATACATCCATCATTTCAATCGCCCTAGTAGAATTAATTCTGTGTTCGGCAACCCACCAATTTTCTTCTACCCGAATGACACACTAACTCGTATAAAATCCACATACTGATCGAACATCGGCATTTAATTTCTAAAAGGAAGAATGACTTACAATTCTGATCGAGCGAATGAGAACGTCCCCGCTAGAATTCCAGAAGAGGATATAATTGTGGAACCAAAATTTAACTTCCGAAGCGGTAAGCTTTACTCTTTAATCCAACTTATTAATTTATAAAATACGAGCTTAGACGAAATGACCAGAGTACCCGACCCCAATGCCAATTCCCGAGTTGGAACACAGATTTTACTACTTACCGAAAAATAAAATTCTATATTGTTGAAAATTTGTATTTTTGTTTTCTCCTGAAATTTTTGCCAAATCTAAAGAGGGAAACTTCACGGGGCTATGCATTTGGGCCTGAACCAGTTCAGAATGGAATATCTAACATTGAAAAGATTTCAGAGTATTACATGAGGCAACCATAGTATTGAACAGAGAATACCGACCTTGTTTTGGCCCGTATGTGATGGGCAGATTGTCCGAGTATCAAAATGAGTAAAACAAAAATGGAGATAGTTAGCTTGTATGTCGAACTCTTAACTTTCGAAATAATGAAACATTCCTTTTGTTAATTACGTATTCCCATGCCCCAAAGATCAAATTTCAGGTTATCTATCAGTTAGTACTCTAACAAATGTATTAATGTAAATCAAATCATCCCGTTAATATTACCTATCAGATAATAATTTTAATTTTAATAAATTATATATAATTGTCATTCTAATATTATAGATTAAATTCATTTGGATAATTTAAATAGAATTATTATTTTGGGTTACTCAATACATGATTTAAACAAAATTTCATTTTAATATTACGTATTGGTTAGTACACTGATATCGACAACCTGAAAATTGTTAATTCATGCTATTTATCAGTTACCACTTAATTTTTGGTAATTTAAATAACATTATTATTTTGATTCTACTAATTAACTAGTACCTCGACTTTGACAATTCGAATAAAACGTCATTTCATTGACACGAAGGAGAGAAACGAATAAACCGATACCATTAAAACCATCTGTCAAAGTAGATTGTAAATTTAACTAAATAACCTCTTTGTTAAATAAAATGAAATAAGGAGAAAAGAATGAATTATTCTGCAGAAATACTCTAGTGGCGCAGTAGGATAAAAATAAATAAGTTAAAGTAATTTCACTATTCATAAGTGTAGTATAACTTAAGGGTATAATGAATGATTGATTTTTGAAAGGAATAATAATGCCAAATCATTTTCCTTGCTAATAGAATTATTGATCTCGGATTCCCTCCTCATCGCGCCTGGGTCGGGTAGGTTGAAATCACCACTGTGGCATGCTTCCGCTGAACAACGTCGTTAAAGAATAACCCCTTATAGAACCACACTTATGAAATACCCAATACAATGGGGTGACTATACACCCGAAGAGGTAGTCGTTTCTGATTCGGTGACTAAACCAACATGCCTTACTAAAATGACGGTTAAAAAATAGAAAGAACAAAACACGTAAAGGGACGGTTAGGAAACGAAATCAAGCCATATATAGTCAAACAGTGAACTGATCATTTCAAAGAAGGTTAAGCAAATTAATTTAGGAAAGCCGACCAACGAAGTACACAACATCATTTTCCGACACACGTCTAAGTAGTTACCTGAAAATAGATGACGAAGTGCATTGAGTAAATATTAAATTTTTTTCCTGTTTAAATGATTCGTGGATCGATGAATCCCGAATCACGGTGCGCTTCCCCGCCCACGCGGCAAATCGATGTCGCCAGGCCAAGTGGGATGCGGGATTCACCGTCTCCCAGGTCCAAGAGTCGAGGTTCGGAGCCCAACGACAATCAGAGTAGATAGAGCTTCCGTTTATTGCCATTAAACGTGAGCCCGGACGTAACCCGGCACGAGAAATCCGGGGTCAAGCTGAGTTCCTCCTCGCCCGTCTCGAGAAACATCAGCGACAAACCAATAATCACGTGGAGAGAACCAAACGTTACTTAGCCAACGTCAATGACGACATAGTCGCTGGAAGGATTCCCAGTACGGACGGATACGCTCCGCCGTATAATACGTCATTCAACCTCGACGATAGCAGGTTGAACGCGAGTTCCACGGCCATCGACGTGGTGGTTCCGCGGAGAATTCTTCCCCGACATATGAGATCAGAGAGAGAGCGAAGCCATGAACACCGCGAGCACCCGTACGTGCGGATGACCCCAAGACGAGGCGACTATAAACATGATCGCGAATCTCGTTGTAATTAGTGATCTAAAAATAAAATAACTTAGTTTTAGCTTTAAACTTAGTTTTCTTCTCGATAAAATTATTTTTTTAAAAAATGTATCTTTGAAACTCCTCAATCTTAGGTTTATGTTGAATAAATTGATGTGGACATGCGCTAACTAATAACCGTGTTTTTGTAGATATGAAGTCAATCCAAATCCTACAGTACGAACTGAACAACGCACATCGGACAAACAAGCAGCTGCATGAACAAGTTTTTCAGTTAACCAGAGAAATACAGCGCACTAAAGCTACCTGGGTGGAGCCGAAGAAGGTAAAAACTATCTACCAAAAAATGGCGGCAGCCCAGAAGGGTTGGACCGAAGAGAAGCAATTGAACCAGAATTTAAAAATACAGATAAAAGGTCTAGAGATGGCCGTAGCGGCTTGTCAAGAAGGTGCGGCGGTGACGTACCCCCTCGTCTTTGCTCCCGCCCAGCTAGCCTATAGGGACACGGCACCTACTCCGAAGCCACTACTAATTCGAACAAACATCGTCCTGGAAGAAACGAACGCGCCAAGCGTCGAGCGGCTTTATGCCATGAATGAAACCTATGACTAATTGTTATCAAATAAATTCTTGTCAAAGTATTTAACTATGGAATGAATGAGAACAGGTATGAGAAAGTTGGGACCGGAATGAATAAAGCGCACGCAGGTCTTCTAACGACAGTGCGTTGAACCCAGTTTGAGGTCGGGCCAGAGTAGTTCCAATATGGCACTCACCTTTGGCGACCTCAAAACCAATGGTTGCATCACCAACGTTGCTTAGCGACGGGTAACCATTGGGGGCGCATGAATATTTACATCTGGGGTCAAGGTTGTTGAAACCATAAACCCCACACTACTATTACCTTTATTATTATTCCTATTACTATAATTACCATTATATTTATTATTATTATTATTATTATTATTATTATTATTATTATTATTATTATTATTATTATTATTATTATTATTATTATTATTATTATTATTATTATTATTATTATTATTATTATTATTATTATTATTATTATTATTATTATTATAGTTACTATCATCTATTATTATAATTACCATTATCCTTACTATTATCATTATTATTATCAAGTTTTTAGTAGGGATCCTTCCTTATTCCTTAGCTTTATAAAATATTTTTCTTATATAAAAATTTAGCCGTAATCCATCTGTATTTTGCCGGTTTTCGGTAAAGTATTTTTGTTAATTCGAAATATTTTAGCAGCGTCTCACCCTTATTTTACGGTTTATCCTTATTCCATAGTTTTTGATAAATTATTTTTATTGATTTGTAAAATTTGAGCAGCGTTCCGCCCTTATCTTACGGTCTTATCCAGATATTCTATCAATTAATGAGCCGTATTCTGCTTTTACTTTGCTATTTATGATAAGTATTTTAGTTGATTCGGAAAATTTGGGCAGCGTTCCGCTCTTATTTTACAGTTTTATGATAAAAGTTTCAATCATTTCCGAAAATTTGCGCAGCGTTCCGCCCTTATTTATCGTCTCAACTCAAATAATTTCCTTAATCCTTATATATTAATCAAAACATTATTTTTCATGATTTTGGTCGTTCGGATTAATCTTTTTCCGATGGCTATTTATTTTAACTGTTGCAAAGATTTCGCAATTTTCCCCGCTACCCTTTCCATCTCTTTGTCCTTAGGGTCTATGTATGTTCATGTTATATTTGATGAGTGCCCACTGAACTACTCATTGTTAGTGATTTTGAGCCGATTGTTGTTAAAGATTTTAGGTCGAATTTACAGGAAATGAGTGGCGGAGGAGCAGCTAAAACACTGCTTCCCCTCCTCCAGTTTCCCCTATAACGGATAATATTGATGTTTAGGCCCTGCGTTATTCACGCCGGAACCTTCACGGGCACAGGATATTGGCAAATGAACCGCACTTACACAGCCTGAATTGTTGTGTAGATTTTGCTTTCTTGTAGTGAGTGAGTGGCTGTGGGCCGAAAAAAAGAAATAAATAAATTTTACCATAGTAGGTGAAATAAAAGCTCAAAGGTTGCTTGGTTGAAAATATTTATTCAGCATATTACATCGTCCATGTTAAATTCGTTCGGCCAAATACGACAGTCGGTAATTCATGAAAGCATTGTGAATATTTCATAAATTCCATTCGTAAAATCATTGTGCACATCTCATAAATACAAGTCGAAAAATCATTGTGCACATTCCATAAATTCAAGTCGTAAAATCGAATCAATAATCATACACTAGCCGAGAGTGGTCGTGTTCAGGCAAAGCACTTACCAGTGTTAATTGCCTGAATGAACGGCTCTCAGCTAGTTATACATACCAACTAAGTAGTAGGATGTGAGCCCGTCAGATTAAGAGGTTATTTAAGAGTTAGTTATCAACTTTTGATATTCGATTAAATATTTTTTATCGTTAAATTGGCTTCAATATGGAAATTGTGTTTAATTAGACTAAAACTTGTAATAATGTATTGAATAATAGCTAGTATATTAATTTATCATATATGTCCACTTAGTATAATATAGAGCCTGTTAAATACTTTAGTTTAAATTTAGGATTTTCGATATAGTTTTCATGAATTTTATATCTAATCGAAGTTCAATTGAAGAATTTATTGAGAATTTGACGTAAACTTTTAAGAGAACTGTATCGATTTTAGAGAGAGTATTCCAACATATGAATATTTCAGAGTTTTAGATATAATTGAAAGGTTAGATTTATCACTATGGATTGGGAGTTTGATCAATTCTAGTATGCTTTACAAGTTTAAATATCGAGTTTAGATGTAGTAAGTTACTAAGGGAAATATTGAGTGAGAAATTTAATCGATTTATTATGACGTAATAATAATTTGTATATCATTTTATACAGTGTTAAAAGAAATTAATCAACGGTAAATATTGAGTAGAAATAATCATTCAATGTTAGATTTTACATGAAAATTATCAGTAATATATCAATTTTAAGGGATAAATTATGGCTAAATATTGAGTATGTGTAGATAAATATATGGTTTTAATGATCAGTAATATATCGATTTAAAGTAGATATTTTCGCTAAATATTGAGTATGTGTAGAGAAATGTAGAGTTTTACATGAAATGCTCAGTAATATATCAATTTTAAGGGATAAATTATGGCTAAATATTGAGTTTGTACAGATAAGTATATAGGGGTTTTAATGAAAATGATCAGTAATATATCAATTTTAAGGGATAAATTATGGCTAAATATTGAGTATGTGTAGATAAATATAGGGTTTTAAATGATCAGTAATATATCGATTTAAAGTAGATATTTTTGCTAAATATTGAGTTTGTACAGATAAATATAGGGTTTTTAATGAAAATGATCAGTAATATATCAATTTTAAGAAGAATATTATGGTTAAATATTAAGTATGTACAGATAAAAGTAGAGTTTTACGTGAAATGATCGGTAATTTACCAAATAAATGTGATAAGTTTAATAATTGGTTACGATTGAGGAGTCTTAATCAAATATTTGTTGGGATATTAGGGTCTTACTATTGCATGTAAGAGAAATTCATTAAAGATTCTTACTGCATTTTAATAAATCTAGCTATTGCAGGATTTATGTAAACAAATTTCAATGTGGTAATTCATTAAATTACAGTAACTTTAGGGGTTAAATCCAATGTAAAGTAGAGAAATCAATAATTAGCTTTATATGTAGAATTATTGTCAGTAAATTGTAGCTTATTAATGCAATCTTTACTGGTAACATGATAGATTTTAGGTGAATCGAAGATAAATTCAAGGATTGAGTAGATTTATCCTTTTTGTCGATGATTTGTGGTATTTATTGATACTATAATAGAAATTCATTAAAATTTTATCGAAGATTTTAAGGTGGTTGGATATCCATTTGGACATTAAAGTATATCAATTTTTATTAATATGCTAACAAATATTGTTTTTCTTATACTGTTAAATTCATTTCGTATTGAGGAAAAGTATGTGTAGTTCAATAAATTGTTAAACTTTTAATAGGGATAATTAGTATATTTTTATAGGAAATAGTTCTTCTCTTTTGGAAAAATTAAAAATTACATTCAATGAAATGAAACATTCAAAAGTTCAATTTGAAGTCCAAGTAGAATTTGAAAAAGATGGGGAACTCAAAGTAGATAGTATATCAAATCACGCTGCTTCAGTGACTACAACTTTTCTTGACATTGGTACAAAGAAAATAAATGAAAAGATTGTTGAATGAACAGAAGTAGTTTGAAAATAAACCGAATATTAGAAGTAAATTTCAAGGTAACCAAAGTTTCTAATATATCTAGGTTATCTGGACATAGTTATATTCCAACACCTAAAGCTCTAATATGTAAAAAGGTAATAGTTAACGTACAAAATACCAATAATTTATGTTTCATGTATAGTGTTTTGGCTGTATTGAAATCTGATAAAATCAAGAAAGATAGACCAAGAAAATATTTACCGTATACGATCCTAACGATATGACAATGAAACTGTGTGATATCCCAACTTTTGTGAAGAAATATCCTGGTTTAGCAATTAATGTAATGATTTAACGAAAATTTTGAGTATCCATATTTAAATATAATTTACCGAACAAAAGTAACTGGATTGGATCAAATTTATTTATTATTGATAAAGGAGGGTGAAAAATATCATTATACAACAGTAACTAATTTACAATCCTTGATGAATTGTCATAAAAATAATGATTGTAATGTTCGAATTTGTTGCAAATGGTGTGAAAATTGTTTAAATGGATTTCGTAAGCCAAAATCCTTTGAAAAACACCAATTATGTAAGAAAAATCAGTTGGGTACTACGCTATATACATTACCAAAAGATAAATATTTGGAGTTTAAAAACGATAACACCTAGTTTCGTTATCTATTTTACCAAAAGATAACATTTTCAAAAACATTTGCCAATTTCTGATGGATTCTTATTAATCAACAACTTCACTGATATGACAAGTTACCATCATTTCATTGGTTAAAACTATGAATTTTGAAGAATATTCATTTGATAATTGTGAATATTGTTATTTGTGTAATAAGAACATAGTAAATAAGGTTAGACCATTTTACAGGAAAATGTATTGGTCCAGCATGTAAAAGTTGTAATGTTAATAGGAGCATCAAAGAATTATTACTTGTAGTGTTTTACAATGCATATAATTAGATTCGGATAAGTGTTAAATAAGTTGGTGATTAGCAACAAGTTCAACATTATAATAATTTTAAATGACTTTTGTTGATTTATTTAAAAAGATTAATGAAATTATGTTCGATTGAATAGTATGATTTCCTATCAATGCGGTACCAATAATATTTAGAAAATAATTTGAACATTAAAATTTGAATTAATTTGAGTCGTTGGTAATAAATAGAATTAACCAATCAAAATCAAGTATTCTATAATTTCATTTTCAAATTATTATTTTCATTAAAATTTTAATTATTTTAATTGATAAATTTATTAGTATTTTCAACAACCGGTTTTAGTTAAATAATAATAAGTTTATTGAAAAATAGTTTTTATGTTTTCAAATTCTTTTCAAGAAAACCGTAATAATTTTAATATATTTATTAGTATTTTGAGTTTAGCGATTAAATTTATCGCAAAATAATGTCGTTGTCAATAGTAACAGCCAATCAAAATAAAGTATGTGGTTTCTACTTTTTCAAAATTAATTTAAAGAAAAGTTATTGAAATATGATTTTTATGTTGTTTCAAGAATAACTTTCTATTAAAAAATAAGTTCAGTCAATAATATTTCTAATTAACAATTGCATTTAATCAATCAATAATTTTACGAGTTTATTGACGATTAACAAATTTATATACTTTTTAATTTCAATAGAGATTTTCAATTTAATATTCAAATATTTATTCATATTTTCAAAACATTTTTAATAGGTACTTAAAAATTGTCAACGATTTTTAAATATATGTATGCTTTTTACCAACTACTCTTTATTAAAGACATGTGTTTACTTGGTATTTAGTAATTATTGGTTTACATAATGTTATAACTTTTAATCACATAGGGTTAAAAATTATATTTCATCTTTTAGGGTTAAAAATTATATTTCATCTTTTAGGGTTAAAAGTTATCTTTCGTTATTTAGGGTTAAAATTCTTAACCTTTTAAATAACTTTATAACAAACCATGTAATAGTTTATCCATAAATTTATCGAAAAGTATTATAATATACCTAGTTTGAATCATAAATTATTGAAATATTTAAAAGGTATCACCTGATGAATTTTTAATGGTTATTTAATCAGTTTTGGCTACATAAAGCTTTAATGTCCGAAATTATCGGTTACTTTCATTTGTAAACCCAGTGACTTATTTTCATAAAAACACAACGAATTTAGTTGATGGTATCGCTAATAATTTATAGAGTCGAATGAACTTGTAAATTAGTATCCGACTAACAACGTGAATTATTATCAAAATATTGAATTTTCATTAGAAACAGTATATTTGCTATAAATTTATAGAATTTGGTTAAGTATTTACATGTAAATAATCCTATTAATTATTTTCATAAACTAATCCAATGTTTAAATTCTATCTTGAATGAGTTATTTTCAAAATTCTTACATCAGTGGTGTCGGTAATAATTCGTTTGAGGGTTCAACTCCTATCGTGGGCGAATTATTTTCTATTTTAAAAATTAAATTTTTAATAGAATATAAATCTGTATATTTTATTTGGTGTAAATTTAAAATTTTATAGAAATTGGTAAAGTAAATCTTGTATAATTTAATTTTTTACATTTAGTTAAGTTGAAATTTTAAACTTGTTGAATTATTTTCTTAAAATTTTGTAAATCCAGTGATAAAATTTAAGTTTTGAGTGACTTTTAATTAAATAAACTATGAATATAGTGCTTTTAAACTTAAATTTTCATGAAAATTATTAAAGTTTTATGATTATTTTGATAAAATTGTTATGTAATATACTACTAACAAAATAGTCAGTAAGCTAAATAATTTAGAATTGAACATTTATTTTTAAGACGAGTTTGATCTTAATTTATTATATTTAATGATTATTTTATAATTTTTTATGTAATAATATAATTAACAATTGAAAATTTCATGTAAATATAATTTTTTAATATATCACATGTAAGTAACATGAATCAATGAGGTAAACGAAACTCATTTTGTTAAGTCGTAGACTTAGTCGTAGACTTAGTCGTAGACTTAGTCGTAGACTTAGTCGTAGACTTAGTCGTAGACTTAGTCGTAGACTTAGTCGTAGACTTAGTCGTAGACTTAGTCGTAGACTTAGTCGTAGACTTAGTCGTAGACTTAGTCGTAGACTTAGTCGTAGACTTAGTCGTAGACTTAGTCGTAGACTTAGTCGTAGACTTAGTCGTAGACTTAGTCGTAGACTTAGTCGTAGACTTAGTCGTAGACTTAGTCGTAGACTTAGTCGTAGACTTAGTCGTAGACTTAGTCGTAGACTTAGTCGTAGACTTAGTCGTAGACTTAGTCGTACTGATGGGTACTGATGGGTACTGATGGGTACGGATCGGTGCGGATCGGTACGGATGGGTGCGGATGGGTGCGGATCGGTGTGGATGGGTGCGGATGGGTGCGGATGGGTGCGGATCGGTACGGATCGGTACGGATCGGTGCGGATCGGTGTGGATTGGTGTGGATCGGTGTGTGTGTGTGGATCGTTGGTTGGTATGTGTGTGTGTAATGTTTAAGATTGTAGGTGTGAAGGTTCTAGAATGTAGGTGTGTGGAAGGTTCTAGAAGGTAGGTGTGTGGAAGTTGGTAGGTGTGTGGAAGGTTTTAGAAGGTAGGTGTGTGGAAGGTTATAGAAGGTAGGTGTGTGGAAGTTTCTAGAATGTAGGTGTGTGGAAGGTTCTAGAAGGTCACTGAGGTCACTGACCAAAGGTCAATTACTAGGTAGCAACTAGTGGACAAAGGTCAATCTCCAGGTAGCAACAGCGCGTGCAGAGGTCAAATGTTACGTAATAATTACGTAAGCTAGTGGGGGGGTTGTATCTGACGGGCTCACATCCTACTACTCAACTAAACTAAGACTGTAAGTAAGAATGAAATTTTTTCTCCGAAAAATAAGACTGAAATTTGTCAAAACACATCAGTATATATACCTATAATTTGGCCTTAACTTTGCGTGTTAATTTTATTGCGATTAAACAAAATTCGACCTTGAAATTATTTGTGTTATCTAAATTACATTTTTATTAATTTCTTAATTTAAATTGGTAATTTATTTTTAATATTTTTAATTAAATTTATTCAGCCAAAAATATTTTGTTTTTATTCATTTAATTCATTAATTTTTACTTTTATATAAATGGTCATTTTATGTACAAATGTTCTTGTTATTACGTTATTTTATATGTAGATTTCGTGAGGTACTTGATGTATTTATTTTATTTTACTTTTATGTTTTTGATTTTATATTTATTTATATTCTCTCAGATTTTAACATGTTTAGTTGGTGTTGTATGTTATATTTTAAGTTATCTTGATGCTGGGTTTTCGTACTGCATTTAAACAATTCTCAAGGCTATCTGTGTTCTAGCCCAACACTACCATGACTGCTAATACCCTAGAAAACCTTTGGGTTCACGAGCTACCATATGTTGGCGCATAAGGTTGATTTTATTTACTTTTTCTAGGGTTTTTGTGTATCTACCACCTAAACGCCATCAAGATTATTATTCATGAGCATTAAAGAGCATTAAAAAAGAGCATTAATGAGCATTAAAAATTATTTATAAGATTAAAATTCATGAGCAGATGAGCTCCATTTCTAGAATATTCCTCATGATATTCTCACTTTCGGGTTCTTGACTGCCGATGGAAGGTCTTACGTCTTTCTCTTTCTATATCCTTGTTCTTACTCGTCTATTCCTACAATTCTCATGCTTATTTGTCATCTTTACCCATTATTTATAAAGGTATCCTTCGAAAATTTGAGCAGCGTTCCTCTCTTATTTTTTGATAAATTTCCTATTTCATTTGTTTATTCACAGTAGCGACTACATTTTCGTCCTAGTTTACCTTTTATCTTTACCTATATTAAAAATTTGATTAACAGTTCCTTAACTGCCGGTACATTTCCCATAAGTTTAGGTAGTTACAACCCTCTGAGGTCACTTTAATAAACACTAATCCCTTCTGCCACATTATATCATTCAACTATTGGAAAATGCTTCCAATTTTATGTTCCTACACTATCTCATCCTTTTCTACTTGATTTTCTGACAATATTTTAAATTTTCAATACAAAACTTTATTCCCCCTTAACTAAAGTCGCACTTCCCATGAGTTTAAATTTTTTGCTCGCCTTGACCGACGTTTCCATCAGCCGTTGCGAGTTGTTTAAAGGTGCCCTACGAGTAGAGTCCTGTGTCTTTCGACCAGATCTCGTCGCTAACAGACCGAGATTTCAGGAAAGCTCGACCCGCGATCTCAATTAACGGAACTAAATCCGTCAGCCGGATCACCGACCTGCCCTCCCGACAGCTATTGCAATACTTATTATAAGTAAGATTTTAAAGGGACTTGTCAGTGGCACCAAAAGATTCCACGACCATCCAGAATAAAATCAAAATAACAAACTTTAACTTCGAAATATATATTTATACAAGATAACAATACTTACAATCCACAAGTTGAAAAATTGTCATAAGTTTGCATAAAAATTTTCTAAACAATCGTGTCTAAAAATTTTGTCTAAAAAATTTTGTGTCTGTCTGACTGTTTGACTGACCGAAATTATGAAAATGACTGCTGTATATATAGTGTTTTCATGCCTGGGTGCTACCAATCAGAGAATTTTGAGCCTTTTCGGCTATTTTTCGGGAGGTTTTATTGGTTTTAATTTATTTTAAATATTTTATTTTTCTCCTTATTTTTCTCTATTTATTGATATTATTTTCTCAATATTTCGTAAATTTTCATTTATTATTTTTTTTTATTTAGCCATTCTCTTTGATTGTTTCTCTCTTTACCTTTTGATATTTAAATTTTTGGTCGCCGCTTCCGCCTATGTATTTTCTATGTGCGGATGGGCGCAATGGGCGCGGATCGGTGATGTGTGTGTATGTGAAAGGTTTAAGAACGGAAGGTTCTGAAGGTAGGTGTGTGGAAGTTAGTAGGTGTGCGGAAGATCCTAGAAGATAGGTGTGTGGAAGATAGTAGGTGTGTGGAAGGTTCTAGAAGGCGGGTGTGTGGTAGGTTTGTTGGTCCACAACTACATGACACAATAACAGTTAGGTAATAAGTGTGTCTCCGGGTAGTGACCAGTGGTCACGTAATAAGGGTTAGGTAATAAGTGTCTGACTGATCAGTGGACACGTGGCAAGGGTTATGTAATAAGTGTGTGACCAGTGACATAATCATAAAGGTCAATTACTAGGCAGCAACTGAGTGGACAGAGGTCAATGTCCAGGTAGCAACAGCGTGGACAGAGGTCAAATGTTATGTAATTGTTAGATGGCGAATGAAAACCATTAGACATCTTCGTGCTTTCAAAGTACTATAGAACGGGGCCTAGCAGGTACAGAGTTAATATTTATGTGGAGAAACAACCAACAGTCAGATCCTAAACAAATCCAAAACCAAGCCCAAAGCCGAATGATGAACAGCATGAATCTATCATTAACTTATCGACATCATAGACAATATTCTAATCATGCAATTCATCCCATTTTAATTATTGACAATTATTTATTTTCTTAGTATTTGTTTATTGTATTGATAATATGTATCTGTTTGTAGTGTAATTCATTTCATTTGATTTTTGATTTTTATGTATCTGTTTGTGTAAAATCATTATTATTATTATTATTATTATTATTATTATTATTATTATTATTATTATTATTATTATTATTATTATTATTATTATTATATTATTATTATTATTATTATTATTATTATTATTATTATTATTATTATTATTATTATTGTTATTATTATTATTATTATTACAAATAATTTTATTAATTACGTGACAAAGAATAGTCGATAGGTGTCTAAAAAATAGCTTGCAATATACTGTTATGAAAAAAAATAATAATAAATTTATTTCAATTCCTGTGTTATGAAAAAATAATAATAATAAATTTATTTCAATTCCTGTGTTATGAAAAAATAATAATAGTAAATTTATTTCATTTCCCTAAGTTATGAAAAAATAATAATAATAAATATATTTCATTTCCTGTGCGTGATAATAAAATTAAAATCATAAAACCCATAGTAAAATCAGTATATATACTGACGCTAAAGCTCAGTATATTCGCCCAAAATTTAGCGACTCACTCTTTCTTCTAGAGGAAATCTCAAGGAGAATTTAATAAGGAGCAGAGCTCAACAAAATTCTTTTTCGCAAGGATAACATAGCACGCTTACACAACATATAAACATAACAAAATTCTGCATGCACTTATTGTATAATATATTCAATTTGAATTTGGAACTGTTTGGAATTTGGTAATTTTTTCATTTAATAAATTTTTGTATCAAAGTTGTTTTTCTGTATATTAAAGTTTATATATATACAAATGCCAGTGCACGTTGAGATCTCGATTTAAATTAGCGAGACCTCAACATAATAATTACGTAAGCCAATGGGTTGTATCTGACGGGCTCACATCCTACTACTTTATTACAATAATAGGAACGTTTTTTTTATAAAAATTAGTTAACAAATTATAAAATACGCATATTAGATACTCAAACAATATTGCATAAATATTTTTAACAAAACATGAAATCAATACGTCAGCCAATTCTCGTTATCAGAAATCATCTTTAGTTCCGGAACGCGTTCCTGTTCAAAAAGGAAGTACCGGAGCGTTCTGGCTCGACAACACTACTGATAAAAGGTATTCACGCTCTTTCAATTATGGGTCCTTCTGTCACTAATTTAATTGAAATAATATCGATCCTTTGATAACTCTATTTTGTTTTAAAGATGATATTTAGTTATTTCAGGAGTAGATCGGTCGAGTGACATATGTATAAGGTCCTAATAATATTGTTCCCATCAAAAATGTTGTCAAAAATATTAAATTCGCGACCCCTTCCCTTTAAGACCTCAAATTCAAGGTTTTGAATTTTATTGATTTAAGTAAGAAATTCCTTTCTAAAAATAGAAACGGAATGGTGAGCTTTTTTATTTTTCCTAATTCCTATATATTTTAATCGATCTTTGTTTTTTCTTGTAGGAAATTTTTCAGAATTTTTTTCAAATGGAACTTTTGACATTTATTGGATTTATGGAATTTAATATCATTGGACGCTGGTAAGTTCGGAGAATTTAAAATGTTTCTTAATTTTTATGAATAAATATTATATTATTTTTCTCTTTTTAATTTTGGTAAAATTCTTAAGGTTAAGTCAACCTTTAATATTTATTAAAAGAAAACACTTTTCACGATTTTTCAACAACTAGTAGAAATATAATTAAATGTTATTTATAAGATAATAAGAAACTTATTAAATATAAACTAAGAATAATATAATTAAAGTAAAATGATTTTCTTCAGGAACAAGTTAATTATTGTTTCTTCCCTTCTTGGACAACCGGCATCGGTTTATTGAAGACCTATGTAGCCATTCCTCCTTTGACCGAAATCTCCTTTGGTGATGGGGTTATATAATAATAAAATATTCAATAAATTAGTATAAAATTAAAAAAACAAAATAGTCAAAATTAATAGTGGTAAACACAATTATACTATTAGATTGAATAATAAAACATGCATTTTCTTTGAGCTTTGTCTTGTTTTCTCGATTGGTTTCCGAGTGACTATTTTTCCTCGATAACCGGATTTTAATAAAAATAAAAGTAATTATATAATCTAATGGATATTTAAAAATTAAGGGTAACGATTTAAATAATTTGCCCAATCGATATTTCCAATATTTTCCATTTGTGGTAAATTTCTACGATTATTCATTGCATTCTAAAATAGTTCATGAAGATTGTTTCTCCCAGTGTTCGTACTAGTTAATCTTGGTCATCGTGAACCTGACCCAGCTTCCCAAGAATCTTTTTAAAATTAATGATAAAATAATATTTTTTCTTTTTTAAAAAAAATTCGTATTCTTTTAGAAATAATAATGAAATTCTTTTTCAAAAAAATATTTTTCATTCAAGTATTTTCAGAATTGACAATTAATACCTGATTACCATACGGTTACTATTTCAATGATAGTAGCTGGTAATACGTTGAATTGATGTTGAATTCTTTTTCCTTGACGTACTCTTGCAACAATAATTTTTCCTTCTCGATTTATTATTATACATGTCCTTTAATGTTCATTACTTTTCTTTTCTGAGTCGTATATTTTTCCTTTCCTTTTGAGTATTATTTAGGCCTTTCTCGTGACCAGTCGCTCTCTACCGAGGGTCTGGCGTTGAGATTCTTGGAGTAGAGAACTGACCCGGCAAACTGCCATTTACTACAGGTACCTCCACACCTAAGTGTGTGGTTTGTGGTATTTAACCTTGACCCTTTACATATAATATTCTCTGCCCTCCAATGGTTACCCATTGCCAAAGATGAGCGCTACGAAAGAACTGCTAACGCCCGATCTCATGATGGGTTCAACGCACTACCGTTAGAAGGTCTGTGTGTGATTTTCCTACTTTCGGTCCCCTTCACATAAATTAACACTTTATTAAATCACTTCTTGCCCGAACCCTACTTCATAACTATAATTAAACAGTTTTAATTTTTAACACGACAAATTAATGAAAACGAAAGAAATAAAGAAACAATGAAATACCAAGGTTTATTTGTCGATACACTAAATAACTCTGCTTGACATAGAAGTTGGTAGTGCGCGACGTCTAGCGCGTTCCGCCTTACTTGGACGTCGTGGTGAAGGTTTTGCGCTGGCTTGGTGGTGTCAGTGGCCTCTCTGTATGCCAACTGAGCCGGCGCAAATACGAGTGGATACGTTACGGCATTGCCTTCTTGGCAAGCCGATAACGCCACTTCTAAACTGCGGATTTGTGTTTTCTGTGCCTGGCAGAGCTGGTTTTCTTCGGTCCATCCACGCTGTGCCGCGTTCAATTTTTGGTACAGCGTCTTCATCTTCGTGGGCTCTACCCATGTGACTTTAATCTTTTGGATCTCCCGTGATATTTGTAGTAGTTGACGGTGTAATTCTGCTTTTTCCTCTCTTAGTTTGTCCTCTGGTCAGCCGATACTACGATCTTCCTCTCTTGATAGAGTAGAATAAATTGGTTGATTTGGCGCTTGCATGTGTTTGATTTTCGGGTGGAATGAAATTTCAACCAGAACACTTGCTACTTATACGAACTTAATGATCGGCAAACTATAGATTGCAAATGAATTTTTTCTATCCACTGTAACGTGGCATAATTGATTTGTTTGAGTGTTGTAATAAACGAAAGAACAATTGATTTTAGAATGTGCAGATATGGCTGTAATTTTCTCTTACTGTGATATGATCAACGTGTCATTTTTTATTTACTGCTAGTGGTGTACAACAATCTATCTACGTCAGCTACTTCTGGATCTTCTCCTCTCACTGGTCAGTGTGTCGTTGATTGTCGACGTTTTCAGGCCTTTGCTTGATTTCACATGGGAACTTATTGATTTTATATCGTGGATTTAATTATTTAATTTAATTGATTTATCCGAAGTCTACGATCGGAATAGTTTAGTAAGTATTTTAGCTTTGTTACTTTAGCATTAGTTACTTTATTCTGCAGTCTATGTTCTCTTTCTCTAATTTCACAATGGTCCGTGCTCCTTATCTCAGCAATTGTCGTCTTTAAACGTTCATCAATTGAGCCTCGGATGTTTATTCGCAAATCAAAACGGGTGGCTGTCCATTCAATTCTATGCTTTCCTCGATGTGTTGAATACAATCAATGTGATGAGTCGTGGATTCGAATTTATTATTATGAACGTTTGAAATCGATTATCTGTTATAGTTCGGTTTTTACTACTGGTCGTGTCTGATTGTGATTTACTTATTACAGACGGGATGTTCCAGTCTAAGATGTGTGCATTATTTATCTTACTCAATTTTATATTACTCAACCTCACTAATTTCATTTAATCTACCAAACTAATGATATGTAGTCCTACGTCTTTTTATTAATTGTTCGCAGATTTATTAGGCTAATATTTGACTTTATCATAGAATTTACCATATTTATCACGCAGTGTTTTTTTGGATTATTTAGGGCCTGTCTTCCTAATTTAATTTTTATGAGATGATTACTCATTTATCGGGTTACCTTATCGTCATGTTATTGCATTTTGACTCCAAGTATATCATCTTATTAGTTTCAGAGATTCCTCATGGATTTTATATTTTGGGTCGTGTAGTTTTCACGGAGGTTATTAACATATTCTAATCCTCGTATTCGAATTTTCAATTTAGAACCACTTATACTTCACGTTTATTTTTACTGTAAATTTAGCGCTCTCAATACCTTTAATCATCTGCTATTTACTCGTGTCTCTCGCTATGCGTTTGTTCTGGTCCTTATACTCTATTCGTCAACCTATGTAACGCCTTAAATTGGTACCTCAATTTATTCATTTTATCCATACTTGGCGGTTCTCCTAATCGTCAGTAATATTTCGAATTTAATAACATTGAAACTATGTACTTTGTTAATTTATATATACTTTGGCATTTTTAAATTCCATTTCATTTATTTAATGAGGTAACAACAATTTGCGACACTTTCCACACTCCCTTCCCTTATTTGATCTTAGGGTTATTTGTGTCGATATTAGAATATTACCAGTGCCCACTGGACTACTCGGTGTTTATGATTTTAAGCCGATATGAAATGATAATTTTAGGTCGATTTTATAGGAAACGGGTGATTAAGGAGCAGCCAAAAGACTATCCTCTTATCTCCTGAAATCCCCTATAACGGATAATATTGACGTTCGGGTTCCTGCGTTGCTCACATCGGAACCACAGGCACGAGCTATTGGCGGATGAGCCACACTTACACAGCTCGATTGAGGTGTGTGATTTTGCTAACTTGTGGTGCTTATACGCTGTATGGAAATGTTTTTTCTTCTAGATTGTCCGCTCACGAGTTTTCTGAGTTAAAACTTGGTTAAATTTTTAGTTCAAAAACTAGTTAAAATTATGTGAAAATGAATCGGTATATATACCTGTTCTGTGACCCTAACCTTGCTTGTAAAATTAAATGCAGTAAAACAAAATTTGACCTTGAAACTATCTGTGTAATCAAACGCTAATTTTATTATTTTCATGATTTAATTTAACAATTCGTTTCTTTTATTTTTTATTGAATTATTTCCAATCAAAATTATTTGATTTTACCTTCTCTTTTCATTAACTCTTGTTCTTTTAAATAAACTGTCAATTTTCGGTCAAATTTCTGTGTTTTCTTGTTATTTCTGTATTTATTTCGTGCTAATCTTGGTGTATCTTGTTATTATTTTAATTTATTTTTATGTTTTTAATTTTATATTTTAATTATTTCTTTCTCCTATTTTAAAGTGGTTATTTGATTTTTTATGGGTCTGATTTTAAATCTGCGTGTTATGTTGATTGCTATTACCAATTCATTTAAACAAACCTTGTTCTGCCCAACATAAGTACTGGTTTCATAACCAGTTTGGTAAACTATCATTTTTCTAGTTTGCGTGCATGTGGTTTCTCTCGATATCATATGGTTAAAATTCATAGACAATAATTAATAATAATAATATCTACAATACAAATGATAATCAAATTTGGTTTTTATTAAGATTAATCGGTAACTATGAATCGTGTGAGAATTTAATCACGAGGCATCTCGTATAGGTCAAGTACCATGGAAGCGAAGCTTCCTTGGGACTTTGTCGATACGAGGAAAATTCATTCTATTTTGTTTTTCATTAATATTG
This sequence comes from Schmidtea mediterranea, assembly GCA_022537955.1. Taxonomy (NCBI): domain Eukaryota; kingdom Metazoa; phylum Platyhelminthes; order Tricladida; family Dugesiidae; genus Schmidtea; species Schmidtea mediterranea. The sequence continues at coordinate 132,006,997 of CM039679.1, forward strand.
TTTTATCGTTAAATAAATTGATGAAATTCAAAAATAAATCAAATCATATTATTTGAATAAAAAATATTTTGTATAACCAATACATTTATAGACCTAAAAATTACGGTAATAACCTAAATAGAGTCTTCTATATAACAATTTCATTTATCCTAAGATCTTTCATAAAAATAAGGATAAGATAATAATAATATAAAAATAAAGAAACTGTTCCTTACTTCGGAATGATTCCTTGAAGTTTTATACAAATTTCTTGAAAAATAGCATATACATACCTTAAATTGTGTCGATCTGGCATCGACTTATATAGGGGAGTGTTACACGCAAGATTTTTGATGCTGTAAAACAAAATGCCTACAGGTTTTTACCATATTTCATCACTTTTCCCCCAGTTGTCAGATTTTCGTGATTCTTTTTGTTAAAGTTTCTGATTACATTTTAAGCTTAATTCTCATAGTTATTTTCTAGAATATAAGCGTTTTCTATGAATTTGGAGCCAATTTGATGAAATAGGTTAATTTTGCTAAAGTTTAATGTTTTTTGATTCTTTATAAATGTTTTTTATATATTTTTTGTATTTTCCACTCTTATTTTCTACTTTTTGTATTATTTAATGCTAATTAGGCTATTTTTGATAATTTTTCATCTAAAGTAGGATGTCGTGCCAAATAAACACCAATTTAAAATTTTTGTTTTTTCCCAACACTACTAATAAATGAAAATTCATCGGTTTAACGATACAACAATAATTATTAAAAATTATAAACAATTATTTTTAAAAGAATAGTGCTGGGTATGTGATGGGTAAGAAAAATAAAATTGAGACCATTTTCAAAGGGATTCCCATCAGAGAATCGCATACGAAAATTTTACCATTTGAAACTCGTCATAAATGTATTCCAATGTATTCCAAAGGTTTACTGGCAGTTACCAGTAAAAAGTGAGCTATATTGTCATGACTTGATTCCCTAGTAAACCTTAGAAGGTTTCATGCTCATTTTAGTTAAGGTGACTGAATTTATGAAAACAAAGTTAAAGAAAACAATATCGAATTTGACAAAACAAAGTAAAACGAGATTTAGTTTTTATTGATGATGTAATAATATAGAGTAAATAAATCGATAAGTTAGAAACATGGTTGAGGTCACTTTCCGTATTTAGGATATCAATCTGGCCGCTTTTAACTTTCTCTTTCTTGCCCTCTGAGCTTTTCCTGGCCTAGGCTTAGTCAATTCAGTACGTTGTAGAGGTTCTGACCTCGAAATTATTATATCTGGCTCTTATTATTCGATTTTGTAAATTGACTTTTGTCACATCTCGTGAATATGATAGTTCTGTTCCACTCTGGATGCTATCTCTAGCTTCAATTTGTAAATTACCCTCTTCATAAGTCGTGATATTTCGAGTACCTCAACTTTTCAAAATTTTCTCTGGATTTCATTTTTATTTAGCCGGAATTTTTATTAATGCCTAAATCATGTAATTTCATCTGATTTCTTGAATCTTCATGTCAATTCTAATTTTCTTCTAATCTATTCTCAATATGGTTATCCAAATATGTAGTCTATTTAACTCTTCTTTATAGCCAGCCTCAATTTACTAATGGTCTAGTTTCAGGGTTTATTAGGGAGGGAGTTATGTCGCTTAATTACCGTTTTACGGCTGCTCCTCCTTCTAGTCACTAGAAATAGTCCAGTGGTTGAAAAATAATTTCATTCATTTGTGTTCATATTTGTGTCATTTAAAAATATAATTATATAATAGGAATGTTTTTAATTAAACCAAATAAAAATGATGTGCCTAGATTACAGCGAGAATTCGATTCTGCGGAATCATATCAAACGAGCGCTATGGGAAAAAAACTTCCCGATTTAATTGATATATAAAGTAAATTTAATTTTACTTTTTCTAGATGAATACAGTAGTTTAATAAATATGCATGAATAAGCAAATAAATATAAAATAACAATTACCAAACTCTTACTCACTGGAAAAAATAAATTGGTTGGAGAAAATAGATGTTCTATATATTTTTATTAAATTACATATATTTGTTGTCAATTTGACATCAACTTATATATGGTAGCTTTCCACACATTTTTTTGATGCGATAAAACGAACCATCTACACATTATTTCCAAACTAACTTGCTCATACTTATCTTATTTCGATTTTTTCTTTTTATTAAAGTTTTAAACTTACTTTAAAGCTTTATGTTGATACTTATTTTCTAAAATTTCATCTTCATCTACAAATTTGGAGTCAATTATTTTTTTCCAGATATTATGGCTTTTCCATAATTTGTTATTGTTTTTATTTATTTATTAATGATTTTATTTATTTTTTCAAAGTTTTCTATTGGTTTTATGACTTTTTGATGTTTAATTGTTACCAATTAATCTTTTCAATTAGTTTGTTTTTACGGTGGTTTTATGTAATGTTGTGCCAAATCAACAAATAGGAATTCTTTCCGTATAAATTAGTTTTGCCAAACAATAGTATTATGTAACTAAGTATAGTTTGGTATGTCTTAGTTAAATTAAATTTGATAGAACTTCTATTGACCAATTTTTGAACACACTAGAGTAATAATTTATGAATCATGGTAATGCAACTTACATGTACAAAAACCACAAATCTGTTGACAGTACCAAAATCATTAAGTGAGAGTATCATCAGAAGAAATTAAATTAAGCAGCTTTGGGTAGATATACAACCAAAGTTACAATAAAAACCATTTCATTTTATACATACCATATACGAGAATCTTTATTCACATTACTCAGGCTACTGTGTACAATATGAAAGTATACATCAATTAATCGGATGATAATAGTTACATTGCGACCAATTGAAAGCTTTAATTGTGTGATTTTTAGTAAAGTTTAGTAATCGAAATAGATTCAACCACAAACCCAGCTCCACGGAGTTTCAAAAAAGAGAGAGGATCGAACTCAACACAATAAAAATACAGAAAAATTTTTGAATTTTAGTAAAAAAGATATTTTTTGTAAAAAGGGTTTTATTATCTTTATACTGTTGGTGTACGGGAAACTTTCCTTGTTGAAAATGGATACTACTCATCACTAACGTTCCTCTCTCTATTCTAGGGTTCACTTTCCGCGCACACCCCATGATTTTAGCTTACTGATACGCACCCATGGTCGAAACCATGTTGGTACTGTGCGTAACAGCCGAATGCCTTTCGAGCAGGTGAGCATTGTTTCCAATACTACTTCCCGAACGACCTTCGTTCCAGTTCATCGCGGCCGTTAGAAGGTCTTACGCTTTACATACTGATCTTATTACATTTAAAACGAATCTGGTTTATGGGATTTGGGAATAAGAATTGTGAGGGGTATTTATCATATATCACTTTATTTATTATCATCAGGTTAGATATTAATTCCTGAATTTATTCGTGTATTTAAACAATAACCGATTTATTAGGGTATCGATTTTTAATTATGCTAAGACAAGAGAACAAATACGAAAATTGAATACCATAATACTAGAAGTGAAATAATACAATAGTACGGTATTGAAAAGGAACATAAATCACAAGAAAGGTACAAGAGCACTAGAAAGTAAACAACGTTCAAAAACATGTCGAATCAAAGTTCACATTCAGGATTGTGGTTCAGTCTTCTTGATCAATGTCGACCGGTAGACATCGAAGTTTTGGCTGACAGTGATTAGGAGTTGATATTGCCTGGCTTGGATCCTCCGGAGTTGAGGTTGACGGTTCTACCATGGAGTGGGTGTTCGACGATACCTGCCCACTAAGGACGGTTATTTCGTCCGGGGTGAGATTTAATCTCTCCAAAGTGAGATTTAAGCTGGGTGGTTCAGGTTCGTCCGCTTCCAAGTCGATATAGATTATGGGAGGCGGTGGATAGACTGCCATTGACGCACCACGTCCGGATCTAGTTCAGGGAATTCGAATTCTGTATAGGCGGGGGTGAGCCATTTACTTTGGTTTGTTCTCCTGTTCTTCCATTCGCTCGTAGGAGATTTGCCTCAGCCGGGCGCCTTTCGCGACGACGCCGGTACCGATTCAACCGTCGCCTCTGTATTCCGGATCTATTTTCGATTGTCCCACTCGGGAGTGGTTCGTTCGATTGTTGAGCCACTTGATTGAGAGGGAGATGTTGGGCGGGAATGATGTTGAATTCTTGGACCCTGCTACGACTCGGTAAGCGAGTTCTGAGCTCGTTTTCTGTGAATATTTGCCGGAGCGCAGCGCTCTGCTCAGCGATGGTGATTCGCTGGCCCCGGTTCGGGGGTTTGTCACACTAGTTACGGGAAAATCGACCTCCGCAACAGTAATCATGTAAATATTGATAATAAAAGTAAATAATAATAGCCAGTTGTATTAATAATTAAATTCTAACTCGGGCAGATAATATTAGATAAATTTTGACTATAACTATAACCTTTGGACATTGGACTAGAATTTATCGCAATTAAATTTAACTTGGAGATGATATAAATTTTAAGGTATAGAAAATACTAATAATAATTAAATAGTGTTACGGAGATTTCAGGCGGATGAGATTTAACAATGTGATTAGTAAGATGTCAATCTACATCCGGTTTCTTGTTTACGCGAGTTGGCTTTCTTACTAAAATCTGGTGTATGACCTGATTCGTCGTCAAGATATTGCTAAGTTCGATGAATTCGATTCGCACTATGAATACTGGTAATTTGACCCTTAGACTAATAAATCGAAGTATGTTGGTTCACCGCGTACGACGAGCGATTGGATTTAAATCTCCTCATTCTCAGACCTAATTTTATCAAATGGATTGCTTATGGGGTTTTACAGAGAACTCTATGGGGTATAAAATATATCTCACACTGGTCAATTTCCAACTATTACTCAAAATCCTCAACGATTTACGAAAGTTCGTGGAACTTCGACTAATTTACAATATATATGGGACTAGAGAATTGTTTGTATCGGTTTTGACAACCTTCTATTCGTTCGTCGAATTTTCGATGGTGATCTATTTGTGGTCAGTGAGCACGACCAAACTTATGTCTCAAGGAAAAAGTCATTTGTGCTGGTTCGCATGCTTAGGCGATTTCTCAGTTTGGTGCTAATCTAACGCCTCATCTATTGCGTGATATATTATTGGTATTATCGTACAATCTCTCTGGTCTTTATTTGTGTAGCCTACGAGTTGTCTGTTGGTCTACGTCTGTCATACAAGTAATCTGACATTTCACTAAACAATAAATTTTATTCTATTCGATTCTTTAACCTATCACTGCTACCCCTCGTGACATAACTTCGAGGTTACACAAAAATTTACTCAGTGATCATCCATCGATCGCTCCTAATACCTCTACCTGATGGCGCTCTTCCCAGGATTTTAGTTTTCTCTGCTCGCCTCGACCGACGTTTCCATCAGCCATTGTGAGTTGTTTAACGGTGCCCTACGGGTAGGGTCCTGTGTCTTTCGACCAGGTCCCGTCGCGGACAGACCGAGATTTCAAGAGGGCTAGGCCCGTGATCTCAACTAGGGAACTTAATCCACCAGCCGGATCACCAACTTGCCTACTTGATGACTATTCCAATACATAATATAAATATAATTTAGGGGACCTCGATATATATAACTATATTATTTATTAAATCATTTAAAATAAAAGCATAGAGGTAATTTTTAATTGTTGCGAACATCTAAGATATTTTTACCGAAAATCATAAAATTACATGAAAAATAAAAAGCCAAATATCCTTACTTAGTATAATTGAATAGAATTCAGCAAAGTTCAATAGTTGTAAAGTTAAGTTTTTGTTGTAAAAATGAGTGTTTTAATAATGAAATTGATCACTGTTTATAAAGTATTTTTGTGCCTGTGTGCGACCAATAGGTGATTTTTAGGGTTTTTTAATTATTTTTCCTTATTTTTTTGATATATTAATATTACATTGTTGAATTTTATTTTTATTATTATTTTCTTATGATATTCTTTTAACCCTTGATATTTTATTTCTTGGTCGCCACTTCTGCCTGTCTTTTTTCTAAACCTTATTTTGCAAGGTTTTGGCAGTTTATTTACTTTCACGTATGTTTCTTTCTGCAGCTGTAGGCTTTTTCAAGAATTTTACTTAATATTTGTTTTAATTCATTTTGTTATATTTTAATTTTGTTTTATTTAATGTTTTTATTTTATTTTTGATCTCTGCTTGCGGTACGTGTGTATATTAGTGACCATTTTCCTTATTTTCATCTTTGTTTTTTGTTTGTTTGCAATTTTGTTTTAATTTTAGCTCTAAGCCCAACAATACTTTTTCATTTCACTTTAATGCTTATTATCACAGTAACTTAAAGACTATTTTCAATATAATTAAATATGGAACGTTTAAAAGGCGAAAAATACTTATGCTTCGCTATGTATTTGACTGCTGGTGAATTACACCAAAGACTTTAAACACTGGTGGGTTACTGGGCATTGATGTTTGTTTAAATCTTCTTATGGTTACCCCGGTAACGCCATATAAATATTTTCTGGTTACCACTCGGCAATGTTGGAAATGTGTTCGAGTGGGTGGATTGTCCGCAAAAAGTGAGCGCTATCACTAATGCTATAATTGCTCGGACAATCCCTGGATCCAACGAGCTGTCGTTAGAAGACCTGTGCTCGCTTTAGATTATTGGGTCCCATGTATGTCGTAGATTTTACTGCCGTACGGGTTATGGACATTTGAAAAACTCTTTGAAGGTACCGATTAAATAACAAGAAAGATATAATTATGACAAAAACACATGTAACTTGCAACCAAGAGACATTCCATAAGTTATTTAAGCCTGCTTCGGCAATCGAGCGGCTCGGCGTCTTGCCCGCTCTTTTCTCCCTGGTCGATAGTTATTCGACGCTGTTGTTGTTGTTGGAGTGGCCATCGCATCACGATAAGCTAGTTGAGCAGGAGCGAAGACGAGGGGGTAAGTGACAGCTACCCCTTCTTGGCAAGCGGACAAGGCAACTTCCAACCCACTTATCTGTGTTTGGAGGCTCTGATTCAGCTGTTTTTCGTCCGCCCAACCCTTCTGGGCTGCGGTGAGACGTGGATGTAGGGGTTTGATCCTTTTTGGTTCTTTCCAGGTAGCCTTTGTTTGCTGGATCTCACGAGTTAACTGAAGGATCTGGTCATAGAGGGCTTTGTTGGTTTGCTGGGCACGGTTCAGTTCAGTTCGGAGGATTTGGAGAGATTCCATTTCTGAGAAGAATGGATATTAACACTTTTATTACCAATTTATAATTCGCAAGCATACGGTTAATTTAAAACATAAATTGCAAAATTTATACTAAGAAATCATCAAAATAAAATGAAAACAAATCACAACGACAAGTTTCTATTAAAAAAAAATGTTCGTAGTAACCGATACGGTTGGTGTTGGCTAACTCAGGGAGGTCAGGCATCCTCGAAAAATTTCTTTATCCCCTCCTCCGGGGAGTAGTTTGAAATCACTAACACGGGCCGCTTCGTATTACGGGCCGGTCTTGGGAAGGGTGGATAGGGGTCCGCGAGTCGCCCGGCTGCGAGATCGTCCTCTACATTGGCCAAATAATCCCTGGCCCAGTCGGTGGTCCAGGAGGTGGTCCAAGAGCGCCCGGGCCTGTATATGGATGTCTTGGGCTGGACTTGGGTCGCTGGATCGACCCTCTTTCTTAAATTGTCTCATTGTAAGCTCCACCAGGAGCGTGTCTTCTCGCCGGTTTTCTCCTGGCTGAGGCATGTCAGGATATCGTTCTTGATTGGAGCGTCGCCACGCTTGTCGCCATTGGTCTGCGACGTGAGTGGTAATAAAGACGTGGGATCCAGATTGTACTGAATAAAACCGTAAATTAACATGGGTTGATCGAAGGAGCTTTTTATTTAACATCCGTCTACGCAGATATATTTGAGGGTGTTGCTTCTTAGATCTGAGTCAGGTGAGCGAATATCCTATCTCCATAGACGGGGAATAATTTTTATGGGTAATTAGTATAGGGTAGGGTCGGCGTTAATTGGGGAATACTTAACTATGTCACGCCGAAATTTATGATTATCCCGATAATGGAAATCGATTACAAGTGACTAAACTCGCTACAAAATAAGTCTAATCCCTGAGCAGAACTTGGGATAGCTGGACTGCTCAAGGTTCGTGTGGGTTCAAAAGAATATGCTTACTGTACTTCAATTTAAACCTAATTTCATGTGACTAAAACAGAAAACTGTCTTTGGAGTAATTTGACGGAGCATCACAAAAAAAAAATTTCGGGGAGCTAATCGACTGGAAGGGTGGTAAGGATAATTAAGATGTCTAAACCCCTCCCAAAAATGGTCAGTTTTCTCAAGATGATTCACCTAAGTCGGGATGTCTAATTGTATAAGCTTTTCCAAAATTGTGGAATAAATTGAGAATTGCACCACTTGACATAAATAACTAGAGTCTTCTACAATGACCCAAGTAATACGAGCTTATACTAGTATAACTGGTATAACTATGATTTCACAAAGGGATTTAAGCCCATCACCAGTCTTCTTAAAAATAAATTTTCTGTTCAAAAACGAAATCAAAAGACAACTTGCAAAACTGGTCGGAATAATTAGTTTATTTCAATAAAAGTCATTCGAAACCCTGTTATTCAGTTTGAAAAAATTGGAAAATGGGTTGGAAGGTACCGATACTCGTATTTTCGTCAATTAACTTGCATGGTTACGGCTTCTTAAACGGTCAAAATTTTCTTCTATAAAGGGCTGGAAGCGATCTGGCTATTCAACAATTTAAATCAATATTTCGTAGGTTAGTTCAATTAGTTATAATTCTTCCATATGACAGAAATGGATTTTCGAAAAACTAAAAGTGCCGATAAAATTTCGTAAAATAATTTACCGATTGGGGGTTTCCAATAAACCAAAATTTGATTCTAAGGCTGGAAATTTGAATAAAAAAAATAATCTATTCAATTACAGATTCCAGGACAGAAAGTTTGAAATAAATAAAATAATTTAACCGATTGTAGATTCTAAAAGGGAAGGTTTGAAATGAATAAAATAATTTAACTGATTATAATTCTAAAATAGAAAGTCTGAAATGAATAAAATAATTTCATTAATTATAATTCTAAAATAGAAAGTCTGAAATGAATAAAATCATTTAATTAATTATAATTCTAAAATAGAAAGCGTGAATGAATTTTTCGAATAATTTAATCGATTCTGAAATTTTTCATAATTCCTAAAAATAATCCAACTTTTCTGTCGAGTAATTTCCAATCATCGGGATTTCTCAAATGACGAAAATGATTTTTTTTATGGTATTGTCAAAAATGATAATAGTGATTTGTAAGGTTTCAGATTCTTAGCTCCCATAATCAAACTACTCAGGGGTCATATATCGATTAGATTTTTCTGGGGTCAAACTATACTTACTTTTGGGAGTTGCAGGAGTATAACGTAAGCTAATAAATTTTATTCGAAATTAAAGCTCGTGGTCACTGAACTTGGGCTGCTTATCTTGTCCTGAGTATGGGGGCATGGGTGTTGCCGTGTTTCTACGGCTTACGCCAAAGAGGTTATAAATTTATAATAATGAAGAGAAAATAATTTACCCATGGGCCGTTCCTCGATCGCAACGTCCTCTCCTGTGGTCCTGACGGTAGTGCGCCTATCTATTGTCTTTCTTTGTGGATTCATCTCGGAAACAATGTTTAGCTTTCTTACAATTTTTAGTTTTATTTGAATGTAATCTGCTGCGCTGGCTCGTCACTATATGTAACGTTAGTGTGTCATATATCGATCTGTTGGAAGATGTGCACACCGACCAGCAGCGAGTGTGTACCGTAAAGGTCACTACTAATCGTGACAAATTTTCACTATCGCTTCTAGAGAATATCAATTCCGATGTGTATGACTTGACGTGCACGCATCAGCCTTTGGCAGTTAATTCGGATTTCCCTGTAAGGGTCATAGTCTCGATGTAGGCGATTTTATGCGTGAGTGTCTTGCCCTAAGATAAATTTGTTATTCCTAGAGGTAGTTTATTTGTTTGTCCTTAATCGAATTAACATTATATTTTGGGTGATTTTAATGGACGTGTACATCTTTTATCTTGGATCATTCCAGTGGGGTTCTGAATTATATTTCTGATATTGAAACGCAGGATTTCTTTCCTTTCTCGGATATTAAAGTAATTTACTACTGTTATTAAAATGATTATTATGAGTTCAGGAAAATTGGCGTTCTTTTCCCCTTTCTGCGCCTTCCACATCTATTCGTAATCGGACATTGTCTACTAACACTATGCGTTATCCAATGAAACTTATTAATTTTATCCAGGTAAGGTTAATTCGTGATAACTCATAACCGTCTAAAACCAACTCCTTTTAATTTAGACAGGGACAAAAATTTATGGTTATCGATTTTATACCGGAAGACACAACGATATTTAGAATGGTATTAGATGAGAATCAATTATAGGACTTGTACCATATCCAGTTGGCAAAAGAAATGGAAGAATCGACGGATACGGGAGCCATGATGGTTGATCAGCAATTAATTTTTCAATGTGGAAAGTGAAGTTTTCATGAATATAATGAGACATTCTAGAACCCTTTCTTTTGTATATTTATGATGATTCCTATGTACCGCTCACTTATTGTATTCTCAAGTAACAATTGTTATCACGTTGGTAGTTAAGTAATTTGCATTTACGTTTTTTAATATTGATTTATTTTATTTGGGAAATCTCTTCAATTAGCGCGGGATTACGAGTCGAATTTTGAATTCTTTATTTTCTTATTTACGGTTTGGAGTTTGTGTTGGGAGATTACGTTCATCGATCCTGCTCGATTTTCTATTTTTGGTTTGTGGGAGTTACTGCAGCTACGATATATAATGTTAACGGATTTTATCAAAGCTTATTTTACTTCCGGGGTTCGCGATGACTACCTTCTCCTCAGTAGGCCTATTGATTTTTGCGGGTTATTAGATGTTTAGCCTAATCGTTTATGAAAAAGAAAAGAACTATTGTGGGTGACCCTACCTACATATAGCAGGTACCTTAACTTCTTCTCCTTTACCCAAAGGACTTTTATCTAATCCTGATATGAAAATGCCAAAACAATGGGGGTTTTGCGTTACGAAAACTTATGACTTTTACTTTATTGGGGTTGGTACGAGACGATGCTCGAAGTTTATTTTTATGATCCCCTTATTCTCAGTAATTTAGATTCGGAATGGTAATTTCATCATTTTCTATTTTTTCCCCGTTTGAGTTGAATTAATATTAGTCTAAATTTTTGTGGTTTCTATCATTACGTCATCGAGATTTCGGTTAAACTCCCGTTATTATCTGGTAGCTTATGTATAAGCGTACCGACTTACGTCTCTAAATTTAATTCGTTTAAACTCGTGACTCTAGATTACAAATTGTTAGGCGCTTAAGAGCTATTTAATTATAAGGAATTTAAATTCTTATCCATAGTTTAAATTTAGTGGTCAAAATATTAATTTAAGTTTACCATTGATTTCAAGAGTTTTAACAACGATTTCATTTATAATGCCCAGTTACCTTCCCTGGTTGACCTTAGGCGCGTTGTGTTTATGTTATAGTTAATGAGTGCCCACTGGACTACTCGGTGTGGTGATTTTGAGCCGTGTGTAAATATAGTTTAGGTCGAATTTAAAGAAATTGAGAAACGAGGAAGTAGCCAAAAGACCACTTCCTTACATCTCCTTTCTTCTATACGGGTAATATTGACGTTCCGATCCCTGCGTTCCGCACGCCGGGTCTTCACGGGCACAGATCATCGGCGATATTCCACGCACTTACACGAATCTGAATAGCATTTCTGATTTTAATTACTTGTGATGTGTTTTGGCTGTTGGCCGGGAAAATTTGGACAATTGATAATTAATGAAAACAAAACGATTTTAGGAATTATAAATATTTTATTAATAATATTCAAAATAATATAACAATTACTTGCTCCAATATATAACGAAAATCATACAAAATACCACTCCCCCCACGCCGACATCCAAGCAGAGCTCTATCGAGATTGCGAGGATGCGACGTGGAGAGAGCTTCCAAATAAAACTCTCACTCACTTAGTAAAATAGATTTTTAAGAAAACTGTTTTTTGTTAAATTATCAAATTTCGGTCGAATTTGTTGGGTTTTCGTGTTATGTTTATATTTATATCGTGCGGATCTTGTTGCTTTTTTGTTATTATTTTAATTTATTTTTATGTTTATTATTTTATATGTAATTGTTTTTCTCTCATATTTTGATAGGGTTAATTGATGTTTTCATAGGTTTTGAATTTAAAGCTGCATGTTATATTAGCATGTGTGTTACCGATTCATTTAAACATTCACAAGGCCGTTTGTGTTCTGGCCCAACAACACTTTGAAGCAGTTTTAAATTTGATATTATTAGCATTTATCATTTTAAAATAATTTCTGCAGTCTTCTTAATTTAAAACTCTGTTAGAATATATTCATTACCAATTAGAAATTTATGATATAAGAATGTCGAATTTAGAAAAATTATTGAAAATAATGAATTAATAAGTTGTTTTAACTAAGCATTATTTTAAAAATTTTTAAAATGTCAGATGGTGAATTTAATGAATCAAGTGATTTTTACGACAAAGTTTAAAATATACAATTATTATATAAAATTATGATATTTTAAGGTTTTTAAAGCAAAAGCTGATAATCCAGAAATGTTTGTTAGTAACTGGGAAGAAGATAATACTAACATTCACTCTTGGACAGAAGCTGAGATAAAAGGTATCTAAATTTGAGAAAGTTGCTTAAATTGTAATAAAGCTGACCCACACAAACAGTTAATATCAGAAGCAGAAGCTGGAAATTTGGAGGCGATTAAAATTTTATTAGAAAATTTAGAAATTGATATAAATGCAGAAGATAATGATGGTTACAGAGCTTTACACAGAGCTTGCTATAACGGTCACGTAGAAACGGCTAAAGTAATTTAAATGAAACATTTAATGTTTAAATTGACTATTAGTACTTGATTTCAAAAGGAGCCAAAGTTAATTCTCAAACGCAGCTAGGCTGGACAGCGTTGCATAGTTCTGTATATTGGAACCAATTGGAATGTATAGAATTATTATTAAATAGTGGTATAAATACCAACATTCCAACAGAAGGCGGCCAAACTGCATTGCATTTGGCCTGCAGCAAATTTGACATTTATCCAGAAATTCTAGCATTGCTCTTGTCACATTGCGATATCAATTTAGATCTGAAAAATGCCCAGGAAGATACATGTATGGAATTAGTTACTCGTCATACTCCGTATGCTTATTTTTTTTATCCATTTAAAAGTTGCTGTACTCAATTATCGGAATAAAATTTTTCATATTTATTGAGTGATATTCTATTTTCTAATCATAAAATTAAAATTTTAAATTAAATTTAAATATGTTGATACTTAGGGATATCTTGGTTATGGTTTCTAGAGTTATTGAGTTGTCGATAGTGTTGCATTTCTAGGGTGACTGATCATCATGCCACCTGAAAATGTCACCTATGCAGCTTACACAAAATAAATGCAATTAACTTTGGGGGTAATATGACGAAGCCTATTAACAGTTATAATGTTCGAGATTCTTCCCGATCGGCTGATTTGGCTTCCGAGTAAGTTACAGAAACAGGTGTAAGGGGCTTTGTTGTATTATCTATTAGGGCGTTTTTCCTACCTTTCATAATGCTCTTGCTGTTTTCGGCTTTCACCTTCGTAGTCTTTGGTTTGCTGAATATTGAAATTAGTGGATTGGGATCCGTTATATATTGATCTGGAATGAGGTTGACTTGGTGGGTCCTTAAGTTATGTTTCGATAATGATCTTCATCTTGTGGGTTTTAGGACTGAATATAATAGTTTAAATGCCGCGTTCCAAAATTGAGTATTCAGTTTATCACTAACGATTTCATATTGACAGGATTTGCCTCAAGATCATTCCATGCTTATCTTTACATTTGAAATTCATACTAGTCACTATGGAGGTTACTGTCCACCGCTGCTAGACCTATTTCGGTCCACTGCGAATATAGCCTGAACGTGCCAGCATCCACCGAAGCAACAGTTGTCCTGCTAACTGTATTAGTGAGCTAAAAAGTTTTGGTTTCCTGTAATTGCTATGGGAAATATAATTTTAAGCAGACCCTTACGAAGAAACCAAAACGTTCTTGAACATCCAAAATGTAAAATTTGTGAATCAAACTGAATGCTTACAGTTCGAAAATTGAGATTAAAATCAAATGTTAATTAAAACGTAAGTTAAATTATGATTTGTGTGTACGACCAATCAGATTTTAGCTGGCATATTTTCGACAATTTTTATTGATTTTATTAATGTTATTTGCTGCCTTCTTATTTAATCTAATTTGCTATTATATTTTTGTAATTATGACCATTTCTGTGTTTTTAACCTTCTTTAGGAGCGATTAGCGGTTTATGTTAATATTTGCAGCCGTAGGCGATTTTCTTAAATTTAATTATTTTTTGATATTTAATCGATATTTTAGTGTTGGTGTTTTTGTGAAGCAACTAAATTATTTACTTTTTTCACATCTATCCAAAATGGTCTTAATGGAAATTTTACATTGCAAACATCAGCGAGCTGGTCAGCTCCATTTCTATAACTTCTGATTGCATTTCACTTTCTGGACCTTGACTACCGATAGAAAATCTCACATCGCTTTAGCTTTCTTGAATCCTTCCTCGTAATTTTTCAACCTTTAATTTCCATATTAGCATTGCAGTTTTATTCTGGTCATTAACCAGTTTAATCCATAAAATGTACCATTTTACAGGATTCACATCTTTTTCTTTTGACACGTACTCGACTGATGTCACCAGATTCCTTGCATGTCCGGCATTCAAATTGTCGGTTATTGATGAAATTGTAATTCTTAGAAATTATTATTTCCATTTATCAATCCTCTTTGAGCAACATCTCTGTAGCTTCAGTAGTTTTGAACAACCGGTGAAACCTTCAAAACATTAATATGGTCGATAATCTTGTTTAGATTTTTTAATTTCTTTATTGTTGCTTTTATTTATTTTGATTTTTCAAATCTTTCATCTCGATCTCTTTTTTTCACTTTATCTTTTACACAATTTCTGAGGCATGTTTTATTTCTTATTCATTCCATTTTTGCGCTATTAATTTCTTTGTCATCTATTTTATGTTCTCCAAAAACAATTCGGCTGAGTCTGATGCTTGTTCATAGTTAACGATGTTGGTTTTGAGAACGCATATCAAAGTTTCTCTTCCATAATTTTTACTTCGACTGCATTATAATCTTCCATTATCGATCGATCGATCTAGTAATGTTGTTGTTAAAATTACTTGCATCTTAATGTGCCTTTTTGTTGAGCAGAAAAACCTTGACCGATCCTTACTAAAATTTTCTAGATCTCTTTTATCAATAAATCCGTGGTCGTAGTCAGCATGTTAGACGCAATTAAATTCAAGTCTTTTAACATTTAATTATTTATATTACAATATAAATTCAAATTTTCTCTCAAAATCTGATATCTATCAGAAATATAATTAAATTAATTTAAAAAATAATTTAATATAAATTTTAATATACAAATTTAACACAAATAGTTATTTCAACTAGCTGATCACTAGGGCAACTCAAAAATGCATTAAAAACCACAAAAAAACGTGCATTGATTCAATAACTTTGCTTACAAGTTTAGTCAAGCAGGTTGTGTTGAATTAACCACTCAATCCAAGCCGGTTTAAGTAATTTAGGGCAAAATCAAGCTTAAATCGATCATACGTTTTATTATCAATATTAACAAAAAAAGTGATTTTCAAAAATAAACGATATGAATCTGATTGCTTTAGTAAATGTAAGATTAAAAATATTTCTATCAACAATATTATTCTGAATATAACAATATACTGATAAAGGATTTATTTTAAAATTTGAGAAACGATTCATATTTTTAGTTCTCGTCATTGTCATCACTATTACTACTTGGCTCCTCATTTAGTTTTACTATTTTAGAATATACCTTTGTATTGTAATATATTTAAATATGTTGGTATTCTTGATATTCTTGAAATAAAGAATTTTTACAATTATTATTTAGGTATCCAAAACAACAAATGACAAGTTTTGCAATTTTTTACTATGTCAATGTATACCTAAGTAAATACATACGAAAAGCTAGGTATAATGAAATATAATTTATCAAAAAACATTTTACAACGATATTTCCCAATTAAAAATACATCTAAATCAAATAAATAATTTTCTAATAATTTAATTATTAAAATAAATAAGAGTTCAAAAATAGATTTATTAAACAACAATGCATAGGTACTTACACTTATAATTATTATTTTAACCCTAATTTTTAAATAATAAAAGCTATAAAATAGATAAATAATAAAATAGGTTATTTATTGAATATAAATTTTAATATACACTTTCGCTGTAATATCCAACCGTAGTACTGAGTTTCTTTTTAAAAAAGTAGTTAGGTTTTAGTTTGGTAAATCATATGTATATTATTTATTTTAAAAATATAGTACTTATAAATTTTTTCATTAAATTGTTTTTTGGATCTAATAAAAAATTTTAAACGCTGACGTTATTATATTGATTGTTACTAATGCTTATAAAGTGCTTTTGGGTGTTTCTACGGGAATCTACCGTCATTGTCACCATAATTTTATCGCAAATGAAGAATTTAGATATTGCTGGTTGAGTTAGATTTGATGAAGAGGATGGTTTATCGATCTTTCGTTTCATATCCGCATTATATTTACTTTTACTAATACTTTCGGACGATAACACAGCAAATGTCGTTTGAAATTTGATGGTTTGCAAACTGTAAATTATGCTTTGCACATTTCCCCTGTAGCACATTTTGTACGACATAGACATTCATAGAATTTCCAATCTGGTATAATTGTAAAATAATTAAATTGCACATATTAAAATTTTTTATTCATTTTTAGTCCTTCAAAAATACGAAATAAACTATTAATATTTATAAATCATAGGCCTTTATTAATAATTTTTTAAATATAATCTTAGATACTGTTAGTAAAAGCAAAAACAAAAAATAGTTAAATAAGAGACAATTCGAGTGATATACAAATTCTCAATTGTTTGTACATATACGCAAGATTTACCAGTGCCATCAACTGTGACAATTTAGTAAAACTACGGCTCTCGGTCCACAGTGCTGGTTTAATCTAAAATCAATTTTAATTTATTTGAAATTAATATAATAGATATGAACATAATCCAAAAATGTAATACAAGGTAATGATAACATTAATATTACATAACAGTATAATAAGCAGGTACAATAAACCAAATAAGTAACATAACACCGTTATAGATTCTGTAACACAACACTGCTCACATTGATATATAACACAGTTATAGGTTTTCACATTTTTTCAGAACAGTTCTTTCTCACATGTTTCTTAAAGTTAAAATTTCATTTAACGGACAGTTGTTGGGAATTACCAAATTAATCGGAATATTAAGAATCAATAACATTACTAATGTTTTTATATTGTGTTGGTTACCTATTTCTTCAATGGAAATATCCTACTCATCAATATCGCTCAATGATATGTATAATATACTAAAGGACGATTGTATCGAAGACTTAGTTCAATGCTTCGTGTAATAAAAGGCACACACCCCTCAAATTAAAATTTCATTCATGTGATATTTATTTGTGGTATATCCCTGCATTAAGGATTTAATGATATTTTGATCCATCAGTTGGATCGATTTAGACATCTAAACGCCTATTTAATTAATATTTTCAAATTAACGAGAATAACATTTTTTATGCAAAATAAACCTGATATACCTGAGAAATATGAATCCAAATACAAAAAATCATATCACACAACAAATATTGAGTTAAATAAATAATAAAAAAAAATAATCAGCAATCATCAGCTTATCAATAAATCCGTGGTCATGGTCGCCATGTTAGACGCAATTAAATTCAAGTTTCTAACATTTAAAAGCTTATTAAAATCGGATCTTAGTTATCAATATACGTAATTTCCACTCTCAAGTTCTAGATCACACTCAACTTATAGATTTGATTGATATTAGTAAAGGTAATTTTGTGCTGCATGATGAAAATCAATGAAAGTCAGACCGAGCTTAAAAATCTCTAATTCCTACTACCTGTGTCATTGATATCCATGAAATCAATAACATCTAAAATTGATTTAAATAATTGACCCCTTATTTCAAAGATTTAAAATATTACACTGTAAAATCAATTTAAATTCTTTCTAAGTTTCACTAAAATATTTTTAAAAATCAACTAAAATCCTAAAAGTCTAATATTCTGATATAATCAGTAGATTTAATTTTAATTAAATCTCAACACTGTTTCTCGAGATATGCAAATAAATAATCATAATTTACTTTTAATCACCACCCAATAAACCACTTACAAAGTTTTATATGCTTTCAATGAATAAATTTCAATTTTAAATAAATCTAAAATTAATATTAAATGATCATTAACTTAGTCAAAATTTACCAGTCAAATCTGATCATAATTATCTTAAAATCTATGTTTCATATGCATTTTATCCATTAATTACCAAATAATACATCGAAATAACATAAAATTAAATATCACGCTAAAACTGTAAAAAACCCCAATTATCAACCTACTTGTTATGAAAATTAACTTTTATTCAAAATAATTCAATAAATTAATTGCTTCTAAAATTAATGAATCACTCTCATTTATTCAATAATTTCATTAAAAACATAATAAAACCTTTAATTTCCTAAATCCATTAAAATTCAACAGAACGCCAAAATTCTCAATATAAAAATGATACAAATATAAGGTATTTAAACTTTGAAATAATCAAATAACATGTACCCATTATATCACAATAAAAATCAACACAATTGAAAAACATTATTTTATACAAGATTTATTGGTAAAAATTTGAAACTTGAAGATCTGGTTCGTTGGATTGAGGGTCGTCACCCATTCGATACAATTAGTCATCATCCATGACATCTACCCAAAAATAATGTCCAAATGCGAGACTCGAGTTTTTCCCCGCCCAATGTCACTTGTCATCATTGTTGGACAAAGCGATTTTATCATTTTTGAATGTAAATAGTTGTGGTTGCGCGTCCCTATCCTAGTCTGTGGCACAGAATATATCCAATTATTATTATAATAGTCTAAATATGACTGGTGCCCAATCTCTGTGCCCAATAATTTTACACCCTTGGCCATCATTGTTGGTTTATTGCGTCTTAAGAAAACCCATTCCTTATGCACAAGTCTGTAAAATTTTGAGTATAAAAGGTGTGATTAGACTTTTATCAAGTTGAATTGCCCGAGCCTTTCAATCTCATCAACCACAGCAAAGTGCCCAAAATATTGATTATTGTCCAAGTCAGCTGAAATATCTTCGATTATACGTGCGATCGTCTGATGTGACAATGGAATTTTTTCAATTTTTTCAACATATTCGGGACCTAACATAGCTTCAACTGCTATTCGTAATTCAGAAATGATGTTTTTACCATTCAAATGGGATTTGCTAAGAGATGCGCTATTTTATAACTTGCTAGCTGAGCTTTAATAGTAACTGATAAAAATTTTTTCATTTTTTTGATTGCTGTTCCAGGTTAGAACGAATGGATTCAAAGTAACTTCTTGGCTGGTTTTTTAGACTTCGGTGATTTGTGTCAAAGTGACGCGGTAATTTACTCGGGTTCATAGATTCGTTGACCAGTGTAGTGTTGCAATTAAGACAATGGGAGGGACTGTTTTTTAACGCTTTGAATAAAGCCAAAATCAATATTTATGGTGGTATTTTCATTTTGAGAGTATGATTTTTCTTGATATATATATAATTATTAATAAATAATTAAACAAATTTGGCAACGATTTAATTAAAAGATAACACCAAAATAAAAACTTTTCGTACGATATATTTCGAAAGCATAACTGTCATCTTCAGGTACACAAAACCAACTAAAAATATTATGAATTAACATTTAATTTAAACAAATTATTTTTTATTAAATTAATTTTGTAATAAATAAATATTCAAATAACTTAATTAATTAAAATTTTATTTATATAAATATTATAATTTTTAAAAAATAATGTAATTTAAAAATTAAATTATTTTAATAATATTAAAAAAGTTTTTTTAAAAAACAATACATAAACATGATTTAACATACGTAAACTATTTAAAAACATTCGTAGTCACAGCACTTTGCATATTAATCTTTGGATCCAATAACCTTATCAGCAATGCTTCACATATCACGCGTTCCCAATAATTATTAAAACTTTTCAACAAAATTCTAAAATCAGACATTCCAATTTCACTTTTACAGCCTCTATTGTGCTCACTAATATTGGTCAAACCCTTCAATCGACAATAATTTATTATTATTATTTTCATCTAGATATTCATATATGTTATCATAAAATCATTAATCTAATGAATAATGATTATCTTAAATTAATTTCTGAAAATACAAATATTTAATTATTATCAAATAAATATTATTTCGTTTATTATTATTAATATAAATGAGTATATATTAATATATAAATTAGAATAATTAATATAAGTTTGTTATTGATACAAATCAATAAAAATAATAATACATAAGTCTTACTAACTATCAGTCTTAACATTATATATATATATATATATATATATTATATATTATTAACAAATTCTTATGACATGACATTATTATTATTTAATAACTATAAAATAAACTATAAAATGCATATATTTATCATGTCTCAGAATCCGAGTCCCCAATTGTCATTACTTGGGGAATATCATTAACATTCCCAATATCATTGAGGGCATACGTTTCAGGAACAACATCATCTGCATTAACATTCCCAATAAGTTTCAGGAACAACATAATCTGTATTAACATCCCCAATAACAATAGGAACATCATCAATAATAATAACGTCTTCGTCCAAATTTTCAATGATTTGACAATAGTTTTCTAGAAAATATTTAAATAATATATAAACATTAGAGACATCAAGGTGATCTTTGTTATCCGTAATATTAGACCAATCTAAATTATCTAAAATTAAATAATAAAATACTTAATAAGTTATTACCATTACTGATGTTTTAGGTCAAAAAAGATCGTAGGATATTGTTCACCTTAACTAAAACTAAATGATTAATAATCAATATATTTAATAATTAGTAATTATTTTATTTATATTAGTATTTTAAACAATTTGTTATTAAAGTAAATAATTAAAGAAAATTAAATTTAAATTTACCCTATAAAATGTTGTTCCATTTCCAGTATTTAAAATTTGTTGACATCTAAATGATATATATGTTAACAAATTGAATACCATCTTTGAATAAATTATTAACCGCTTTTTGCCATTTTGCCTTTGATATTGCTTTGGATGAAATCGCGCATGCAAAGCGACTGAAAACATCAATCATGTTTATATCCATTGTTAATCTTTGAATATGGTATCATATCCATCAAATCCATTTGCCATAAATAGTCAATGCTGATTGTTTTAGATGATCTTGTTGGAAATTGGTTTGTTCAAAATGTATGCAACCTGTCCTGATTACCACCTCTGGGTTTCCATTTTCGAATTCAGGCCCTTTTCTTTAGCTTTTCTACTCCACCCAAACCTGCTTCGTCTTCTGGGTTCAACCAAATCTTCTCAATTATTACAAGAAAACTTTAATTTTAATTTAACAATAGGTAATGAGGGATTAGCACCCATTGTTTATGATTGATTTCTATTGCTTATTTAGATGTACCTAATAAACTGGCTCCACCTAATAATGATAATGCCAATGATAATAATGCAGCAATGAACCTTGTTTATATATAATTTTCTCATTTTACGATTTTTATTATTTACTAGTAATAACAAAGGTTTCTTATGTTTATTCAATAAATACCGTTTGGATATACTAATTCTAATATTACCTTTTATAAAATCGACATCAAAATCAGGAAATGAAGTCAAAATATTCATTTTTCTCATACTTGGAGCTTTTAACAATGTATTGAAAAACGCTGATTTTTAACAGTTGTGATTTTTATTCTTGGTTTCGAATTTTTGGAAATAAGATTTATTGTAGGAAAGTTTTCAGTAACAAATTTTTTAGATGGTGTATAACTTGTTTTTGGTGGAACTTTGCCGATTTTAATACAATATTTTTTCTAAGTTTTTCTCAAGTAGTTAATAAAAGAGATTTGAAAGCTATTTTACCAACTCATCACTGAATTCCATCGTCGGCAGGGTAGTTATTCAAATATTTAGAATTTCCAATAATTTTACTGTGCTTGTGCCGGTGAATAGCGGGTTGACGAGCCCCGAGCCCGATTCTTACTGTTACCATGGGCTAATGGTGTGGTGGGGTTTTTAAAATAAATCAAAAGAATCTCTGGAAAGTATTTAATCGGCAACTACTTAAATAATAAGTTTACATCTAAATATCACTTTATTATTTATATAACAATAATAATAAAAGGGAATCTGTGTTTAATAGCAAAAATAGTAATCTGTGAAACAATGAAAAGGTTTAATAACGAGGTGTTGGTCTTTATGTTACCATTTAAACACTACTACTCTATTTGCAAATGTATTAATTTGTTTGTTTTATTATCAAGCCATCTCTTTATAGTTAAGCATAAAAAAGAATAAATAGGCCAATCATAGAAGAAAGAATTGCTTACAATGTAAGCCATTTTTATTTATAGTTGAGTATAAAAAAGAATAAATCGGCCAATCATAGAAGAAAGAATGGCTTACAGCGTAAGCCATTTCTATTTATAGATTTCCGTGATAAAAAGTTCATTTAGTAAAATTTTTCTTTTGATTATTTTCACTGGATTGCTTTTTACTAATTTATTTAGTAATCAGTGGAAATTAAATATTAATTTCTATTTTTTTAAAAACCGAATGAAAATTTAGAAATTTTGATTACTGCAAAAAATATACACTTAAACCTCTTTTTGTGCGGTATATGCGTTCTGCGGAAGGTCACACAAAAAAACGACTTATATAGAAAAAGTGCGATGCGTTCTAAGAATTTTAAAAACCGCATAACTTCGAAACTGTCAAATCGCATAAAAAAAGTTTGGATGATAATCTTCGCGCCATTTTTTGAAACGTGGTTCGAAATCACTTTCGTTTTCAGAAGAACTCCCCAACGATTCTGTTTCATTAAAATCAGCATCAATTTCACAATGTTTCTGCTTTGACACGCTTTCATGTACAGCAAAATCAGTGATCAAAGTTTGTTTGGATTTTCTTGATTCAGTAACTAATTGTTTATGCAGTTCTTTATATCCAGAAATACAATTGTTCAGACCGCGTTGAAACTTCAAAGCTAGTTCATAATTTGTATCATGAAGAATCAAAAAGTTTTCTAGGTTATTGCAGAGTTGTAGACCTTCTCGAATTATTTTTTCCGTAAATGGAACAGGATTTTCTTCTTCCGCATTGTCATTATTTTCTAGTTCATCGTCAGCATCCATAGTTAAAGCAATAACTTCATCACCATTTAATGCATTATCTGTAAAAAATTCTTCTATATCATTTTAGTTGAAAGTATCAAACCCTTCCTCGCCAAATGAATGCGCTAAAGCTATGATTTCATCTGATATTTCAGCAAT